>OX439142.1:158625709-159825709 GCA_949318255.1 Pollenia labialis
TGATTCTCAAGTACATCTTCCTTGTCGATTCCGCCACCATCATCCGTGGCAACTACTCATTCCTCGACTTCGATGGCTACACGACCTACACCGCCGCCACCTACAAGTTCAACGGGAGGACTGCCACCGCCCATTTCGGTATCACCACATACACCAACATTGCATTCCTCTTCCGGCATCCAACAGTCCGGACTACCGTCTGGGTCTACAGGATTTCATCCACAATATTTTGTGCCTCCTATGCCACCCCATCCTTCGGTGTCTTCGTCATTGCCTGCACCCGTGAGTTCTATTAGTAGTTCAAACTCTGCCACATCAGCGTCTTCTTCATCTTCCATAGTAACAGCAGTTACTAATAGTGCTCCCGTTACTACAACAACACAAAGTACGGCTCCTCATCCGTTCTCCGCAGAGTCTCTTTTTCAACCGAGCAAAAGTAAGTTAGGAATAAATGTATAGTTTATTTTCATTATCGAGTTAAATTTCATTAGATGATCAAGCAGATTTATTACGACGTGAGTTGGACAATAGATTTCTGGACCGTAGTGGCTTGGCAGTGCCGCCCCCATCCCAACAAACGGTTCATTCCCAACCACCAACCTCCACATCCGCCCCACCACCCGGAGCACCTACAGCCTCACCCTCGTCATCTACGGCGCCACCTACTTCTACGGCTGGTGCAATTGGACCTCTATCAGGAGCTTCACCACATGGTCCGTCAACTGCGGTTCCATCTCCCTATCTAAGGCAAGAATTACATCATCACCAACATCAACACACCCATCTGCATCAGCATCAGCAGCTATTACCAACTGCTTTAGCGGCAGCACCTCCTCCAGCCCCGGCACCACTCTTTCCCCCACCACTTTTTAAAGACATTCCCAAAATTACCGCTGTCGAATCGCCGTTTTACCGTACAGGTATTGGTTTGCCCGGCTATACGGGATACACTCCAGCTGGTCTCTTACATCCTGGCTTGGGAGGTGCTACACCATTTATGCCTCCCAGTCATTTAACATCATTTGCGCCAAAGGTATGTTTTTAACATAAAACTAGTATCACCCTAAATAAACTTTGCAAACATTCCTATCATCATTTTTGTTGGTTAAAATCCTTTTTAACACCAAAAAAATTGTTTCCTCCTCATTTTCATGTCCATTTTAACTTAAATTTAAAACCAAAACTTAACCCATCATCATTGCATTTGCCATCAACATCATCGTAATCCAAAATTGCTCACCTCCAAATTGAAAACTCATCAGACGATACAACCATCAACCTCCACAAATCCTCAACAACAACCTCAACCGCCTTTACCAACTAATATTGTAGATTCCTCTTCCAAATCCATTAAGTTTACGGTACGTTTTTCTTTCTTCCAGTCAGAAGTCTCTTGAAAGGATGCAAAAGATGCTTTTCTTTCCATTTTCCGTTCATATCCCATACAATCATATTTACTAATTTTTAATAATTTAGTACTAAAATGTTTTTAATTAAAAAAAAATTATATTAATAACAATTTAAAAAATGTTTACAGAAAACTGGACGTTGGAATGCAATGCATGTTCGTATTGCGTGGGAAATTTACTATCACCAAAATAAGCAAAATCCTGATAAACTGGCAGCTGCGACAGGAAGTGGTTCTGCAAGCAGCGGTGGCTCAACACCTGGCGCTCAGCCCAGCAGCAGTAGCTCTAGCGTTACGTCAACTGCAACTGTATCTCAAACCAGTACAGCACCTTCAAGTCTAGGAGCAGGTCCTTCTCCCTCTGCTGTATCTGCGATGAGTATGAAAGCTTCACCGGCATTATCATTAAGTGCGGCAGCTTCACCACATCTTCTGCATAGACCCGGCGAATTACCCCCCGGCGCTGCATACGCCACCGCACTACCAGGCCGTTCTCCATTTGAAACTTCTCCGTTATCAGCTAGTTTTATTGGTGCACCACCTAGTCATATAGGTAAGTTTCTCGTGACGAACAAACTTTAATGCGATTGATCTTATCATTAATTTAACGTGATATTATTTTTAAAGGTACTGCTGTATCTCCGTTCGGCCGCTATGTGGGCCCTTTTGGCTTTGGTTTGTCACCATTTGGAAGAGAAATACCGATGGGCGGAGCATTACATGATCCTTGGAGAGCGTAAGTTAATTGTTATTAGACTTGATTTTTAAGCAACGGCTAAAATATAAATTTTTACGTTTTTAGAGCCGCATTACAACGCACTGTGCCTTATCACCCGGCGGGAGCACCACCGGGATGGCCAATGAAACCTGACACAACGGCCTTAGAAAATGCACGTCGAGAGGCCGAAGAACGTGAAAGGGAGCGAGAAATGCGCGAGAGGGAACAAAGAGAGCGCGAAAGACAGCGTCAACGAGAACGAGAAGAGAGAGAACGCAAGGAAAAGGAAGAAAAACTTAAGCGGGAACAACAGGAGAGGGAAATGCGCGAAAGAGAGCGTGAAAGGGAACGCAAAGAGAGAGAACGCAGAGAAATGGAGCGGCGGGAAATGGAAAGAGAAAGAATGTTGCAACAACAACGTATTAATGAGAGCAATAAATTATCGCAGGCAGCTGCGGCAGCTGCTGCCATGAATTCAGCTCGAGAGCGATCGCCTCATCGCAGTGTGTCTGATATGCAGGTCGGCCCAGGTGGTCCAGGCGGAGAAATGCGCATTAAAGAAGAAATGCCTCGAACTAAAGAAGAACAAGATGCCATGATGATGAGAGCTTCGGCAGCAGCCGCCGCTGCTGATCCACGCTATCAGCATCAATTAGCACAGGCACAAGCCAATGCCGCTGCAGCAGCTCATCATGCTTCGTTTATGGCTAGTCGTCACGGGCCTCATGGTGTGCCCCCACCTCCTCATCTGGCTAGACAAATGATGCCTCCCACTTTGGGAGGACCTCCGCTATCGCACTTTGGCCCAGCAGGACCTTCAGGTTGGCCTATGGATCCCTATCGGGATCCCTACGGAATGAGTGCTTTACGTTATAATCCTTTAATGGAAGTGGCATTACGGCACGAGGAGGAGCGACATAAAGCAGCCATGAGTATGTATGCTGTGCAATCAGCAGCTCATTTAAGAGGCAAAGAACCATCGCCCATACCGCCTCCATCGGGTGTGGTAGGACCTTTAGGACCACCTCCACCTCATCATCGCATGCAGCCAGGACCAATTGGACAACCCCAACCAGGACCTCCACCTACCTTAGGCGGCAAGCCACCCACTATGGGCGGTATGCCACACCCAATGGTCGTTGATCCAATGTTGGCACCGAAAAAAGAAGAACCTGGGGGACCACCGGCTGGAGTAATGTCTATGGCACCACCACAACCTGCACAGCAAAATGCCCAACCCGGCCGATGATAAACTTAAGAGCTTTTAAAGTTTTATTTCATTTGAATTTCTCAAATTAAATAATAGATACTAAAGTTAGAGATATCGAAACAAAAATATATTATAAATAAATCGGAAAAGAGACCAAGTAATCTTTAAAAGAAACAACATATTGTATTATAAACACGAATTATTTCCCTTCCCTAACTTATAATAAACAGCTGTGTATAATTTAATTTTTTTTTTATTGTTTAACTAAAAAGTATTTTTTTAGCAAAAAAAAAATGTAAAAATATTAAATATTAAAAATATCAATTAGAAGCCAACAACTTCTAACTTTCCAAAAATCTCTCCTAAGCAAACTAAAACCCCACCCTTCCTCCCACATTCGCTCCTTTTTTCCTACCAACTTCCTATCATACATAATCCTTTGTAAAAAAATGACTTTTAAATTCTAACCTAAAAATTATTTAAACTAAAATAAAAACATAAATATTAACAAAGTATATAAAACTTGTATGCAATATTATATACTACAACTAAGTAAAGAAAAAAAAACAAACAAAAATAAAACTTAAAACTACCAATTATTGGTCTGGTATAATAAATACAAAAATATATATTTAATATAAAACTATTTTATTATGTTTTTTAACATTATTATTATTTAGAAAATAGGACGCTTCATACTTAGAGCATTTGTATTATTTGTATAGTTTTTTTTATTATTAATAATATTATTTATAATTATTGTACTAAATGTTGTTCTAAAAAAAAATATGATTTTTTTCTTATAAAAACAAATTAAAATAAATAAAAAACAAAAAAAAAAAAAAATCAAATGATGTTAACAAATTTGCTAAATAATTTATACTGTTATATAATATACATAGTAGACAAGTAAAGTAAAAAACAAAAAACATTTTTAGTAGTTTTTTTAATTATTAATATTAATAATATTGATATACATATACGCATCTATTTATATGTATATATATAAATATATATATTTATATATATGTAAATATATATATATTTATACATATACGATATGTAAATATTATATGTAGAAATTTCTCCCCAACTCCTATTACTTCCTAACCTTTCCTTCTCCCAACGTTGTCCTTTCGTCTTAAAGCAGAAAAGAAAATTTAACTAAAAACAAATTCAGAAAATATACATTAAAAATAACTGATTATCAATTATAATTATATACATTGCATATATATATATATGTATATGCTATACATACATATATATAAAAAAAAAACAATATTTCTAATAAAAAAAAAAACAAATTAACATTATTAAGGAGAAAAACAACAGAAAAACAAAAAATCTTATATTATAAATTATAATTATAAACAAATTATATACATTTAAGTAGCTTTACGATTATTTATAAACAACAATAAAAAAACAAAAGATTCAAAAAATATACAATTATTAAAACAAAAACAAAAAACGATTATGCATAAAAATCTCTCAAAACATTTTTAGGCATATTTATACATATTTCTGTAATTTAATTGTAAAATTCTACAAACGATTAATAAATAATGACATTAAAAAAATAAAATAAAAACTTAACAGACCACAGACAGATAAAACAAAACACACCCACTCAAACGAACATCTCATTACAAAACGTACATAACGACAAATAAGAACATGCACACACAATTAAAACATAGAAAAACCAACCAACTTTAAACAAGGAATAACAGAATTATAATTTAATAATAAAAAAAATTCGAAATGAAAATATATAGTAAATTTGAAAAGTAGTGCTGTTAATGCGAGTCCATCCAAAAGATTATCATTATTTAAGGGTAAGTTTTCTATAGATGTCTTAACACAAGTGACAAAAATTTACTTACATACTAAATCATAACGATATTAAGATTTCAACATAAAATAGCAAAAATCAAACAAATGTTCTGAAAAACCCATATCGCTTGCTACTCGCGTATTTGATTTGAACACGCCAAACAGGTGTTCTGACAAATGAAAACGCTTGAAATTTGGCGTTTTCAAACCGCTAGTGTCTACACAAACGAGCAAGCATTAAAATTTATTGGCTTGTTAAGATAGAACACATAAGGCAGTATTCGTGAAGCTGACACACAAAAAAAAATATTTTGCCGAAATTCCTTTATATTTGGCATTACTATACCCAGCGGGAAAAAGAAGGAGTACGTATGCCTTCTAGAAGGCCTCTGTACTCTGTAAATGCATACTTTTTAACAGACCCTAAAATTTTTTTGAAAAAAAGAAATGTCTGAAAATAACAACAACAAAAATAGAGAAAATTCGCGAAAATTCTTAATATTTCAAACAAGCCATAAAATTGATTAAAGTCTCTAAAAATGTAAGGAATGTCAAAAATCAAAAATTCGGTAAAAAAATAAAATTACTAAATTAGCTGAAATTCGCAAAAATTTGCTAACAGCGGCATGATAGCAAATTCTACTATTTATTATAAAGCGTTAAAACTGTAAAGAATCAGGAGACTTATACTGAATTGCGATGCGAAAATCAATCCGATGCGCAAATGAAATGCGATGCGAAAGAAAATTTTTATTCTGTTAGACTTTCGCAATCGCATTCGCAATTTTTTTCAAATCTTGGCAACGCTGCTCAAATAAACGTTAAATTAAAAATAAATAAATTGCTTGTGTTTGGCTGTGAAAATTGTTTATAAAATGTATTTAGGACATTCTGTTAGAAAAAAAAATAATAAAAATGGATTCTGTGGCACTGTTGTTGTTGTTGTTGTAACAGCTCGACTTGTATTGGTGTTGGTGTTGCTGGGTTGACAATCTTTGGTCGGCGTTCCGGTACGTAGACCCAATTGTCGCGGGAACGTGGCACTGTAGTTTGTGGTGGTGGTTTGCAACAAAGTATTTGCCGACTGACGTGCATTTGGTGTTTTCAAATGGCCTATTGCCAATTGGCAGTGCTTATTTATAAATTCTATCATTATTTCAAATTGACGCGGTTTGGTGGTCTTATTTGTTGCTTCCCTGAATTAAATAATAAATATATGATAAATAAATAAAAGCCCCTATTACGGTTTTCAACTCAACTCAGTTGAGTTGTACATAATTAAAACTACTGATTGTGATCAGTTGTAATTTTTGTTATAGTTTTGTTCACCGCAATATAGCAAAGTTGTAAATCATAATACAAAAATTAAGAAATTACAACTCAACTGAGTTGAGTTGTGAACCGTAATAGGGGCAAACATATTATCTTTCACTTACATGTTTGCGAATGCAATTTTTTTGTAGAATACATTTTGCGAATTTGACATTTCCCTGCAAATAATAGGACCAGTCCAAGCACGCGTGTAAAGAGTAGCCCACAAGGGACTAGGACTAGTCCAAAGGTAACCCAAACGTATGGAAAAAACATGGTCTATTTAACATTACGATGTCCTAGGGCAGGACCATATAACTCATCTTTGGACTACAAAGGAGTAGTTTTAAAACTACTCCATTGTGTACACAAGAGGATTAGTTTTAACTTTGTTTAAAAACGAAAACGTGTCGTTAAAAAACGAAGACATGTCGTCTCACTACAAACACTTTTTAACAATGACATGGTCCATGCTTGCATTACATCGGACCAGTCCATGGAGTAGTCTATTTCATGAAATTGGATCAGGTGGTCCAAAAATATTTGCAGGGTTGTTTTCGCAATGTAGAATACCGACAGAATAGCAATTGTTCGCATTTATGTATTTTCGAGTTAGCAGGCTTTTGTAGAATGGGATACAATGAAATAGGAACATTTTGTAAAGATGTAGAAAAATTTTTATTTTTAGCCATATCGAGCCTTTGCTGCAATAGAGTAATATCTTAGTTTTGAATTTTCTAACACCTTACAATTTAATTCTCCTCTCAAGAGTTGAGTATATAACATATTTGTATGAAATATGAAAATACATGGTAATGTGTTTTTTTTTCAAATTTTATTATAAAATATGTATAATAAATAACAAAAAAAATTTTAAGAAACGCTTTTCTTTACCTTAATATATTGATCAGTTGTGAGCACAAAATGAATATGAATACTAAAAAAATAGACTAAAAGTCAAAAAATAATAACTTTTAAACAACATAAACTTTTAAATCAAAATGGAAAAAATCTCACACATCCCTTTAAGAAAAGCGTGGGGCACATTGTTATGAAACAAAATGCTCAATTATTGAAAATTCGTAGCTTTCAACATAATTGGTTGTATTTCCTTCGGTCTGAAATATTAAAATGTACTCACGGCTGTCATGTTTTTAAGTTCAGGTTGGTATGGGCGATATTTGCATCACCTACTAAAATACAGTGGGACCTACCATAAATAGACAGAATGTCCTCAATAAATATCAAAAAGTCATTTAGAATACATTTTTGCGATTTATTAAAAAAAAAAAAATCTCTTTTGCATCAGACTTTAGGTCACAAAACTTTAAAACCACAGAATCAATAAAATTTTGATTTGAAATTCTTTCCAATAAAAAATGAATACTTTCATGTACAAATACTGATGTTCCACCAAAATGATTAGCTCTACAACAGTGAACAGCTTTATAACCTGGTATGTTATACATTTGAACAAAATTCTGTTTATTCGATAACATCGCAATTAATGTTTTAAATTTATTAAATTTTGAAATTGAAGATATGCTTCCGATATTAATTGATATGATATTTAATAAATTAGTATTAGATAGTTTATTACAATGCATATAAAACTCTTCTAAACTATGAAAATAATGATTTGCAATCATAATACAAATTTTAAATTGAATTTAAGCAAAAAAATTAAATCAAAATATGTAAGTTAAATAATTACGATGGTGACATAAAAGAATTATCCGACTCATCTTGGACGTGAACAATATTTTGTGTACGTTAGGTACAAGTACGGTATGTTGTTGCTTTTAATAAAAGTTCATCAACTTTCTCAGTACATCTTATTAATTTCGGCCTTGACAATTCACTCATTTTTGTAAACACTCTCCCCTCATTGACATAAACAGAACGATATTCGATTTTTTTTTTAATGATTTTGCATAATTAAACAGGTTCATTGTCTCGTGTGAATAGATTTTTAACTACCACAGAAAGGGAAAAGCAGATGTACATACAGGTATATGATGCAAATGGAACGATTTCAAAACTAATGTTATCAAAAGGCGTAATGAATTTCGAGCGATTTTAAAATCTCTTATAAAATTTCTTAAAAGTTTAATTTAATTTTGTTTGAAATACAGTTCAATTAACTTTGTTAACTCTGAGTATTTTATGACAGACAAATAAAAAATAAAATATTTACAAAATTCATCCAAATTATCACTTTAATAAAATGGCTATTAGCAAGGTACGATTATGTGATTGTTTTAAAATATGTATTATATTAATTAGAATCTGTAATATTGCCTAGCCCATTGTGGATTTACCATCATCATCCAGAAAATCGTCATTAGGACTTATGCTTTGGCCTATTGTTTTTGGAACCGTTGCTTGTGACTTGTTGGGTTTGTGTCACTTATTACCAACGCATTCGCAACATATGTATCGCCCCTACATGTTGTCAATGGTGCAATTTAAAGTTTTTAGCAAGGCCCATCTATCAGGTCTGCTTACTTGTACAAAAACAAAATACGATTCTTTTTAGTTGTCAAAAATTTACTACCACATATACAAAGCAAAAGGAAAAAACGTGTATGTGTGGCATACCATAAACGTATACATGCATATGTAAACAACTTTTGACAACTAAAAAGAACATAAACAATGATCATCAGGCTTCTTGCACAGACCTTTTCAATGGGCCTTGGTTTTTAGAAATAAAAACTAATGACAAATTCATTTGAAATTTTCTTTTTTTTTCTCAAATAAAACATTTATTTAAAAATTTTTGCGAACGTAAAATATAGAACAGCAGGTTATACAAAAGCGTATATGGCAAAACGTACAGCAAACGTCAGAGTTGAAGTTTCAACCACTCAAAAACAGTTCTTGATTGTTTAGGACCTGTCTTATATTTATATTAATGCGGGAATCATGAATATAATTCTTAAACGGTAGCCAATACAAATCATTAGTGACTTGTTGATATAGCACAGGATCCATGGACCATACCAAAGCAGTTTCTATATTTTTATTATTACAGCAAGTTATATCGGTTCGCAGTCTTTTAGAGGGCTGTAAAGACTCTTTATTTGTTTCCTGTATCTGTTTTTCGTTCGATATTGCAAAATTCCAAGTTTCCTGTCTAGATTTCATAACTCGTGGTACAGCATGATAACACAAACGTGATTGTTGTGACATGACCAACACATCACCACTTTCTAAGAACAATGCAGAGGGTTTTTCTTCTCGCGTATGACCACCAATAAGGAAAATAGCTGTTTGTCCAAAACTAAAATATATAGAAATATTTAAATGTAACCACCGTTTATTTTTTTTAACAAACCTAAATGAAAACAATGGGGCTTCTAAATTTTGTTCAGAATGATCTGTGTGGCCTGCCAAAGTTGTGCCAATGGGATAGTAATTAACAATGGCAGCTTGTGCCTTATAGTTGTCATAGCCCAAAACATTAGCAAAAAAAGTTGTAATTCGTGCCAAATCTTCTGGAAATTCAGTATATAAATCTTCGCTGTAGACTTTAGTATCCCAATTATGATGATAACCCAATGTGGTCCAGCGCATTGAGATTTTCATACGCCGTGCTTCGTCCTTGTCGTCGCATTGTTGCAAAGAAGACCACCAATCGTCCAAAACAGTTTTATTAAAGAGCTTCTCATTTAGATTAACTCTGTTGGGATGTTTTGGGTAATCTTTTAGAGTTCTTGCTATCCAATAACGTTGTCCATTTGCGTTGAATGCATGTCGAATTATAACCACCCCCGGGTGTTCTACCAGGCTAAACAAACGCCACTTATGTACAGGGTTCATTCCTAATGGAAGGCCCAACGACGCATTATCATCTCTAAGCTGCAGCTCCTGTGTCTGCAACAAAAAAATATTGCTAAATTATGTAAATTATTTAAAACATTAGACAATTATTCACCTTGTTGCAGTTGGAACTGTCGTGAAAAGCTATCACATCTTTAAAGTCCGGCACAGGCCATTTTGATTTATAATATTTAAAACTTTCTTTAAACATTATAACAATGCTTTTAACTTTTTATAAAAACAAATAAAACATTGAAAACAAAAACTGAAGTGTAAATAAATAACAAAAATAATTCTATGGAGAAAAATTCACAATAGCGACTGTGACAAACATATGTATGTACAGTGAGTCTCATAAATATTTTGCATTAAATACAAGTTGTTTTATTTTTGAGAAAATAGTCAATTTTTTACGTAGATGATATGTGTTACAACGTAATCATGATGATAAAATTACAAAAACTTGTAATTTCATAGTGTCGTCAAACAATAGAAAATATAGTTAAGCGTGCAAAAGAACGTGGGAATTTTGAAAATTTGGCACGACATGGCCGTCCAAAATTGTTATCAGCTAGAAATGAAAGGAAAATACTTAAGAAAATTCGTAAAAACCGCATTTATCTGCTCCAAAACTGGATGATAAGCTGAGAGGAACTCTATGCAACAATGTTATCAACGAAAAAAATTCGTAGAGTACTACACTTTTTGAAAAAATATTAACAACATAAATGTTCAATTTTATTTTAAAAAGAAACGGTTTTGTTTACAAAATTAGGCAATAAAAATCATATTTGAAACAAAAATTTACCTTTTTGTATCAAAATATATTATTTTTTAACTAAACAGTTTAAGAACAAAAAGGGTTTCTTTTATATTAATAGGTAGCACTTTTGTTTATACTATAAGAAGCAGAAAAAACATTCTAAAATTAAAAATTTTTCGTGTTTGTTTTTAAAAGTTTAACAATTTGAAAAACGTATTAAAATCAAAAGAGGTTTGTTATTGAAAATAAAATATACCATTTTAATTTTAAAAGTTGACAATACCATTTTTGATATATGTTAATTTTTTTACAACAGTGTTAACGCCATTTTTTTAAGCGTCATTAAAAAATGTAGCTCGGTGCGGTGCAGTGTGTTTTAAAAAGTATAAAAAGTTAAAAAAAAATATTATAGCTCGGTGAAGTGTGTTTTAAAAAGCATAAAAAGTTATAAAAAATATTATAGCTCGGTGAAGTGTGTTTTAAAAAAGTTAAACAAATATTATAGCTCAAAGAATATTGTAAAAAATGGAAGACCACTCCAAGGATTTTTTTAGAGGCTTATGACATTATTGACATTTTGCACGACCCAAATACCGAAAGTGATCCTTTAGTGGATCTTTTAAAACGTTTTGATTTAATGATTGCAATGCCATTTCTAAAAGGTAAGTTGCAACTTTTATTACAAAGCTAATTTTTTTCAGGTTATGTGTTAGTCAAAATGTCGCCAATATTAAAATCTTTTCATTATTTTTATCTTTTTAGAGAGTAGTATAACATACCGAAGTCTACAATACTTAAAAAATTAAGATTAAAAAGAAATTATTCCCTTGATAGGCCTTCGAGTGGTATTTAGGGAAAAGTTATTTGCGTGGAGGAAAAAAGAGGTGTTTATTAATGAGTTTATTAAATTTTCTTTGCTTTATTTTAAATTTATAGTTTTTTTTTGTACATCGAATGATTTTTTGTAATTATTTTAACACATAATATTATACATGTATGTATGTGTATGTAATCAATTTTTGTAAATATTTTTGAACATAAAAAATTATAATATATTTCTATCGATATTTAAAGTTAAATTTACAAAATTTTAATATGAATAACACAAAAAAACCAAAACAAAATTTTGATAAAAATTTTTCATAATTTAAATTCAAAACCCCATTTATCATAACACAATTTCAAAAAGCCATAATAACAAAAATAATATATAATTAAAGTATTGTTTTTTTGTGATAATCATATTTAAATTTTTTAAATTTAATTTACTGACGATGCTTACCAAAGGTCAATAAAGAAATATAATATTTTATAAACAAAAAGACCTCAAGCTTAAACAATTAAAAATAATTTTAAATCAAAAGAGACTAAATAACTTTTAAGTTGTATTAAGCTGTATATTTGTATACTCTTATAAACCTTAAAAATTTAATAATGAGTTAATTACTTATTGCCTGGTATAAAGGTAAGTATGAAGCAACGTACCTTCAAAATTAGGTACTTTTAATTTAAAATTACACATTTTTAATTTTAAAATATTACATTCTTGATTTAAGAGTGAAATATTCTTATTTTAAAAACTATAATTTTTAATACAAAAATGGTAAATTTTCTATTAAAATTGACTATCAAAAATAAATAAAATAAAAATTTTTGATTTAAAATTTTTTTTTATAAACATTGCAGTTTTTAAAATAAAAACGAAAATTTTTAAAACAAAAAAAAACCAGCTTGGCTCGATTTCATAGCTGTTTTTTTTAAAAATTCTTTTTATTTTTTATTTATATTAAAAAAATAGTAAATAAACATATTTTAAATTTAAAATATGTATCTATATTTTGTTTTTCTCGCACCAATTTTAAATGTGACTTATTTTGACAGTTCTTGTAAGAAACTTTTCGCAAAATATTGTTGTAGAAACACTTTTTCTCACATCCTTCCAATAATTATTGGAACATTATTTAAATGACAGATAATTCACGCAACGGAAAGATACAGAAGCACTTGTGTGAGAAACCCCATTTTTTGTTTCATTTTGCACTGTTTCTGTCCCGATTCACTGGTTTCATGCGGAAAATTTTACGATGCGAGAAATACAGAAACGGCATGAATCAAAAAAACAAGATTGCGCACTCAGCCTTACAAAAAAAATTTCTACTGCGCATCTACGTCATCATAGACTAAATACGAGTGTTTGTTGTAAAAAATGTAAGACACACACAAAGTCTATTGTTTCGTCACACACAAAAATAACGGACCTGCGCAATGCGCAATCTTGTTTATTTGATTCATGCAGAAACAGGCTACATGTGCTGTAGCCCGTTTCTGTATTTTTCGCATCGTAAAATTTTCCGCATGAAACCAGTGAATCGGGACAGAAACAGTGCAAAATGAAACAAAAAATGGTTTTTCTCGCACAAGTGTTTCTGTATCTTTCCGTTGCGAGAATTATCTGTCATTTTAATAATTTTCCAGCAATTATTGGAAGGATGTGAGAAAAAGTGTTTCTGTAACAATATTTTGCGAACAGTTTCTTACAAGAACTGTCAATATAAGTCGCATTTGAAATTGGTGCGAGAAAAACAAAATATAGATATTTTAAATTTAAAATATGTTTATATACTATTTTTGTAATATAAATAAAAAACATTTAAATTATGAATGCGTAATTTAAATGATGAAAATAAATAAAACACCATTGTTATATTTTGTTAATTAAATTTTTTTAAGCCGTTCCTTGTTTTGGTTTTATTCAGGGCTGCCAGATAAATTTGCGTGAAAATCGTCAATTTTTTGAGAAAAATAAAAAGATCGCCTTTTTGTTTTAAAAAATCGGACAATTTAAAATTAATTATAAACAAATTTTGTTCGATTTTTTATTACAACAAAATCAAACAAAGAAGTAGTCAAAGTTCATGGGTATTTTATACATACATATGTACATATAAATTGTCTTTTGTTCGAACTTAATTTTTTTTAATGTATATATATTTTATTAAGCTTGAGGTCTATTTTTTATAAAATTATTTATTTTTTTTGATCCGATAACAATTTAAAATTGTTTTTTTCCCTGAAGAAGTCTCACAAAGGCGTGACAAAATGTCATATTAAAAATAAATTTTAACAAAAAATCAAATAAATATTTTTATAAAAACAAAAAGAAGTCAAGCTTAATAAAATAAACATACAAACTTATTTAAAATAGATATATACAAATACCAAGAAATTAAAAATTTTTAAATTAATTCCGCTTAGATAACAGTAAAATAAATATTTAGGGTTTTTATTTTTGCGAAAAACCAAGGATTCATAGTGACGACGTTGTTTTAAATTTGTATCGTATGTGTCCAAATAGGATATAATTGAAATTTAAAAATTTCGGTTCACAAATGGCTGAGATATGAGTGAAAAACACGCCTCCAATTTTTACCCATAAATCTATAATTTACCTATTCTTATAACTATTAACTTTACTTTTTCTTTTTCACCTGAAATATACGTAGTAGAATACCTGTTAGTTGAAATCGAAAATGGCATAAAAGTGTCCATATAAGCTAAGAATATCAAATATGTATATAAATTTGTTGTTGCTTTCTACAGAAATTCATATTGTCATTTAAATTTTCAATGCCACAAAATATGAAGTGTTTGAAATTTAAAAATTCGATATGAATTTTTATAGAAAGCTACAATAAAGTTATAAAATATTGTCGATTTTGTTTTTGCTTTCGTCACTTTTTAGAAAAAATCAGCAAATAGGCAAAAATCGATGAAATGAAAATAAATCGTCAAATCTGGCAGCCCTGTTTTTATTATATTTATTTCTTTTGTTGACGTTTCGCTTTCATTTGACATTTAATTCTGGAAATATTCCAGTTAAAACTGAATCTGTTTTGTCTGTTTTCGCATTTAAATACAGAAACACTTTTTTATCGCAAATCGAGAAACGATGGAATTTTTTGTTTCACACTTCATGTTGAAAATTTTACGATGCGAGAAATACAGAAACGAGCTACTGATAAACATGTGTTCTAATACATATTTATTCGATCATTGCTTGAGCAATTATTGCTTAGCAATCTGCTGTAAAATCAGTTGACATTTCATTTCTCTGAACGTTTGTTTAGGGCAAAGCAATTTCACGTGTTCTCCAGCAATATAATCAATATTATAGCAATGTTATTATTGTGCCATTGTTCTGCCGACGTTTATGCTTGTGCTTAGCAAAAAAATTGCTACGTGGAGAAGCAGCGTTACCCCGGGTCTCCACGTAGCAATATTTATTGCGGCAAACGTCAAATTTGATTGCTCCATAAAATTTGCGACGTATAGACCGCATATTGCCATGAGTGGCAATCCATTGCGCAATGATTGCTCTTCTTATTGCTTGAGCAATTATTGCTTAGCAATCTGCTGTAAAATCAGCTGTTATTTATCTGACATTTAATTTCTCTGTACGTTTTTTTATGGCATAGCAATTTCACGTGTTCTCCAGCAATATAGTCAGCAATTATTGCGCCATGGTTCTGCCGACGTTATTGCTTGTGCTTAGCAAAAAAAATTGCTACGTGGAGACCTAGCGTTACTAGCCAACCACACGCGCAATATGTTTGGCAATAATTGCCGTGGCAACTGTCAAATTCTATTGCTAAACATTGTAGACCATGGTGAAATATTATTCCACCATGCTGTTTACATTGAAACACTGTTTGCAATTGTCACACAAAAGTATATTTAACGAAAAAGTAAACAAAACAAAATAACAAGTCCGCACATGCTGGATATTTTTTTTAAATAAAAAATTGTTTTTAATTAATTTAAGTCAATATGGCTCAATCCCGAGAGTACGCCGAACTGCGAAATGATGAAAAATTTGTTAAATGTGTTGAAAATTTTGACAATAGCCTAGACAAAATTGAAGCATCTATTTTGACTGCTGTAAGTTTAAAGGATTTTGAGGAATTATCTACACAAGAAAAAGTTAAGTTGGACAACTACTTGGCATATTCTATAAATTCTTTATATTGGATGTACGTAAAACTGCAAGGACAGGACCCAAATGAAGTAAGTAACACAAACATTTTGTAAAACTCGAATTTGCATAAATATGTACAGTCACGCAGATAAAAGTACGTACCCCTTAAAAATTCTTTAATTTGTGATATTTAAAAAATGTAAAAAAACCAATAATATTTAAATGAAATCAAATATTTATTTCATTATTTAAATTTAAGACTATTGAGTTGTCCGTATACTTAAGTGCCCCTAATTAATGTCCTAATTAATGCCACGGAATCTGGTTTTTCGCAGAACACTTCGCACTGTTTCTGAATGAATATTGTGGTAATTTTCCAGTGTTTCGAATTTTACGGTTAAAGTAGACTTTACAGGGCGTACGAAAAAAAAAATAAAAAAAATATTCGTAATAAAAAAAGAAAAAAACCAAAATTGAAATTTAAGGTGAAATTTAAAAAATACAAAATAAAACAAAATATTTACAATCGTGAGCAAACAACCTACACATAGATGTGAATGGATGGGTGCACTTTTTTTGACTTTTTTTGATTTAAAAAGGACCGTTTTCTATTTGGCATGTCGTACGTATAATTATCTGTGCTGTCAGATTAATTTTTAAGTGTTAAAGTATAATGTGCGGAAAGTGACCCGAACTTTTTGTAGTTTGATTTTGAGAGTGTGTTTATGCCTTGCAAATGCAAGCAAAAATATCGATCAGAAATTTAATGTTATTCTTTTACTCCAATTTTAGAGGGAGTACATATGTACTTGTATCTGTGTGACTGTATATATTATTGATTTTGAAGGTATCAAGAAATATTTATGTTTTGGGAAAGAAGCTTTTGGTTTTCGGAGCTATAATGCTTCAATATTAAAACCAGGGACCCTAACAGTAATAAGAGAAACGAAAAAAAATCATTGATATTGATGAATTATAGGTAAAGGTTTCAAATAACATCATAAAAAACTTGAAATTTCTCTATTTAATAGGTAGTAAACTATTTTAGAAACTGTAACATAAATTAAATTTTGAGAAAATTACTTTTTCAGAAAAACTGATTAAAAATTATGATTTTTTCTAAATAAGTTCTAAATTAATTAATTTAGTAAAATATTTTTCTGCACTTTCAAATGGTTTATTACTTATTTAAATATAATCATATAAAGTGAGAATAATCACCACTATTACGTAAGTCGTTGTCGATGAAAATTGCCTCCACATCAAATAGACGACTACATCACCTGTCGTCTAGAACAGAGTCAATTCTACTTAGCGTTGACTTAGAAGCATCTAAGAAAATACCAAGTGGCTGTCAACAGTAATCGATTGTTGCTGACTTGAATCGACGTCCACGTAGCTTGCAAACTAAAAGCTTCATGCCCAAAACATATTTTTACATGAACACAATGCTAAAGCTTTATTTGTAAAATAAAATTGAATAGTTACACATAAATAAGTTTAAAAAAAATCAATAAATTAATTTTAATAAAAATTTTAGCACGGTATCAAAAATGAATTATCGCGTGTACGACAAACAATTTTACGTGATAAACAAATCTATGAGCGAAATACAATTAGGCCAGTCTTGGATAAAGCTGCTGCCGGACGTTTCATTAAACATGGTCTACACACACGTTTCGATGAGGACGGCAATAAAAAAAAGAACAGCGATAACTAAAATGATACAGATATGTATCAAAAACTTTAATCATATAGTTGAAACAATTTTATAATTTTATTACATATAAATACATAATTATAAAAATAAATTAATTTAAGGAAAACCCAAAATTGATTTACATTTAAATTTATGTCCGAAACGAACTTCGCATAGTACGACGAATTCGTTACGTACGTTCGACAAATGAGACACAATAAGTGCGTGAATTCCAGGTATTAATGTGACTTGAAATTTTTTTTTTTTAATTTTTAAAAATTAACACCTTAGACGGCTAGATTTTTTAATTATTTCACTGCATCCATTTTCATCTTTTCTAACTAGCAATAGCTTATCCCATCAACAATAAATTTCAGTGTTTTTATCAAATAATAAAAATTGGGAATTAAGCACGAATAACAAAATCATTTAAATTAAATTTTGTATTCCAACGAAAATTATTTTGATAATAAACTGGCAAGTACGGCCTAAAAAAACTGACTGGCCCGCTTTATATTTTGTTTGCGAAAACAATAAAGCGAGTTGTTTTTGTTTTTTCTTTACCTACTTACAACTACAATTAATGTTGGAAGAATTCAATCAATTGTAGTGGGGAATGTAAGGAGAAATAACCTGACTGTTTATTGTTGATGATTTTGTTTAAACTTTGATATTGTTACAAGTAGAACTGTTGCTGTAATTCTTATACGCTTAACAGTTTTATTTGGTTTAATATCTTTAGTTTTACTAAAACCTTTATGGATGATCTGGCCTAAGCAACCAGCGAAATGCGCATAGGAATAGCTTATCCCATCAACAATAAATTTCAGTGTTTTTATCAAATAATAAAAATTGCGAATTAAGCACGAATAGCAAAATCATTTAAATTAAATTTTGTATTCCCACGAAAATTATTTTGGTAGCAATAAATTTTTTTTAAATTTCTTTTTAATTTACTAGTTTTTGGGTTTGTTTCAAATTTTGCAATTTTTCGCGAATTTCAGCCATGTTAGCGATTTGTTCCTGTAAGTTTTCTGATTCTTTACAGCTTTAACGATTTATAACAAATAGTAGACTGATATCATGCCGCTGTTAAAATTTTTTTCGCGAATTTCCCCTAATTATTACCGAATTTTTGCCATTCCTTTTAGTTTTAGGGACTTTTAATCAATTTTATGGCTTTTTGAAATATTAAAAATTTCCGCGAATTTTTGCCATTTTTGCAAATAATTCATAATTGAATCTAACAAAAGGAAAATTAAAAATAATATACAATCTATCTCTTTAGATTAAGAAGGCTCCCCAGCCACATTAAAAATATTAGAATCATAATTATCATCCATCAGTAGCTAATCAAGAGTTTTTAGGAAGTCTAAAATGTTTAACCGAAAAACATTATTTGAATAGGAAAATGGTAAAAAGTTCCAACGCTTAGCAATCCGAACAACAAAAGATATTTCGAAACAGGATGTTGAGATTCTTGGTATAAGAATTAAGGAATTCCTAGTAGTAGTAGTAAACTCAAAGGAGTTTAATAGTTCATTCATAATAGTCCCACCACCTGGATAACTATCTTGCCGCGATGTGGTGGCTTAAATGCCGGCTGTAGTGTATGCCTTGTAACTTGAATCGGTAAATTCTAGCCGGAACAAGTTGGAAGGCATATGCTTTAAGGCCAGCATGCCCAAGGGTTATCCATCCATCCATCCCCCTATCCCTTTACCTAAAATCCTTTATATTTCCCCTTTATTTCCCATATCCCCCACTTTTAAGGTCAAGGTGGTTGACAGCAGTGCCGAGGGCCTGAATGGCTAGTTAGTGGTTAAAGAAACTGGTCGCGAACAGCTTCCCTCTGACGCCGATGGCAAGGGTCAGTTTTAACTCTAGCCTAGTCCGTGCAAGCCGTCACTGCTCGAGACGGTCCTTTTTTATACGGCTTACTCGTGGGACCAAAAAACTGAATAAACTAAGAAAAAACGAAAAGGACGTGACTCTAGGAGTAGATGCAGGGGATGTCTCTGGCAACTCGGCAGTTTCGGTGTCAGATCCAGACGCCGATTGGCTGAGTATTCACAGGGATATTCTGCTGCAGGAAGGTCAGTTACTGACAGAACTGACAGAGACGGAAGGGATGGACCCCCCGGTCGGTTCCCCGCCTCGAACAGGGGTCTCTGAAAGACTCGATGAACTTGCTCTGGGATCTGATGATGAGCACGAATTAACAATGATTTCGGCTCATGATCGGGACCATAGGGCTGGGTCATCGGCTCTGGAGGCCTCACTCGAGATAGGGAACGGTACAGCGGGTGTCTCCAAACCTATTGTTCGGCAGGATGCGACAGTACAGGTCACATCAGAAAGCCGAACGAGTTATGAAAAAGCCAAGAGTGGTGTAAGAGCCTCCTTAGCCTTTCTAGATAAGATAGCTAAGAAGAGCTCACTACACGATGGGCGGGATAGGCACTTGTTGAGGAAGCACCGGAAGAACGTAGCTAGATTCGAACGCATCCACGGGTCTGTCGGTGATATCCTGGGCATTCCCTATCCTGCGGGATACACAACAAGGGCTGCTGAGGGCTCAAATGTCAGCAAAGACAACGAACCTTCAGCGACCCCTGCTGATGTGTCCTCGGAAAATGTAACAAAAAAACAAAAGGAGGGTAATGATTCAACACCTGGTCCTCTTAACCCTGACAGTACGGTCACAGTTAAGGGAACTAAGCCTGTTGACGATTTACCCACGACTAGTCGCGCGATGAGGACTGGTAAAGTCTTGATAATCTCCGACAGACCCCCCCAAAAGGGAGTCACAAAAGGGGTTACTGAGACAAACCAGTCAACATCTGCAGGGAAATCCGGTGATCACCGACAAAGCTCTGCTAAGGCCCCCAATAAGGGAGTATTTAAGAGAGTTAGGTCTGGTGATGACCAGAAATCCCCAGTGGCTAAGAGGAAGGATCCCCGAAAGGAGATCATTAGGAGGACTGGCTCCAGAGAGGACCAACCCTCCACATCAAAGAAGCTAATGGATTCGTCGGGTAAGGACGGTATTCTAGCGGCTGTCATTGATCGTATGGATCCCGATGGTAGGATCAGTGTCGAGAAATGGCAGATGCTAGAAGACAAACTACTAGACGAAATCTTTAGCGTTAAGGGAAGGCCGGACGAAGTATCGTTCAAAGGGGCTGACTGGGTAAGAGGTGTCAAAACTGTCAGTTGCGGCAACCAAAAAACCTTTGAGTTTTTAAAGGCTGCAATCGGCAGTTGTGGCATCGCTTGGCCTGAAGCCAGATTGGACGTCATACTCGCGTCTGAATTGCCATTAAGGCCAGTGGTCACGGTATGTATACCTCCACCTATAAAACCTGTGGAGGTCATGCTGGGGTTACTGGCCAACCAGAACAACGGACTCCTTACAGGTCAGTGGAAGATGATAGCTTCACTGGGTTGTAAGGAGAACCAAGGTAGAGACTTCCGGTTCGCAGTAGACCGAGAGTCTCTAGGCAAGCTGAAGTCAATGGGAGGGGTTGCTGTATTCGGGTTAGGGTCTGTTAGATTTAGGTTTCCTAAAGATGATAGACCCTAAGAGGCTGAAAGTGGTGCAGATAAACTTGCACCACTGTGAAGCGGCCTCAACCGAATTGGCAACCCACCTCATTGACAACAACGTGGACGTAGCCTTGATCCAAGAGCCCTGGATTAATAAAAACCGGGTAATTGGATTAAAGGTCACGGGGTATACCTTGTTCGTATCCCGCTCGGAGGAGAAGGTACGAACATGTATATTGGCAAGAACTGAGCACAAATTTATGTTTTCTCATTCTTTCAGTAACGGAGACCTCACGGTCGTGACAGGGGAGGCCAGGGACAGATCAGTCCTGGCATTGGCATCGGCATACTTGCCATATGAAGCTGTCGATCCACCTGGTGAGAAAGTACGAGAGTTGTTGGAGTACTCAGGCAGAAATGGCTTGAGACTGGTACTGGGATGTGACGCCAATGCACACCACACCCTATGGGGTTGTGCCGACATCAACAAAAGAGGTGAGTCTATGTTTGATTTTATTATTGCCAGTAATCTTTTGATCTGTAACAGGGGAAATACGCCGACGTTCAGAACTAGGGATAGGGAGGCAGTGATAGACATAACATTGACGAACTGTAGGGAATTAGTAGAGGACGAGGAGGACGGATTGGGATTCTTTTTCGGGTCTGGTGCAGAGTAACCTCAGAGTTACTCCGAATTGGGGGTCGACTCCGACCGGTGTGGAGCGGCTGGTGGGCATGTTCACGGGGGTGCTAACCAGTAGCTATGAGCGATCCTGTCCGCTGAATTTTCCGTGCAGACGTACACAGCCAAGATGGTGGACAGTTGAGTTGAGGACTCTAAGGTCCACTGTCAGAGGGCTGTTCAATAGAGCGAAGTATACGCGTAGGGAGGAGGATTGGAGTAACTTTAGATTGAGTTACGGGAAGTATAAGAGCGATATAAGAAGGGCGAAAAGGAACTCGTGGATCAAGTTTAGCGAGTCAGTTGAGTCTGTCAATGAGATGTCTAGGTTCAGGAGAATTTTATCGAAGGACCCAGTAGTCCCTGGATATATTCAGAGACCGGACGACTCATGGGCAGAATCGGGCTCTGAATCTCTCTGTCTGCTCATGGAGACTCACTTTCCGGGGTGTGTGGACCCTGGGTTGGGGGAACGTGATGCTGGTGGAGACCCCTTCCCTGGGTTGGGCTCAGGCAGTGAGGAAATTGGAACGGTGGGAGATATGATCAGATGGTATCTTTCCGGCGATGCTACAGAATATCGGGAAATCATCGCTCCTATTGTTGGTGGAACTGTTTAGGGTATGTGTGCTGAATGAGTACATTCCTAGAGGGTGGAGAGAGGTCAGGGTAGTTTTTATACCCAAGGCGGGTAAAACCGGTCACTCTAAACCCAAGGACTTTAGACCAATCAGCTTATCGTCTTTTCTTCTGAAGACGCTGGAAAAACTGATTGATCTATATCTGAGGACGAAGATTGACGCCGGCATCATCAGCGGCGCTCAACACGCCTATCTTAAGGGTAGATCAGTTGAGAGTGCGCTTCATGATGTGGTGGGTTATGTGGAGCGAGGATTGCGAAACAAGGAATACACTTTGGCGGCATTCCTGGATATAGAGGGCGCCTTTAACAATTTGAGGATAGAGGCTATTAGGCAGGCACTGGTTGATCTGGGGGTTCCGCTGTTCCTGGTCGAATGGATAACTAGGATGCTTGGTAGTAGAGTTATTCACTCGGACTGGGGAAGGGAACGCGTGAAGAGACTGGTGACTAGGGGGACCCCACAGGGGGGAGTTCTCTCTCCCTTATTGTGGCTCTTGGCCGTCAATGTCGTTCTGAGACTTTTTGACAGAATGGGTCAGAAAGTCGTGGCCTACGCGGATGATGTAGTTTTATTGGTGTCGGGCAAGTTTCTGCCGACAATAAGCGAAGTCATGCAAGGGGCGCTGGGCGAACTGTCGGCATGGGCGAGCGATAAGGGACTGGGAGTTAATCCGGAGAAGACGGAGCTTGTTCTTTTTACTAGGAGGTACAAGGTGGAGAATTTTAGGCTACCGGTACTGGGAGGTGTGGAGCTTGGACTATCGGATAGTGCTAAGTATCTGGGAGTTTTTCTGGACAGCAAGCTGTCTTGGGGAAGGAATGCTCAGGAGAGACTAAAGAGGGGTCTCAATGCCTACTATGCTTGCAGATCATCAATAGGTAAGAGTTGGGGACTCCGGCCGTCAGTAATGGGATGGCTGTACACTTCGGTGGTTAGACCCATTCTTACGTATGGATGCTGTGTTTGGTGGGAGTCATTGAGATTGAATAGTCGAAGGAACCTTTTGTCTAAGGCTCAGAGGTGTGCTTCAATTGGCATGACAGGTGCCATGAGAAGTACTCCTCAGGCGGCCCTGGATGTCATTCTACATCTTCTGCCTATTGAGCAGTATGTGATGGGAATGGCAGCCAGGAGCCTTCTTAGGCTGAGGGAGTTAGGATTGATGGGAAATGTCACACAGGGTCACGCACGGATCCTTGGTGAGATTGAGGCTGGGGGCTACTGCCTGGGATTGCCCGGCTCTACTGATTACGTGAGCACCAGGGTGGATTTTGGGCGGGTGCCGGAGGTAATAATGCCTACTAGGGGGAGCTGGTCGGGTAGGAGCAGATTATTTAATGGATTTGCTATATTCACTGATGGCTCGAAGATGAGGGGCACGGGTGCGGGGGTCTACATCGAGGATCTGAACATCAGAATGTCATATAGGCTTCCCGACGACTGCAGTGTTTTTCAGGCGGAGGTTCTAGGGGTCTTGAGGGCCGTGGGACTGATGAGGGACAACATTGATAGGGGCTCGGAGGTCACGATATATGTGGACAGCCAGGCAGCTCTTGTGGCTGTGAGGGGCTGTTATGTGAAATCCAGGCTGGTTGATGATTGTAGGAGGGCTCTAGGGGGAGTCTTAGGGGAATATGCGTTGAGGCTATGCTGGGTGCCGGGTCACTCCAACATAATCGGCAATGAGGTGGCTGATGAGTTGGCGAGACAGGGCTCGGAGATGGATGATCCTGACCGGGTGGAGGTAGTTAGGCCTCCAATTGGCTTCCTCTTTGGAAGGATCACGGAATGGATTCTGGATGCGACCAACCGGGCCTGGGGGAGCCGAATGGACTGCCGTGTATCAAGGACACTGTTTCCGGTACTTAGGAGGTCCGATTCGAAATCGCTGCTGGGCAAGAGTAGGGTCTGTGTCAGGACTTTGATAGGGATTATCACTGTTTGATAGGCAGGATGGCGGTGAGAATGGGATCCGACTTATCGGATGTGTGCGGGTTGTGTGAGGACCCGGAAGCTGGAGACGGTTGAGCATATTCTGTGCCACTGTCCCAGGCTCCAGAATAGCAGGCTAAGGTGGCTGGGCAGTAGATTCCTGGGCGAGTTAGGGGACGTCTCGGGGTGTGGACTCGAGGGTCTTATAGGATTCGTAATGGGGATGACCTGGCTGCGCGAGAGGAGACGGGGCGCTGTCCGCGTGTAGTGTGAATTTTGGTTTGGTCTTTGCTTTATTTCTATATCTATTTTCTTATTCTCGGGCTGTCATTCTCTTTTTCATCTACCTTTTCCTTTTCATCTTATCTATCCTAATTAAGGCGTCGCAATGGACCATATTGGTCTCTGGGTGAAGCTGTGGAGGAAACTTCGCACCAGCCTTTCTACCTACCTACCTTAATAGTTCAGGTGGTTTGCCATTTTTTGTTAATTTTATAAAACAATTTATAATGTAAGCTTATGTTATGTTATATTATGGCAGCCCTGGTTATAGCAGTCAAAACATATTGTTAACTGGAAGTTAAAGTAATAGTTAGTCTTACCTGAACTTGGTAAAATTGGGGTAAATATTTTAAACTTTTGATTGAATGTGCAACAATAACTATATAAAGAAATAAACTTAAATTGTGTAACGTCAAAGGAATGATTTCCATTTTATGGCATTTTATAAATATATCGTTTAAAAAGCAAACGAAGCTGTAAGCCATATATGTAAGAAAGGAGAAAAGCCTAACTTAGCTTAAAACAATTAACTTATTGATTGGGTTAGTACGATTTTCTTTAAACATATTCGTATTTAAAGCAATTTTCACCACACACATAGTGGCACAAATCATATAGAATTTCAGAAAATGTTTGCTTCCTAAATAACTTTTCCAATTTCAAACAATTTTTAAATTATTTACGGCCAATTTTACGAAGTTCAGCTATAAATAACTATTATTATAACAATAGGTTTTTCGAAATTAAGAATGATTAATAATTCCTGAACTTGGTGAAATTGGCCATTAATCTATAAAATCCAAAAAACATAGTTTGGTTTATTTTTTTTTTTTACAAAATAAAAATTGGGAAAAACTAGTTTCAGTAAAGTTAAAAAAAAAATTCTGTCTGTAAAACAATCAAGTGCAATTGAAAACGATAAATATTTTCAATAAAATGTTTGTAAAAATTAACTATTATACTTTAACAAATTATCACTTTTTTTAAATTATTAAATTATTTTTATTTTCGATATTAAACTTATCTTTTCTTTATCTCAAAAGTAGTTTAGGTAAAGAAAAGTGGTCCTCAAAGAAATTAGGTATTTTTATAAATTTTTAACATGGAAAGTTTGCCAAATTTGTTTGTTTTCAATTTCCCGTGATTTTCATTTCCAGAACATGCCCGAAAATTAAAAAGTTCAAAAAATTTAAGATAATTTTGTTGGAATAAGTATTAAAAAAAATTGATTTTGTTTTTGTCTTTCTCAGGTGTGGAAAGCTAAATACTATTGGAAGAGGTAACCATAAAACAAATGTCTTAAAAAGAACAAAATGAAAATATGAGGGGGGTATAGATGCAAAGAATGCAATGTCCACTTTTTCACAAACGTAACTAACAGCCATACCTAAACAAGGGCGGAAAGCGTTTTCTAGCTGTCAAAAATTCTCATGCCCATACAATTTGTATGAAGCATCCCAAAATAGCGCGGCGTCAACGCTTTACAATTGGAAAATCCGATTTTGACAGCGCGTTTATTAGTGAAGTTGGCCGCTATTAATAATAAATAATGACAATTTAGCTATTTTTTGTCAATCTAGCGGGTTTTTCTCTTATTTTTATTTTTATTATATGGGTTTTATTAAACAATAAAGTTAACACTACTGTTTGTGGCACAACGTTGACGCTCTTGTTTAGGTATGGCATATCAGCGTAAAAGCTTAGCGGAAGAAAACGTTCCGCCTTCCGCTCTTGTTTAGGTACGGCTGTAATAATACCTCTGAGTTGTATTTAATGAATGCTTCCAATTAGTGAATAAAACATTACCAGAAACACTTTTATCCCATAAAAAATTATGTTAAAAAATTAAGAATTGATGCAAAAACGGCAATGACCATTGGAGATTGTCGTTTTTGCATTGATCACAGTTTGTTAAGCTCTTTTTCTCTCAACAATTTGCGAAAACGCACGCTATTTTTTTTTTATTCTGTTTCTTTTTTGCAAAACAAAACCAAAAGAAATGCAAATAAAAATTTGATTTTTTAATAATTTAAGTTAGTTGCTAAAAAGTCTAAAAAGGTTGAATTAAACCTTTGTTAAGTTTTATTTAAGAATTTTATAACCTTTGATTTTTTTAAGTACATTGCCCATGCTATAATAAAAAATATTGGATTTAAAACAAAACTGTATTATTTATCTCCGATCAAATCAAACAGTACAAAATCCATATTCGTTTAATTCAAAAGTAGCAATGTCCATTTGATTAGAGCAAGCACAGCAATCTCCAATTTTATTGTTATAATTGCCAGCAAACCGCTATATCGATTTGGTTGAAACTTGCGTCATATCTTCATCATATTCTTATTTACTGCGTAGCATGATATACAATACATAAATATGAATATACTTTGAGCTAGAGGTTTTTACTATTTATTACGAAAACTATAAATGTAGACATTGCAGTCTTTGCATCTATACCCCTCATATACTACTGCTGGGAGCCACCCATAGCGTTAAAACTTTTTATTTTAGAAATTTTTGTTTGGAACAAAACGAAATTTTTTAAGCTATTTACTGTTAAATATTAGGATATTATAAAAATATGACTAGCAGGGTTTTTCTTAATATCTTGGTTTTTTGTAGACTGAACAAAAAAAAAACAGTACAAAAAACTGTACAGTGTAAAGAATAGTAGAGGTATTCACCTCAGAATTTTTACTCTTGCGGAAGTGCGGAATTGCGGTTTTGCACTATCGGTGTCGTGAACACCCAGCTTTAAACATTTTGAAATTTCAATTTCGAAATACAGTGGAGGCTCAAAAAAGTAAGCAGTTTGTTTTGGGGGTGATGAACTTTTCCGAAATCTTAACTTTTCCGTGGTATGAAAAATGCATGTGGTTATATGTGTATTTATACATTGTTTATTTATTTATCGTTGATCTCAGAACCATTTGTATAATTGCTTCTCCAAATCGACGTATTCTGCCTTATGTAAAGTTTTTAACTTAACTTTTTCATACGTATTTGACACTGCTGCATAAATGTTTGCTTTGTTTTTTTTAATTTGTGAAATTGCTGATACAGAAACATGAAAATCCTTGGCCAATCGATTAGCAAGAACGCCTTCATCTAATTTTTTTAAAATCTTGCATTTTTCGGCGACTGATAACCTTTTTTGCTTCATTGCTGCTAACATTGTTGCGATCAAAATAAAACAAATTCTACGACTATTTTCTTTCACAACCAACTGATGAGAGCAAACACATTATGCAAGATTAGGTTTGTATATAAAATTCGCAATTAATAAACGGTAAATGATACACTTAGAAACAGAAAAACAAAAAAAAAATAATTGTCTCTAAAAAGTTAAGAAGCACTTACCTTTTTAGAATCACGTGTGGTGAATGAAAGCTGCTTAACTTTTCCATATACTTAACTTTTCTATGACTTAACTTTTTCGAGCCTCCACTGTATTACGAACTGTCAAAAACTAAAAAAAAGCACACAATTGTCAACTGATTGCAAAAACTGTTTATTTATTCAAGATGCCGAAGCAAAGTTTTAAGACATTTTTGGTAAATCATTTAATAAATGAATCTTTTGTTCAAATTGAAAACATCTATCATGAAATCCGTAAGTATAGATCTATTTTATTAAAAATACCAAATTAAAATTTGTAATTAAACTTTTGAGAAAATTATCAAAATAATTTCACAACTGAAGATATTTTGGATGACGAATTCGTAGAAGAGGAATTATCCACACTTTATGATGATTTATCTTTAGTTTTGTCAGCACGTCGAGGAATTGAATAAATTTTTTAAATTTTCGTTTATTTCGTAGAACTTTGATTGCAAGGTATATTTATAGCAGGTAGTCTCGGAAAGCCAGCTGTTTATTTTTTATTTGCTTGTTTTGCGATACGAACTGTCAAATTTTGTATAGCAAACAAGTAAACAAGTTTTTTCTCTTTATCTTTTGTCTTTTTTGTCTCTTATCAGCCCCTTTGCTTTTTGACAGTTTGTATCGCATAACAACAATAAAAAGCCCTGTTGTTTGTTTTATTGTACAATTGTTGTAATCTCGCGGCTACCTGCTATAAATATACCTTGTTTGATTGTGTTTAAAAGAAAACAGTGTTGGACAACGGAATCTTGTCATTAAAGGTTGTAATTTTACGTACTGTTTACATATTACTATACACTTGTTAAAAATGTGTCAACGATACCAATATTGAAGTTTGTAAGCTGAATTTTGCAACTTTTACCCTTGCGATTACGCTCCATCAAAAAGGTCTTGCAAAGCATTAAAAGTATTGGGAAATTATTTTCATGTGTTTGTTGTAGTGAAAAATATAAAGTATTGCGATTCCGCAATTCCGCAAGAGTAAAAATACCTTTAGTTATTTGCCAACTGTTTTAAGAGTTGTGCATAAAACAGTACAATTGCAAAAAATCAGTACATGTACTGATAAAAACAGTTCGTATGGCAACCCTATACACATGATAAAACAAAACAA
The DNA here is from genome assembly GCA_949318255.1 of Pollenia labialis. Taxonomy (NCBI): domain Eukaryota; kingdom Metazoa; phylum Arthropoda; class Insecta; order Diptera; family Polleniidae; genus Pollenia; species Pollenia labialis. The sequence continues at coordinate 158,655,045 of OX439142.1, forward strand.
ATACGTTCAATAAATACCCCACACAATCATGCCAGCAGGGTGTGAGTAAAAGTGGATTCAGATTTAACCCCCCCCCCCCATTTCGGTAGAAATTAGAGAAAGTGAAACGTGTCGTTAAATTCGAACTATGCACGCGTGTGTATACGACATGCTCCCTATCTCAATAGAAACAATATTGATATCAATAACCTTTTGTTTTGATAAACAAGTTTTTTGACAAAAAAATGTGTATGGATGTGTGCAAATGTATGTTGTATGTAGGTATATGGGTATCCCCATATACATACATACATGTACCAATCTACATATGTGGCCTTTTGTCTTTAAAACGAAATTTTCATAACAAACGATAGATATTTTAACATCTGTTAAAGTAGAAAAAAGCTTTTAAAGCAGATACATACATACATACATATGTACCTACATAAGGTTTATCAAGGATATGTTTTGACATTTTGAAAAAATCTTATTTGTGACTTAATTAAAAAGATTAGTTGTTTTTTAGTTAATTAATTAACAAACAACAGCAAGTGGAGTAATAATTAAAGATCCACTTAGGCTTGCCAGATATGAAATCCATAAAAAACAGTACATCGACAAAGAAATGGCAGTACATTTATTTAAAAAGAAGTACCTAGTACATAAAATTTTAAAATAAGATATTTTTAATTTTAAGTATTTAATTTTTAATTGGGAATTTAGCACAGAAATAAATGAACAAAGCTTTTTTGTTTTAAACATTTAATTTAAAACAACTGAATAATTAAAAGATTTCATTGATATACGCCCATTTTCACCAAGTTCGGTTATAATTAACTATCGGTTATAGCTGTCAAAACATATTGGTAACCGGAACTTTAATTGAAAGTAGTAAAGCTTTATTCACAATCAGAGAAACAATTTCGTTTTTTCTTCTATCTTTTTTCTTCCTAAAGTATTTCATATATTTTCCTTTTATTTTTAGAAAAAAAATGTAACTAAAATTTTTTTAAAAATGTAACTAAAGTTGAGTCAACTAGAACTTCAGCAACAATTTGTATGAAATTGTTTCTGACGTTTAAAATAATTTTATTTAGTTTTGAATGAAAATTTCAACATAATGTTGTAAAAAATAATAATAAATGCATAATATTGTTGTAAGTAAAATTTGCAAACGGATTCTTAATGCAAAATGTGTGTGGTGGCGATAAAAATTGTTGCTCTATTATGAGCACCAAGTGAAAATGTAATTGTGATTGTAAACGAAGCTTTAGTTTTAACCGAACTTGGTGAAAATGGCCGTAAATCACTGAAATCTTTTAATTATTCAGCTGTTTTAAATTAAATGTTTAAAACAAAAAAGCTTTGTTCATTTTTTGTCTGTATGACGTGCTAAATTCCCAATTTTTTCATATTTGATAAATACACTGAAATTTATTGTTGAGTGAAAGCTAGCTTCTATGAAACCTTTTCCAAAGCTTTTAGAAAAGCTAAAAATATTATACAAATAAAACCCTAAAGCGAATAAGAATTATAAACACTCAAAGTCTTAAGCTAAGATCCCACTATCGGCGCAATGTCCCAATTTTTCTCGTATTTCATGTGCCGATAGTGTGAACGGTCAAAATTTTTTTATATGCGACAATCTGTGCCGAAGTTGTGCTGACAGTGCACAATCAAAATTAACCTTGATTCGCCGATAATGTGAACACTCTTTTGCATAATGTGGAGCAATGAAATTGTTTAATATGTAACGATTTTTATTGGCCACATCCCGATACAAACGATGGCAAAACGAAATTTTTAAATTGCACCAATTACAAAACAGCAATTACAAAAACAAAAGAACAAGTGCAGTAAGTTTGAATAAATTTTTTATTATATATTAATATATTATTTAAAATTGTTAAGAAACATAATAGAATATTCAGACGGATAATTTTGCAAATTTCCAAAGAAAAATTTTGTCTGCCAACAAGCAAATAAACAAAAACATATGATATAATTTGCCCAAATGGCACGATAGTGTGACCGCATTGTACCGATTATTGTCGCAATTGAGTTTTGGCCGATATGAACCGAAAAAAATTATCAACGTGTGCGACGATAATGGGACCACCTAAAAATAAATTGTGCAATGTAATTAAATGTGCTCCGAAAAAGCAAGTTAAAAATCGTCACAGATTGTGCTATTTGAGCCGATAGTGGGATCTTAGCTTTACTTGTAACAATATCAAAGCTTAAACAAAATACCAACAATAAAAAGTGAGTTTATCCTTTCATACATTCCCCTACAACTGGTTGGGTTTTTCCCGACTCGAATTGTAGTTGTAAGTGGGTAAAAAGAAGAAAAAACAAATGCTCCATTTTATTGTCTTCGTAAAAAAAGAACCAATTTGCCAGTTCAGTTTTCTGCACGGGCAGATGCAAGAGTTTTTATTATTAATTCACTCTCTTAATTTTCAATCAAAATTTAACTTCGGCCTTTTCTTCAAAATATTGAACTAAAAATTCTTTCAGTTGTTTGAATGAGGGAGTGAAAATACGAATATTTTCGATATTGGGAAATATGTATGTATGTTATCAACTTTGTAGAAATTCTTTTCATTGAATTTCTAAGGGGTTTTTCTTTTCAAATTTTTTTCAGCAAAATCTTTCAATGATACGAACAAATTATTTATAGAAAATGATTGAAATGTTTGAATTAAGGCTAAAATTAGAAAGTTTTTAAAATTTATTATGGTTATTTAATTTACTTTCTAGAACATGTCAATTAATTTTAGGTTATCCCCTATTTTTTTAAATGCATAATATACAATTTCCTATGTTGTGTACAAAACCAAGGTTTGCTTCAACTTAATTTACAAAAAAAAATGGCTCAAAACAGTTGAACAACAGCTTTGGAACGACAAGTAAGCTTTTACCGCTGGATAGTTTTTTAAAAATCTTTAAACTTCAGGCGTCATCGAGTTGGTACATGACGCAGCATTTTAAACCATTCAAAATCGAAAAATTCAAACATTACTTTCAGATTTGCAGTATTTTTGGTTGATGTCGAAAATTTGTTGGACTTTATGCAGTAAACGTGTTTTATTTTTGTGCAACAAAAAGTACAAAATGAAGTACAGTACTTTTCGCTTATAGTCCACTACTATAGTTGCACAACTTTTGTGGACTATAAGCGAATTTGGACTATAACCGATTTTTTTTATAAGCTATTTAATGGCTTATAAGTGTATAATCCACATTTTGGACTTTATAAAAATTATTTTCTTCAATAAAACTGCTCTTTTTTAAACAAAACAAAAGTTTATTTAAAACATAACCAAATTTTGATTTAATTTAAATAAATAGTTAAAACAAAAAATAATACAATAAAAACAAAAATGGTCAGATGAAGACACCATGTTATGAAATATAAATTGCGAAATTTGGTATTTATAATAGTTACCAGAAATGTAAATAAAAACATGTTACAAGTTGATTAAAAAAATATTAAAAACAGAGTGGACTATAAGCGAACATTTTTGCATAAAGAATTATATTCGTATGCTAAGAAAATGTAGCTTTTAAACGAAAATGGACTACATGCGAAATGGACCTTAGGAAAAATAATTTGTATGAAATTCGAAAAAATCTGCATGTGAATATGACAGTTTTGGCTTATATCCGTTTTTGGCCTTTAAGCGGAATGGACTATAAGCGAAAAGTACTGTACATACATACAATTGCGTATGTACTTCTTTAATGGTTATGCAGATAGCAGTACAGATAGTAAAAAAAGTACGAGTACTGCTGCAAACAGTACGTCTGGCAAGCCTAGATCCACATTACACATGGATCATGCCAAAATTACACATGAAAATACAAATTACGCATGCTATCTTTTAGTTGCAAACTCACTAGTTTTGTTTTTAATCTCATTATATGTATGTACATTAGGGCGGGTCGATTTTTTTTTTAAATCGTATAGCAAAAACGTAATCTACATAAAATTCTAAGAAAATTCTCCGAACAATTTTTTTTTGAAAAAATAGCTTTTTCCAAAAAGAAATCGAATTTTTTTAATAAAATGGTTTAGTAAGGTTATTCTTTTGCACTTTATTATATTTTTTTACAATCAAAATTTTTTTTACATTGAAAAAATTTTCAACCAAGTAAAAAAATGTTCAAGTCGAGAGGCGCGGACTAGGATTTTGTTTTAGACCCATGGTTTCTTCGGAGAATTTTCGTAGAATTTTATGTAGATTACGTTTTTGCTATAGGTACGATTTTTAATTTTTTTTTCATCCATACAAATCGACCCGTCCTAATGTACATACATATGTATGTATGTATACCTATTTTGTTAAAAAAAAAAATAACGATTGAGGTTTTTTTTTCAAAAAATTCATATGTACATTTTTTATAGTAATTTATAACTAAAAAATAAACATCACATTTCCATTGAGAAAATTTGTTTTGATTTTTCCTTTGTTTATAATGATTGGAATATAATAAAGTTTGGTCCACCATTTCTATGTATTCCTTTTTCCAATAATATATTTTTAATATGTAAATATGTGTATATACATATGTACATATGTATGTATGTACCTATATATTATATTCTATATATTCTTGACAGACTGTAGTACCTAGAATGTAATACATTTTGGTTGTACATACCTACCTACATAATTTAAGAAAAACATGTTATTTGCTTGTTTTGTTTTTTATTTAAATTCAACAATAATATGAACAAAGCTAATTAACGGCACATTTATCCAATGTTATGAAATTTAAATGCATTTAACAATAAGAAATACATACATATTTATGTATGTACATATGTACGTAAAACCATGGCAAAATGATGCAATTCTATATACATACATACATATGTACATTCACACAACGAGAAAAGTAAAAATGTAAAGCTTTCTCTTTGCCCTTATTTGCAAAGTTGTAAAATTGCTTTTTTCTTCTCTTAACTTTTTCTTTAAATGTGTGTATTGTATATAATAGAACTTTCCTGAACAAGTAGTATTATATAACTTTTGTGTAAAAAATAAAAATAAAATGCTTCTATTTTTGTTTTTAATGTTTTAAATAACATTTATTTTGGTTTTATGTATATCAACTTTGAATGTGATTAACTACTAATTATAATTTATAATTATTGAATACATATATGTAGGTAGAATATTGAGAATTAATATTTTTGATGTTAATTAGGAGGTGGTTAGTTGTTTGTTAAGGAGTTCAAGCCATACTTGGGCAATGACCAGCAAAGTTGAAATGTCTTATTCTTTCAATTGTAAAGTAAATGCTCAGGCTCCTGTATGATGTGCGTCTTCCTTCCTTTTTGTTCTTTGTTTCCATGAATCTTCTCATTCTCATAAAATAATTTTGGTGTGTATATCTAAAACTTCACTGTAGCGTGTTTACGATTTTATTTAAAATTTAAATTTTCTCCCCCTCGGATTGTTTACAATTTAATCCTTGCTTTGCATGTATTTGATCAAATCGATGACACGGTTAGAGTAACCGAATTCGTTGTCGTACCAGGAAATTAACTTGACGAATTGATCATTAAGAGAAATGCCAGCCTTAGCATCGAAGACTGAGGAGTGGGTGTCACTGACGAAATCAGTGGATACGACTTCTTCATCAGTGTAGCCCAAGATACCCTTCATGGCACCGTTGGAAGCTTCTAAAACCTTGGCTTTTATGGCATCATAGTTGGCAGGTTTGCCAAGACGGACAGTCAAATCGACAACGGAAACGTTAGGGGTAGGGACACGGAAAGCCATACCAGTGAGCTTGCCGTTCAAGGCAGGAATTACTTTGCCGACAGCCTTGGCAGCACCGGTAGAGGCAGGAATGATGTTTTGTGCAGCACCACGGCCATCACGCCACAATTTGCCCGATGGACCATCAACGGTCTTTTGAGTGGCAGTTGTGGCATGAACTGTGGTCATAAGACCCTCAACGATTTCCCAGTTATCGTTGATAACCTTGGCCAATGGAGCCAAGCAGTTGGTAGTGCAGGAGGCGTTTGATACTACCTTCATGTCGGGTGTGTAGGCATCTAAGTTAACGCCGCATACGAACATGGGTGCATCGGCAGATGGGGCAGATATGACGACCTTTTTGGCACCACCCTTAAAGTGAGTGGAAGCCTTTTCGATGGTGGTGAAGACACCGGTGGATTCTACAATGTATTCAGCTCCAGCGCTGGCCCAGTTAATGTTGGCGGGGTCACGTTCACTGAAAACGGTGATCTTTTGGCCGTTGACGACCAATTTACCACCTTCAGCGGCTACGGTGCCCTTGAAACGACCGTGGGTCGAATCGAATTTAAACAAGTAAACCATGTAGTTGACATCGATGAAGGGATCGTTAACAGCAACAACTGAGGCACCCTTGTCGACGGCAGCACGCAATACCAAACGGCCAATGCGACCGAAACCGTTAATACCGATCTTGGACATATTTGTTGATTTTTTTCTTATCAAACTCTGGAGAAATTTAATTTAAAACACTTTGCTTTTCTTTTCAACACAACCGTACCGTACAGCTCGCTAGCAAGGAACAAACTGTGCAGTTTTTCCTAACTTTGTTTAAATTGCTACGTTAACAAGTGCTGTTTCATCGGGGTGGGGGGATTTCTTTTCAATGTCAGTTGAAGGACGTTTGTTTGTAATTTAAAAAGTTAATACGCTGGAATTCATTTTGCCGGTTGAGATTTACATATGATAAAAGAGCTAAAATGATAATAACTTATTCTCTAGTTGTTTCACTCTGAAGCTTTTTAACGAAAAGCAAAAGAGACAAAATATGTATATACTTTTCGTTGAGTTTGTCAATTACATTGTTGTATTCGGCAAATGCTGCCAGACTATTTATATTTTATATGAGATTGGGAATTGTTTAATCGATGTCAAGGCGAATTTACTACGCGGCGGCGAGACTGTAACAAGTCAACCAAGGCGAATTCAACCAGGTAAACTCATCTCTACAACTACAAAAAGCCTCATGTATTTTGTTTTTACAATTTTCTGGTTGGTTTTCAAAATTTTTTTATTGCAAATTAAAATTAACACTTTTTTATAAAAGAAATTAATAAATTCACTTCAATCATTCGCAGTTTTGAAATTTTTTTATTAAAAAAATATTTTTAACACTTTTCATTCAACTTCTTCTCAAAACAAAATCATATTTTGACGTTTGACCATATTTTTTAATTCGCCGTGGAAACAGCTGACGAGATGAGTTTACCTGTTTGAATTCGCCTTGAAGTCAACAACTCAAAAAACAACATGGTGTTTTGTTTTTCGGTCATGTAATGTCCAAGGTCTATCCAATAGGTCTGCTTACGAAGCCAGATGTTTATTTGGTTTTTTCCTCAACGATATCAAAAGTTGTTTACATTTTCCTTATACGTGTATATTTTTGTTTACTTTTTTGGTTTTTTGCCACACATACATGCACACAAAACACATTTTTCCTTTGGTATTGCCTATGTAGTAGTAAGATTTTGCCAACGGCGAGGAATTTTACACAAACAAAATGCCTGTTGTTTTTTGTATTGTTGTAGAAGTAAGCAGACCTATTGGATAGGCCTTGGTAATGTCAAAAACAAGCAAATTAATATATAAATGAATTCGCCTTGTTTAAAACAGTTGACTAAAATAGGGCTACCAGATTGTGCGTTCTAATCTCAAATTAGATTAAAAAAATCATTTCGGCCTTATCAAGGCAAATTCAACCAGGTCGCCAGCCGTTCATCAGCTGTCTCAACGGCGAATTAAAAAATTCGTAATACCATGTTCAAGGCGAATTCAAACAGGTAAACTCATCTCGTCAGCCGTTCATCAGCTGTTTCCACGGCGAATTAAAAAATATGGCGAATGATTGAAGTGAATTTATTAATTTCTGTTATATAAAAGTGATAATTTTAATTTGCAATAAAAAATTTTTGACAACTAACCAGAAAATTTTATAAACAAAATACATTGGGCTTTTTGTAGTTGTAGAGATGAGTTTACCTGTTTGAATTCGCCTTGACCATGTTCACACGGACAGCAATATTCGTATTTCGTTCTCTTATTCCTGTTTCGCGCCCCAAACATGATTGAAACGACTTGTTTTCCCATACAAAAGTTTGAGAGCGAAACAGGTCGTTTCATTTTGAAACAGGCTGCGAAACAGGAAAAATGTACTATCATCTCCAACTTTGATAACATTTATCGTTAGTTTATCTGAACTAGCTCTCAAAAAATATCAAAACAAAGAAAAAAACAAAACAAAAATTGATTTTTAATAAAATAAAGTGATAATTATAATACCTTAATATTAATAAAAGTATTAAATAATTTATTCTTAAGTTTTATTTACTTTTTTTTATATTTAAAAAAAATCACACTAACAACCAGGGCTGCCAGAAATTTTCAGCAAAAAATCTTAATTTCACCAAAAAATATCTTATTTTTGAAGAAAAAATCTTATTTTTGGAAAAAAGTAGTTTTTTTTAAAATAAAAAATAAAATCTTAAAATCTTTTTTCGGTTAAAAAATCTTAAAATATGTAAAAGGTAAAATCTTACTTCTGGCAGCGCTGCTAACAACACAAAAAAAATGTCAAAATGAAACAGGAATAAATCGTATGAACAGCATCAAGGCCCATCTATCAGGTCTGCTTACTTGTACAAAAACAAAATACGATTCTTTTTAGTTGTCAAAAATTTACTACCACATATACAAAGCAAAAGGAAAAAACGTGTATGTGTGGCATACCATAAACGTATACATGCACATGTAAACAACTTTTGACAACTAAAAAGAACATAAACAATGATCATCAGGCTTCTTGCACAGACCTTTTCAATAGGCCTTGAACAGCATGTTTGGCAATCTAGTTTCAGAGAGCGAAACCAGTGGTTTCATTCGTCGTATGAACATAGCATAAATGTCAAAATATAAAATTGTTTTGAGAAGAAGTTGAATGAAAAGTGCTAAAAATATTATTTTTATAATAAAAAATTTTCAAAGCTGCGAATGATTAAAGTAAATTTAATAATTTCTTTTACAAAAAAGTGATAATTTTAATAGATTTGATTCTTTTCCAAGCCATCATACATATATAAGAACTGCAAGACTTTTTATTTCCAAAACTCATTTTAATACAATTTATATGAAACAAATTATAACGCAAATACAATATCCGACGGCTGAAAAATCTGATTTACTGATCAGTAAATATCAGTTTCTTATTTAAAATTTATCAGCAGCAGAATTGTTCTTATCTAAAAAACGTTTGCCCCTTTTGTTTAGTTTGACCAGTTAAAACTCTAAGAAGTTAAAATGTTTTTAAACGTGTGCACAAACATAATCAGGGGTGTTCTGGAAATCGAAGACGAAAAACGCAAAAATTGTATATGTAATTTTTCAATAAGATATCCGTAATAAAAGAATTTTAAGACAAATATTATACAAATATTTATTTATTAAACAGAATTTTATAATAAAAATGATACAAATTAAATTAAAAGAGTATTATAAACAACTTCAAAATTCTAGTATTTTGCGTTTTCGATTTTCAGAACATTCCTGAATGGCTAAGCCAATTAATATTTTACGCGTTTAACGTATGTGTTTGGGGGGTCGTTAATAAAACGCTAATAAAACCAGAAATGAAATATTAAATTATAATTTAAAAAATGTTGTTAATGAACCGATGTTTAAAAATTTGAAAAAAGTAGTTGGCTTAACATTAGAACTTCCATTTTCGAATGCATGTGTGGAGAGAATTTTTAGCCAACTAAAACTTTTTAGGACTGATCATCGTTACCGAATCAATACTAAAACAATAGCAGCTTTAATTATGGTGAAAGAGAACATTAAGGAAGTTTCAACATACGATCCACCTAAATTGATGATTACTAGTAGTGCGAAGTTGTTCTGAGAAAATATGAACATTGTTTTTATTTTCAGGAAATTTATACATATGAATTTTTTGATATAATCGCCCTAGTATAAACGCCTTAACTCTTATATTATATATAGGTGTTTCCAAAGTAACGGTCGTTACCGATTTTTGAAGATTTAAAAAAAAAAATCCAACCTACCAAACTATGCCACGAAAATTGCTCCATTTTGGACTTACGAAAGTTCAAGTAAAGGCAGCAACCGAAAGAATTCATAAAAAATGTAATTTCAATACTTTTTTTGACCATTAAAAATTAAAATGATGAAATTTAAAATTTTTTTAAATTATTACATTTCAAAACAAACAATTTAAAATAAAAAGAAAGTGAAATATTTGTTTCAAGGCCCATCTATCAGGTCTGCTTACTTGTACAAAAACAAAAAACGATTCTTTTTAGTTGTCAAAAATTTACTACCCCATATACAAAGCAAAAGGAAAAAACGTGTATTTGTAACATACCATAAACGTATTCATGCACACGTAAGCAAAATGTAAACAACTTTTGACAACTAAAAAGAACATAAACAATGATCATCAGGCTTCTTGCGCAGACCTTTTCAATAGGCCTTGATTTGTTTGAATTGTTTACTACAATGTTGTATTATTTTTGACACAACGTTAAAATATTTTACAGTGTTGTAAACGTTTTCAAAATTACCACCTTGTATGAATTCGCCTTAAGCACACGTAAACAAAACTTTTAACATTTCTGGCATGACCAAAAAAATAACAGGTTGTCTTTTCGCCGCCACCTGAAGTTAATTCGCCTTGATCGATGTTCAAAAAATTAAATTGTTAATCAAAATTGCTTAGGCATATTTTTTATGAAAAAATATGGAATATCCGGAATACCAATTAAAATAAATTTTAAGTTACCCACAGACGAAGCAACATTTGTCGAAACATGGGCATGTTTCACTAAATGTTGGTACGTGTGTGGTAATGTTTCTTGTTGAAATTCGTGTTACCTTTTTGGTTTTTTAAATATCAATTTATCAATTAAAATAAATTTTAAGTTACCCACAGACGAAGCAACATTTGTCGAAACATGGGCATGTTTCACTAAATGTTGGTACGTGTGTGGTAATGTTTCTTGTTGAAATTCGTGTTACCTTTTTGGTTTTTTAAATATCAATTTTTTTTGATATATTATGTTTCCAAGCACAATGTTTCATCGTGTGGGGGGATGTTGACTGTTTTTCCTTTCTCATTTTGTTGAGAGCAGTTGTTAAGTGAGGTCCCCATGGTGAAATAAACCATGGAGGTCCCTACCAAGGCCCATTGAAAAGGTCTGCGCAAGAACGCCACATGCCTAGATAAGTTAATTGGGACCTCCTGAACACGAAAAGTGCTGTAATTATTTTTTCTCTAAATACCGTTTTGTAGATAACGGTAATTTTGCGTTTTTCGATGTATGGACCCACTCAAACCCTTGTGGAGCCCAACCGAAAAGTCTGATCGAAATAAATGGAAAATCGTTGGAAAGGTAATTGAATTCCTTTTCCGTCGATATGCTATAAAAATTTGCCTATTTTTTAAGTTTTTTTCAAAATTTTTCATTTTTATTTCATTTCTTTTTCTACGTTATAGTAAATATCTGGAATGTTTTATTTTTTAACCAAATAGTACATTTCATTACTAACATTTTAATTTTCACAATTTTTGTAAATAACCCAAGCTTAATATGTAATGGAGGAAGTTTTACCTTCTCTTGAGGAATGAGTGGGTCATTTTTTTATATTGTACTTCCTCCATTACATATTAAGCTTGGGTTATTTACAAATATTGTGAAAAAGTTGCCAAAAGACAGTACACCTAATTCTCTTTTTACACGAATTATTTTTACACGAATTTTCATTTAACACGTGTTAAAAAGTTAACATTTTTCTCTTTTTACACGAATTGTTTTGTTTTAACACGATTTTAAATATTCTACAAATTCTTTTTATAAATTTTTATTTTTTACAATAAATAAAAGTACAGCAAATAAAAGTTGTTTATGTTTATATTAGTTTTCCTTTTTTATATTAATGAATTTCTGATATTATTTTCTTTTTTCCAAATCATTATTTTTTTTTTATAATATATGTATGTATTTATATGTATTTAAGATATTAAAATGTGTAAGCACGTTAAATAAATTCTCAAGTAAACTTTAACAAAAATTTTTTATTGTTGTTTATTGTACTTTTACGTTATTTTTTAGGTCTGGAACCAATCTACTATTTTCACCTTTGGCTAGTATCTTTTTTTACACGAATTTATTGGGAACGTATCTATCGTGTAAAAAGAGAATTGGGTGTATTGCCATGAATTAAACAAAAATTTTCGAGAGCCACAGCGAGCAAAATTGAAGCAGGTATAATTGATGGACCTCAAATTCGGGCTCTGTACGGTGACCAAGCATTTAATGATTATTATTATTATTGATTATAATCAATTGTTTAATAAAACAATGAATTTTTTATTTATATTCCATTTAAATCAACTAATCCTTATTTTGCTTATTTAAAATCTTGATTAATTCATTTATCATAGTTTTTAATAATTTGTATTTTAAATAACTAAATATTTAATTTTATGTATGTATTTTGTACAAGAAACCTAAAATTACTTATTTCACAAAAATAAATAATTTACGGTTTTTTAGTAAATAAGTGATAACATTTTTTACAAAATAATGCTAACAAAGGCAATTTCGTGCAAATGTTAATAAATGTAAAATTAAGAAATAAAACTTATATTTACACTTATAATTTAAATTTGTAATTTACGTACATAACTATGTATACATACGTACGAGTATATAACTTAACATAAACACAAATCCGTTTGTTTTAATAAAATAAAAAATAAATTAACGGGAGTTTAAACTGAGAAATAACTGCCTGGTTATCGATTTCAAACGTAAACGGTCGCATAGAACATTACATTTAAAACAAAAACATATTGTAAAATTTTGTAGTTGTTTTAAAAGCTTTTTTCCATGCGAACGTTAACTTTTGAAACCGATGAACAGGCAACAAATTGCCCTATAAAATTATTTCAAATTATAATTATATTTCAAAAATAAGGGAATTTATTTGCGGACTACTGTAGTCAGTATTTGTTGTAAAATTAAAGAAATGCTTCTGAATAAAGGATCAAACTTAAATAGATTCTTTTGGATACTCCTTGAATTAGTTGGTGTGTCAAAATTACTTATTCTAGTATTTTTCCAAGACATTAAATTGTTCTCAAATTTTATCTGTATGCCCCATTTTATTTTCCATTTTATACAAAGCTGTTTAAGATGCTGTGGAGTCATTTGTTTTAAAGCATGAATATCAATGTATTCCACTGTAAGTAAATTAAAGCATAATTAAAACAATTTTAAAAACATATATATGTACTTTGTTTAATTACCGTAAAATACAGGAAATAAACTTTCGAAATTCCATTTATTCAGCTATTTGAGGAAAACGAATGGTAAATCTTGAAATGCAACATTAAGGCAAACAAAACTTTTTTTCACATATAAAACACTTCATCAAGGCGAATTTACACCAGGTGACCTTATCTTGCTACGTAAGCAACAGCTGATTATTAACCTTGTGTCAAAATGATATACCGTTCATGTGATTCTGGGGAATATTTACTAAATTCTATAATTTTCGCTTAAAATTATGAAATTTAAATTTTTTTTTAAATTATAGCATTTCAAAACAAAAAGAAAATCAGGTATGTGATGAAAAACGATCGTTTTCAAAATTATCGTTTTTAGCAGGTGTGATGAATTTCGACCGATTTTAAAATCCATTTCTGGAGTAAAGTCTTAACTTTTTGATCCAAATACAGTTCAATTAACATAAGTAATAAGAAATTTAAAAGAATACATATATACAGGAAAACAGAGAAAAATGTATTATAATTACATTTTTATCGATACCAAAAACAATATTATCGTTATCAAATCGTATTGTTTTCAAAATCGTTTTTCATCACATACCTGATTAAATATTGGTTTAAATTGTTTAAGCCCTAATGCCACCTACTTTTTTTAATCTGAGATTGAAAGAGTGAAATGCATGGTTAGATAGAAACAAATACAAAAAACATAAACAAATATTTTTTTTAATTTTCACAGCCAAAATTGATTTTTTATGTGCATATTGTTAATTATTTATGATTTTAGTAGGTTTGTTTACTTGTAGTGTTTTTTTTCAATATTGTCTATTTCTTAAGCTACAAAATTAACTAAAATAGATATATTCGACTATAAAAGTAATATATTGGCACCACAGAGTCATTTTAAGCTTGAAATGTCAATTTTAAGACACACATTTTTTTATTTTTTTTTGACAGATTGAACTTTTTTATCGATAACATGTATACAAATTTTAACAATTTTGGATTTTTATGAATATAGTCGATCTCTTTGCTATTGAAAACATTTTATATTACAGTATATTTGCTCTGTTCTTCAAAATCTTAAAAAGTCGAAAAAAGTAGGCGTCATTCAAGGCGAATTTATTAGAGGTGGTCTTAAAAGCCCGGCTGATATTAGCTAAAATCACTGTTGGATGTCAAAATTTTGTTTATTCTCTTTTATTATCTTTGTTTCTGTTTTGTTTTATTTCTGTTTTTGACATTGTACAATGATTTTACAAAAACAAATTGCTTGGGGGTTTTGTACGAGTTGTACCAAGGCGAATTCAAACAGGTAAACTCATCCTACAACTACAAAAAGCCCCATGTATTTTGTTTATACAATTTTCTGGTTGGTTGTCAAAAATTTTTTATTGAAAATTAAAATTATCACTTTTTTATAAAAGAAATTAATAAATTCACTTCAATCATTCGCAGTTTTGAAATTTTTTTATTATAATTTTTATACATTTGAGGAAAATATATCAGTATGAATAAACCGACAGTTGATTTGAAAAATTTTTTAGTTTATTTCACTATTTTTTTCGATAAAGGTTTACTAAATTTTTTCGTTATTATTACCTGCGATATTTTTTTCTGTGTAAAAACTGCCATGTATTTTTTAGACGCGTGAGGAAGTATTTTATGCTCATGCCTATATGCGCATGAGTTTCACCTATCAATGCTCATGCGCATGAGAATTGATATAAGAAAATGTTGCGTGTGCGCATGCGTATGGGAACAAATTTAAGCGTATGAGCTGCTCATGCAAATACAAACTCTGGTTAAAAGTGAAGAACATGGTGGTTTTTTACAAAGTTATGAAGAAAACTTGTAAAAAGACCAGCAAACCCGATTTTTGGCAAAGATTTGACTTGAGCTACCTCTAACCCTCTTCCAAAAAAATCTGAAAAGTCTCAAAAACACTTTACCCTTTAAGCTCTTAAATTATGCTTGGGACACAAACGAAGTTTTTTTTTGGGACACACTAATGCATTCAGTAAGATGAATAACTATTAAACGAAAGCAAGAGTCGAGAAGATGAAACACCATCGAATAAGTCGAATAAGTTCATGAATAACACATTGATTTAATGTCAGTATTGCCAGTTGAAGGAAAAGAAAAACATTAGGAAAGATAAAAAAAACAAAAATAAACATCAAGGTACATTAACACAAGGTAGGCTCATTTGGGAGTGTAGACATGCTGGTCTATAAAAGTAACCGAGTTGAACCGAGTTGTCAAAATTGTCTTCACATAAATTTAACGCACACATGTACAAATTTTGGCTCATATACACGAAATTTGACGTTTGGGTTCCAACTTAGGTAAACAGCTGTCAAACATATGGGCCAACGAGTTTACCTTGTGTAAATATAACTTGATAACCATGAAGAGTAAAACAAACAAGATTATGAAGCACATTTATATTAAATGACAAAAAAAATGTTACTTTGTTTTCATTGTAAATTAATTGTTTTCAATGTAAATTTTTAAATTGCATTTTCAAAAACATTCACTAATGCTATGTTCACACTTGGGTTCTTAAACGCGTTTAAGCAACTCGAACTCTAATCCAGTGTTCCCACCAGCAAAATTCAAAATTATACTTGAGATGAAGCAAAATTACCCAATTTTAATTAAATTACACCTGATATAAAATTCAAGTTTAAAAAAAAACAAAACATTTTCAAAGAAGCAAAAACACAACAAACTCATTAAAAGGCGATCATATTAGTCAAACTGTTCAGATTCTTATTGAAATTTAAAATAATTTAACAAAAATAACAATAAACATTTAAAATCAATTAATAGAACTTATAATAAAACTCCTAAAATAATGAGTTTAACTTCAAAATGATCATTGCCATTCCTTTATAATGGGTGCTTTTAAGCCCAATAGAGCATACGAAAGGTTAGCTGTGAAATGAACTGTCATACTGCTTTCTCTTCTTGGCTGTAGGAAATATCGCCCAAAGAAAAATGGCCCAAAAACAGAAATGAAAAATCGCCTAAAAAAATTGCATGTAAAATTGGGCCTGATTTCATATGAAAAATGGCCCAACATTTTTGGGCTATTTTTCGTTATTGTTGGGTGATTTTTCGTTTTTGAAATTGGGTGATTTTCCATTATGAAAAATCGCCCAAAAATTGTTATATGAAAAATAGCCCATTTTTTTTGGGCCATTTTTCATTTTTAAAATTCTTCCAAAATGTTACATACTATTTGTCCAAATCATTCATTATCATTATAAAAATAACGGGACATATTGCAAAGTGTCATAATGTCCACAACTTAACTTATAAGCATACCGGCTTCGCCAACTAAAGCTTCTCTGCACAGCCGGCCTTCGGCCGGGCGCAAGGATTTTCTACTCTATGGTATAAAAAAAACCGGCTTCGCTAGCTTAAGCTTCTCTGCGTAGTCGGCCTTCGTTCGGAAACAAGGCAGATTTTAGAAGCTTTACTTAGCGAAGCCGGTGTATGTTATACCATAGAGGAGAAAGTCCTTGCGCCCGGCCGCAGGCCGGCTGTGCAGAGAAGCCTTAGTTAGCGAAGCCGGTATTTGTTATACCATAGAGGAGAAAATCCTTGCGCCCGGCCGAAGGCCGGCTGTGCAGAGAAGCTTTAGTTGGCGAAGCCGGTATCCTTATAAGTTAAGTTGTGGACATTATGACACTTTGCAAAGTGTCATAGCGTCCATACTGCCGAACAGCTGTTGAAGGCACAATGCAAATTTTTACATAAATCTTATATTTGTATATAACTAAATTTATATGAATATTAAACACTTTTTTGCAAATTGAGTAATTTAAAATTTTTTTTTGGGAAAAAATTCGTTTCTGCTTTTTGGGTCATTTTTCATTTTCTTTTTGGGCCCTTTTTCGTTTTTTTTGGGCAAAATTTCGTATTTACCTTTTTGGGTCATTTTTCATGTTTGGTTGGGCGATTCTTCGTTTGGGCGATTTTTCATTTTTTTTTTGGGCTATTTTTCTTTGGGCGATATTTCCTACAGCCTCTCTTCTTGCTCAGGCATATCATCATGAATAGATTCATGCTTGAACAATGCCACCAAATTATCGAAATTTACTTTTCAAATCTGCCATCGATTTTCGCAATTTATAGGCGACTTCATGATTTACATATATTTTAAAGTCGTGCGATGTGACACCTCTTGATTGTTTTCCATAGGCCTGTGAAGTTACTGGTTTATGCTGAGAAACCAGCAACAATTGACGTCTTGTTCATTTTATTCGTGACATGCAGCCAGCAATGCTCGAAAAAAGGGAACGAATTTGTACGTCTACAATGCGTTTCATCAAGGGCAGGCGCGCGGAGCCTATTTGTTTGAAATTAGTTTCAAATGGTAAAGCCGTGTATCAATCTGCGATTCAAATCAATTTTTTTGTGTTGTCTACCATTTTAAGTTTCATGGTCTTAAAAAATACCCTTTATACCTTATTTAGTAAACTAAATGACTGCAGAGTTTTATACAACCGACCCTTTCTTAAGAAGGGCGTTAAATATTCTTCAAAATAAGCATTAACAAGCTGCAAGATAAAGATAACATTATTTATATGTTCAAATATTGGAAACATATCTTCCCCCAGGCTAGTTTTTAGTTAAAATATCTATTTTCAATATCTTTCAGGTTCTAAATAACTATGATTTATAAACATCAAAGAGTCCATCATGAGACATTCATTACCGAACTTTTAAAAATATATATTTAATGATTGAAGTCTTTTCTTTAAATGAAACCGAGACTTTGGTTTAGAAGACTGTGCGTTTCTTAGCAGAGTTCAGAGAAAGTCATATGTGATCGCTCATATTCAACCATTCTTGAATTTTTTACATAAATGAAAAATGTAAAATATGTAACTTTTTTCACAGTCATGAATGAATTGTTAATATTTCGCCAAATTCATTCATGTTTTTGAGGAAAAATCCAATTTTGCCTTTCTTCAGTCATGTAAAATGAGGAAAAAAAAATGTTTTAAAAACGATCCTCACTAGCAATGTTGTTGTTGGTCGACAGTTTGCATGACTACCCTGCAAATAATAGGACCAGTCCAAACACGCGTAAGAGTAGTCCACAAAGGACCAGGACTAGTCCAAAAGTATTCCAAACGTATGAAAAAAACCTGGTCTATTTAACATTACGATGTCCTAGGAGAGGATCATATAACCCACCTTTGGACCACTAAGGAGTAGTTTTAAAACTACTCCATGGTATATAACCCACCTTTGGACCACTAGGGAGTAGTTTTAAAACTACTCCATGGTATACTCAAGAGGATTAGTTTTGAAGTCGTTTAAAAACGAAAGCACGTCGTTAAAAAACGAAGACATGTCGTCTCACTACAAACACTTTTTAACAATGACATGGTCCATGCTTGCATTACATCGGACCAGTCCATGGAGTAGTCCATTTTATCAAAATGGGTCAGGTGGTCCAATTTTATGTGCTGGGTACAGCTCGAAATGCCTGTGTGTGTGTATTTGTTTGTGGAAAATATTTTTGGCAAAGGCAACCAGCCAAAGTGTCTGTTGTATTTTTTGTAGGAAAAAATTTATTGGAAAAAAATTAAAAGAACCGCACATATCGTCATCTTAAATGCAGAATAACATAACATTTCATAAGCAGTGTTACCGTTCAAAATTTTCAAAAAGGGGCACAAAAAGGGGATTTTCAAAAAAAAAGTGTCACAAAAAGGGGAATTCTGAGAAAAAAAGGGGCAACTTTATAAACAGGAAAATTATAAAAAAAACATAACAAAAAATAAACTTCATATTTATAAAAAAATACATTATAGGTATATAATACAAATTGTTTGGGAAAAACACACATACACATATATATATATATATATACATATATCGTGAAAATACATGTCTTGTTTGCAAGTAAACGATAATGAACTGTTGCATAAAATTTTTATTTCAATTATTTATACAAAAACAGTTACTAATTTCTTGTAAACAAAACCAGCTTAAAATAGTGTAATAACAATACTTATAAAAACAAAAAATAGTTCATAATATGATTTGATACAAAAAAACTTTACATTTAAATAGATAGAGATACATATGTATATATGTAAGTATATGTACATAAATATTTGGCACTTGGATTATTTTACTTTTTTACCAAAAAAATTAAGTTACGAAAAAACCTCCAGGAAAAAGCATATAAAAGTATTGATAGGAAGATAGTTAATATCAGGTACAGATCCATTTTTTTTTATAAATTGCAGTGTTATGTTGTTTCTTCAACTATTAAATATCTATTTTTTTGAAAACGTAAATCTATATTTATTAATCAATTCATCACTTGGAATCCAATCTTCCTAGTCATTTTTATACAAATTTAAAGCGGATAACATAGACTGAGAGGTATCTTCCTTTAGTCTATTTGTCACTCAATTTTTTAAATATGCTAACTTAGAAAAAATCCGCTCAGCGGATGCACTACTATGTGGTAAAGTAAAAACATACGAAGCAAATTTATACAAGTTTGGATATAAATTGTCACCCTAACAGTTTTTTAAATTGCCAATTTCGTACCAAAATGTTTCAGGCTTAGATATTTTACAAATTGCTTAATAGCTTTTATCGTTTGATCTGGTTTCTAAAAGTTTGAACTCTTTTACAAAATCATCTGGGTTAGTAATTATATCAATATAAACGGTAACAATTTCAAAGTAATTTATGTCTTCAGGTGACTTAATAAATACTGGATCTAAAACCTTTAATGAACTCAGCCTCTTATCGCTAATATTAATTCTTGATAAAATTTCTTTGCACAGCTTTTGGTAAAAAAGTAAAATGTTGTTTTTAATTTCTACAATATCACTACTTAAGATGTTGTTACTACATATTTCTAGCTCGGCTTCGTGGCCGATATATATATTAAGAGTTTCTTTTATATGCAGAACATCAACAAAATCAATTTGTTCTATATTTGTTTGCATAACATACTCTTTTTTTAAAAAATTTTTAAAAATTTCTAATACAATTTCTTTCGTGGATGAAACTAAATATATAATTTGTGATGATTCGTTTTGAAAATTAAGGTTTAATTTATTCATAATATTTAATACATACATATACTAGAAATTTGAGGTAAATTTTATTGTTAATAGATAGCCCTTCCTGAATTATTTTAATTTTTTCTTAATTAGATGCTATTTTCTCTTCAAATTGAGTTCGGATTCATTGATTGACAGTATAAAAAATATTTGGTTAAAAAAGGGGCAAAAGGGGCACAAAAAACTACAAAATGATACAAAAGGGGATTTAAAACAAAGGGGTCAAAAAAGTGGCACGGCAGTCAAAAAGGGGCAAAAATGCGACTTTAGTCGCATAACGGTAACACTGTTCATAAGTTTACATGCAAAGCAAAAAACTTTGTAAAATGTAAATTATTTGAGATTTAAAATCAATTTTAAATATTTCAGATAAAAATGCGATAACCCATATATTTTTGAAGTAAAAATATAATTTTTAGTATTTTTTAAGATGTGTTATTATATTTAATTTGTATTTTTAAGAAACAAAAAGACATATCGTAAAAGAAAGTACTAGGTATATTATTATTATTAAGTGCAACAAACATATAAAATATTAAATTATTAAATATTGGTGTTTAATTACCGGAAAAAATCACACGATTAATATGTAGCATTATAAGGATTGCGTTGACATGGTGAATAAGTTTGCTTTTCTGATGCTGCGCAGGCAGTAATGCATTTAACAATGTGGAGAACTTATATTGTTATAGCTATTATGACATACATACCTATTATGTAGTCAGGGCTGGGCAGTATTTGAAATACATGTATTTGAAATACGTATTTAAAATACAAATACGTATTTTGTATTTGTATTTTTAATACATGACGTGCAAGTACATATTTTGTATTTTAAAAACATAGTTTACAAAATATATTTTTCAGTTTATTGAAGATTGTTTGCATTATGATCTACCAAAAACTAGAATCTCTAAAGAACGTATCAGAAGTAGAAGCACCAGTAAAGAAGACGATGATTTTGTTGTTTTCGTAGATAGGGATAATGGTGAAACTAGGACATCAAATTTGGAGTTGGAATTTGTCAGTTTCCTCAGTGACAAGAGCAAAGACATTATTACTCTTGACCAGGGCTGCCAGAAATTTTCAGCAAAAAATCTTAATTTCACCAAAAAAAAATCTTATTTTTGAAGAAAAAATCTTATATTTGGAAAAAAGTATTTTTTTTATTAAAACCACTTCAGATTTTATTTAAACATATAATAAACAAAAAAAAAACACAATTTCTTATACTTAATTGTATTATTTAGTTTAAAAATTTTTAAATGGGAACAAAGAAGGTTTTTTTAATTAAACCTAACCTTCGTCTAAACAAAACAAAAAATCTTGTTTTTGGGGAAAAAATCTTAAAATCTTTTTTCGGTTAAAAAATCTTAAAAAATAAGGTAAAATCTTACTTCTGGCAGCGCTGCTCTTGACAGCTATCCAAATATAAAAAGAGTATAATAGAATTTAATACAATTAAGCTAACGATATGTGTTTTGTTTGTGAAAAATATAAATTCTTTGATGTCTTTATCAGCGTGGCCATTTTGGCATTTTTGCAGCTAGATTTAGCATTTTTTTGTCTGATTTAGCTGCAAATTTTTCATTCAGCAGTTAGAATTTTGTTTAGCATTTTTCAACTACATATTTAGCATTTTTAAGCATTATTTAATTTAAGAATATAAAAGTAATCTTTTTTGGAAAAACTACCACACACTTTTGTTGAATACAAATACAAACCCCTATTTTTTTGCTATAGAAACTGTACAATATTTTAAAGGACTTTTCATATCAAATGGTTTTAAAATTTGATCTGTTTGATCCATTAAATTCATGTAAAGACGATTTTTCCCTCAATTACGATTTTGAATTTTTTGGAATCGAAAAGAGATACCCAAGGCGAATTCATTCCAGGTAATCTCGGTACTACAACTAGTACAACTCGTACAAAAACCACAAGCAATTTGTTTTTGTAAAATCATTGTACAATGCCATACACAGAAATTGTTTTATTTCACAGAAACAAAGATAATAAAAAAAAAATTTTTGACATCAGGGCTTTTAAGACCACCCATAATAAATTCGACTTGGAGATAGCATAACTTTTGAAATAGAAAAAAAAAAACAAATATGAATTACATGCCGAGGTTTTATAGCTCAATTTATATGTCATCTTAGAAAACCGTTTAAAAACTAATAAATGAAAATTAAGCGAACGAAGAAGAAATTATTGATTTCACTGTAGAAGAAATTACAACTTTGGAACATCAGTGGCTGAAACCAAATTCATATGACAGTTGATTTCTGGATAAATGTATATGGATATAAAAATTCATTACATGAAAACCCATTCAGTGAATTAGCTTCTTTTGCTATGCAGTTCTTGGTTTTGCCAGTTAGCAACGCGGAAGTTAAAATTGGGTTTTAGTGGTATAAATATCTAAAAAACGAAAATTCGAAACAGAATGACGTTAATGTATAATAATGATATCTTGATCGATACTTCAGAAGCTGAAGAAGAATATTCATTTGATGACGTATTTAATTTATAAAATGAAATATTTTATTAAACATGTTATATAAATTTTATTAAAATACTGAATAATTCCCATTTATGGGTCAAGTTCCTTTGATTTTTTGTTATGGGATGGTACCTACCTTTTGTTTAAAAACTTTTTTTGTACGTATATAAAGACTGAAATATATTTCTTTTATAGTTTTAAGACTTTTTATGTTTCATAAATATTATATTGTTATTCTTTAATCAGTTTGATTTATTGATACGATGTGAGATTATATTATAGGTATTTTAACTAAAATAACAAAAAAATAAAACAATTTAAACTTTAGCATTATTTTTTGGCAGTTTACGATTTTTGTTAGCATTTTTTAGCATTATTTTTAAGCCGATTTAGCTGTAAAATATTTTTGGATATGGCCACACTGGTCTTTATAAGGGTTACTTTTTCGTTTCGTTAAAAAGACGTACCTATAGCAGGGGTTTCCATTTCTTTGCACAATTGTGCAAACCACTACAAACACATATTTTTATGCTCTTCAATTCAGTCGTCGGTGTGACTTCGACAAGTGTACATGTTTAGCGGATGCTATATTATTTTGTTTCAGCTTACACTCAAAAATATTGTGCGGTCAAAAATGCTTTTGGTAACATCCAATGCCTTGCGTGCAATATTTAGAGTCTAAATTTTAAGACTTAAATGCAGAGTAATATAACATTTTTATTTAATTTTAACATAATTTAAATTGTTGAAAATATTTAACAGCAAAGCTAGCGTAAATTTTATTTAGTAAATTTTTTTAACAATAACATTTACTGCAACGTTTAAGCTAACAATATGTGTTTTGTTTGTGAAAAAAATTCTTTGCTACCTGTAAAAGGGTCCCTTTTGCTTTCTTAAAAAAGACGTACCTAAATGCAGAAATTATTAAGAAACAAAATAGCCAAAAGAATTTGTTGGTATTTTGCTTGTAAAAATATTTTGGTTTCTGTACCAATTGCGTCGTTGGGTTTTTTCTTTCTTTGAAACCCCTTTTCTTAAGTAAGTAGAAATATTTAAAAAACAAGTAAAAAAGTCTTGTTTTGCTACAATGTATGTGTAAATAACCTGTACACATAAAAGCAAATGTGACAGTAGGTAAAATGTTTGGGTAAGAAGATGTGTTTTATTGATGTATTAATGAAACTTTATTGTTTCGCACTATTTTTATTGCTTACTTTTTTATGCTACAATTATTTGACCGAGCCCAAAAAGTTAAGGCTCAGTAAGTCTTTACTTTCTGTTCTGTTACGAACCAGCTGATTTGTTTTTGTTATTAAAAAACCTGTGAAATTGATTAGTTGTTCTGTTCTGTTGCGGTTCAGTTTGATAAAATCAAGAACTTGTAAAGTAATTGTAAGTTACCGCAAAATAAATAATAAAAAATACGTTAATTAAATTTTATTTCCTCAAATTTATGTGCATAAAAGTTATTGAAATAAAACAATGGATGGTGCAAAAATAATAAATTTGTCATAAATGGCTACAGTTGCTACAGAAAAAGAAACTTTTACAATTTTGAAATAGAACGGCACGGAACAGAACAGAAACAGACAGTAAAGACTAATTCTGCCTTTAACCTTACTAATTTATGGTAATTATTAAACGTAACTTTGACCTGTTATAATGACTTTATACATTTTTGCAGGCAAACTTATGTGCACATTTGGTATTTTCTAAAAAGTTATGATATACCATTAGCTAGAATAAAAATGTATGCACAGATGTTTGAAGTATGAGCAACCCAACACCGTGAATACCATTTCTATCCTGAACTAAAAAAAAATTCATTTAGGTGCCTCTCTTTATTCGGCACTACTTACCTATGCGAACAAATTTTTTCGGATTTAAAATTTATTTGTTCCAAGCAACGTAATAAATTAAGTTCATCCCATTTGAAAAGCATTCTACTATTACAAAACTGCCATAAAATTATAAATTTAGAAGATTTTATTTTATAACTTGTAGAACACAAGGGAAAAAAATTAAAAATTTTTTGTGTTGCTAGAAAATTTGTAGCAGTTCTTTACCAATTCAATGTCGCTGATTTTAAAACTGCACTTTTTTTTCTATCAGCTGTGATTTGCGTTCAATATTTATTTTTTATGAATTTTTAAAACATAAAAATCTTTAATTTTTTACAATTGTTTGATAAGATATTTGAAACTGATTTAGAGTCAAAAAGCTTCCGAATAAAAAAAGTGTAGTTTTAAAATCAGCGGCATTGAATTGGTAAAGAACTGCTACAAATTTTTTATCAACACAAAAAATTTTTAATTTTGTACCTTTGTGTTATACAACTTATAAAATATATTACTAACATTTTATTTCGGCTGTAAATAAATGTATTCTCTCAATTTGCTTACTCTCTGGTACTCACTAATACACAAGCAAAAAAATTTTGGAAATCCCTGACCTATAGGCAGAAATATTAAGAGAAAAAATAGCCACAAGAACTTGTTGGTATTTTGTGCTTGTAAAACAGGGATTTCCAAAAATTTTTTGGTTGTGTATTAGTGAGTACCAGAGAGTAAACCAGGGATTTCCAAAATTTTTTTGGTTGTGTATTAGTGAGTACCAGAGAGTGAGCAAATTGAGAGAATGCGTTTATATACAGCCGAAATAAAATGTTAGTAATATATTTTAAAAGTTGTATAACACAAAGGTACAAAATTAAAATTTTTTGTTTTGATAAAAAATTTGTAGCAATTCTTTACCAATTCAATGTCGCTGATTTTAAAACTTTAATTATTTACACATAAATTGTAGCAAAACAAGACTTTTTTACTTGTTTTTTAAATATTTTTACTTGCTTAAGAAAAGTGTTTTCAAAGAAAAAAAAAAACCCCACCGACACGATTGGCACAGAAACCAAAATATTTTTACAAGCACAAAATACCAACAAGTTCTTGTGGCTATTTTTTCTCTTAATATTTCGTCCTTTAGGTACGTCTTTTTAACGAAACGAAAAGTAACCCTTATAAAGACATCAAAGAATTTTTATTTTTCACAAACAAAACACATATCGTTAGCTTAAATGCAAAACAATGAAGATATTATTGGAAAATTTGAAATTGACTTGTTTTGTTGATTACGATTCACGTTACAACATATTTTTATAAAATTTTAAACTTCTATCTTAAAAAATAACCAAGTTATTTACAAAATTAAAAATTTAGTGTTATCAAATACATATGTATATCATTTTTCTTAACAACATAATGTATAATCACACTCAAGAAAAAAATTAGCAGAGTTTTTAATTCTTTTTATAAGAACACATTTTTTTTACAACATCTAAATTGGGTGATCTGTTTAATAACTGTTACTACGGTGTTAGTGAAATTTGTGATCAAATAATAGCATAAGAAAAAATAAAAAAGTGATGTAAAATTAAAAGAACCGTTAGTAATTTTGAAATTTTGTAGCCTACCCCATTGCACTCCCAAACGCTAAGAATTTCCAAGAATAAATGACAACATCTGCAGGTCCTTAGATTTTTGAGTTTATATATGTATGTATGTATTTCCTTTTTAATAAATTTAAATATGGTCGAACTTCCCTATAATAAATCTGTATGGGACCGTAAATATAAAGTTTATAATACAAAAGAAATATTTTTTATTAGTTTATTTAAAATTTTCGGGGTTTCTTGTGTTAGAATTGCATTCTTCCAAGTGGCACTTCATCAATATCCTTAAAAAAGACAATATTTATAAATTTTTAGAATAAACACATTTTTTAATTTTTTATTAAGTAGTGGAATATAGACTGTTTAGCTATATTTTGTAAATTCTTCAGGCTTATTAAATTCTAATAATATCTTTCTTTGGAGAAGTACTACTTTGTCCAATATTTACGTTAACTACATAAAAGGTATGTCATAATATCTATAACAATATAAGTTCTCCACATTGTTAAATGTATTACTGCCTGCGCTGCATTAGAAAAGCAAACTTATTAATCGTGTGATTATCATATATTTATATATATATCTACATATATACATATATTCTTTTTTTCCGGTAATTAAACACAAATATTTAATAATTTAACATTTTATATGTTTGTTTCACTTAATACTAATATACTTTCTTTTACGATATGTCTTTTTGTTTCTAAAAAATACAAATTAATATATAATAACACATCTTAAAAAATAATAAAAATTATATTTTTACTTCAAAAATATATGGGTTATCGCATTTTTATCTGAAATATTTAAAATTGATTTTAAATCTCAAATAATTAACATTTTACAAAGTTTTTTGCTTTGCAAGTAAACTTATGAAATGTTATGTTATTCTGCATTTAAGATGACGATATGCGCAGTTCTTTTAATTTTTTCCAATAATTTATGCCTGCGAAAAAGCAGCACATACATTTTGGTTCACCATGGTGCTGCAGCCAACAAATAATTTTACAAAACAAAACACACACACATGCTTTCGCGTTGCCCAGCGGGAAAAATTGCCAGCGCTTTCACTTTGCAGGCCTTAAAGAAGGTTTACAACTGTATTTTTAATAAACTTTTACTTATTCCACTCTGCATTATTTTACAAGTTCTTTTAGAATAGTTTTTATAAAATATTTTAGAAATTGAGATTTTCTATTCTACGATAAGGCCTGTCGAAATCGTTTTATTAGTAGCTATTTTGGAATATGTAGCAAGTTTAATTATTAATCTACTCTTTTCACATTATTAGCAACAACAATAACACTGGGATAAAGCTTTATTCTTAATTATGTTTAGAAGAACGTTAAAGTAAATGGAAGAAGACAAGGCTTTGGTATCCAATGACATACTGTGTAAATTAGAAATACTGTTGGAATGCGACTGGAAAACTTTATATCGCCAATAAGGCATTCTATAAGGCCTCTTTACTTTTTCATTTTCCCGCTGTTAATGGTCGGGCAAATCGCGTTTTTTTTCTTTATGAGGAATTTGAATGTGAATTTTTTTAAATTTTTCATATCTGACAAATTCACATATGAATTTTTTTGTTTGCTCATTTTTCATGAATGAGGAAATTCAAAATTTTTTTTCCTCACCCTCATGAATGAGAAAAAGCAGTACAATTTAAAATTTCTCACGCTCGCTCATGACTGAAAAATGAGCGAACGTTTCGGTACTCTGTTTTTTAGCAACAACATTGTAAAAGAAATAAATGTTATCACTGAAATCGAATCTTTTTTTAATTTGGGTATCTGAAGTAAGAATTTCAAATAACACCTGAATTACACCTAAGAGAAATAACCCACGCTATACCCACGACAGTAAAAATTATACCAAATTCGGGTAATAACCCACAAAGTGGCAACACTGCTCTAATCACATCTAAATCGAGATGATTACCCATACATCATAGTTGGGGGTAGTGCACTAAATTTTGATTTAAATCAGCAGTGCACTATCACTAAATAAAACTGCAAAGAAATTAGTTTGCACTCTTTTTTTACCAGCTTTAGTGATGATTGCAATTTTTTATCTACCACAAAATTTTTTTAGTGATATTGCAAATTTCTTCACTATC
Organism: Pollenia labialis; assembly: GCA_949318255.1. Lineage (NCBI taxonomy): Eukaryota > Metazoa > Arthropoda > Insecta > Diptera > Polleniidae > Pollenia > Pollenia labialis. The sequence goes on from OX439142.1 coordinate 158,683,571, forward strand.
ACTAAACGCAGATTGAATGCAAAAATCTGCACTCAATTCAAATAGTGCAAAATTTGGACTTGCAATCAAAAAAGCTGCATACAAATATTGTATCACTAAAATTTTAAAATTTTGTATGTGTATGTATGGTTTTTAAACATTCAACAAAATTAAAGTTTGTCAATAACGGTATAATGATTGACTTTAATCATGAAAAACAAGTTTTTGATATTAAATTTAGTGCAACAATTTTAGTTGCACTCAAATGAGTGATGAAAAAAAAGTTGCAATACTCTGATGATTGCTTTTTTTTAAATCAAAGTCGAACTTCCATAACTCGAACTTCTCTAACTCGAATTTTCTTTAACTCGAACTAATTAGGTTGACAGTAGCGTTAAGAGAATAAATAACATACAATTCTTCTTCCGTAACTCGAACTTCCACAACTCGAAGTTCTCCATAACTCGAAAGAAATACATACATACGAATTCTATAACTCGAATTTTTTGCTTGGTTTACTGGTTTATTGATTTTGCTTTTTTGTTTTGGTTTGTTTATTTTGTTTTCTTTTGCTTGTTTAGCTGGTTTGTATATTTTGCTTGTTTTTTTTCGGGGAAATCCCTTTTTGTACATCATGTGCTTCTTGTTTTTTGCGTAAGTATCAGTACTTTGCATAAATGTCATTCGCCTTAGATGATAAATGTTATAATCGCATTTTATTTTATTATCATGGCAACTAGACGTGTTTTAAAATGTTTGTCAATTGAAGAAAAATACAAACTAATAAAAGATGTCGAAGGTGGATTAAAGAAAATGGATGCAGCTGATAAATATGGTATCCCGGCTAGTACGGTCTCAACGATTTTTAATTTTTTCGAAACAGTGAATTTATATTTAAATACGAATGACACTACAACTGATGAGCACTATAAGGCTTTAAACAAGTTAGAGTCATTTTTTACTGAAAATAACAAAAAAAAATAAATTTTCAGCCACTAATTTCAAAATATTTTACTTCATTGTAGCTTTGTATGTAGTTTTCAGTAACTACCTGTTTTAAATAAAAAATTCAAACTATAGACACGTGCTTGCAATTGATTATTTTTTTAAAATTTTTTTTCTGTAACTCGAAGTCTCCTAAGTCGAAGTTTTTTTTGGGATAATGATGATTCGAGTTATAGAAGTTCGACTGTATTATTTTTTGAGTGCAAAATTTTTTAACATCACTATCACTCATGTTAAGTGAGGCTTCAAATTTTCAATTCATCACTCAACATCAAGAAAATGATTGCAATATTTTTGCACTACCACTAAGTGTGAGTTGGAACTGCAAAATGAGTGCACTACCCCCATCTATGCCATACATGGATGTGATTAGTTAAACTTAAAGTTGACACGATTACAACTACATCACTTCATTAATCACATAGAATAATTCATAAATTTTCACAATTTCAACATGAATGTGTTTAAAATAATCTTCTAATAACTTTATTAAAGTATTTTTATACATGCAGCCCAATTATGAATAAAAATTCCCCGGTAGTTTTTTCCCATTTTTACAATTGATTTTACATAGGAAAAATGGGAGAAAACTCCCGGGAAAATTTTATGCATAATTGGGCTGATTTTTAATACCTTAAAATACAATTAATTTCAGTGTGGGTACTACACGAACATGGTTATATATTCACAGCCGAATCCTGCGCAATTTTGCAGGCGATACTTCTCGCTTTGAAAAGTAAAAAGAAAACTGTAATTTTTACAGAAACCCTCTCAGTTCTCAAGTCGATCAGTAGCACATACAACAATAAATGGAAAAAATTGCACAAATTAGAAACGCACTCATAGGCAGTGAAAATAAAATTAAATTGCACTGGATTCCTAGCCACACTGGTATTGCTGGAAATGAAGCCGCTGACAATGATGCAAAATATGCCTCTTATGCACCTATCATAACTGATGGAACAACTGAGAAAATTGACATCCGTCGACACATCGAGAGCAATATCAAATTTAAACTTGAAGAGACCCCCCTATCCACCACTACCATTATTCAACAGTAAATCCTTATAATATTCCACCAACCTACCCTGACCTGACTACGGCTTGGTCACACCAGTTTCTCGCATGACTGGTTGCTAAGTAAACAACCTCAGACCAAATGTAACAAATGCAATTGTCTGTTAACCATCAAGCACGTCCTATTAGATTGTCCACTCTTTCAACCTAAAAAAAGCAGAATGTTCGCGAACACACCGCCCATAGATTTTCTTAGAGAAAAAACAGCCACCAACATTAATAAAATTTGCCACTACATTGATTTTCGGTCTGGAGGCGGAGGGGCGTGGCAAAATCCATAATTTGAGAACGGCTTGACCGATTTGAACGATTTTTTCTTTAAAATGATCGCCATTGTCTAACTTATGTTTTTACGGAAAGAAAATTTTGCCCCGCCCACTTTTTTCGATTTACCTAATAAACATCTGCATGAAACTTAATAATGATGTTCATGAAACCTTCATTATAATTTTGTGTTCGCTTCATTCGTTTTCAGTAAGATGAAACACTATGAAATGAAAGCAATGAACACTCGATATTTAAAAGACGAATAAGAAAAAATTAGTTTATTTGCTTATACAAGAGAATATGAACAATAACAACCATGAAACAGAACAATCATTGAAAAAATCTCGAATAAGTTCATGGAAAAACAGTATGATTTAAATGTCAGTGTTGCCAGTTGTAGAAAATTAAAAACATAAGAAAGTTAAAAAAAAAATAGAAATAACCATGAGGGGTAAATGCAACAAGTTTAAAAATAAATTAATATTGAAATAAAAACTCAAATTTATTTTTGTTTTCAATGTAAATTTTTAATAAAATTAAAAATATTTTATTTTCAAAAACATTCACTAACATTAAAAAATTTTAGGCAATATTTAATATTTAAAAAAAAACCCGTTTGCAAAAAAGTAAACGTGAGGAAACAACGAATTATTGTATTTATTAAAAACTTGCATCATACATAAAATAAAAATTTTTTAATAAAATGATACATATTAACTACCAAAAAAAAACACGTATGGCTAAAAAGCTGTTATGCTACATACTAGCGAGACAAACGTGAACCGTTATTAATTATATTTACTTATGTACATTCATTTTCAAGTTTTTAATATCTTTCGAAAAAAAAACAACCACGTGGTCAGACTCCTAAGACATTTACAAAACTAACAATTAAATTTCTCATAAACTCATTCCTCCTTTTGTTTTTCATATTTCACCTAAAAATGTGTGTGTTTTTTATGAGTTCGTTTCATTTCAGGGCCGTGTACAGTACATTACAAGACAATAAAATCTTGCCATGTTTCAAAGATTTGTATTATTCAAAAATGCAAATGACAAACAAAAAAAAAACATTTTGCATTTTATTTATTGTTTATATTCCAAATATGTGCATAGGTATATCTACATACATATGTGTTAAAATTTAAATTACACATGGGCAACGCATGCAAATAATTGCATGAATTTACTGAAGTGGCAACATTGATATTGAGTATTAATAAAAATAAATGAGAGAGAATGAAAACTATGAAACAAAGCCCGTTTCATTGAACAACCTCTGTGTGTTTACGATATGAAACGAAATGTGTTCATAGCAGCATGAATAAAACAACAGTTTGTTCGGTAATCTCAATTTTATTCGAACACGATTTTCAGTGAATAAGCATTTCAGTATGTTTATGAAAGAAGTTGTTCATGCAGCCCTTTATTACCTAAAATCAGAAAACGGCTCCATCGAGTTGACTAATTTTTCTTTCAAATGTTCGTATTAATTTACCACGCCTACTTTTACGCCCACTTTTCTATTAAGCGCATAACTGGAGAACGGCTTGACCGATTTGGACGATTTTTTCTTTAAAATTATCGCCATGGTCCAACTTATGTTTTTACGGAAAGAAAATTTTGCCCCACCCGCTTTTTTCGATTTACCTAAAATCAGGTGTATAGACCAAATAAAAAAAAAAACAAAAAACATTGTCTATGCGCTGGCCTTAAGATGAAGTAATAAATAAATATAATTTCCAATTTGCCTTAAATACATGCGTTTCTTTTTTGATTGAGCCCATATCTACACCATATGTAAGTTATTTTGTAAAAAACTTTATGATAGGTATTCCATGGATTTTTATTTTAAAGGCCGTAAATTTCGTTAAAAGCTCAATTTAAATCGTGTGGTAATACAACACTAATGTTTGCTTAGGACCAGCAACGCGGACCGGGTCAGCTAGTATTTTATAATTTTTAAGTGCGGTTGGTACCTCTCATACAATGACAATAAAGATTTCTTCATAGTTGGAGTACTGTTACAGTGAAGGTGTTCCAATTTTTTACAAATATCTTAGATAAAAATACACTTCTTCCAAAAGTAGGTTCAATAGGAAAAGTAGTCATGGCACCTCCCGTACGAACACATGCGATTTCTGTATACATATCAGTAGAGCGGGTGTTATCAATACACGAGATCTGTTTTAAAAAAATTTTACTAATTGTATTTCGATGGGGTAGCAAAGCGCACCGGGTTAAGCTATTTTATTTATAAAAATAATGAGAGTGAAAACTGTAAAACAAGTCAATTTATGGAACAACATCTTTGTGTTTACGGCCTTTGTGTTTACGATGTGAAACAAAAGTTTTTTTGCTAGTAGCATGAATAAAACAACTGTTTGTTCATTAAGCTCAATTTTATTCGAACACAAACTCCAGTGAATAAACATTTCAGTATTTTTATGAATGAAGTTGTTCGTGCAGCCCTTTGATGCATTAGATATGTATGTATTTACATCTTTTTAAGTAACTTAAATTTTAATTTCTTTTTAAACTAATGAATAAAAATAAGTTAATCTTTCATCCTTCCAAAAAATATGTGTACTGATTTTTAATTTTACTTTTATGGAGTATTCAAAAATTAACTCTGGGCAAGCACGGCTAGTGTGATATAATAAAACCGAGCCCCATCATATCTAAAGTTTTTGAAAAACCCGTTTCAACAGATGTAAAATACCTTCTTACCTTCGGTGAAGGGTATAAAAAGCTTTATAAATTGAAATTTGACTCAAGGAAGCACATTCAAAAAATTTTTTGAATAATAACAAATAATTTTTTAAAAAGAAAGCAAAATGCCAAAATCATAATTTGTGGCCAAAATTATATTTATTAAAATATGAATTTCATTTAGGAAAGCTTAAAGCCAATAACTAAATATTTTTATAAAATTTTAAGTTAAAAAAAATTTTTTTATGCATGCTAAGAAATCTAATATTCGGATTTGTTTGTTAGCTTTTTACTGCTTGTGTTTTGGAATATTTTCTCTTGATTCGAACTATAAAATAAATTTCTAAATTGTACCATTCCCTTATTAAAGGCTAGTTTACACGGTAATACATTGTATTACGACATTATGTAGAATGAGAAAAATCATGCCATGTAAAAGCAAAATGTTTTGGGTCTGACAAAGCGGTCGGAAAATGATTTTTTTCTAAACCATTTTAGAAACTGCCCTACAAGAAGACTAGCGGTAATTTTACTAGTTTTATGACCGGTAGTGTTGACCAATATAGTGTTATAGTAATAGTAATTTTTTTAGTTTTGGTTATGCATTTCTTGTAGGGTGATGTATTTTCATCACACCAGAGGTGTATTTTAACAGAGTATATTGAAGGTGGTAGCATTTTTATACAATTACAAAAACAACTAATATCGAGTTCAGATATACCTTTTTTATTGCGTCAATATTCGGTTAATTGACATAATTATCTTTCTGTTCACACATACACAATTTAGCTAACTCAAGTTATATTACTACTACACAACATTCAACGTAAACAAAAATGTACATGTATAAGCAAAATGTAAACAAGTTTTGACATCTTTAAGGAATAAACTTCTGGCTTTTGCGACGACCTAATGGATGGGTATTTGTTTTGTTGTAATTTCAGTTTCCAAATGTGAAAACACTGTCTAGTAAGTTGTATTTTGCTTAATAAACACACTTGTTACAGTGTCGCATTTTAATTTTACTCAATATTTATAACAATTTCATATTAATTAAATTGCAATTTTATATGGATAATTGAGCTCAATAATGTCGTTTAATGCGTAAACCTCAATTAAGGTGCATATCTGAACACGGTATAAAATCAACTCAGGAAATTTTCATGTTGTTTTTGTAAAAATTGTAAAACTGTAACCATCTGATTTTTTGTCATTATTTGTAATTTTACTTGTACTAACCGTGTAAACGTGAAAAATACATACAACAGATTGTTATTTTTTTTTCTTTTAAACTCGGAGAGAATTTCATAATATTTTGATTCTACAAAGTCGTAATACATTGTATTACCGTGTAAACTGGCCTTAATTTAATCACGCCTATCGTAAATAAATATAAAGGAAGCAGTGCTTTCCCTCCAAAATTTGCTTTTTCCGATATTGTTTTTAGCCATTTTATTTTCTTTACAATTATTATTTATTATTTTGTATTTGAATTCAAAGTCAAAATTATTTAAACTTGTAGTTGAAAAATCTTTTTCATCGGACTCTTTGAAAATAAAGAATTCTTCGAATTTTTCATTCTCCAAAATGTTTGTCTTAAATTAATCATTTACCATAAATGTAACTCTTAATATGTTTGTATATCACATAAGCTTAAGTATTTAAAAAAAAAAAGAAAGAAAAAAAAATCAGTTGAAAGAATTTTTATAAGGAAAAGTTAAGAAAACCTGATCGCAAATATGTACATATGTATGTATGTATATTTTAAAATAACATACACACATACAAAAATCTGTTGATTAAAATTTGATTATTTCTTCAAAGTTCATTAATTTTTAAATTCTTCGATTAAAATAAAATCCTTAAAGCTATTAAAATGAACTAAGAAAATTTTAATTCGCTCTTTTTTTATTAATTTAATTTTTAGTTCTTCTAAACATAAAAAATAAAGATTTTTTTGTGGTTTTGTTTTATATGTATTTTCATTTTGATGTTTTGGTTTTCCTTTTTTTTTTGTTTCTATTTATTTAAATTAAGTTTATAACAAAGAGCATATAATTACATAATTTTTTAATAAATTACGCATTATATTTTGAATAATCAAAGTGTGTTTCATTTAAACACTCATACTTTAGTTCTTTTAACTCTTAAACACGGTAAACATTTCTCTTTAGAAGAAATGTTACTAGCATTTGAATAGTTCTACGTTCCCTTTAGAGGTGCATTTAAAATTGCCTTAATTGTTTTTCAGTTTAATTTAATTTATATAAAAAACAGTAGATTTTTTTTTTATTTTTAGAAAAGTTTACAAAATATGTTTGCTTTTTTTTAAAGTTAATTACAGTACATTTTTTCGTAACATAAAAACTTAAATAAAAATTTTTCTATATTTAATATTTCTTATTTTTGTTTATAAACTTTTTGAAAAACAAAAAGTTTTAATTAAAATTTAGTTTTGAGCCTAAAAAGAAATTATACTCGATTTTTTTTTTATAACAATAACCATTTTTTCTTGGTCACTTTGTTTAACAAAAACTATAAAAAAAAAGAAAGAGTATAGAGAAAAATATAGACAACATTTAAGAAAAATAAATCTTAAATGATAAGCAATTGCAAGTTAAACGATCATTTTCTTAAGTTTAAAACGCATTAGCATTAATTAACATGCATATTAAAAGCAGCATAATCTCCATAATTAAATTTTCTTTATTAAATGGTGATTAAGATGCTTCCTTTTTCAAGATGAAATTTTACATTTTTATTTGATAAATATATACATTTGTTTTGCTTGTTTTTAATAAATTATTTAAAATTATTTATCTTATTATTTGTGTAGATTTCTTGTGTAGCTTTATAGATTTTTATTTCTTTGTTTGTTTAAGACAATGAGTTGTTTGTTTCTTTTAAAAAAATTAATATTAAACTTCTAATCAGGTTCACAATCGTTTGCAGCAGAGGTAGTGGGTCGTATGCAGGAAGCAGTAGATGCTGGTTGCGTGCAGACAACTACAACCTCTTGCTTTCGATCCTCCACCAGAGCTTTACGTAAAAGCAATGACTTTCTGACATCTAGAAAACGACCATTGCCTAAAGTTATAACAGAAGATGTGGCTGATGAAGAAGTGCTGGGTTCAATAGCCAAGAATTCTTTTTCTTCTTCTTTTTGCTCGTACCCCTGCTGGAAAGTATCTGTAAAATCCATCAGTTGTTGCTTCACCTCCACACCTTTACAAACAATTAATTCAATATTTTGATTAAATGCCTCCTTCTGCTCCCCCTCATTTGTTGTCCTGACTTGAGCAACGGTATTATGATCATCGTCTTCTTCAATAACTTTAACAATGGTTTCGTGATCTAGACTTGTAGGTTTATCTCAATCATTTTTGGTTTGACAATAAAGCTCTTTGAGCGATTTAAGCTCTTCGATTAGAGCTTTGTTTTGGTTTTCCAGCACCGCCACACGATTCTCCAGGCACTTGATATATTCCTTCTTTTTTCGACGACACTCGCGAGCGGCTTCTCGATTTTTCTGCAGACGTATTTCTCGTTTTCTCGTCTGATCCTCGGCAATGACATTGTTGTCTAAAATTATATTATTTAATTACAACATAAACAAAAATTCTGTACATCAAATAAAATTTTAACTAAATAGGGGATATTTACTAGGATTGTATGGCATCCTATTGGGTAAATAAAATGCTGACGTGTTCTCTTGCGGTAAATGTATTAGGGAACCGGTTGTAGGTCCTGCCGAACTTGGTGCCAAGGCGGGTAAACCAACATTTTCTGACATTTGCATATTTGTTCCAGCTTTTTTTTCAATCATTCATTCAATCATTTTTCATTTCATTTTGTTTTATTTAAAATGTAAGAGTTTTTCAGAGTAAAAATGTTTGTTAAAGTGTGTTTTGTTGTTGAGTTTTATTTTTATTTTTTTTTTTGTAATAAAACCCGTTAAAAAAGTTGGAATGGAAAATAAATAGAAAAAAGAAGAAACATAAAATTTATAATTATTTTTTCCTTTTTTTTTGTATTGTTCTTTAAGGGTCAATCAATTCGTATTATTATCATTAGGTAGTTAGTAAGTACACATAATATAAACATTAAATGTTTAAATAAATTTCTTATTTTCATAATAATGAGTAGAAGCGTTTTGGTGTTAATAAAAAAAGTTTTTTTATAAACAAATATACAGACAAATTTTTACATACAATTTTTATGCCGATTTAGGTTTTAGTATGTAATTTGTTAAGTAGTTGTGGTGGTGGGTGTTGGTGGTGGTAGTAGTAGTACAGCTTAACATTTAAATGATGTTTGATTTTATAACAATTAATTGACATTTAATGATTACAAGTATTTATATGTAAAAGATTAAGAGCACATGATGTGAAGTAACATTGTAGTGTGTGCAAAGATATATTTTTCTTAAAAATATTTAGTTTTTCCTAATTTGTCTACGGAAAAGCTGTGTTTCTATTTTCCATTTGTTGACGTGATTTTAATGTTTTTTAATGTGTTTTATGTGTATTTTATTATTTACGAGTATGACTTTTTTCTGAACTCTTACATTTTCTAAACGAAAGAAACAACGAAATAATGACGAATGTTGAAAAATGAATGAGGCTGTTTTTGTCGTTGAAATTAAAAAAAAACATGGGTTTTCTACAAAATGTGTACATATATATATATATATATATATATATATGTATGTCTAAAAAAATCTACATATATATATATGTATGTCTAAAAAAATCTACATAGGTAAATACATACATATATTGCAAAAATTTATTATAATCCAGGAAAAACTTTTAAAAAACAACTACCTTTGCAACAACTTCCTACACGCGTTTTTATCGAATACAAAATGTATTTAACTGGAACTCCTGAACTTCGATTTATTAAAAAAAAACTATAAGGAAAATTTAATTCTAAAATTTTGAAGATATTTGAATTGCAAATCTAGGCGATATATGTATATCAATATACATATATATTCAATAAGGGTATTCACGTCACAAGTTGCATCCTTGCGAAAAAGCAAAAGTGCAAAAATATAACAACAACCACACAGACAATTAGTTGTGCGTAAATAATTTTCTTTGTGGTTGTTGTTATTTGTTTGCACTTTTACTTTTTTGCAAGGGTGCAACTTGTGACGAGAGTACCCTTAATATATTAGGCATCTAAACGACATGGTAATAGTACCAATTTTTTTTGGTAAATTCAACATATCGAGCCCTTACCGCAAACAAAGCTTAGGCGACATCATTTTCAATTTTCGTTTTTTTAATAAATGACTGCATCATCTCCTAAAATATTATATCAAGATACCGTTACGATTTAATTTTGTACAAAATTTTTATGAAATAAAATATAAAAAAAACATTCTCCTGTAAAATTTTGTTTTTGTCGCTTAAGCTTTTTTTTTGTCAATGGATCAATATGCCTGCAAATGATGTATCACATATGTACAAATGTGTAAGCACACAATTTTTGTGCCTACAGGGAATGTTGAGTTTCGTAGATGATATCTGTAACATTTTGACAAAACTTCTTAAGTTGAGATAAGATAGCAAATAAATATCTATTTTACCGATTATTTTTTTTTTTGAGTTTTATTTATTCCTTAGAAAAAAATATGTTTATGAAAAAACAAAAAACGATTCTTTTTAGTTGTCAAAAATTTACTACCACATATACAAAGCAAAAGGAAAAAACGTGTATGTGTGGCATACCATAAACGTAAACAAACGTATACATGCACATGTAAGCAAAATGTAAACAACTTTTGACAACTAAAAAGAACATAAACAATGATCATCAGGCTTCTTGCGCAGACCTTTTCAATGGGCCTTGATTTTTATTGAGTTTTAATTTTTTCTTAGCAATAAAAGTTATTTCTTTAGTTTTTTTTATTCCTCAGAAATAAAAATTATTTTTTAAGTTTTATGTGTTGTTTCCAAATGGTGGTTGTGTAGTAAAATTTATATAAAAAGCACTCGGTTTTTTGTTTTTTTAAAAATTCATAAAAAATTGGAAAAGGCATAACAATTGCAAAACAAGCCATAAATGATTAAAATCTGTTACCAATTTTTGATTTTATTCACAAAAGTCAAAATATGGCGGTTTAATAAAATACTTAAATTTGGACCGCAGTGCCTAGGATGCCCCTAGATGGGTCAAATGTATGACCAACCCCACTTTAACATATTAGGTTTGTCATACCGGGGGAGGATTTGCGTAGAGGTGCTTACAATCTCAGACGAAAGGACTGGAATGAGTTCAGGTCCCTTGTGAACCGAAAGGCTGAGCTTCTTCCTAATGACAGATATCGGGTCTGTTGATGAGATTGATCTAGCAGCCAACCTTGTTGAAGAAACATTGCTCTCCTCCTTTCGAGGGAGTACGACATTGCGACCCTTAAGCTCCAGCCGGAGGACTCCATGGTGAAATGAGACGCTCGAGCAGAAGCGGAGGCATGTCAGGTGGTTATTCAACAGGGCAAAACGGACCAAAAACTGGCAAAGGTGCCCTAACGGAATATAACAAATTCTTACGCAAATCCAAACGGGATTCATGGAGGAACTTTTGCAGTAGTGTCGCAGGCGGAATGCAGGTTGAGTATTCCAATGATGTCAAATATCTGGGAATTGTTCTGGACAGACGGCTCAATTGGAACTCGCACTTGGATCAAACCCTCGGGAAGGCGGTAAGGGCCTTCTGGGCATACAATAGCTTCTTTGGGAGAACTTGAGATTTAGTCCAAGTATGGTAAATGGCTATACTTTACGATGGTCAGACCGATAATTACTTCCGGATCATTGGTATGGTGGCTGCAGCGGATGGTGTGTCTGGCCCTGACGGGGGTAATGCGCACATGTCCCACGGCAGCACTTGAGGGTATAGTGGGCATACTGCCACTACACATCCATATAAGGAGGACTGCTATGCCCAGTCTCTTTAGGATCAAGCTGACATCGGGGCTTGCTGAGGTCCAGGGGCATGCTAGCTTGATGGACATGGCTCCGGGCCTATCTGTCTGTACAAGGGCAGACATAATGACCACGGAACTGGTCTTCAACAAAAGGTTCAGGGCAATCTTTCCGGACGAAAGGTCCTGGAGTGTTGGGAATCCATGTCGGGGAAACCATGAATTGCACTGGTATACTGACGGGTCAAAATCGGAGCACGGAGTGGGTGCAGGGGTTTTTGGACCTAATACACGACTCTCGATGGCAATGGGCGAATCACCGAGTGTTTTTCAGGCCGATATTTGCGCCATTGATGTGTGTTGCAGCAACATTCTGGATAGGGGAATGGTTGGCGGCAGTATTGTGATTTTCACTGATAGCCAAGCGGCCATTTAAGCACTCTCTTCTTGGAGAATGTCCTCGAAGCTGGTGGCGGAGTGCCGTGGAAAGCTGCAGGAGCTGGAGACAAGGAGCAGAGTGACGCTCTGCTGGGTGCCGGGGCACTCAGGGATACCGGGTAATAAAATGGCTGATGAGCTAGCCAGGGCTGGTTCTAAAGCCCGGATGATGGGTCCCGAGCCCTTCTGTGGACTAAGTTGGGCAGGGGTCCAGGGCGAACATAGGGGATACTGGGTATCGCTTCCGGGAATGCGTCAGGCAAGGAAATTTATCTCTCCCGGGAAAGTAATGAGGACGAATGGTCTCGGCAAACGGGATCTGCGACTGCTGGAGGCCTATCTTACTGGTCACCACACGATCAAATACCACCTTTATCGGATGGGCCTGGCTGAGGATCAGGAGTGCAGGCTGTGTCTAGACGGGGACGAGACGACGGAGCATGTGCTGTGTGACTGCCCGGCGCTGGCATGGGCCAGAAGGAGGCACTTGGAGCATGGTATAATGTGTGCGTCCCTAATCGGTGATATATCGGCAAGGCCCTGGTTGGGTTCCTATGGGAAGCAGAGGGTCTTTTGGCCAACTAAGGGGAGTACAATAGACCTAACCTGGTCGCGGTACCTGTCACTGTGGGGGAAACCTCCCCGCTCTATCGTGGAAAACAAAAAAAAACCCCACTTTATTTTTCATCTCAATCATTTATTTCTATACGCTATCTCGACTTTTGTGAATAAAATCAAAAGTTGGAAACAGATTTTAATCATTTTTGTTTGGAATTTCGTTTTTTATACGTCTGGAAAATTAGAAGCCTAGCTGCATTTTCCAATTTTTTATGAATTTTTAAAAAACAAAAATTTCGAAATTTTGATAAAAAAAATTTTTTTTTTGTCTTAAAACGGCTGTGCATATTAGAAAAAAAGTTTTTTACCTTTCTTAAAGTAAATTTTATTGCGGAATTCGGTTTTTTAGTTTTTTTAGCTAAAGCGTTTTTGAGTTACGCGAACACTCCCCTTCCATTTTCGAAATAGCGGTATATCTCGAAAACCAAAGCTAACCTAAAAATGGCTAGCACCACTGGATTCAGCGTACCCGAGTTTGGTTAAAACGCCAAGTGCCCAACTTGTCTAAAAAATGTCTCAATTTCTATCACAGTGTAATTATTTTAGAGCAGAAAATTTCGTATTTTTTGAGGAATAATGTGCTGCTTTTACAACACAAGCACTCAGTTTATTAAGTGGTTTTCTTATAAATGTTACTATATAACTTGTGTTGTGAAAACAGCACATAAATATAAATCAAGAAATAACTTTTATTATTTCTGTGGAATAAATAAAACTCAAGAAATACTTCTGAGAATAACTTTGATTCCCTAAGCGAAAAATTAAATTCAAGAAAGAATGACTAAAAAGTATTTTTTAAAATAAAACTTATAACTGTTTCTGTCCCTGGCTTAAAATTAAAAATTTTAAAATTATCAAAGCCCTTCTTCATCGTTAACATTTTCAAAATTATTACTTTCTTATTTTTTTTTAAATAGCAAAAATTCCTGCGACATTTATTAAACATTATTTAGTTAAGCATTAGAGAACTTGCAGCTGTAAGACTAGGATTAATAATACATCCTTTTCTACATTTTGCTACAAATTTATATAACCATTTCAAACATAATCAAACATGGCGGACTCTCTAAAGAGAGTCAACTCGAAATTTACAAATTTTCAGAATATGCAAAAACTGTTTTTTTTTTTAAATTTACCATGAAAGTTGAAAACAATTATAGCATTGTAAAGTAATACTAGTAAGAAGTATATACAGTAACAAGTTTTTTGAGTTGTTACCCTTTATGTGAAATTTGTTCATTTATATAGTGGTGTCATTTCGTAAATATAGAAACAAAACGAAATAAAACAGCACAATAAACTTAAGTATAACAACTTAAAAGAGACAACACAAAATGTAACATCCTCAAAGTAAAACCTTTGCGACATAGACATTGAACAACTTAAAAATTGTCGGGGAATGTAAAAAAATACAAACTCACTGTTTATTGTTGTTGTTTTGTTTAAGCTTTGATGTTGTTACAAGTAGGACTTGTTCGCTTTGAGGTTTTATTTGTATACTATTTTTAGCTTTTCTAAAATCTTTGGAAAAGGTTTCCTGACGATCTTATTAATAATAAAAACATTTCTCTTTAGTTGAAACAAAACTGATATGTACAACTGTAATTTTTTTTGGCAAAAGAGTAGAGAAAACTAAGTTTTTTTAGTTGACCTCTTTAGAGGAACCAGTGCGCTATAATCCCTATAATCAGCCTTAAGTGATCTTCAGTATCTAGAACAAAATAGTCCAGGAGCTGTTATTTTAAAATTTTAAACAAAAAAAGCATAACTACAGAAGTAAATGTCAGAAAAATTCAAGTATACCATTTTTATCCTTATGAACTAGTCTGATAAAATATATGGCTTTTTAAAATTTAAAGTTTTTTTATTTTTCGAGCAAGAATAAAAAGTTTTATTTTGTATTTTTTCGAGTAAAAATAAGAGTGAATTTTTGATTTTTTTTTATTTTGGGCAAAAATAAAAGTTATTCTTTAAGGAAATGCACGTGTTATAAAATTTAGTTGACTTTAAATATATTTATTTTAAATGCACAAGTTATTTTTTTCGAAAAAAATAAAATTTCAAAAATAACTTTTATTTTTGTTTTAAAATATGTATATACATAAATTAAAAAATAACTGTTATCATCTGACTTTTATGAAAATAGGAATAGAAAGTACGGTCCCTGAAATATACAACTATGCTCTGTTTATTTAATGCAAAGACAACAAAGATGACACCTTGTACATCTTGTAGGTTTCGTAAATAAATTGATATAAAAACGGCAACAACAAAATGCATACATTTGAAATTAACTCTGTTAACACCACCCACAATACTTAAATTTAAAATATATGCGTTTTGTTGTTTTTATGCATTAAATCAAGAAATACCAAACCTACAAGATGTACAAGGTCTACAATAGCAAACCGTAAATACCGCTTAAAATAAAATCACGCATTTTATTAATTCTGTGTTTGTTTAAAATCGAAGTGGTATATCATGGCTAAAAAGATGGTAATGATTAATTACAAATGCACGAAAATGATTTGAGAGTGATTAAAAATGGTTTGATTTCAAGATAATTTTTAGAATTAAAAAAATATATAAAAAAAACTAAAGTTACAGTAATGAAATGAATAAATAACATTTAATGCCAATATAACAATAATAATGGTGGTGTGGTTTAAAAAAAAAAAACAAATTAACAATGACTTAAAAATGATCTTTACTCAATAAAATGAATAAAGACACATACAAATATTTAATTTTAAAGCGTTTAAATAAATTATTACCTGTTATATCGGGACCACTTATTTCCGAATAGATTTTATTGTATGAAGGTCGTCTTGTAAGTTCTCTACGGCCGCGAGGAGAATCCTCATCAGTGAAACTATCATCACTATTTGTGTCGAGGTGGTGTGTGTTCGGTTCAGGTTTTATCTTGCATTGAAAATGAGGAGGAAGCTAATTTTTTAGTTTAGGCGATATGATGAAAATATAAGTATCGGAAAATAAAACAAAAAAAAAAAGAAGTTATTAAAAAAAATTATAAAATAATAAATAAAACAATTTTCATATCAAATAAATGCTTTCTGTGTTATATTAGATTAAAATTTTCTAAAATGTATTCATTGTGTTCAGTTTTTTTTAGAATATTTTTTAAATTGTATTTCAGAAAACTCTAATTAGTTCAGTAGCAGCGGCTTAATAAGTTTTAAGATTTTCCAAATTATATTCTCGTCAATTTTTTTTATTAGCCTCTATAAAGCCAAATTGACGCTGGGGCGAAAATTAATAACTGTTATATAAATATATTGAAATAAAATTTATTTTAAAAAAAAAAAAAAAAATTTTTTTATGAAATACATACATATATTTTTTTCATTCTATAAGGGAAATCACGATGGGTAGTGCAAAGTGTGCAAACGATGCAAATGCGAGCAAAAATACACTCATTTGCACAACACAACAACAAAATGTACGTATTTGAAATTTGCTCTATTATACTTCGTTTGCACTAAAAAAGCCATGAGCAAATTTAGTAGTGCATATTTGCTCTGTTGCAAACAACTGTAAACAATAACATTTGACATATTAGCCGCCATATTGTTTTTAAGGAAACTTATAAATTGAACATTTTCGTGGGTTTTAATATAATATAGAGAACTAAATTTTAATTAATTAAAAAGAAAAAATTTATTTTAATTTTCTTGTGTATAATTGTAAATAATTGCAGTTTTTTACATTGCTGCCAGAAGTTTTTAGTGTTGTCAGAATAAAGTTTTAGAAAAATAGTATAAAAAAGAAAAGTGATATGCTCACGATCAATATAATATGCACTGCAAATTTACAAATTGCATATTTGCACAATGACCATCGTGATTATCCTTAATATTTAATTAATCGCTTAATATAATTTTGAGTTGCTGCTGGCAACTCAACTTCAGTTCAGTTGTCATCCGTTATCGACCCATAAGAAATTTTTAATTTGTTTCTTAAACATTTGGTGGATTTGCTATTTTTACTGATGGCTCGAAGATGAGGGGCACGGGTGCGGTGGTCTACATTGAGGATCTGAACATTATAAGGTCATATAGGCTTCCTGACGACTGCAGTGTTTTTCAGACGGAGGTTCTGGGGGTCTTGAGGACCGTGGAACTGATAAGAGACAACATTGATAGGGGCTCGGAGGTCAGTATATTTGTGGACAGCCAGGCGGCTCTTATGGCCGTAAAGGGCTGTTACGTGAACTCCAAGCTAGTTGATGAATGTAGGAGGGCTCTGGAGGGAGTCTTAGGGGAGTATTTGCTGAGGTTCTGCTGGGTGCCGGGTCACTGCGACATAAGCGGCAATGAGGTTGCTGATGAGTTTGCGAGACAGGGCGCAGAGATGGAGGATCCTAACTGTATGGAGGCGGTTAGCCCTCCAATAGGCTTCTATTTAGGAAGAATCAGGGAGTGGATTCTGGGCGCGACCAATCGGGCCTGGGGGAACCGAACGGACTGCCGGGTATCACAGACGCTGTGACCGGTGCTAAGGAAGTCCGATTGGGGGTTGCTGCTGGGCAGGAGAAGGCTTTGCGTTTGGACCAAAATAGGAATGATCACGGGCCACTGTATGATAGGCAGGATGGCGGTGAGGATGGGATCCGACTTGTCGGATATGTGCAGGTTGTGTGAGGACCCTGAGGAGTTGGAGACAGTTTAACACTTTTTGTGTCACTGTCCCAGGGTGCAGGACAGCAGGCTAAAGGTGGCTGGGCAGTAGATTCCTGGAGGAATTAGGGGATGTCTCGGGTTGCGGACTCGAGAATCTGATAGGATTCGTAATGGGGATGGCCTGGCTGCGCTAGAGGAGACTGGGTGCTGACCGCACGTAGGGCGAATTCGGGTTGAGTAGGATTTCTTTCGGGGCTGGTCCGAAACCTTCTTTTCTATCTATCTTTTTATTCTGACTTGTGCTTTCTCTGTTCATTTCACCTACTTTCTATCTTTAAATAGCTTTCTTTAAATGAGGTGTCACAATGGACCATACTGGTCTCTGGGTGAGGGTGTGAAGGAGACTTCACACCGGCCTTTTTACCTACCTCCTTGAATATACACTTTATATTACGTAGTTTATCTTAAAAATTATTGCGCCGCCATTGCGCGCCATGAGAAAAGTGTACACTAGGGCTCAAGTATAATTTAAAAGCTTATAGGGTAAAGTATTTTTGAGATTTTTTCAGATTTTTCGGAAGAGGTTAAGAGGTAGTTCAATTTGAATTTTTGCCGGTCTTTTTTTAAGTTTTCTTCAGAACATTCTCAAAACCCACGATTTTCTTTACTTTTAAGGAAATAATATATAAGAAAAATGTCCAAGCTTCAGGGGATAAAATGTATAAACGACCTCCATTAGTTTTTTGTCCTTAACATTTTCTCAAAACATACTTGCCCTTTATCTCCACATACAAATATGGCGTTTTATGAAGTTCTTAAGTTTAATTTAAAATTTTCATCTTTTGTGAATTAAAGTCAAAAGTTATAGACAGGTTTTAATCATTTATGGCTTGCGCTGGCTCTGATAAAAACCCAGACTGCCGAATGTTCTGCAGGAATTATAGAAATTCTTTCTTAAGGCCGTTATACACTATCCCACAAAGTCTAAAGCATTTAACGAAAATGCTTCCCTCACCTAATTATTGTTCGAAAATTTTCAAAAAACAATAACAACTTATCATGACAGGGTTGTATTTTTCTCAAAAGACGCAAGACTTGTGTGATAGTGTAAAGTACTCTTAAGCAATACTTTAAGAATTTTTTGCTAGCTTTAATTTTCTAATTAAATTTAAAAATGTTTCTTCTGATATTAACGAATTACTTCCTTTGCAAAAGTTTAATTGTTTCTTGCGAGCTTTAGTTTTCTGACATTGGTGTGGTACGAACAGAGATCTGGTGGATAAATACTAGAACGAGATACTTGAGGTCAAGGGCCTCTAAGGGTAAAACATTGGTCTTCTTGAGACAAAAACATTGATATATCATACTTAAAAATATAAAAAGGCGTTCGGCAAAAATTTTTTTTTTCGAAATCTTCTTGCAAAAATACTTTATATAAGAGGGTGTACGGCGCACTTTTTTCCTGGCAAGGTGGTACGATCTAGTATACACATATACACCTATACAATTGGGGAGGGAGGGCCTTTTTAATATTATTTTCTTTTTCTTAGAATAATGATAAAAAAAAGATAACCCCATCCCAAAAAAGTTGAAAGCGCATGTCGCACAATTGACGTCACGCGAACTGCATTCCTATTGGCTAATAATTCCAAGCTGGCAAACTTAAGTAGTAGTTGCTTAATTGCGGGTTTCAGTCCTATAGAAATCTAGACCCATCTCTTAGTATACCGATCTACTCAGAATCATTTTTTAAAGTGATTTATCTATGTCCGTCCGTCTGGCTGGTTTTTCAGTCTATGTAAACCTTGTGTACAATTTTGCAGATAGTTTGATACAATTTGGGAAATACGGTTACGTTCGTAAATGCATTAAAACTGTGCTTCACTGCTGCAGTGATGCAAAATTTTCTGGCTGATGCGTGATCACCTGTTGCAAATTTGAAAAGTTCGCCTATGAAGAACAAAAAAATATAATAAAAATGTTAACAATAGCAACAACAAGTTTTATTGAAAATATTGTACCAAAAAGTCAGTTTCCTTAAAAATTACCAGAAAAGGCATCAAAAAAGAAAAATGAAACAATTTCTTTTATGTCAAAAGTTATTGCATAATAAAGTTAACTGATGCCACAAATGCCAAAATTTGCTGCAGATTAACGGCATCACTGCATAAAAATACTTTTAACGTATGCGAGTAATGCCAAGTTTCTTATTAGTGATACTTTTATTAAACTTTACCATTGAACAAGTGATGTGCAACAGCTGCAATTACGAACGTACCCTACATTTCAATTGTACTAAGGAAGAAGTTTATGTATAATTTCACGTAGTCCCCATACAAACTTCTTTCCGAAATAGACTCTTTGTGCCCATAAACCATCTAATTATGTCCGTTTTGAGATTAAATTCGCACGAAAATATTTTACTGCTTATACCATTTTTTTTAAAACGGTTAACATTTGATCGAGATACACCTAATGATAATAATATTCGGCACATAACTCGATATATTATTTGAAGTTTACTTGCTAAAAATTCGCGTTGGATAATAGTAGTATACAAACTTCGTTGTACTGCTTATTAGAGGCCCTTTGGTCAAAATTTGTATATTTGTATAATGCTATAAAAAACGGCAAATGCAATTGCGAGCATAAGGCAATACAATGAACGACTATTATGGGAAAAGTCCTCTAGATTTCGTTTTGGTCGAAGAATCAAAACAAATTTAGAACATTATCTAAGTTGCAATCAAAGATCTTATAGTCCCTGCTTTGGTTCCTTCAGAAAGATGCTTTTCAGCTGGCGTTGAAATATTAAATAACCGGAGAAACTGCCTTAAGCCATATAAGGTGGACATGCTTGCGTTTTTCCAAACATCAATTTTTTTAACTATCGATAAATATTGATAGTAGAAAATATCGATAGTATCCCAGCACTAGTGTAGTGTAATATCCAACTCACAATTGGGGGCGCCAGTAAACACATTCTGTCAATCCAGCATTTTTAAACACCATGGAGTTATACCAAACGGACATCGCTAAATTCACTTCCCTACATATAAGGATCCAGAAATTAAATATATACTTTATAAGGCCCAAGGTTAAAATTGTAATAATTACAAACGGAATATATTGCGGACAAACTTAGATATGTATACCCTTTCCACCTGTGGTGAAGGATATAATTAAACATTATTAAGATATGGTCGATACGATAATAATGAAGCTAATTTCTTTGAAACTTATTGAAAAGATACATTTATGTGCTGTTTTCTCAACACAAGTGATTAAACGTGAACACTCTAAAAACGGAGTGCGCCCATGTTACTACTATGGGGTGATACGGGAAAGATTCCGTGATGACGTTAACCGGTTCTGGAGGAATAGAGGATAGATTGCAGGGTGTCTAGGGCACTATGGCCTAGGGTTGTACTGGGATTGGATAGGGGTCGTCTTAGGACGCTTATATAGTTATTGACGGGTTATTGTCCTGTTAGAGCTTTTACGGGTAAATAGGACAATACCATACCGGACTTCTGCAGATTATTTGATGATTCTGAGGAGCTAGAGACGATTGACCATGTACGGTGCCAATGTCCTAGGATGCAGGGTCTCAGACAGAAATGACTAGGAGATAGATTTCACGACGAACTGGGGTGTATTGCTATACGTAATCCAGTCGATCTACTAGGGTTTGGCAGGGAAATAGTACGGTTGTTTCTGTTGAGGGGACTGTAGAAGGGGTAATAGTTCTACGTGGTACCTACTAACTTTCTTAATTCTATATATCTGGTTTTTCTTTGCTTCTTAACTTTTATCTTTCTTTACCTCTTTTGTGAAGGGATTTATAATGGTCTCCGAGTGGAAGTGTGTCCTTGGACGCATAACCCTTCTTAACCTTACCTAACCTAACCTAATGTAATATTTAAAACTTACTTGGACAGCATTGCCTGATGTTGTGTGTATGACTGTGGTATTTGGTTTATTAACAAATAAAACAGCTTTAGGCATGGCAACAGGTAATTGTGTACTATTACCGGCAGCGGTTTGAATAACCGACGATTGATTGGCTGCTTGTATGACAGATTGCACCTAAAAATTATAAATATATAAGAAACGAAATGTTAATAGTTGAATAAAAAAACAATTAAACCACAATAAACAAACCGGTAGACCATGTGGATTATTAGACAAATATTGTACAACGTTAGAGGTGGTGGTTAACACGGTACCAGCAGCAACGGCGGCGGCCACTGATGCTGGCACGGAAACCTGGTTTGGTTGTGGATTCGCTACATTTTGGCTATTATTTGAATTTGTTATGTTTATTTGTTGCTGTGTAGATTGTATCGCTGCAGGTTGTTGTTGCTGTTGGGATGGATGCTGCTGTGCTAAATTGTGTCCAACTCCTCCACCTCCAACTCCC
The DNA here is from genome assembly GCA_949318255.1 of Pollenia labialis. Classification (NCBI taxonomy): domain Eukaryota; kingdom Metazoa; phylum Arthropoda; class Insecta; order Diptera; family Polleniidae; genus Pollenia; species Pollenia labialis. The sequence continues at coordinate 158,705,664 of OX439142.1, forward strand.
GATGTATTTGTATCATCAATATTATTTGAGGAGTTACCATTCTCCTCTACGATGCTGTCCATTTTTTCTATCTTCAACAGCACCGTAACGTCTTCCGACAATTGCTTCAGTTTGGATATTTTCTAGCTGTTCGAGACAACACTTTTCAAATTATTTACTCTCACGTTGTCTTTTAACAATTCAAATTCTTTTTTGATTTCCCTTTCAGTTGTTTTCAAAATTATTTTTGTTGTTGGAAAACGTATGTTAAATAAAGGCTTTTTTGTTGCGTGTTTTCACGCTAGCCTACACAACATCAAACGTTACTTCAAAAACTGGCTCGAATTTTGTTGAACAGCAGGGACGTAATCGGTGGTGATTTTGTCTAGGGTTTCTTAACAGCGGTGGTTTTGTTCCTACTGCTGAGGTCCAAATAATAACGTAATTTTTTAAATTATCCAGTTTGAATGTTGTTCACTCTAAAAGTAGACAAAACGCCACAAAAAAAGTATTAAAAATATTATTAACTAAATGGTGTTTGTATTAAAATTAATAAAAATTATTTCAGTTTTTAAATTTTCATATTAAACATTTACTATACGCAGTCGTTGCTTGATGTTATGTATTTAAAAACACAAGAACACTTTCAAACTTAAAGTTGTATGGTTTAAATTAAATAAAATTGTTTGCATTAAGATATGAGTTGTTCAGATACTTTTCGTACGTACATACATATGTATGTATATGTGTAGATATAGATTAATATGTATGCGTAAATGTTTGGCTGAATGCTTCCATAAATTATAAATGAATACCCGTTTTTATTGTTTGTAATCGTCACAACATTTTGCGCGTATGAGTCACCTAAAAACATATGTACTATCAACAAGCTGCACCAATTAAAAGAAAAAAACAAAAGCAACAGCAATACACAATATTTAAGTAAACGACTGTTGTTCAACCAACATCCATCCTAAGCACGAGACAAATACCTTGCTGACCAAGTTTTTAACCAGTATCTCTAATTTAATTGTTCCCGGCCATTCGTCGGTCATACCCATTTTCTTGTGTTTTGATTGCAAATAAGCTAAATTTGTATTGTTATCCCCAGGGCAAGTTTTAAAGTGTTTTCTTTGATATACATATACTACGTTTTTGCAAATGCCGCAAGATTCAGGTTTCTCTTAAATTTAATCCCGATAGGTGGCGCTGTTGTCGTCATATTTAATTTTTTTATTAATGGTACGATTTGGTTGAAATTTACAAAATATTTTGTATTTATATTTATTTTATTGAACAAAAATAAGTTTTCTGATCAAATTTTGATTTTAAATTTAAATACATTGTTTATGAATACTGCTTTGACAGGCGATGGACTGAGTCATTCGCCTATCATTTGGAAACAACACATTAATGCTTTAATTAAAAACCTTTGCGTACGGTAATTTCGTCTCAAAAACGGTAATTTTTAGAGTGCCGTAGGTAATGAAAAAATAAAAGTTAACATCACTGGTCCACACACAGTACAAGTTCCCAAAATTTTCAATAGTTTTGTTGCTTTTTGATTTATTTTTCGGTGTTACGTATCAAACAAGACAAACATAGAAGAGTATACCTACCAATATTCAAAATTGAATTTTTTAGTAGTGCATACGTATTATCAACGAAAATGTCGAAGATAAAGCCGAAAGTCTTGCAAGTAGCTTGAGTATTTACACAGTCAGTTGTAAGTTCATTTTTCAAATGTTCTCGAAGCGGAAACATGTTATTAAAAAGGTTTGTATTTCGGTTTAAAAACATTACCATGTTAAAACCATTACCATGCTATAGCAAAATATATTTAATAATTTCTTCTTTATTTAATTTTCGGTCCATCTTGATGAAACAATTATGTTTATTTTATAATATACTAGCTTAACCCGGTGCGCTTCGCTACACTGCTTTAACCACTTTATCGGTTGAGAGATATTTAATATATGCATCCTATGGAAGGTAGTTCCCCCCTGCGCCTACCCGCTTTATTTTTATTTTCAAAGTGAAGTATACCATAAGAGTGACTTCTACAAAGTTTGAACTTTCTCACTATAACAGTTTTTAAGATATCCTATATTAAACATTGGCGTCCTATGGTGGGTAACACTTCCCCCGCTGCTATTTTATTTCAATTTTGGGGCTCAGAAAATCCTACTACCAAAAGTTCAACAAATTGCTTGTAGCGGCTCTTATTAATATTTCTATCTATGAGGGGTACTGCTCCTCCTCTGGCTACCCCGCCCATTTCTATATTGAAATTTATAGTTTACCAAATTAGTAGCTTTAAATACGTTTGAAGACTCTCCCTTTAATAGTTCTTCAGTTAAGCGATATTTAATGTATGCATCCTATGGGAGGTATTTCCCCCCCTGCGCCTACCCGCTTTATTTTTATTTTCAAAAGTGAAGTATACCATAAGAGTGACTTCTAGAAAGTTTGAACATTCTCACTATTACAGTTCTTAAGATATGCGATGGTAAACATTGGCGTCCTATGGGGAAAACCACTTCCCCCGCTGCTACTTTATTTCAATTTCGGGGCTCAGAAGATCCTACTACCAAAAGTTCAACAAAATGCGTGCAGTGGCTCTTATTTATATTTCTATTAATGAGGGGTACTGCTCCTCCCCTGTTTACCCCGCCCATTTTTATACTGGAATTTATAGTTTGCCATAGTAGTAGCTTTAACCACGTTTGAAGACTCCCCCTTTAATAGTTCTTCAGTTAAGCGATATTTAATATATGCATCCTATGGGAGTTTCCCCCCCCTCCCCTACCCGCTTTATTTTTATTTTCAAAAGTGTAGTATACCATAAGAGTGACTTCCACAAAGTTTGAACATTCTCACTATAACAGTTCATAAGATATGCGATATTAAGCATTGGCGTCCTATGGGGGAACCACTTCCCCCGCTGCTATTTTATTTAAATTTTGGGGCTCAGAAGATCCTACTACAAAAAGTTCAGCAAAATGCGTCCAGCGGCTCTTAAGATATGCGATAATAAATATTGGCATCCTATGGGGGGTACCAATTCCCCTGCCCCTATCGAAAAAATAAGTAGCCTATTTTATTTTTAGGGCTCACGTGATGTTACTGTAATAATTTCAAGAAAATCGGTTCAGTAGTTTCGGAGTCTATAAGCCAACAAACAAACACACAAACACACAAACACACAAACATACAAACATTTTTCATTTTTATATATATAGATGTGACTCCAGTATTGCCGTAGTAACGATGCCATAATATTACTGAGAAAATATTTTGATTAACAAATTTTTTTTTCAAAATGCTTAAAATTTATGATTAATATTGCCATTAAGATGCGTTGTTGTATAGTTGTGCTTTTTTTATTTGTTATTTTTTATAAATACACTTAAAATCCGCTATAAACATTTCTTTTATATTTCTAAGTACTAGTTAATTGATACAAAATTCATCCACGGTAACACTGTTTTTTCATTTGTCATTTTACTTGCTGTAACCCGGCGTTTCCACATGCAAGTAATTACTTGCAAGTAGTGTATACGTATTATCAACGAAAAATCAAGGAAACAGCCGATTGGCTGAAAGTAAAAAAATTGTGTGAATGTTAGTGAAAAAGTGTGAGTGTATTGAGTTTTTCGAACTTGTACTTGCATGTGGAAACGCGAGGTAAGTGCCAAATATTTACTTGCAAGCAAATTCTCTTGCAAGTTGGGCTGCAAGTACGAAAAATGTGATGGTGTTAGTGAAAAAGTGTGAGTGTATTGAGTTTTTCGAACTTGCAAGTGTAAACCCTAGGTAACCCTGCCTTTACACATGTAAGTAATTACTTGCAAGTAGTGCATACGTATTATCAACGAAAATGTCGAAGAAAAAGCCGAAAGTCTTGCAAGTAGCTTGAGTGTTTACACAGTCAGTTGAAAGTTAATTTTTCAAATGTTCTCGAAGCGAAATCATCTTATTAAAAAGATTTGTTTTTCGGTTTAAAAACATTACCAGGTTAAAAACATTACCAGGCTATAACAAAATATATTTAATAATTTCTTTTTTATTTAGTTTTCGGTCCATCTTGATGAAACAATTATGTTTATTTTATAAAATATGTGACTCCAGTATTGCCGTAGTGGCGATGTCATAATATTACTGAGAAAATATTTTGATTAACAATTTTTTTTTTCAAAATGCTTAAAATTTATGATTAATATTGCCATTAAGATGCGTTGTTGTATAGTTGTGCTTTTTTTAATTGTTATTTTTTATAAATACACATTAAATCCGCTATAAACATTACTTTTATATTACTAAGTACTAGTAAATTGATACAAAATTCATCCACGGTAACACTGTTTCTTCATTTGTCATTTTACTTGCTGCAAGTGTCAAATATTTACTTGCAAGCAAATTCTCTTGCAAGTTGGGCTGCAAGTACGAAAAATGTGATGGTGTTAGTGAAAAAGTGTGAGTGTATTGAGTTTTTTGAACTTGCACTTGCAAGTGTAAACCCTAGGTAAAGCTTTGTTCACAATCAGAGAAACAATTTAATTTTTTCTTCTATCTTTTTTCTTCCCAAAGTATTTCATATATTTTCCTTTCATTTTTCGAACAAAAATGAAACTGAAGTTTTTTTTAAAAATTTAACTAAAGTTGAGTAAACTGGAACTTCAGCAACAATTTGTATGAAATTGTTTCTGACGTTTAAAATAATTTTATTTAGTTTTGAATTAAAATTTTAACATAATGTTGTAAAAAATAATAATACATAAATGCATAATACAGTAGACGCTCACAAATTTGAGCTTTCAGTAATTCGAACGTCCAGAAATTATAATCAGTGTTTGCAATACATTAAACGCTCTAAAATTCGAATTTAAAATTCTAATTTCAGAGCGTTTTTTTTGTTATTTGCACACAAGAAATCCCCAATTTATTTTTATTCTTTTTAACCCTTATGTGAATGGCAAGGTACCCGGGTACCTTTGGAATTTTTTACTTAATTTTTTTTTAAATTAACAGATGGTCCACATATTTAAAACTTCTTGAGAACTCCTAACTTTTGAACAATTTTAAATTATATGTAATTATTTTTAAGCTTAAATATTATGTTGAAAAGGCGTTGTGAACCAGTTTTCATCTTACACCCTTAACGGTATGGTAAGGTACCCGGGCACCTTCATACAGTAAATTCCACATAGGTACCCGGGTACCTTGCAATGCTGTTAAATCTTTAATCAGGTACATTAAATCACACAACACATATTGAAAAATAAAAAAAAAATTAGTTTTGGGAAGTATATATATTCAATTTTTTATTCGAGAAAAATGTCCAGAAATTAGAATAATCCAGAAATTAAAATTGCCTTAAAAACAAAACGGTTCTAATTTGCGAGCGTCTACTGTATTGCTGTGGGTAAAATTTGCCAACGGATTCTTAATGCAAAATGTGTGTGGTGTCGAAAAAAATTGTTGCTCTGTTATGAACACCAAGTGAAAATGTAACTGTGATTGTGAACGAAGCTTTAAGCTTTATTCACAATCAGAGCAACAATTTCGTTTTTTTCTTCTATCTTATTTCTTTCCAAAGTATGTATGTATGTAGGTATTTCATAAATTTTTCTTTAATTTTATAAACTTTAGTTACATTTTCTAAAGTTTTTTTTTAAAAAATTGAGTCAAATTCAGCAACAATTTGTATGAAATTGTTTCTGACGTTTAAAATAATTTTATTTAGTTTTGAATGAAAATTTTAACATAATGTTGTAAACAATAATAATAAATGCATAATATTGTTGTGGGTAAAATTTGCAAACGGTTTCTTAATGCAAAATGTGTGGGGTTGCGAAAAAAAATTGTTGCTCTATTATGAACACCAAGTGAAAATGTTTCTGAGATTGTGAACGAAGCTTAATAGTTAAAATTTCCAAGATTTTTTATTGTTACATAAGAAGAGGTGCCTAAATATCGTTACTTTAATATAGAAAAACCATGTAAATTAAGAAAAACGTTAGATAGGGCTTTTCTATATTAAAGTAACGATATATTGAATTCTAATGTGCTGTTTTCACAACACAAGTGACTGAACGTGTAGGTAAATTTATATGGGAAACACTCAAAAAACTGAGTGCACATAAGTTGTTGGATTTTGCGTATTTGAATTAAGCATTATTGGACATGGCAACCATATAAATTTATGTAGATTGAACGAAAAATGAATAAAAAGTGGGACGAAGGGTAAATTAGGGCTGCCAGGTACTTTTTCCTTGTCCCCAAAAAATTAAAAAAAAATCCCCAAACTAAAAATCAAAACCTTAAAAAGTTAATTTTTGTTTGTTTTTTCTGCCAAAATTTTTAATCTTGTTAATTCAAAATTAAAAATTTTTTTAAAAATAGTAAGAAAAATTTTAATAAGAAATCCCCAAATAAATATTTTTAGTAAAAAAAATTATTTTGTTTTGTTTGTAGCGACTGGTTTCGTCATGTATTTTTTAAATCCTTTTTATGTGATTCCGGTGAGGAATAACAAGCAGAGCAATATGCTGTTTTTGAAGACGATTACTTAATTAAAAAGAATTTGGAGCTTTTTCAATCAGTTTTAGCCATCCTTAAAATCAATACATATGTATGTATAACCGTCATTTATTCGATGCATAATAAGTACTTATGTACCAATAGCTCAGCTTTCTTTTTTCCAAACTTTATAATATTGTCTTTTATATTTCGTCACATAAAACGCAAAAGGCCCTATCTAACATTTTGAAAATTTCACAGTAGAAGCAAAAACTATTCAAAATGATAAATTAATAAATCGCCTTAATCTGTTTATATGTAACCCTCAAGTTAAAAAAATCAAAAATTGTATGTGTTGTCAACGGTTTTAGATTCCTTTTTAAAACACACTCAAGAATAACAACATAAGTTTATTAAGTACCTTTTACGCACTTAACACTGCATTAGTTGTTGATAAGAGTAAGGTTAAAGTTTTGCTTTTTTCTCCTATATACGACACATGGTACGACTACAAATGTACCTAGGTAAGATACAAAGAAAAATAAGCGTAAATAATAAAAGAACGGAAAATTATATGAAAAATGTGTAAAATCCCCAAAAAATCCCCGATTTTTTTTTAAATCCCCAAATGACTTTCTTTTTCCTTTTTGCTCGCATGAAATCCCCAACTTTGGGAATAAATCCCCAAGTCTGGCATCCCTGTAAATAATCTTTATGATGTTAAAGAATCTCTTAAGTTAATGTAATGACGTAATAACAAAATTTTGTTTACCTAAACATCAAAAAATTTTAGATGCAAAACAATATTTTGGAAATTAATTGTAGTGCAGTACCTATTTATTTAGAGTTAAATTATCTTTTAGGTAGTTAGGAATCCTAACTTAGGAGTAAGTTAACTATTGCGAACGAATTTTGTGATGGAGAACTTCGTAACCAGCTGAGAATAAAAAAAAAATAAAAATTGACATCGTAGGTATAGGAAAAAGTAGAAAATGTAACACAAATTTTATTTGGTTTTTCATTTCACCTTTTCTTTTCCATAAAAATGTTCGAACTACAAATTAGGAAATTTTAAACACTTTTTTGGTTTCTTGTTAATTTGTTACAGGCAGTTTCGATCCCTTTAAAGTTTTTCTTTAAATATATTTAATCTATGTATAACATCACAAAAATGTTAAAAACACTATACCTAGTATATATTTTACGTAAATACATACATATTTATGTAGTTGTCTTTTTTGCAAGTGTACACAATTTGCCGTTATTTACCAAAAAAAACAAACTCTTCATAATATTGTTATATTTTTTTACACACCTTTTAAAAGCTTGCTTTTAACAATATAAATTTTTTAGTTTAATAATTTTATTTAAAAATAATATAGCACTATTTTTATTTAAACACGCATAAAAAGAAAATAACACACGAACAGTCAGAGGAAAAAGAAAAACTAAATAATTTCTGATGACATCACTACTTCATTTGTTGTTGTGCATTAAAGAGAGGAATTTCTCTTTACTCATTAAAAAATAGCAAGTAGTGTTAGTATTACCAACCTTTTCTATGCCAAGTTTTAATAAATAAAAATATGTGCATATACTTATAGTAATGAAATATACAAGCATATGTATTTACATATATTTATTCGTAGCTTTTTTTCATAAAAGTTTTTGCTTGCAGTTTTTAATGAAATAAGGCGGTAGTGAACCACTATGTATGCACTTGTTTGTTAACGTTGTGTTTTGATATTTTGTAAACAAATTGTGTATTTAATAAAGCGTTAAAAGGTCTGCGAAAGAAAAGGAAAACTATAGTGTTGCTTTTTATTGTCATGTCAATAGAGATGCCAATTTATATTTTGGGATTTATTATTTGGGTAAATTACACCAGGGCTGCCAGATTTTTTTAAAATTTGATCCCCAAATTGTAAATTTTTATCTCCAAGAATCCTCAAAAAATTCTATTTTTTCATACTTAAAAATCCCCGCCAAACACTAATTTTGCCATAATATTTTTTATTTTTATTGCATTTCCTTTGTACGGTTTCTTTTTATTTACATTTCATTTATACATCAACTCAATAAATGAGGTCTATAACAAAACGTAACAATTTCACTTTTTAACTTTAATGTTTTTTTTTGCTGATTAATATTGTACTTCCCAAAATAAGCTCAAAGTACATATTAAATTTTTTAAGACAAATAAATCTTTCTATTTAATAAATAGCAGTTTTCTAAATTTTTATTCATAAATTATGCTGAAACATTGATAGGTATTCATAACCGATTGATTTTTTTTTTAATTAAGCTAAAATTGGCTACAGCAAAACATTTGTAAGTCTTAAAAAACTTAGATTGGTGGGAAAGGCTTTAACATTTGTTGCAATAAACTTATTAGATAAAAAATATTTAAAATCGTAGCCCAAATCCATTGAATCTTATGCTTAGTAGGATGACTCTGTTTATATCGCCTCAATTATTTTTGATACGTGAAGGTATATTTATAGCAGGTAGCCGCGAGATTTCAAAAATTGTACAATAAAACAAACAACAGGGCTTTTTATTGTTGTTATGTGATACGAACTCTTTCTTTTGTTTTGATAAAACTTGATTAAGAAAAGATTTTTTTACTTACCCTGAGGCCACACGATCAAGTTGTTCTTGATAGTCTTTTACATATACTGCTTGTCAAAATTTACAAAACTTGAGAGCTGTGACGTAGGTGGCACTCAATTTACTTTCAAGATGCCATAAAAAAAAACAATTTATAAAGACAAACATGTACTCAGCTGTTAAATTGAAAGTAAATTGTCAAACAAATGGAAAGGTGAAATTGAAAGCCATCTCGTGGTCAATTTAAAAAGTGTGAGTGTGTTAGTAAAAAAATGAGAGAGTTGAGTAAATTGAATGGAATTGAAAGGCAAAACTTGATCGTGTGGCCGCTATGTTAGGGCCGGTTCACACACGTCAAGTTTGACTCGTCAAGTGTTGAGCTTTTAGGAGAGAAGGAAAGAGAGAATGCCATTTCTTTTCCCCTCTCTCCTAAAAACTCAAGACTTGACGAGTCAAACTTGACGTGTGTGAACCGGCACTTACTGTTGACGTTGGATAAATTTCAATTATTCGAACAGTCAATCGCCCAAAAGTAATCGATTAATCGAAAAACGGTTAATCGTTTGAATACACTTATGGCCACTATGTTAAGTAATTAATAAATGGTCCTTGGGGCTCAGTTATGTAATTGAAGAAAACAAATATTTTGTATTTTAGTGGTCGATCATTTTCGTTCAATCATTAAAAGTGGAACTTGTTCCAAGGCGAATTGACTAGAAGGTGAGGTCAACTCTACAACAACACAGCTTCTGTGGTCGGGTTGTCAAAAATATAAATAAAAAACTAGTTTTGACCTGTTCGTTCAATTTATTCTTTTTATACCATTCACCACAGTGGTATGAAATGAACAAAGAAAGGGACAAAAAAATTTTAAGGTAAAGAAGTGTTAATGTGCAAAACAAACAGCTACATATGTTTATAAATCAGAAATTTTGCGCCACGACTTTTCAAATGTGATTGAAAAAAATTCTCCGTTTGCGTCGATCACAATATATTAGAAGAAAGCCTGCACATTATTACATATGTTTAACATTATTATGAAATTTCAATGACTGAATTTGAAATTATCAGAAAATGCTAAAATTTTCTCAAGATTATTGTTAAAAATTTATTAACAGTATGAAATTTTATTAAAAATTAAATAAATTTTAGTAACTATTTTTTAACAAAATTTAAATATGTAATTGGTAATATTTTAACAAATTTATGTAGATGGCTCGCAAGACATCTGATTTAAAATTACTTTTTGCTTATATTAAATGTGCAACAACATTTACGGGCAAATTCAACAAGTTCAGTTAAAACTAAATATTGCATTAACTTCCAGTTAACAATATGTTTTTGACAATTATAACTGATAGTTAATTTTAACTGAACTTGGTGAAATTGGCCGTTAAATTTAAAACTTGAGCTAACTTTCGATCTGTGACATTGGAAATATTTAGGAATAAAAGTTAAAGACCCAACTGTAATATGCATACGCTGGCTTAAGCTACTGTCAAAAATTAACAAAAAAAATTAAAAAAAGCATTTAAAAACAAAAATAAAATCAAAAAATATTTTATTCCGTACGGTTGCATAAAATTAACCAAAAAGTATTCTTGAGTTCAATATGGTTCGACACATACATATGAATCCCATGTATTCACACAAATACTTAAGCCAACTTAAGAATATGTACATACATATGTACATATATACATAATTTTAGAACATATTTGCAAATATAAATACAATTGCCTGTAAAACGCCTAAAAGCATACACATACCTACACATAAACTATTGAACGAAATTCTGTTATCGTAGGTATGTAGATTTTTGTTACATGGTGTACACGTACATACATACATATGTAAATAACAATAAGACCATTTATAGTCATAGACATAGCCATAGACCTTCCAAAACAACGAAGTTCAAGGCTGTCTTTACAACACGAGTCGCCATAAACATGCACACACCCACTTACAAAGTCACATCTACACACATAATAACACGAACATTTTTTACAAACAAACTAATTAACGGTAAAAAAAACCTTTGGAAACCGTTACGACCGTATTTATAAAAAAATTTTAATAATTTAATAAAAGTTTCCAAAAAAAATTTTGTATGAAAATTTGCCTTAATAAACGTTTGTTAAATTTAATAATCGTTTATAAATACGGGGGTAAATATATAAATTGTGGATTTCTTTTAAAGAATTAATTGATTTTTTTTATTAATTTTACATTTGTATGTACATATCGCTGAATCAATATTACAACGTTGTATGTAAATATGTTTGTATGTTACTATTTTTATAATTTTCAGTTAGGTATATTTAAGGGTTGTATGACTTTAAGGTCAATTCCAGAGACGGCGGGACATCCCCGTTTTACTTATTATGTTGGAATTTTGGTTAAATTTGGTCTAAACTAGGGAATGGTAAATCGATTTCGATTCCAATCCAAAATCGATTTTTTCGCAATTAAATTTTCATATGCTATTTTATACTGAAATCGATTATTGAGCTTTTAAAATCGATTTTTTTATTTTTTTCAAAATTTACATTTACAACTTTACATTTTGTTTTGTGTGTAGGCATGTTCCCAACAAACACGAGGTCAAACCTTTGATATGAAATGACTTTATCATTTGACATCAAACACAATTCTCAAACGTTTTTAAACTGTTTGATTTTAACGTTTAAATTCAAATTGATAATGATTTGAAAATAAACATTCGACATTAAATGTTTTATCAAAACTAAAGTTTGCAATACCTTAAATGTAAACATTAAAAATGGCGATTAAAGTTAAATTTTTACTTCGTGGTTAAATATGTTTTACAAGTGAACGAATTATTTCTTGTGAAAAATAAAAATTTTTTTTGTGTAATTACAATGATTAAGAATGATTTAAAAAAATAAATAGGCAAAGTGAAGAAATTATAAATTTGTTTTATCAAGGCCCATCTATCAGGTCTGCTTACTTGTACAAAAACAAAATACGATTCTTTTTAGTTGTCAAAAATTTACTACCGCATATACAAAGCAAAAGGAAAAAACGTGTTTGTGTGGCATACAATAAACTTATACATGCACATGTAAGCAAAATGTAAACGACTTTTGACAACTAAAAAGAACACAAACAATGATCATCAGGCTTCTTGCACAGACCTTTTCAATGGGCCTTGTGTTGTATGATCGTGGTGCTACAATCGTCAAAATAAAAAGGAGCCAATTATTTAATCTTTGAAAGAATTGTGTTGCCTAATGTTTATCTCACAGTTTATTTAAATTAGGGTTTTTTCTCGAGATTTCCCGTCCCGGGAATACCCGGGAAATAAAAAATTCCTCATAATTTCAGAAAACAGCTACAGTAGAATCGCGAAAAAGTTAACCAAAATGTCCCAAGGGCTTTTAACTTTTTCGAACTATTACCTTTTCTAAGCGGGCTTAAATTAAAAAAATTAACCACAATAAACATGGATCTTTCAGATAAACTTATTCCAATGCCTTAGTTTTCATAATAACAAAAAATAAACTCAAATTTTTCATATTTATTCGCCACAGCCACGAGAATTTCAAACATTTTTTTTTAATTTTTGAGATCCATAATCCAATGATATTTGTTTTCCCTGAATATCTTATTTAATTTTGTTCAAATTCTCTACTTTTTGCTCATTTCCGATGTTTTTTATCAAAACTTTCAGAAAAATTAACTTAAAGTTAACTTTTTAGAGCGACGCAGGCACGCTAAAATTCGGTTAACTTATCCGCGAGATTAACTTTTCCAAGAGTTAACTTTTTCGCGATTTAAAATTTAGTTTTCTATTCTCTAAAAATTAGCATCTGTGGATGGGTTGCGGATTAGATCAATTACAAGAAGTGAGAACATATTTAAATCAATGTCTCCTGATGCAATAAATCTACTAAAAGCAGAATAAGCAGTGCAACAGTTGATAATTATTAAATTTAGTGTAGTGAAGAGTTAATAAAGTACATCAATTCAAAATAAGATCCAGGCAATAAAGTTTCATTGTCCATGAACAAGTCTTAAAAATAGAAGATACCTGAACATATCTCTCCTTTATTGCAAGTCATATTGCATAGTCATATCTACAAAAACAAACGATCTTGGCAAAATGCAATTAATGTTTTCAAAATGTACAGATTTAAAGTTATATTTTGCTATAATTTCGGTTCAGTTTGAGATATAATACGAGAAGGTGTGAAGGAAAACTTTGCTAAAGTTACTTGCAATTTTTGATTTTTTGAGATATGACTATGATGCAATTGCTTGCATTTGACTATTTGTCCAACCTCGTTAAAAAATTAACGAAATTTTTCGGTAACATGATAATTCGTAAATAAAATCAGAAATATACTTTTTGACGACTTACTAAGCGGTTTGAGTGTGTTAGATTATTATTTCCTAAGCCGTTAAAATGTTATATATTTAGTTATAATATTTTATCTATTTTATTAATTAACTTTTTGATCTCATATCTTGAGTACCTCAATTTTTATTTTGTTTTTATTATTGTTTTATGAATTAAATTGTCATGTTTATGTTATATTTTTATCTTGTATCTAGAGCATAATAATACGGAATAAAAGCATAACAATAGGTAATAAGAGCGTGGGGTAATAATAATTCAAGTTCCTATTTTAATCTTCAATTAATTTTTTTAATTTTGAATCATTTCTTTTACTTTCTTTTTAAACAAGTTCCCTTTCGTATTTTTAAAAAAGTTTTTTTCATTAATTAAAAACAAAATTTACTTTGTATTATTTATATGGAGCGGGATCCCGAGAAATTTAAAAAAATTTCCCGCTTTCCCGGGAATCGAAAAAGTCCGGGAAAAAAAACTGTAATTTAAATGAATAATGAATTTAAATTAAAATATTTTTATTTTTGTTCCACATTGTATTATAATCCACATTTAAAAAACATTTGAGAATTACGTTTGAAAGCAAGTCGAAAATAAAGGCATTTTTCAATTTGAGAAAACGTTTGATTTCAAATCATTTTCGATTTAAAATCAAACATCCGTGTTTGTTGGGTTTATGCAGTTTTCGAAGTTTAAAGCTTAAAAAATAAGTTGTATTTTTACATATTTGCTTGGTATATTTTAAACTTTAATATATGTAGGTGCTCGTGTCCTTCAGAAATTAAAGTCATCAATGGACAGTAAACAAAAAAATCCTAAACGTATCGTACCGAACCAAACAGGTGAGCTCTGTGAAAATTAACATAAAAAAATAGTAGAAACACAAAAGGTGAATCAAACCATGTCATTCCTGTAAAATTAAGCTAATTATTTAACAGACCTTTGTGTGAGCGACGTTTAAATCTAGTTTTTGTGAAATTTCCAGGGAGTATTTCTGCATATTTTCGACATCAATGTCACGCAAACGTTTGTTTTCTAAAGCTAACTTAACAGTAACTTAGCAAAGAAACAGTCGCCACCAAACAAGAACTTTTGTCATAATTCTCTGAAATACTATCCATACATTGACTAATTTGCAATATTGAGAAACGTTTATTATAAAAAATATTGCTAAAATTCAGGTTTTTTTATAATTTTAATCAAGAACACAATTAAGGAAGTCAACTCGAAATTTAAACATGTTAACTTTTTGCAGGAAATTGATAAACAGTGGTCATATCTACCTGCTGTAAAATTTTGAATTCAATTGCACTAGCATTTTGCCAACAAAAAGTACAGTTTCCCCCTTTGTGATATAGGGTGAACGCTTGCAAATCAATCTTAAGCGATTGTGAAATCGGTTTTTAGGCCCGATTAATCGATTTCAAAAAACCAAATAAAAAAAGTCGATCGAAAAATTGAAAATTGATTTTGAAATACATTTACCATTCCCTAGTCTAAACTTATTTTATTGCAATCTAAATTATCTTACCAAATTTGTTCCTAGCTCCTTTATAGCTTTTAGGGCCATTATTACAACTTGCCAATAGTTAAAAGTCGGATTTTGTCGGACCGATAAATAGCTTTGCATTATAAAACCTTCATTTATTATGTTTTCATCTTAAATATTATTATTATTGAAAATAACAGCAATAAAAAATTGAAGTTGTAATAATGCAAAGCTATTTATCGGTCCAACAAAATCCGACTTTTAACTATTGGCAAGTTGTAATAATGGCCCTAAGAGAAATAAAAACATACAATTTCGAATTTTTTTAAAATGTTTAATGAAAACTTTTAAGGATAATATAAATATTAAGTTAATATTTTTAAGACAAATCTGTGGCATTTTGACAAAACATCTTAAGTCGAGAAAAGATAGCCAAAAAGCTTTTAAAAAAAACTCGGTGGAGAAATAATTTTTATTAAATAATAAAATAAACCAAAATTTAACAAACAATTTTTTTATAATACAAAATTTGAAAACGTCAACAAATATGTTTTTTTAATAAAAATTCGTATGATTAACAACATTTTTTTCAACTTTTTAAATTTGACTTAAGATGTTTTGTCAAAATGCCACAGACATTTTTTTTATATTTTTGTTCAGAGGAACTAAAGTTTTTTAATTCTACAGTGCCTTCCCTTTTATTTGGTACCGAGTTTGTTAAAAATATAAGATACTTATGGACAATTTTCAGGATTGATATTAAAACACATTTATTTTTAAAATCGTTTTAAATACAAAATTCTCTTCTTCACTAAAAACTTAAGTGGAACTTAAGTCTCCGATGTGGTACACTTAATTTCAACTTAAGTTTCAATTGTAATATTTAAGCAAGGTGGCCTCAATATCACAACAATACAACAACAACAGGCAAAGCATTAATAGTCAGCTGTTTTTTCAAACCACCTTGTGAATAATTGCACTTGTTTATATTTTTTTTTTGTATTTAGTAGTGCTACCATACTTTTATCTTAATTAAATAAGACTTTTCAATTAAAACTCAAAAACCCAATCTGTATTTAAATACGATTTAAGTTTTTATAAAAATTAACTTAATATAGATTTAAATACAATCCTGAAAATTGGACATTAGGGCCTTAATTTCAACTTAAGTTTCCATTGTAATATTTTAGCAAGGTTGCCTCAATCTTAGTCTTGTGTCTAGATTAAAGGTTTTTAGTGGCGTTACCGCCAAAAATAAAAAAAATTAAATTCGGATATGAAAAGACTTTATCATTTGATATCAAGCACAATTCTCAAGCCCGTTTTCAATTTTTTGATTTTAACATTTGAATTTAAATTTATAATGATTGGAATATAAACATTTGAAATACAACGTTTTATCCATTTGACATCAGTTTGTTATACATAATGTGCTTTTCAAATAAAAAACATTTTTGAACTCATTTTTTGGGGTCATTTATCATTCATTTCCCAAAGTAAAAATTACGATTTTTTAAAAAAAATTACAATTCAGTTTTATTCTTAAAATTGCTTGTTTTTTTATTTAAAATATGTATGACACATTTTTAGGTACTGCTCATTAAAAACGATGACTTCAACGGGTGTTTGTACATACATTCTACATATGTATGTACTTCTACAAATCGTGATATAATGATTGTGAATTGCGCTAATGTTTTTTTTTTATGATAATATCTTAAAAATATTCCGAGTGAGATAAGAAAGAGTATTTAAATTTAATTATCTACACAAAGTATAATTTAGGATTAAATTATATTTACAACTTGTGAGAACTATGTGTTTTATCTAATTTTTTTGTTTATTTAATTAAGTCTATGGGTATAAACCCTAACAGACAGCTACTAAAAAGTACCATATGGTTATATATAGGTTCAGAAGGGTTTTGTGCTCAAGGGCACACTTCTACTCGGAGAGCAGTACGGTCCATTGTGAATCCATATTATATTATATAAAAGTTCATTTTGAACATAGGTCGTCCGTAAATTCTCTCCATTTGGAAGGATCATTGGCTAGAGCTTTGACTTGGATCCACGACTTGTTGCAGCTTTCGACTTCTCTTCTTAACATCCTGACCCGTGTTTCGCGGGCGACCAGGCAGGCGGCAACCTTGCGGATTCCAATCGAGTGCATCTCTGCAGATTTCATTACTTGGCCTACGTAGAATACGGCCAATCCAAGACCACTTTCGACTTTCAATCGGTACACTTTTGGCCAAGTACAAAAGATGTTCAGTGGTCTCCCAATGTGGCCTGAATATGCGCAGAATTTGTCTAAGGCAACGATTCACAAATGTTTGCAACTTTCTAAGTGTGTGTTGCGCTGTGCTCCATATAGTGCAGCTGTGCAGTAAAACGGATTTTACACTGCAATTAAATTTCGCTCGCCAGACTTTATTTAGCGAGTGGAATGCGACTCTGGCTGTTTTGATGCGGTCCGTTATGTCCATACCAGAACCGCCATTTTTTTAATTTCCTAAGCTAATCCCGCGAAGCTCTGTGCTAGTCTGCAGGAGAGAAACCAGAGTCTCTGGCGGGAATCGAACCCGCAACCCCGGCGCTGATAGACTAGCTCACTACCAGCTAGCCTACAGGGGCACTCATTATTCGAAATGCGACTACCCAGATAGCAGAAAGAGTCAACGTCCTCAATTAAGGCTCCCTGTAGTAAAAGAGGAGTTGATGTTGCCAATCCGCATGAGTTTTGTTTTATTTACGTTTATCTTAAGACCAATTTTCCTTGCGTTCTTATCAAGGCATAAGAGTTTTTGTTGTATATCAACAAATCTATATCGTTTAGACGTTCGCTTAAATTCCAGCTTATACTATGAGGAGCCTCGATGTTTGTTTGTTTCATTACCCCGTCTATGAGGATAAGGAATACTGCGGGGGATAAAACGCAACCTTTTCTAACACCTGCGGTGTGTTCGAATGAGCAGCTCCATCGAATCTCATTTTAGATTCAGCCCCATTATATAGCTCACGGATAAGGTCAACAATCTTGTCTGGTATACCTTGGCCCATATGGCAGCTCTGTATACGGTGTCAAAGGCACGTTCAAAGTCGACAAATAGCATATACAAGTAACTATTATATTCTCTAGACTGCTCAATTATGATACGGTTGGTGTTAATGTGATCTGCACATGATCTTTCATGCCTAAAACCGGCTTGCTCCCGGCGTAGTAGAGGTATTATAATTGGCGTGATCTTTTGTAATAGGAGTAGAGCAAATACTTTGTTAATGACATTAAATAAAGTTATTCCGCGCCAATTTTTGCAATTTTTGATTTAAAATATTAAGTATTTAAAAACACGATAATATTGCATTCAATAACATTTACATTAATAGAAAAATTTATTAAACTATAAAATTTATTGATATGTTTGCATATTTTCCTAAACGCATCAGCATAATTTGTTTGACCAACAGGCATGTGTAGGTGTATGGTGGAACGTCGTGGAATATTAAAATTTATGTTATAAAGAAGGAAGTTGGAATAATAACACCATAAATTAAATTTATCAGCAATGCCATATTTAGAAATCTCTTTCGGCTGTTTAATGGTTTTTTCATTTCGAAAAAATAATAATGCATTATTATTGTTTAAATATTCAGGTTACACGCACCCTTACAAAGTGATACATTTTTTTAAATTATAATATAATAAAATAATATCTTCTTTTTACACTTAACACTAATGCACATTTAACGGGTTAAATATTGAATGTTAAGTTTGTACTAATAAGCGATATTCACCACGGTTGTAGAAACTTTCATCTTTAACGCAACAACAAAATTACAAAATACAAAGAAAGGCTTGCGGGGTTTTCCGCCGACTGGTGATTATAATTACCAGCACTCACTGTTTATAACTGACAAATAAATCTTAGGAGAGTATGTGGTGAGGTTGTGCTGGGTACCATCCTGAGTTTTGACAACATTTTTAATAACCAAAATTAATTTTCATATTTGAATTTAGACTATATCTGAACTCTGTTAATTCGATTCTGCATATTAAATACGGAACTCGTCGCCTCCCATTCGTGCGGCTCTCATTACATTTTACTTTTAGTGGCTACAGAAAAATTTCGTCAAATGGAACATCCATATGATTCTTTCAGAAAATAAAAATTCTATTTGAAGATAGTTTTATGGGTTCATATAAATAATAAAGATGTAATGAAGTAATAACTCTTAATAAGTAATAAAGCAGCAATTGCTCTTTATTCTTTTCTAACTGTTTTAATTTTCTATTAACGTAAACTCGAAAAAATGGAGTAAATGCTTTAACAGCAAAAACTAGCAGTACTCAGCTGCAAGATATTTCCACATGCTCCTAAATTTAAGAAAACTTTATATTTTATGTTATTGAACAACTTTTAATTTGAACGTTATGAAAATATTTTATGGTTACATTTTAAAAAGTTTTTTTTTTGGAAAGAAAAATATGAAACGCGCGATTGAATAATTCTTGCTAGTAAAATTTTTGTTTACAGAAATTATTAAAAGTAATTTTTGGGTATACAAAATTTTAATTAAAAAAGATTTTGTAACTCTCTCGTTGATATCTTTACGAGTTCGTAAACACATTTTAGTAATAATTGTGAAAACTAAGCAAAAATTTTCTGTTACTGAGCAATCCTATTCCCTGCAAATAATATTGGACCACCTGATCCATTTTGATTAAATAGACTTCTCCATGGACTGGTCCGATGTAATGCAAGCATGGACCATGTCATTGTTAAAAAGTGTTTGTAGTGAGACGACATGTCTTCCTTTTTAACGACATGTTTTCGTTTTTAAACGAAGTTAAAACTAATCCACTTGTGTATACAATGGAGTAGTTTTAAAACTACTCCTTTGCAATCCAAAGCTGGGTTATATGGCCCTGCCCTAGGACATCGTGATATTAAATATACCATGTTTTTCCATACGTTTGGGTTACTTTTGGACTATTCCTAGTCCCTTGTGGGCTACATTTTACACGCCGTTGTTTATAAGGGTACATTTTGGCAACTTTAATCCATTTTTCCAAGTTTGATTTTTTTTGAGACATGACATTGTTCCAATAAAGGAGAGATATAACTTTAAATAATAAAACGAAAAATACGACTGTTGTAAGCCACCGCTCTTTTGTTTGAAACACAACGACAGTTTTTTTTTAACCTTGTGTCAATTATTAGAATATGGTTAACATGTATACAAATATAAAATTACGTAGCATTTATGAACTTTTATCATTGTATGAACGTCAAACAATAAAAATTGTATTTTTGTTTTTTCTTTACCCACTTACAACTTAATTTAGAGTTGACAAAAAATCAACAAATTGTAGTCGGGACTGTAAGAAAAGATAAAGTCACGGTTTTTTGTTTAAGCTTTGATATTGTTACAGATAAGACTGGGGTTTATAATTCTTATTCGCTTAACAGTTTTATTTGTATGATATCTTTAGTTTTTCTAAAATCTTTGGATGAATTTTCCTGACGATCTGGCCAATTGGCGTTATTTTTAAATTAGATATTTAGATATTTGCTTAATAAAGTTTTTCTGTATTTCGACCTTGCGGTAGACTTATTAATTATGTTCATATTACAATAATTTAATATGCAACAAGTTCATAAATTATTAACAGATATACATATGTTTTCTTCTTAATCTTTTAAATAAATTGAGTAATTTTTTAAACCTTACAAAATTTAAAATTTTATATGACGAAGTTACTTAAAATATGGCACATTATAGCTTGAAGTGTTCTGTTTGAATATATTGACAAAATTTTAAGTTTTGTAGAACAATTTTAAGAAATATTAGTTTTTGAAATAGGCTCTTAGCGGGCTAATAAATCAGAATTTTTCGTGTGCAAAAATTTAACATTGCACAGCTTTTGTGCAATAAAAAAGCATCAGCATTTCAACTGCAACTGGTAATCACGCATCAGCAACAACATTTTGCATTACTGCAGCAGTAATGCACAGTTTTTATGCATTTACGTACGTACCTAAAGTATTTATACAACTTTTACGACCTATACTGTGCTGAAAATCGCAAACGCAAAACGCAAGAATTTGGAAGTTGTTTTTAATAAACTTTAAACCTAATTCTTATAATTTTTGGTTTAAAATCCTGTTTAATAGGGAAATATTTGTTGAATATTTGTCATAAAATTGTTTTATTACACAAATCTTATTTAAAAACGACTTTTAAAATACTTGCGTTTACGTTGCGATTTCCAGCACACCACTGAATGTGTTTTAATAAATTTATTTGTTGTTGGGTTATAAAAAGTATTATAAATAATATATTTATATATTTATAGGCTTAAATTAAGTTTGTGTGCGAGTCTGCAATAATGATTTTTTCCCATTTTATAAAAGTAAAAACCCACCACTGAAATATAAATACATAATAAGCAAAAACAGCTGTTAATATTTTTTCAATTGTAGCTGCCGTCTTCAAAATAATTCAGTAGCACATCAGCATTTGTAGTCGTGTATTCTTGTAGCCTGGTGTGGTGAATGTGTTTAATGAGACACACAAGCAAAAACCCAACCAAAAAATAGCGGTAAACAAAATATCATTCTTTCCATATTTTAGTTGTTTTTATTACGAATTTTAAGTGGTAGTTAGCCAACAATTACGATTTATAAGAGGTAAAGAATATTTTATTTAAAAAAAAATTACGAATTAGCGAGGGACCGACAGTTTATTACGAATTATCGGTAATTACGATTTATCGGGGTACGAATTATCGGGATTTGACTGTAATAGACCCAATCATTTTTTTAAGCACTGAAACAGAGTTTCTGATGAGTCAAATCAGTGTTTGATATCTTTCGGTTCATGTGGGACCCAATTTTCGTACTTATTAATCTGATTAAACCATGTCACTTTTTATATATTTTTAAAAAAATTTAGCATAGTATTTGGATACATGGCATCCTGAAGAATGCCAAGACAAGCAAAGTTATAGGTTGAAAAGCTTCGGATTGTTTAAAAACTTGAATTTTCTAATACTTACAAAAATTATTGTTATTTAACAATGACGATTTAAGTAAGTCAATTTGACGATTTTGACATTTTTTTAACAACATTTTATCTGCCAGCTATGTTTGATACATTAAATAATGAAAACTTATGTATGTCATATAATTAATGATTAAATATCAGTTTGTTCATGACGATTACAAACTTAATGAAACGTTTATCATAGCGCGAATGACGCGCTACGTTGGCTCAAAAATAATGACAAAATGCTCGTTACAATTACAAAGCGGTTTCTCTTAGTATATGATAATATGACTCGACTTATTCTATCTTTTAATTTACAAATATACCTGCATACTTTTAAACTTAATTGTATATTTATTTTAATCCGTGCCATTTAAAAAAGGTACTTACAAATTTTATTACAAAAAAAAAACAAAAAAAAGAAAATTACTCTAAGTATTAATATAAAAGAATTATTTCCATTCACATCTATGAGGTATTTTATGTTAGAAATACACAAAATAAAAATATGCACATAAAATTTGTTCCGATTTCATTAAAAATTTGTTAATTCGTAGGAATGAATAAAATATATGTAAGTGCTTGTTTAACTGAGTTGAGTTGAGCAAGATGATTAATAAAAATATTCTCAAATTGCTTTAATTACAGTGTCAGTCAATAATAAAAAAATATGTTCATGGCATATGTATTTTGATTTTAAGATTAACTTAACTAAAATCATTTAGACAATTTGCTACAATTTTATGAATGTGAAAACACACTTTTAAAATGTACTACCTTATAGGTCCACATAGGAGTTTCCCGTACTTTTTTGATTCCTGGGAAAGGGGAAAATAAAAATTATATTCCCAGGATTCCCGCCAAAATTTTTTTATTTTTTTAATTACCTTAATCGCGGATGAAACTAATATTTGTAACTAGCTTTTTCTTTATTTTTTATTTTAAAAATGGGTGAGATACATATGAGCAAACAACCACTACTGCCTCTTAATTTTACCCATAAATCCCTTGTTGAAATTCCCAAATTAGGATAAGATGAGTGGGTGTGGCGAAAAATATTTTTTTATATCTAAAGAACAGTAAGATAAATATTATTCAAATTTGATACTCATAGCTGGGTTATTAACATACAACCTCTTTAAAAATGTGGGTTGGGATTGGGGAAGTGGGCGTGTCACAATACAGATTTATTTATATCTTAAGAACGGTAAGAGGAAAATTGCTCAAATTTGATACTCATAGCTGGGTTATCAATACACAACCTCTTTAAAAATTCGCGGGTATAAAAAGTAGGGTGCCACCTCCTGTACAAAGATATTATAGATTTCTGTATATCTGGAGAACGGCAAAGGCCAACGTTTCCAAATTAGTTATAAACATTATTGGTTATCAATGTGTGCTGGATTGGACAAGTGGGTGTGGCACAAAATTGATTTATTTATATCTAAAGAACGGTATTTATATAACTCTATTATCTTTTAAGTATTTTGACAAAAATGCATCTCTGTTTTTGTGTCAAAAGTGTATTGCTTCAAAGTAGGAACTCACCATTTTAAATTAATGCCTTCCGTAAGCGGTATGGTAAGCGAAACTCTTACATTTCTCCCTTACAAACCTGCTTCGTTGGAAGCTCCATTTTTTATTGGCATATTATTCAAGTTATTATAAGAAACTTGCCATGTTTGTTAAAGTGTATATTTATCCGATATATGCATTTAAACTACATATACGTAGAATTCTAATTTTCCATCTAATTTTATTATCCTTTTATTATTTAGTTTTTAAATTTTGTTCTCTAAAATACGTACATAAATTTTAGTGTATGCACATAGTCTATTAAACTTATTTTGACAGTTAGGAAAAACACCACACAAAGTCACACCATGTGCGATCATGATCATTTTTTATGGATGCATGCATGCATTGTACATACTTTTGTTTTATTTAGCTTTGAAATTATTGCTCTGATAGTTATTGTATTTGTATCAGTGTTGCCAGTGAAATTTCGAGAAAGATACATTTAAGTTCTAAAAAAGATACGCTTTTTCCCAAAAAGATAAATTTTGAAAAAAAATTGAAAATGCATTTTTAACGTTTAACATAGCATTTTAATTTAATATTTAATGAATATTGTAAAGAATATGATCAGGCATATTCTAGCTAATTTGCAAGCCGCAACATGATATCAAAGTCGAATATTTATTAAAAATCTTTCGCATACATGGCTCAAATTCGCGAAAAATTGCAAAACTTAAATTTATTTGAAATCGCTAAATGGATTAAAAAAAATCCAAATATGTATAGCGAAATTTCGCGAAAATTTTTAAAATTTCAAACAAGCCATAAAATTGATTAAAAGTCCCTAAAATAATAAATATGGCAAAAATTCGGTAAAATTGGCTAAACTAGCGGAAATTCGCAAAAATTTGCTAACATCGGCATGATAACAAAGTCTACTTTTTATTATTAATCGGTAAAGCTGTAAAGAATCAGAAAACTTACTGACACAAATCGCTTTTATCGCGAACATGGCCAAAATTCGCGAACAATTTCAAAATTTGAAACAAACTCTAAAACTAATTAAATATCGCTAAATCGATTAAAAAAATTTTCGGAAAATAACATAAAAGGCGTAAAAAATGAGTTATAATTACATCAAAATTAATATAAAAAAGTCGATTTCAAATTTTTGGTCAGTTAGGGCCTTTTGCCTTTTGCGTTTTATGTAACTATGTATATATTTTGATTAAATTAGAAATAGAAAATTTTAAACTAAAAACAAAATTTTTTTCTTTCACCAACTCCAATTGAAAACGAATAAAAACATGTATGGGTGAAATGCAGAACACAAAAAATGCTGAAGTAATCCACTTTCGAATGGATTCGTATTCCAGAGCATACATATTTTATATAACTTCATTTTTATAATAATTTTAGTCATAAATATATGGTATGTATTTTTTTAAAAAAAACTTTAAGAAAACTTTAAAATTAATTATATGTATGTAACTATCTTTGGATGTTATGAAAACAAATTCATCTTTGTAAAAACTAATATATGAATTAAGGCATTTATACTAAGGCGATTATAACAAAAAAATCATATAAATTTCCTGAAAATAAAAAAATATTTATATTCCTTCATAACAACTTTGCACTACTAGTAATCATTGATTTATGAGGATCTTATGTTAAAACACCCTTTATGCTTTCTTTCTTCATTGTTAAAGCTGCTTTTGAATTAGTATTGAGTCGGCAACGATGATCAGTCTTAATAAGTTTTAGTTCGCTAAAAATTCTATAATATTTTATTTTTGCACATTTTGCGTTCAGATTCAAAAGATACGTAAAATGTCAGGATTATACAAGGTACCAGAAGTCATCAAAAGATACGAAAAATGTATCTTTCGTATCCTAATGGCAACACTGATTTGTATACAATACATACTAGGTAAACTTGTATCCATACATATTTAAGACTACGTAGCGATTTACCGCGGTACTGTGTTTGCCCATAACTACGTCATTTATTTAAAAGCGCCAGACGAATTGACATTTAATTAAAAGCAAAGTTTTTTTATATTGTATAGTTGTTATATGTATTCAATACAATTAGCTAAAAATATGTATCTATGTACAATATATGTGTGTATGTATTTGTTGTTAACGATTAATAATGATAGAGTAGAAATTAAAATTTAATGTTGCTTGAGTTTAATGTGCAATTACGTGTAATAACAAACATCATTGCTTTATGAACCGCTTTTAACCCAACAATGTTTAAAAGTGCAGTTACAGAGCTAATGATTTTTACGATGTTTTGTGGAATATGGGGGTTCTTAACCCTTTCGATCCGGCTTTCGAATAGCAATGGTAAAACTAAATTTTTGATTGGAACCGATTATGGGTAAATATGAATATTAAATGTCAATTTTTTCCAAAAAGTGAAAAAGAAATTTTTTAGTTAATACCCTCTTGTTGATCAAGTGTGATATGTATTTTGTTGTCTTTACCAGCCAAAAGCATGCTGAGCACAACTAAAAAGACCGAACATTAATGTGCTCCAAACACGACGAAATTTGTGGGATTTTACGAAAAACAGAACGCAATGATGAAATGTTCTCATATCTATGTTGAGTTGAAGAATACTGTAGTTCTTGATGTGTACAAAGATGACGAAGAACAGCTTTTTGTAGGTGATTACTATACAAGAACTATTAGCTACTGCACAAGAACTAAAGTACAGAATATAATGTTTTTGTCGACATTTTTTTGAACACAAAATCATAAATATTTACGAGTTTTTAAGGACACTGCTTGTTTTGTAAAATTTTGCTTTGATTTGTTTATTATGCTCGTTGTTTACTTTTTCTCTTTAGCAGTCAGCTGGTTTTTTTATTAAATATATTTTTAAGGTTGCCAAAGTGACACATACGTAAAATTTTATGTCAGAAATATGGAAGTTATGTCATCCAGTTCTTTACTTAAAAGAAAATTTATGTGCAGTTTTCACAACACAAGTGTTTAAACGTGAAGTAAAAAAATTTAAAGGAAAAACACTCAGTTTTTTGAGTTTAGTAAATAACAAAAAAATATGTAAAACGCTTATCAATTTAGTGCTCACGGTTTTTTCGTCAAATATTTATTAAGTGTGAGCCTACCTTAAGTGGTTCTTGTCTGTGCCGTCAACTTATCAATCTCTTTATATTTTTTTCTAATTACTAATATCAAATGCTTGCACGTCTGTTTATTAAAAGCTTGATAGGGTGTATACTTATTAATGACCCTCGAGTAGGTGATAACAAAAATTTTGGTACAATTTTGTGTCTTAAAAACAGGTCATGATCATATATGTATGTATGTAGTAGTTACTGATTAAGTTAAATATTTAATCTATTAGTTTTTGCATGTAAAGAATTTTTCAGCAAGTTAACATATCGTTACTTAAATTTATAAAAGGCGTATTTAATAGCGTTTTCACAATTACAGTTTTAACACTAAATTTGGTTTAAACGTTAAAACCAATTATTAAAAGCTGGTCTTACCATACCTTTTTGACATACAATCATGTTTTGGTTGAACTAAATTCAGTGCTGCCAAGTTAAAATAATTGAAAACAGCGATAAAGTTAAATCGCGCCCAAAGAAAATAAGAAAAAAAACATTATACAAGCTGTGAGTTCAAACCTGATTTAATAAAACTTGTGGTGTGAAGACAAAATCAGATGTTAATAGTTTCAATTTTAAAGCCGGGTTTTAACTTATATAAATAATTTATATATGTATATGGGTGTTTCCAAAGTAACGGTCGGTTGTGCAAGCATCCCCATTATCAAAATTACTGTTAATGTATGTATCTCGAAAAGAAAAGCTAACCTAAAAAACGGTTAATACCACTGGATTCCGCGACTGGGTGTCCCGATTGACAGAAACAAATGTAAAATTCGAGCACAGTGCGCAATTGACGAAGTGAGTGTTATATGAAATACAATTGAATGCCAAATACAGGAAGCGAACTGCTGACATTTTTGGTCGAAATAAATTAATAATGTAATCGAATACGCTTTATTTAATGAGTGCACTAATAATTTTAAAAGTTTACAAATTTAATCGATGATTTTTTAAATTTTTTATACTATTCAGTTTTGCTTTATCGCTAAACAAATTTGATATTTTCTAATCTTATTATTCAAAGTAATATGCATAAGCCGGTATGTCAATAACCGGATTTTACAGCTTCTACTCGACAACTATCATACCCAGGTTTTACACAGTTTTCGTTATAATTAAACAAACTTTTAATTGCAATGGCTATTTATGCAGATAAAATAGTTATCAACGAAATTAAAATCAAAGCTGTGTATAAAGTTAAACAATATATTCCCGATGAGCACGATTACTTCAATAAGGAACTAAGTGAATTGCCTATGACAAAAGCAATAGGAGATGATTCTTATGAATAGTTTAATATTTAGGAAAATAGCACAATGTTTTATTATTTCGCTAATGTAATAAACGAATCTTGTATTTATATAACTTGTTATTTGAATTCTAACGCAATAAGAGCAGACAGGGGTTTACTTCATATACCATATTTGAGTATTGCTAAGAAACTAGTGTAAAAAGTGTCATCTTAGACAACTTCAAATAAAAGTCTGTAGACCCTCTACGAGATCAGAACATAAAACTTGCATTTGTTATTATCCTAATTAACTACACTGCTTAAATTGATTATCTGGAAATGAATGTTTTGAAGTTGTTCACTTTCTGCACTAAGCGATTCAATTGAGTAACTTGCAATAATTTAATACGTTTTAGTTTCAAAATCGGTGAAATCGTATCCTCCACAAATGAGAGAGTTAATTGTGCATGGCTAGCAGAATGAAAAACTGCCAATGTCGGCCATAGCACAAACGTTTGCTTGCTCAAGTTATTTTTAGGGCCAGTAAAAGAAATAATTTCTTATTTTTGCGTGAAAAAAGGAAATTCGACGGCGAATAAACGCAGAAATATCTACACGGACAATTAGGATTATGATTTACTTGAGCACCTGCCATATGACATAATCTCATGATGCTACTTTTTCATACATTTCTCGAATTTTTCGATGTAAAATACAGCTGGAAAATGCGAAAAACCATTTTATAGCATTAAAATGTCTTTATAATATAAGGAATATTTTTTCTGAAGACTATTTTACAAAATTTTTCACAGTTTAAAAGCTATGGCCCAAAAATGCAATTTTGAGGCACTAGATGCAGTTTTTTTGGGTGAGTTTATTTTACACTTTTTTTCTCCTAGTCTACAGCTGCAATTTACCAGAAACAGGAAAACAAAGTTTTAATTCGTTTTCGAGATAAAGCCGTATGAATATACATGAATGAGCCCATAAAATCAAAGCAGCAGCTAAAACTAGCAAAACCCAAATGGGGTTTTGTCAGTTTTGATAAGCACTGCGGGAAATTCCTCTTGAGAATGAGTTTGCACACGATGACCTTCAAAATGTTGCACTGTGTTATTCTTCTACAGTAGAATTCGGTTAAATATATGTTTTTAACAAAGCATTCATAAACAATAATTTTGCCATATAATTTGCAGTTTAATTGCATACAGTGAGCAATACAAATAATTTAACGTATGCTGCATAATTTCAATTAATTCAACAGTTTCTTCATATGTCGTTGTCAAACATGTATGATCGGCATTGCATGAATTGGCAATTGCATGATGTGACACATGTCGCTATGTTGTATATAGTTAAATATTTGCAGTGCTCAATACTAGGCGAATTGAATACTAGGTGACTTCGTTAGGCTACGTCATCATCAGCTGTGCAAAGGCAAATTGGCAGTTCAAACGCGAAGTGCAAAAATTGTTTATGTTTTCATGTTGTCCTTCATTAAAATTCTTAAAACTGAAAAATTAAAATTTAGCAAACAAAAAGAAATTCTTTTCAAACCATCATTGTTACTTTTTTTTTATTCATATTCCCTTTGTGTTTTAGTTAGAAGTTTTTCATAGATTGGTAAAGACGTACCAGGCGAATTGCGTGTTTTTGTTGTTGTTGTAGCGATAGGGCCACCTTGTATTCAATTCGCATTAACAGCGCTTTAATGTGTATATAAAACATATAAATGTATTAAAAACAAATAAAAACTTATTTTCATATGAATTTTGAACATATTGTTAGTGTGTACTTGCATTCGCAAAAATTTTATTTGACGCATTCGCTAAGCCCATATTCGCCGCACCCCTATTTTGTATAAATAAACTAATAATTGTATATGTGTTTCAATGTTTGTATGTAGATAAAGCTTACTGATCGTTTTGTTTTTGTTGTTGCTGATGTTATTGTTATTATTGTTGTGTTGTATACATTTAAATTTTATTTTTTATGCATACCCATATATTTTTTTTTTATTTATTCCACTTTGATCGGCCCCACTACTTTATCCCTCTCAGCGTAATTTTATACCACCAATCGTTGGTGATGATGGGTTTTTGAATGTGTTTAACTCGTACCCAATACTATTATTGTTGCTGATGTTGTTGGCATACATACTAGTTTAAGCGAATTGTTGTTAATGTTGTTGCTATTGCTGCTGCTGGTAGTAGTATTGGCAGTTTGTATTTTGGTTATCTTTTGTCGCGTTTGTCGACGTTTTGGCGACGTCGTTAAATATTTTTGCGGCGATTACGTCAAGATTATTTTTTTATTGCTCATTATTGTTGCTGTTGTTATTTGATTTGTTATTTCTCTTTGCTAAAAAAGCCAACAACAATGTCGTTGTTGCTCATAAATTTAGATTTTTTTTTATAGAATTTTTATATACTTTTATATAAAATAAATTTTATTAAAAACTTTGTAACAAAAAATTTGCACTCACTATTTTGTTAAATATGTACATATGTACAATTTTTTTTTTAAATTCAATTTCATAGAATAATTTGTTTTATTTTAATTTGTCGGCATTTTTTAGATTTAATTGGCGCGCTATTTTTCGAGTGCGGTTCAATTATTTTGGCTTTATTTATTATTATGATTGTGTTATATTTTTTTATTATATTTTTTTTCTTTCCCATTCGGTAAGAGAATAAGCGCGTTCGTTACTCACTGCAACTACTTTACGTAGTAGACTAAAAGTTGATGACAACACAACGACGAAAG
This sequence comes from Pollenia labialis, assembly GCA_949318255.1. Taxonomy (NCBI): domain Eukaryota; kingdom Metazoa; phylum Arthropoda; class Insecta; order Diptera; family Polleniidae; genus Pollenia; species Pollenia labialis. Next base: position 158,736,361 of record OX439142.1, read on the forward strand.
GCAGACCCAATAAGCTGATGCTTGTGTGTCGTATGGCCTGTTAATAAAAGCTTATATCAACAACAAAACACTAAGTACGATTACATACTATGTAGTATATGTATATATGTATGTAGGGTATAGGAGAGTGTTACGATGACTATTAGTAGAATGAGCAACAGTACAAAATTGCGAACACGATTGCACACACACACACATATGAGAACAACCCCAGCGGGAAAAAGAAGGAGTACGAAGGCCTTCTAGAAGGCCTCTGTACCCCTTCTTTTGGATGTACAAGGCCTTCTTGCTCCATTCCATACTCATATCTTTTTTACACGCGTTGTCATTGCGGAGAAGGCCTTCCGCTTTCCTTTCTTTCGCCAGGGCTTCTTAAAGGCATTCAAATATATGGCTCTTAGAAGGCTTTCCAGAGAAGGACTGTTAAAAGGCTTTAGAATAAAGGTTATCTTAAAGGGTTTTTAAGAAAGGTATGTTAAAAGGCCTTTTAATTAATGGTTCTTAAAAAGCCTTTCTGACCATCCTTGTAAAAACTGCATCGGTTCTAATGGAAATTGGCTGACCATTTTCATTCGCATCGCATCGAAAAAAACATCGATGTTTTTTACAGTGTCCATCCCTACACAGAACCTTCTTCTTCAATGAACAAAACACAACTAAAAAGATTTACATTATTGTTTTCACTTGGTATTTTAATATGTATGTAACTTTATTTTTATAACGGGATCTGAATTCTTTCGCTTATGCTTTGGCGAAAAAACAGAACAAAAAATTTTACTCTTTCTCTTTTTAACATCAACTAAAAAGATTTACGTTATTGTTTTCATTTGGAAGTTATTTTATTATGTATGTTACTTTGTTTTTGTAAAGGAATCTGAACTGTTTTGTTTTTGCGTGTGCAAAAAAAACAAAACAAAAAATGTTACTCCTTCTTTTATCGCTTCTCATAGAAGCGAGTGTGGAAGGTGTATCTTATCTTTTATACCAATGAGCCGAGGCCTTCTATGAGGCATTCTTTAGCAGTTACATAAGAATAGTAATTAAATCAAAAAAATTTTTAATCAGGCCTTCAAAAAGGCCTGAAGTAAGAAGGTCTTCTAAGTTTTACCGCTGGGACTGTGTGAACTCATACATTGGTACGTATACGGAATGAGAATAATACGTATACACACTGTGGATCAAGTCAAAAATAAATTGGTTAAAAAAATTTAAAAACTTTGCTAACTACGGGCATGTTCTACAAAATGAAATTAAGTTGATTTAGGGCCATTATTACAACTTGCCAATAGTTGAAAGTCGGATTTTGTTGGACCGATAAATAGCTTTGCATTATTACAACTTCCATTTTTTATTGCTGTTATTTTCAATAATAATAATATTTTATAGATGAAAACATAATAAATTAAGGTTTTATAATGCAAAGCTATTTATCGGTCCGACAAAATCCGACTTTTAACTATTGGCAAGTTGTAATAATGGCCCTTAAAATCGCAAAAATTTTTAAGGAAAATTTATAAAAATATTCCTTTTTATATACATACTTCATACTTTGAGTACCAATTATCTTTACAAGAACCACTGTTAAAAACAGGAAAAACCCCAGTCATTTTGTAAATTCAAAATCTCGTTCGATTTAAATTACACTTCAATTCGATTTATAGAACATACCCGATAAATTATAATTTGAATCTTAAAGTTTAAAATAACTTTTATATACAGACCTCCCTTTAAAAAATTCTGAAAAAATATAACAATCTTCATGGTGCATAAACACTTTAGCGCATTCACCATAGCAGTGAAAAGCCTATCTTTCCCTAGCTCAAATGGTATGGACGCTTTTGTGTCAAAATCCTAATTCTGGGAGTATATTTGCATGGGCGGTAAAATAATAGGTCCATTTGGCTGATTTTTAAGACCAAAAAATCTCAAATACAGAAACGATTAAAATCAGTTTTACCAACACAGCTTGTTTTGTATTGGAACCCTATCGTACAAAAAACTATATATAAATGAAATAATGATCCGAATTGGCTTATATTAACATATAATACTCTTTATATTTTTTATGAAATATGTATGTATGTGCATAAGAAAAATCTTTGAATAACAAAAAGGTCAAATTGTCGATAAAATTCGACACAAAGAACTCGTATATAAATAAATTCTAACCACATAACATAATTTTGTTTTGCCGTGCCCGTAATTTTCCATTTGACCCAAATAAGGTACACACTCGAAAATTTGTGTGTATATAATGTTCTGGGGTATAACATTGTCAGACTTTACTTTTTTTAACTTGTTTTTTTAATACTTAAATTCAATTACTTGATCTGGCAACTCTGCAAAGAACAAAATCACATTAACGATTTTTAATTGTGAAATTTGATTTGATTTCGAAAACAGTTAAGATGTTTTTTAAGAGATAACGTTAGTTTTAAGCCAAATGTGTATGGCAATAAGTACAAATGGACCATTTATATCCAGGGTGCCTTTAATGGGTCGGTTAAATCACATACATATTTCTATTTTTTTTTTTTTTAATAAAAATACAACAATATTTTTAGACCAAAAATTTTACAAATGACTAAATTCATCCTGGTCAAAAACAAAACACAAAAAAATATGTTTTTGACATTTATAACTGATATTTAATTATAACTGGAGGCTTATTCTGGCAGTCGTGATCGAATATTATTTCGATTCGAAAGCAACTTTATTTCTAATTTTTTACAGTTGACATTGGACGAATCGAAATTATTTTTTTAGTGGCGTGAAAACTCAAATAAATTACTAACAACACTGACCACATAATTTCGATTCGTTTAGTATTGAATTAAAGAATTTGAAATACACTTGCTGTCAGCATATAATGCTAGAACTTGGGGAAATTTTCCTTTAATGTCTTAATAATAATAAATTTGTTATAAAAAATAAATTTTTTTAATATTCATTTCACTGTGCGTTTTTTAATTTGTTGATACGACAATGACTATTTCGTAGCATGCATGAAAATTAGTTTGCGATAATATTATGACTACCACAACGACGGCTAAGAAGACGACTACAACTACGACACACATTTAAATCATTATGATGATGGTTCATTCTAGTGATGATAATAATGATCCGACCAGTATACATACATACATAGTACATACATATGTACATAGGTAGTATGTATGTATGTATGTATGTATATATAACAACATTAGAAATGAAAATATGTACATATATTAAAACACAAACTATATAAGTATGTACGTATGTACATACATATGTCATCATATCTCTACTTAATCCATGCACAATCGTTCAAACGTATTCAAATGACACGATAAAACTTAGACGACATACAAAAAAATGTGTGCAAATTTTTCCACATTACGTTTTTTTCGACAAAAACAAAATAACATTGGTTTCGTAATTCAGACGTATTTTTTGCATTATTTGTGTGTGTGTGTGTGTGTAGACTTTGTCTTAAGTGTACGTAAGAATGTAAAATTTCTGCTTACTCAGGTACGAAATAAGTTGTTTGTTTTGTATTTTTTCCATTTTTTCTAATTATTGCTTTATAAATTATTGTATTGATTCGCCACGTTAAAAATAATATACTAATACATATGTATAATATTAACATTATTTACCTGATTAATACTAATATGTACATATATAAATACATAATATATTAGTATGTACACACATATGTACATACTTGTTGTTTTAGAAAATTTTTAAAAAATATATGTATGTACATACTATGTATTTTATTTATTATCAATACCGAAATACAAAAAAATTCTTTCTGTTTGTTATACACGGGTTTGTTTATCTTTTTAATAAATTTGTTACTACCACACTCAAATTTTTGTCACTCTTTATTTGCTTTTTTTTTTCTTTCTCTGCCTTCACTACGTAGTCAACTACTTTCACAATAACACCCTCCAAACATTTGGTAGAATGTTTTTTTTAATGTGTACACAATTTGAACTACTTCGTCACATTTGGTATTTTGAAAGATGTTTGTGCGGAATTCAACAACAAAGTATACAATCAAATTATGGGTCTTAAATTAAACTTTTTTATAACGTTAAGGTTGTTAAGATAGTTGTTACATTAATGCAATATTAACAGTTTAAAATTTTACGTTAAAAATTGTCTTCTTCGCAAAATGCGTAAATTATGAAAATTGTAGTATGATTAGTGAGTGTACGCAGGAAAAAATTTTTTTTGATTTACATATTTATATTCTAAAAGCAACATAATATGGCTAGATTTTAACAATGTTTATATTTGCAGGTTACTCAACAAAAATTTGCCCTAAGTTAACCATAATTTGTTCCAAATTAAACATAATTTGGTTTATATTAACCATAATAATGGTCAAAATCGAACATATTACGTTCAAAATTAACCATAATATGGTCAAATTTTCCAGAATTTTACAAAAGTTACCATATTATGGTCAGAATTAATAAATTTATGGTGAAAAAAGTAATGTTAAAAACAACAATAGTTTGTGTGTTGCTATTGCAGGGATCATAATATGTTTTTTCTAACCATACTTCAACCAGGTTTTTTCTCTGCGTGTTCGTGTGGAATAAAACAAATTTATAAAACAATTAGCCAATGCACAAAGTGTTTTAAAGTTCTAAGTAATAAAGTATGAACTATTTTAGGCGAAATAACAATATTGTGGACAGCCTGTTGTATAATTAGATGATAAATTAACAAAAAAGAATTCAAATATCTATTTTTTATATTTTAATTTCGTGAAAAAACAATAAAAGAAACATGTTGACCTAAAATTGCAAACAAAAAGCAACTGAAAAAATATCAGCAGACTCAATATACATAGATAACAAATTTGTATTGTCATATAATTATCCAATTCACAAGCTTGTAGTAACTTTGATTAGTGGTATACCCGTATAATTCTACAGTATTGTATTTTTGTTGTTGGTAATTTTCATACAAAAATGTTGTCTCATTATACCATGGAAGGGCACTTTGGCAAATCCTATGTACGCGTGCATTGGAATAAAAATTCTGCTTGTGGGACGTCAACGCATGTACACTATAAACTTTTTCGTATGGCATGTGACATTGCACGTTCGGCTATTGCCCAGCGGCAAAAATTAGAAGACCTTCTTCAGGCCTAAAAATTGTTTTGATTCAATTACTATTCTTTTGTAACTGCTAAAGAATGCCTCATAGAAGGCCTTGGCTCTTTGGTATAAAATATAAGATACACCTTCCACACTCGCTTCTATGAGAAGGGAGTAGAGAAGGAGTAACGTTTTTTTTATTTTTATTTGTTGCTGATCCCGTTACCATTCTTATGTACCTGCTAAGGAAGCGAGAACGGAAGGCCTACTTCGCAATGACAACGTGTGTAAAAAGATATGAGTATGGAATGGAGCGAGCAGGTCTTGTACATCCAAAAGAAGAGGTATAGAGGCCTTCTAACTAGAAGTCATCCGTACTCCTTCTTTTTCCCGCTGGGATTATACGATTAATTTTTAGAGTGTGATAATAACACCACAAATTGCATTCTTTTTAATGATTAATATGTGTTTAATTTATTTCAAATTATTTTTACATCAAACTAAAACTACCATCCTAGTTTAATGTCATGGAAATGTGAATGTCAACTTGCATTAAAGAAAAATAAAACAAAAATCGTATATTTTTTAAATTATAAACCAAAGCGAATCGACTTGAAGGTGAGGTCAACTTTATAACAATACTGCTTCTGTGGTCGGATTGTCAAAAATATTGCTAGTAAAAAAACTAGTTTGTATACAAACTTTCAAAATTCGACCACCGAAAAAAAACACCATAAGTTGACTTTGCCCCACCTTCTAGTGAATTCGCCTTGTTATAAACCATACGATCGAGCTTGTGAATTGCACAAATATTTTAAAATCAAACAAAAATAAACAGTAAAGTGGCCGTAATTTTTTCTATAAAAGACAATAAGTTAAGAACATCAAATAGGAAGTGGCATAAGTGTAAAAGCTCAGTTAGCCGGGGGTAACAGTAACAGTGACCTGACCTTAAAAAAGTAAGACCAATCTTTTTCTTACAGATTGAGACGTTACATCTTACTGCTAGCTATAATCGTTGTAATTGCTTTACACACAACAAAATGAATCTGCTGATTTGCACCGTTACTGTTACTCCTGGCTAACTGAGCCTTTACTGTAAAGTTTTGTGTTTATTATATTTTTTAATTGTTTACATACCCCTGAAGACAGTTAGCAAAACTAACCGAAATATTTGGAACATATAAAAATATTAAAAACAAAAATATTACGAAAGCCAAACAAAAACAACTAATAATTTATATACATACATATGTATATCAGAAAAAGGTTAACTATTAAAACATACATAAAAAGTATAACTTCAAAAAGCTGCTTTTTAGCGGCCAAGCAATACTACTAAAGTAAATCTATACGATTGTTTTTTGCTTAAAGGGTAAACCATTGGGATTATTTTTTGGTCGAAAATGTTTGCAGGGTTTTTTTTAAACAGGGATGAGTTGTTTGGTATAATTGCACATTTTTTGGTACCAATAAAGCCAAAAATACCAATTTTAAATAAAACATATTTTAAAAATAAGTATGTATTCATTACCAACCCTTTTATTTAAAAGAAGTAAAAGGGGAATACAATATTTGGAGAATTTTTTTATTTAGTCTTTTACGAGTATTTAGTTCAGTTTTTACATTAAAAAGTGTTCCTTGAAATTCAATTTCTAAGCCGATCTAGCGATGTCCGTGTACAAATTTTGGGGCGCAATTTTGGAAATATTATAAAACTTTAACATACAATTTAATTTTCCTAAGGACATACTTCCTCTTGCAAATGGTGCGAATTGGTCCACACTTTCACATACGCGCAGAGAAATCACGTTTTCGATACGGTCACCTCCAACAAAACTATTTTTAAAGAAAAGTTTTTAGCATTTTGAGGCTAAGTTAGAGCGTGAATAAGCTTTAGTTAAAGTACCATTAAGAGCATAATTGAAATTTAAACAGCTGTCTTCTCAATTCAGGTTCCAAATACAAATTTCATAGTTTTAAAACATGCTAAGCCCTAAAAAGCTTTGAAAAAGCTTAAGCTTCTGTCGATGGCATTCAAAAGCACTGATAGAATTTGGAGTTATTCCAATATGCTTTGGCTATTTGTAAACCGACGGCTTGTGAGGGCAATGTTTAGATCAAAATGTTTGCTAGACTTAAAATACTTGTATATCAAAAATTTTTTTTAAATGAATTTATTCTAATAACAATTTCAAATCGGAAACATTTAAAAGAACGGAGGATTTTAGTAGAAAATTGGTATGAAAAATAAGATCATTATATAAATAAAAAGGATTGGGAATGTGTAGATTTCAGAAACATAGTTATCTAAAAATAAACCTGCTCTGCAATTTATTTAGTTTTATCTTACTTCAATCAGTTAGTAAATCTATAATTTGGCCAAACTCAAGAGATCCTCTACATCCTAAACGATCTTCCGTCAGGATTTGCAATTATTCACCTAATTGCCGAACATAAAATAACGAATCTCAACTTTATTTAAAATTTAGCTGATACTTAAACTTAAAACCATATTATCTTATACTTTAATTTTGGGGTTTTTCCCTTAACTTTAACTTAATCTGAAAAAAGTTTTTTTTATCCTTTTACTTAAATCTAATTTTGCCTTATCTTAATTTAACTTGATTTCTTTTCTTAAACCTAACTTGTTTCCCCCCACCCCCCTTAAATTAACTTTTTATTAATTTTACACTTATTAATAGTTAATTTAAACTAACTTGGCTTAAAAATCATAATTTTTCATTAATAACCGTAATCTTTATTTAATTTCACGTAAATTACTAAATAAGAATATGTATTTACATTTTTCAAATACACATACATAAACATATGTACAAGATTACACATTGACATTCACTTGCATACATTTAACATTTGTACACACCAAAATAATTAATAAAATTTTGAATATACATACTTATGAATTAAATTGTTATTAAGATAATTTTAAATGATTCAAACTCTACGATATTAAATGAATTCAGCATCACATCAGGCCTGCTGTCATCGTTGTTTTTGGATTATCTTGAAATATTTTGAGTTGTAAATTTTATTAATTTGGAATTTACATGTCATTAGCATAAAATGTTAATAACATTTATAAAACAACCCTTAATTTAATTTATATTTCAAGTATTCAAAATTTAACACTTCACAGTTCACAAATCTAATCTATAGGAACTAAATTTTGTTTGCACCACTGTCTTTTTTGTGAAACTAAATTTGAATAAAAAATTGCCGCAATGCTTTTAAAGCCAGTTTTCTGCCTCTCCTAAACATTGTTGACTTTTGCGTTGAGCCTGTTCATGATTTGGTGTGCGATTTCAAGTCTGTTAATTGAATGAATTATTTCGCAAAAATTTTTAAAATGACAATTAACACCAAGCAAAAATATAATTTAAACAAATTTTAAAATTTATGTATTTATTTACACAAGGTTTTAATGTAGTATTCGCCAATGATTACCGTTTTAACGAATTTTGCTTAAAACTGGTTTGAAATGCGGTTTGCAATTTTTATGAATACGGCTGTATATGTATTTGATATGCATAAATTTTGTATAATTATTTAAAGTATACTACTTGGAATTGATGGTACAATTCGAGTTAAGAAAAGTACTTTTGCTTAATTTAATTTCACATCACTGTTGTTAGTTAAACTTGCTCATTGCAACTTATACATACATACATGTTAATTTTTACTCTCATTATATAGACAGGCATTAATACATATTTATAATAGGTACAAATATACTTAAATTTGTAGATATGTACATTTCTTTGTTTTCGTACATGTCTTAAACTTATTACGTATGCATTTCTTAAGCAACTGCTTTCGTTTTTGCTACAATTATTTTTAGTCTCGCTCTTTTATAAACAGCAAAAAAACTCACTATTAATTATTTTTTTTCATTTTGCAAGGCAAATCACTTATTGCATTTTTTCTAGTAGTCGTACATACATTATTTTATTTGATACATTTTTATCTTGTTATATTTTTCAGTTTTTTGACATTTCAATTTTTAAGTTCAAATATTTTTGCTTATTTCTCTTGTATTGTTTTATTACGTTTTGTTTTTATCGTCATTTCGTAGCACCTGCTATTTAACATATGACTTTGTTATTAATACGTCGCTTTTATGGTGATAAGTAATTTATAGAAGAAAGCTTTTATTATTTTTTTTTATACAAAATTTTTACGAAAGTAAGAGAGTAAAAGTAAAAGCTTTTTTGCTATATTGTACATTTTTTCTTCATTTACATGTATTCATGATATTTATAAAGTTCTTTTCTAGTGCATATTTACTTTTTAATTTAATGGATTTGGAATCGTATGAGTAATTTCATTATATTAATAATTACAGAATAATTATACGTCTCTTTGGGTTAAATCAAGGATCCTGCCTTGATATTTTTATTATTTGAAGGGTTCATTGTAAAAACTTTTTTTTAACACGGGAATTGAAAAATGGTTTTAAATGCTTTTCCAATTACGTTTAACCCTTTAAACATCCCCTAAACATTTTAAGCTATTTTACATTTAGTTTTTGATTAAAAAGAAAATTGACTTTTTGCAATTGAATTTTTTTGAATTTTTTTCGTATACATACTATCATAAGCCAAATCAATGTTCTTGGCTTCAAAGCCAAACTTATGCATGTTTGAAAGTCTAATTTTTTTCTTATCGAGGTTGAACGTCTGGGTGAACAATGGTACGTTTTGTGAAGGAGTGCAGAGGTATTTTAAACAGGATAATTTATATGCAAAATTTTTCGGGGTAAAATTTTAAAATCATTTTTCTACTTAAAAAATGTATGTACTTGTGAAGAAAATTGTTGCGATAATGTTCACACCTTATGAAAATGTTGCATTCGGAACAATAATTGTATTTGACACAAAGAACTGTTATAAAGTACCTGCGCGGAGTTTATCAAATTTGTATTTATTCTTTATTGATTAAAGAGTTGATAAAGTAAATATAATATAATATGTAGTTTCGCTAATAAAAAAAATTTAAAAACTCTATAAAATCGCTTTTACTACTTATGTTAAAGAGTATAAAAGATTCGGCAAAGCCGAATATTTAACTTTTATTTGTTTTAAACTCCCACTGATTTTGGTCTCGGCTGTCAAATTCATATGCAGATGTCTTTATCTGCTATTGACATTACCAAATTAGAATACTATTTGACATTTTCAAATACACAATAATCTCTGAAGATAAAATCGGATTTGAATTAAAGTTTTGTGCGAGTTCGTTCACTGAAACCGCAATCGATGCACAAATACTCAGCATGTGTTGCCTGTCAGTTGACAATATCTTAATACGCCTGATACAGCAGCAGATTGAAAAGTCTTTTAAAAACAATTAAATTATTTTTCGGTTTCTAGAACCATTGAAGAGGACTAAATCAGAAAAACAGAAAACAACAACAACAAAGTTGCCAAAAAGAAAACTAACTGCCCATTTCACTAAATAACTCTCTTTATTTCGAGCAACTACCCAACAAAAACGGAAGATTGATTTCAAATTGAAGATGAACTTTAGTCTGATTAAAATATTAAAAATTTTTGGATTACAAAAATAAATTCTAAAAACTTTTGTTCGTTTCAAATATACATATTTGTGCAAAATAAAGCGTCCTTTCGACATCGTTCATTTGGCAGTAACTCTATGTCATCGTCCAGACTTGGAATTTTTTAAAATTCTGCTTTGAAATTGCATAAGTGTCCAGATTATGAAGTTTTAGTCTTCCAATTTCTATTTTTTTTATCTTGTCTTTCCTCTTTTCCTTTTGATATTTTATATATATGTAAATACAAATACACCTACAGGCAACTTCAAGTTAAAAAGTGTTAGAATAACGAAACAGAGTTGCACCAATAAACTTAAGAATTGCTGCAACAAAAACTGTACGAAATTTTGAGGCAAAACCTTTTATTTTGTTTGACGAGAGTTTCTGTTCAAGTCATACGATACTTGTTGCAAAGTTTAATTTATCTAAATAAATACAGGGTGGCGCATAAGTAACGTTATGATTTATTTAATAAATAACTTTATCTTTTTGACTTAATTTTACGTTGGTATTTAAAATGTAGATAAAATTTATCTTAAATTTTGCTAGATTCAAGAATTTCTAAGTTGGTTTAATCGCGAATCGTTCTTAATTCTAACCTAAATACGTACCACAGAGGAAGAAAGAATATTCCCCTCTATTACTAAGCTCGTTATCGACGGCGTCGTTAATTTTTAGCTCAAGTCGCATTTAGTCGACGCCGACGTCAACTCGACATTAAATCGGTACTAATTTGCATGTATATATTGATGTCGACATGTTATCGATATTTAAACAAAAATTATGCTCATCCCTATGTATTTTGACAGTAAATTAATTTATTTTTTAAATTTTCGTGTAAAATGTTATATTTGTTTGACTTTGAATGTAGTGATAAAGAAAATAAAGAAATGTTAAAGCTAAATGCTTAATTTTATGCAGCTTCTTTTAGATGAGAAAGCGGTAATTGTTGCATTGATTTCCGCCTTGTTGTGAGTTAATTTTTTTTAACTTACATTTAAAATCCCTCTACACCTTGAAATGGTCGAAATTTAAAAATGTATATTTTTTAAAAATTTTCTAGCCAAAACTTTTGCGAACCCTCGCTGCCTCTAATTGGTGTTCCCATTGAATTTAATTTTGTTGTTATTTCCTCCCATTCTTTTTTGAAATTGTTAGGAGTTGAGCTTCGTTAAAATCCTTTTGCCAAACTGGGCTTATTTTCAAGTTCAGCAATAAGGGTTTCAAATTGTTTTAAAGTTGTTACTTTAATTTTTTTTCCATTTAAATATTATTTTTATTTAAATATTATTTTATTTAACCTTTATTTATTAAATTGCAATATAATTTATTAAGCTTGAGGTTTTTCTTTTTTATATAAAAAATTAGATATTTTATAGTTCCAATATTTCGATACAGCCATGTGTATCATCGTCAGGGAAATAATTAAACAATTAAAATAACGTTCACAAAATAATGATATATTGTAAAAACTTTGTCACAATTTCACTAGACGACGGTAAAAACTTTGTTGACAAAATCAAAGCCAATTCGTGTCAACGTCGGCGTTTAATTGTCTTTATTAATACAAATTCTTTGTCAATAGTAATCGGCAATCGTAAATATTGACGGCTGTAATGCCATGACTGCGCTGTCGACATTTAAGTCGACATTGACATTCGTAATAGGGGGGATTATTATTTACTTGCCCGTTACACATATTTATTTGACTTTTGTTGTAATCCACCCTTTGTTTACAGAAAAAGTCTCAATTAAAAGATACCAGCAGCATGCCTAATAAATAATTAAGCAAATAGAATATGGGAATTATTGCTTTTAAGTTTACTTTTTTAAACATGAAAATAATTTGTATCTTTCTTCTTGTATTGTTGTTGTTGCCTTAAGTCCTTTTTAGTGTTATTCGTATTTAAATTTAAAGTTAATACGAGTTTATTCTTTCTGTGTAAAACTATTTTTTTTTTATAAAGACTTTAAGGTTATTTTGAGATTGCACTCGCATACTCATCCATACATGTGTAGGTATGTTTATCATTTTGTGGTCGATTAAGTGATAGTTTATTTATAGCAAACAAATTGGGAATAAATTTATAAGCACAGTTTATTTGTTACACGACAACTTGTTGCATTTGTAAATATTATGTTAAAGAGTGGCGTATAAAAAACGTTATGATTTTATTATTAAACATATTTTCTGTTTGTTAATAATGGAATGCCAAAAAAAGAACCAAAGTTGTTCAATTGTATTTTTAAAACAGCATTCGATAATTCTTATTTTATTATTAGTATTGTGGTTATTTTGTTGAACTGTTCTATGATTTTTAATCCAAATTTTGATATTTTAATGACAAAATTTCCGTTTTTTGTTCGACAGTTTTTGTTTTCGACTGCAGTTTTTTAAATCCTGCTTCCAGCACTCACAATATTATTACAGTAACGGACTGTTGTTTATTTAAGAAGTATTCCGTTCAGTCATTTTTAAATAAATAAACATTTAAAATTCCAATATGAAAATGTATCCCGCTCATTTCAAAGACCACCACCACCACATTACTAAACATGATGCCCCCGCTTTTAACCAAACTATGCAACTAAACCTTCATTCAGCAATATGGAACGCGAATGGTCTTTCTAATCACACACACGAAATTCAATTATTTCTCAACCATAACTACATTGATATACTTTTAGTTTCAGACACTCATTTTACGAGTAGATCCTATTTCTACATTAGGGGCTATGGTTTCACTAATACTAACCATCCGGATAACCGCGGTATGCAGGTTCTTGTATCTTCATTAAGTCTTCAATAAAATTCAGTATATTAAAAGAAATTAAGGAACCTTTTTTGCAGGCTACTAATATTAAAATCAAATGTAGCCAATCAGACGTTGTCATTAGTTCAATATATTTTCATCCACGTCTGTTAAGTGTTCAGATTACCACCAGTTTTTAACTTCACTGGGGCAAAGATTTATTGTGGGATGTGATTACAACGCTTAGCATCCCTGGTGGGGTTCAAGGCTATCGAATCCTAAGGGAAAAGAATAATATAAATGCTTAAGAAATAGCAATAACTCAATTCTATCAACCGGATCTCCGACGTATTGGCCATCTGATCCCCAAAAGCTTCCGGACTTGCTAGATTTTGCTGTAAAATTCAGGAATACCAAGTAATAGACTTGAAATAAAAAGTCTTCATGATCTGAGCTCCGATTACACGCCAATTCTTTAAAATTATAATACTTCGGTTAACTTAAGGTCATTCAATAATAACATTATATCACCTCACACCATCATTTAATCATTTCAATGCTGGCTTGATCAAAATATTAACTTGCTTATTCAATTGAAAACCGCTGAAGTGCTAGATTATGCAGTAGAACAATTTACGAACATAATTCACGAAGTCGACAATATGGCGACACCTATAAATCCTATGGTCCATCAAATAGAAAATGGGAATTTGTAACACAAAACAAGCAAATCTTTTTTTTTATAGATAATTAAAAATTTATTTTTGGTAGTTAAATTATATAAAATAAATGAATATTAATTTGTTTTTACGGAATATGAAGTTAATTTTTTGATAGTTAATTTATATAAAATAACTAAAAATTCATTTGTTTTTACGTTTTTTATAAAAATTCAGCAGATTGTCAGCATATTTTTTGTACAAATTTAGCATATTTCAAGCAAAATTTTAAATATTAAAAATATTATTTTAATCAATGTAAGTATATTTTGGGAATATTTTCTGCATTTTACGATTTAGCAGATTTTTTTTTGAAGTTGTGACATATTCTCATCAAACAGTTTTGGCAACACTGGCATCAGGCCAAAAATTATATTTTCTTTAAAACATGCTGTGAACATAATTTCTAAGTAAAATCTAAAGTTAAATAAATGCCAATCTTTAAAAAAATAGAAAAGAAGGTATTTATTTACAAAAAAAAAATTATAACGCCTTCCTGTACACATGCAAAAAACCATGGAAAATTATAATGCGAAAGACTTGCTAAATAACTTCTAAAGGGTAGTTTACACAATCACATTAGTCGTACTTATTTACGAAAAATACAACCCTGTCATAATGTTGTAATAATGGAACACTTTTTATACGGCGGATAAAATCCTGCCTTTAGCTATCGGTAATTTGTGAAAACGGGCCTTAATTTTTTTAAGTGAGTTTGGGATATTTATCTACAGGGCTGGCAGGTACTTTTTTGCCTTGTCCCCAAAAAATTAAAAAAAAAATCCCCAAACTAAAAATCAAAACATTAACAAGTTAATATTACCTTTTGTTTTTTTTTTGTACAAATTTTTAATCTTGTTAATTAAAATTTTTAAATTTTTTTAAAAATATTAAGAAACATATTAATAGGAAATCCCCAAATAAAAATTTACTTATTTTTGGGAGAGACATGTTTGCTTGAAAATTGTCTTTAAAAAATCAAAAATTGTATGTGTTGTCAACGGTTTAAGATTTTTTTTTTTAATTCTTCCTTTTTAAAACACTCAATCAAAATCCCCAATCCACAAATGACTTTCTTTGTCCTTTTTGCTCGCATGAAATCCCCAACATTGGGGATAAATCCCCAAGTCTGGCAGCCCTGTTTATCTACGAAGTATGTTTATTTCTTTGATAGTATTGCAACAACAATTCTTTTTATGCGTACGTTACATACGACGGACAAATAAACAGCACAAATTCTCGCAGAATGCACGAGGTAATTTTAAAATACAAAAGGGTATAGGCAAACATTTTTAACTGTATTGAAAGGTTTTGAAAGAAACAAGTTCGGTCTGGAGTGTATTTCATTGAATCTTTGTAACCTCGCAACAAATTGCGATATGAACAGTACCGTATAGCGTTTGCCATTGTGATTGTGCACAAACGTTTTGTACACACATTTAATTTTTTTTGTGTTTTGAATATTTCGACATAAGGACTACTTACGACATTTACATTTTTCCAAGTATCAGGAATATTTTAATTGTTTATACAAAAGTGAAAAAAATGTTTGGATTCAGGAAAAAGATAGAAAATAACAAATATGACTTTATTTCCTTAATTTGTTCAACTGAATATATCTACGAATTGATTTAAGAGATGAAAACTTTTATTGAAATTTGACTATTTTCTTTGTATTTTTACGTAAAATAATTTTTCCCAGAGGTTGACCAAATCCTTCATATTGTTGATAGACATGTAGGCCACGTACAACTGTTGCATGTACCACCCCTCGTAAACGGTTATTGGCGTAGGGAGTTGCCTAGAATTAAGTACACACAATAAAAACATCATTTCTAAAAATTAATCTTATAAATCTTTAGAAGTTCGGACATGTTTTAGAAACCGAAATCTAATATCGAATGAGATTTTTATATCAATACTGTACCAAAGTATGAAGTAAATAAAAAGGAATTTTTTTAAATTTTGATCTACTTAAAATTCACTTCATTTCGATTTATAGAACATGCCCGTATATGAATGTACTAGAAGCCTGCACAATTGCATTTGAATACACATTTATATCACTAAAAATATTTTGAACTCTATACTGTAGTGTCGCTGTCTACAAGCAAATACTAAAAAGAAATGTAGACGAACATGTGAAAGCAAAAGATAAAAAGTGAAAGTGCAAGTATAAAAATTACTCCCAAAAATGGACAAGGGAATAAAAAATACACACAGCAATGAAAGTGGGCACAAAATATACTCACTACCTTTAATTTTTTAAAGTAAGTTTGGCATGTGTGTGGAGTTAATGTTTTGTATTTTATTTTTCTAGGCGTACGCATACAATTCTTTTTATGCGTACGACACACAAGTAAACATCGCAAATTCTGTGCAAGTTTACTCCCACAGAATTCACGAGGTAATTTTCAAATACAAGAAGTACAGGCCAGGCGAATTCATACAGGTAACCGCATAGAGAGCTATGCAGATAGAGTTATGCTGGTTATCAACTTTCTTTGTGTGAAGTTTGACATGTAGAACACATTTACCTACACAAAAAAAGGGACAGCTAGAATAACTCTCTCTCTGATGCGGTCACCTGCATGAAAAGGAATTGAGTATAGGCAAAGTTATTTTACTATGTTAAAAGGTTTTGAAAAATACAGGTTCTGTCTGGAGTGGATTTCTTTGAATTCTTGTTCCTCACAACACTAATTAAATTGTGCGATAAGCAGCAACACATAGCATAAGTCGTTGTACACAAACGTTTTGTACATTTTCAAATACATTTTTCTAGGCCTTTACTATGTACCTACATACATACATACATATTTACCTTATTCGACGAATACAATATATTTGTATCTACTTGAAATTCTTCATCAGGATCCCAAACACAAAAGTCCGCATCGTAACCCTCGAGAATTTTGCCTTTCGATTTTTCTAAGCCACATAACAGTGCAGGTCTTTCACACATGAATTTATAGATATGTTCAATGCCCAAACCATATTTTTGACAGTGGGTCCAAACAACTGGAAGTCCTAGAATTTTAAGGAAAAAATTCAAGTCATTCTATGAAATTTTTTATAGGAAAATATGTTGTATGTATGTTTTTTTTTACCCAATTGCAAAGATGAGATGCCCGGCCAGGCATTTATAAAATTTCCCCTCATTTTGCCGTAGGTTAAGCACTTGGGTCCGGGCGTTGCTGGCGAATGATCTGATGCGATAATATCTAAACAGCCTGATCTCAAGCCTTCCCACAGAGATTGTTGATTGCTTTTCGTTCTTATCGGTGGTTGGGTTTTAAATTCAGTGTGGCAGTCTTCAATGTCTTCAGCAGCTAAACTTAAATAATGTGGACAAGTTTCGGCAGTGATTTGAGCTCCTTTACTTTTGGCTTCCTTTATAATTGGCAGAACTTCATTGGAACTAAGATTTAATAAATGAAATTGTTTTCTGAAAACAAAATTCAAGATAATAAAATTATATTATTACAAATAAACTAAACATTATTAGGGTATTCACAAGGTGTGCTATCATGTTATATTGTCATAATGTTCTAACGATTAACAATGGTTTAAAAATATTGTGGTTGCTTTGTAAACAACAAGTGTCTTAAATAAATAGAACTTTGCTTGCCATGTTTATTGTGCTGTCGTAATTAATCCGAAGAGACCAGCAGTGAACGGCTGAGCCGAGCTGCATTAGTTGTTGTAAGCCGTCGCCGTTGATGGTAAAATTAATCCGGCTAACATCCGAATTTAACCTGCGACTAGCAATTTTTGCATCAAATCACTTGCGGCGTCAAATTTGCTAATTTCGGAGCAAAAATCGTCAATATGAAGATAAATCGTCAAATCGGGAAGCCCTGTTTCCTTTTCCTTTTCCTTTGTTGACGTTTCGCTTTCATTTGACACTAAATTACTGGAAATATTCCAGTTAAAACTGAATCTGTGTTCGAATACAGAAACACTTTTTTCTCGCAAATCGAGAAACGATGGAATTTTTGTTTCATACTTCATGTGAAAAAATTTACGATGCGAGAAATACAAAAACGAGCTACAGGTAAGATCTAATTTAATTTATAGATTCATGGATTAAAACTAAAAAAAATTTTTTTTTGGTAAATATTTTTTTTATTTGTTTTAAATCAGCTGATTTAAATTCAAGATAGTACACTGAATTATGAGGGGTTGTTCACAACAGTCGTATTTTTTCATGTTATTATTTAAAGACATACATATGACTTTTTGACACCTTGTGAATCTCCCATATAACTATATACATATCGAGGCACATTAATTATGTAAATGCATCAGCGAGAGTTATGAGAGAGTTTCGACATTTTGGAATAACAAAGTTCATACATAAAAAATCAACTGGACTGATGCGTACACCTGTTCAGGGAACTTTGGTAAATGTGTATGTATGTATGTATATTTAAAAAAGTTGTTTATATGTATGTATTGGAAAAAACCATTTCTGAAAAAAATCTGCATATTCACAAAAATTAAATAAGATTTTAGAAAAACATTTGTTAAAAACTACTTCATGTCTCTTCATATATTTTGATTCCTATGCTTTCAAGTAAGAACAAAGGGCCGTAACGAAATCCTTCCATACAGATCTCTCCTGTGCCTTTTGTTTTATTTCAGCACAAGTAACAATTTCCTGTTTTGCTTTTTGCGGATTCTAGCAGCCTTCTTCAGGTATTAGCGGGTCCAACTCTTCTTCTTGCCTTGATGGATCCAGTCAATTGCCATATTCGATATACCATCACGAGGCCTTCTTAAAATATGGCCAACCCAGCTCCATTTCCTTTTTCAATTTCTTTGCGGATTGGTGTTTCGCCTGTTCTTTGCCGTAGGCTTCTATTGGAAAAAACGTTCGGCAAAAAAATTTGCTATATTTTTCGCAAGCAACGGCTAATTAATATTTGCAGACAAAGTATAGTATGTATGCTGTAGGGTTCCAGAAGTCGCATCCACAGAGCAAAGAAGTGCGCAAATTTGAGGAGAAAAGCGAAGCTGAGTACCTTTATGTAAATGTTTTATGAAATATCATCACGTGAACCGCCTGTGTACGATATATTGCTTTATAAGTAGCAAAACGATTGCATATCCTTGAGCGCTTCGATGTAGACCCTGAGCTTAGAGGTTGGTTATATTGATCCATATTACCATGCTTGGACGATGTGTCTTACGTGGCACCGAGGCCGTTTTCTCTGTTTTGTAACGAATTGAAATGGTTCGAGACTGCAGTGGTTTCTGGAGAATTGTCTGGTGCCTGCTGGCTGACTCTGATCACTGACTAGGGGGATCACAAAGGGACCTAAGTGAGCCGTCCTTGTTTTATCTGCCCATTAAACGTAACTTAAGTAGAATCTTAGTTTTGTCAAAGTTAATATGAAGACTAACACCAGATGCTAGCTGATGTATCTGATTAAATGTGTCGGTAAAGTTATGTGCCAGCCAGCAGATATCATCAGCATTATCCAGATCCTACAGCCGACCTTTCATACAAGATGTGTTGCCTCTTCTAATGAATGTTATTTGCTGCATAATCGAGTCCAATACAGTATTGAATAAACACGGAGAAATGATACATCCAAATCGTAGAGTCCCAGCGCCACGGAGATACCTATACCAACGGATGCAGCAGATGCGCTCCTGGAGTCAGTGCCAAACACGCAACAATTCCCATCACCCGAAGTTAACAAGGGTGTAGAAGGTAGGCTTAAACTGCCTGGTTCTGCATACAGGCGTCTAAAGCTCTACCTGAAAGAAGGTATGAGCCTTGAAAAGGCACGTGAGCTATGCTTAAAACCAATGAGAGAAATCCTATTCCCTCAATATTTCACTTTTTGTTCAGAAAGAACTCTTTAAAAAATACTTATTTAAAACAGCTACGATCTTCTTCTGTTAGATACCTACTTTTTATGCCTTAACGCAAGATCTGTTACAATTTGTACCGCCTTTACTTCCATTTGGGAGGGCCTGGTTTTTAAAAAGGACTCATAAGACTGGGGTTCATCTTCATTGGGTTTTATTGGTATCGCAAGGCACTCCTCAGCATGAACAGCTATGACAATATTATTGTCCAAGTTTGAGAGAAGCGTATCCAAGTGTTGTTTACTAATAGCAGGAAATTCTTTACCAACCGGTTCGGCTGATGGAGAAAGTGAACATTGAAGACCAATAACACCACCGCCAATCAATGCCTCAATATCAGCAGTATTGCCAGGTACAATACCACCCCAAAAACCAACATCAACATAAATTTTACCACGAGCTGTGGCCAGTTTAAGTTTCAAACTCGCCAATGAAGTAGTGGGTGGTATGGCATTTCTGAAAGTAAATATGTAAGTAACAAATATTGTATGAATAACTAAAAATTAAAAATAAATTGCAACCACGTACGTAGGTCTGTCTATTATGGTGGTAAAACCGCCTGCCGCTGCAGCTTTGGTGGCGGTAAGAAATCCTTCCCAATCTTTACGACCTGGCTCATTGATATGCACATTAACATCAATCAGACCCGGCATTAAAACGAAATTTTCAAAATCATAAACCTTCATAAAATATAATTAAAACAATTATGTTTTTAAATAAAAGCATTTTCTGCCATACTTATAAAAATATGTACTTATTTTTAGTTTAATAAAGGTTTCGAAGCAAATTTTCTATGAACATTTTACTTAACAAACGTTTGTTAAATTTTATAATCGTTTTTGAATATATGTGCTTTTTTTTTTTAATGCAATGTAAATATTTACCGCATCTGATTCTGTATTATACAAATATGTATTGACATCCCCGGATGACTTTAAGACTTTTTGTATTATTCCTTCACTGTTGACTATTATGCCACCATGCACAAATCCATCTTCTGTGCCCAAATAAATTCGTTTACTCAGGAATAACAAATCCATTTTAAGCAAATTTTTTTCAATTTAAATTAATAAAATATTTTTTTCAGAATTAACACATACAAAATTGATCACTTTAGTTTATAAATAAATTTCTTAGTAAAATGTTTTTTTTTTTTTTGTTTTTCGTTTTTCTTTCTTCTATTTCGCCGGTTTCTATTGTTGTCAGCTAGAGAAAATTGACTACTGATCTTGTTGATGTAAACATTTTATGTTTGACTCAATGAGTTTTGTTTTTTATAAAAATTTAATCGATTGTAAAAGCTTTATTTTACAATTAAAGTTCCTGTAAGCTTTTTGTCCCGTAGATAGATAGAATTGTAAATTAAGAACCCGTTACTTTTTAAATTTAAATAAAACAAGTAAATGCACTATTTAGGGAGATCGGTTGCTATTTAAAAAAACCGGGTTTCTGTTAAGCATTTTAAAAATAGCCGGTTTTATTTCGAATACATAAAAATACAAAAATCAAATTAGTTTTTGTAATAAACAGGTAATTAGAATAAAAACAAGAGAATTCACGAAGGTAAGGAACCAACTAAATCCATAGATATGACTTAAGGTATGTTCAGACCTAACAAAGATTTAACGATAAAATAAAAAAAAAAAAAATGTGACCACTAGATTGATTAAACTTATTTTCTATTCCCAAAAATTACTTTGATAATAAACTGGCAAGTGCACGGCTTAAAAAAACTAAACTCTGGCATCATGCTTTATTTTTGCGAGATCAATAAAGCAAGTTGTTTTTGTTTTCATTTTAATATTGAAAGAATTCCAACCAATTGTATTGGGGAATGTAAGAAAAGGTAAAAGGCTCAGTTAGCCGGGAGTAACAGTAACGTTGCAAATCAGCTGATTCACTTTGTTAAGTGCAAAGCAATTAGAACGATTATAGTTAGCATTAAGATATGACGTCTCAATCTGTAAGAAATAAGTTGGTTTTACTTTTTTAGAGAAAGGTTACTTTTACTGTTACTCCCGTCTAACTGAGCCTAAACTCGCTGTTTATTGTTGTTGTTTTTGTTAAAGCTTTGATAATGTTACAAGTATACGCTTAACAGTTTTATTTGGTTTAATATCTTTAGTTTTTCTCAAATCTTTTTGGATGAAGTTTCCTGATGATATGGCCTAAGCAACCAGTGAAATGCGCATAGGAATAGCTTATCCCTTCAACTATAAATTTCATTGTTTTTATCAATAGTAAAAATTGGGAATTAAGCACGACTAACAAAATCTTAAAAATTTTGTATTCCCAAAAATTACTTGGATAATAAACTTAAGGCTCAGTTAGCCGTTTTTCATTCATTATTGGCAGCATATTTTAGTGTAAAGTATTATTTGCAGTCTCTTAAAAACTACTTGGAACAAAGTCAAGTTTTACTTGGCGTACATTTATGTCAAGCTTGTGGACTAATAAAAGGTGACTAATAAGTTGTGACGTTGAAGGACCTTTGGAAGTTATCATTTTAGTGCCGTTTAAGCACCATTGTCTTCTAAGTCAGTTCGATATTATCATCAGAGGTGACATCTGAACTTTTTTTTGTAGTATTTTGAATTGTTTTTGGTTTTTGTTTCAAGAACACACGCTTATATAAGCGATTTGTATTTACATAATGCTCATGATGTTTTTTTTTGACTTTTGTAACATTTTGTTTTGACATTTTTTATAAATAGTTTAAGTTTGCCAAATATTCAATTAGAAAAATGCTTAAATTACGGGTACATTTATAACAAAAGTAAGGAAAACGTATATAAATTACACATTTCTAAAATAACCGGTTTATTTTACTAAAATAACCGGTTTATTTTACTAAAATAACCGGTTTATTAGATATTCGAAAAATTGGCATTTTAACATATTCGACTTGGGCAAAACTAAAATAACCGGTTAAAACCGGTCGAATACTATTCGATCGATCTCCCTTGTACTATCGAGTGTATTCGTATTCGAGTGTGTGGAATTTTATAAACATTTCATAGTACTAAAAATCGTACCAACATCTTAAGTTCGGCGGTACACCTGTATTGCGGCCGGGCCAGCTAATAAAATTGACTTGGATTCGGTTAAATTTTAATATTCAACACTTTTTACATTTTTATGGGCCCCCAAAAATTTGGGGCATCGGTGTCATTTTTGCAAAAAAGTTATAATTTTCTCAGACTCATATCTTGCAAACCGTTTGGAATTTTGATTTACACTTTGAGAGAAAGTTGTAGCTCTTATAGAACATATAAAATCTATAAAAATTCATTTCCAGATCAAAATCGCAAAAAACTTTATGTTCGATTTTTTTTACCTTTTTCCCCCTGTTTAGGTCTATAGGTAGCAAACCAACAAACAAAGTACCTAAGATCTCAATAAACAATTATTTAGAGCATATGAACTTCCTAGGAATGTTTCTTAACACCGTTTATGTAGCACCAATAGTGAAAAATTTCCCGAAAATTTTTTAATTTCATTGGTTTTGCAAGATATGAGCCTGAGAAATGATCACTGTTTTGCATTAGTGACTCCGAGGCCCCAAATCTTTAAGGGCCCATAAAAAAAAGTGCATGACATTGGGAAAAACTGGGAGACACGGGTCTTTTTTTTTTGGTACTTTATGGTTATTTTTTGTCCGTATATGGTTATACTTGTTTGTGTTGCACTGTGTATTTTAAGGAAGTTGTACTTATAAAATAACGTTTGATAAATGTTTTTTTCTTTTTTTAAATATATTTTAATTATGTAACTTTTTATTTTCATAATTAACAAATTTTAAACCTTTTTTATTTAAATAGTTTAAAATTAATTTATATTTAATTTTTCCAAACCTCAAAAAAAAAAAAAACAAAGCAAAAACAGAAAAAATTGGATTATTTAATAAATTGTGGTGCACACCAAGGCCCATTGAAAAGGTCTGCGCAAGAAGCCTGATGATCATTGTTTATGTTCTTTTTAGTAGTCAAAAGTTGTTTACATTTTGCTTACATGTGCATGTATACGTTTGTTTTCGTTTGTGATATGCCACACATACACGTTTTTTCCTTTTGCTTTGTATATGTGGTAGTAAATTTTTGACAACTAAAAAGAATCGTTTTTTGTAAGCAGACCTGATAGATGGGCCTTGGTGCACACATTTTCATAATTCCAATAAACGTCAGAACGTTAATATGGCGACAAAAAGAGAGAGTGGAACTACCTACTGCATTTGTATCATGTTTATCGATATCAAAAGTTATCATGCAGCTAAAAAAAACATCCAATTTATAACAACTCATCATGTCTGAGGTTTTTGAAAAACCCATTTTAACATAACATTAAGAGACAAGCCAACGGATGGACAAGGTAACAATATAGTAGAAATAACAAACGAAATGACAAACTTATATAAAAACGAATTTATTGTATACCCTTTCCCCCTATGGTGTAGGGTATAACAAAAGCCATAATACCTACTAGAATTAACCATCAGTAATAACGTTTGCGAAATAAAATACCGACCGAGACATAAGCCGTAATAAAAAATGTTAATCAGTTAATTTACATATGGGCATTTGCATGTCTTCTTACATGACATTTGTACGTCTTTAGAGCGGTAGAGATTTAAAAAAAAATAATTAAAAACAATTTAGAGGATACTTTATATGAAAAAAAAATCATCACATTCGGAACATTGTTGCCCATATGAATACGGCAGTTTAACATTTATTTTAAGGTTTAATTTATCAAATAATGTACACAAGTATGTATGTATATTAGGGTGGCCGTTATTTACTTTTTTTTTATTTCTTAGATTCTCGCCCCCCAAATCGGTTCAGTTTTATGTAAAAAAAAAATACAAAAAAATTTCGTAGCGAGAACTTGTGTTTTAGGGGGGGCGTCCGCCCCTCAAAGTTTGCCATCAAGCCATTTATTCAAATGTAATTTGTTTGCATATTACTATCTCTTAAAAACAACATTTGACAAGAATATGATATATGGCAATATTTTAGCTCTTATAGTCAACAACATTAGCTTTGAAAAAAGTTTTTTGCTAAAATTAATATTTTAGAAAATAATTAAGAAAATAACAACAAAATACCAAACTTTTTATATACGTCTTAAATATATAAAAGCCGGATTTAATGTCAAGTGACAAAATTTTGAAATCGATGTCTTCCGATTAGGATGAAATTTGCACCAAGGTTAGTCCTATTGGATGGTAGTTTAGTTTCAACAAGATCGGTCAAAAAGTTTCAGAGTTAGAGGGGGTCAAAGTTTGAAATTTTGGCCATACAAGTATTTTTTCTCATCCATGTAACTTATTACCTATTTTTGTTAGCAAAATTTGTCCCAAGTAGCTTCGATAGCTATTTTATCAATCTTTTTGAAAAAATTTTTTTTGTTTTTTTAAAAAATTTAAAAATTTTTTTTTTTAAATTTAAAACTTGGCTCAAACAAATAAAAAAAAAAATTTTTAAGTTTAAAAAAAAAAATTTTAAAAAAATTTTTAAAAAAACGAAAAATTTTTTTTTAAAAAGATTGATCAAATAGCTATCGAAGCTACTTGTACACCAGTACGTAATAAGTTACATGTATGAGATAGAACACCTGTATGGCAAACTTTGACCCCCTCTAACTCTGAAACTTTTTGACCGATCTTGTTGAAAATTTGTGTCTAAACTACTATCCAATAGGACTAACCTTGGTGCAAATTTCATCCTAATCGGAAGACATCGATTTCAAAATTGGGTCACTTGACATTAAATCCGGCTTTTATATATTTAAAACGTATATAAAGAGTTTGGTATTTTGTTGTTATTTTCTTAATTATTTTCTAAAATATTAATTTTAGCAAAAAACTTTCTTCGAAGCTAATGTTGTTGACTAGAAGAGCTAAAATATTGCCATATATCATATTCTTGTAAAATGTTGTTTTTAAGAGATAGTAATATACTATCGGCCTAACGGCCACGCTAATGTATATAGTATATAATATATGTATACTAGGGTGGGGCGATTTGAACATCTTAATGGTCGCTTCGCGTTTCTGATTCTTGGGATTGTACTGAGCAAAAAAGTCCACTAGACCATACATCTACGGTGAAAATCGAGCTTCCCGATTTTGACTTGTAGTTTTTTCCCACACTTTTGTCACGTTTTTTTTGGATATTTTGGCCTTTACCAGCCAAACCACTGAGACTTTACCCGCATAATATTTTTCTGTTTATATAACCAAAGTAACAATACCTAAGTTGTTTAATTTCGTAATCTTTTGTTTTTGTATCAGTGTTAATTTTTTTTTTTTTTTTATTGTCAAAATAATTTACAAATTTAATAGTGAACAATATGTAACTCTGTGTTATTGTAAGACTTTTGGTCTTGTTACACAGATTAACACTATAAAAAAATAAAATAAATAAAAAAAATAAGTATGTTTTACTTAACAAGGTTTCTTTTAAATGTGCTAAATTCCCATTTCATACTATTGGGAAACTGAAATTTATTGTGGAAGGGATAAGCTATTCCTATGCGCATTTCACTGGTTGCTTAGCAGTGTTGCCAATTTAGCCATTTAGTGGGTAGATTTAGCCATTTTTCACCCTGTTTAGCCATTAAAAAATGCGTTTAGCCATTAGCCATTTTTCAACTTGTTTAGCCATAAAATTTTTCTTGCCGTTTTGCTTTTATAAAAGAAAAATAAACATTTTTAACAATTAACACGCCTTTAATTTAAATCACAACTTTTACAAAGGTTGAAAATCGCTATAAACGATGATGATGAAACATCTTTCAAAATTAAGGAACAGTTTTCCAATATTAAATTTATAAAATGGACCAACACTAACATCGCTGTTTCTTTCTGGTTGCAAGTATTTCAATAAACAGATGCAGGCGGCAACAAAACTGTTTTTATAAATTTCAGAATTGACTATAAAGTTGCTCTCACTTCCATGGTCTAATGCTGAAGTAGAGAGGGTATTTCGCCAAGTAAACATCGTTAAAAGTAGTTTGAGAAATAGGTTACATTTAGCAACCGTTAATTAGATTTTATCAATGAAATATTTATACCAACACCACAATAGTGGAGAGGGAACTATGCGTTTGTGCTGATTTTTGTAACACCTTACAATATTGGCAATAAGCCCACCTTTTCGTATACCGATTGACTCAGAACCACTTTCTGAGTCGAATAAACGATGTTTGTCCGGCTGGCTGGCTGCCCATGTAAACCTTGTGCGTTAAGTACAGATCGCAAATTTGCAGATATTTTAATAAAATTTGGTACACAGGTACTAATAAGGTGTAGGGTATCATAAAGTCGGGGTTGACCGACTATATTTTCTTACTTGTTTTTTATTGTAGATCTGGAATCAAAAGGTTGGGTAAATGTTGTCGGGATTTATGTATCTTCCAATTATTTAAAACTGATACGCACGAGTGATTCCTATGAGATGAACAATAACGACATAAAATGTATCGATGATTTAATTTTTTAAATATCTTTCAAAATATTAAATTACGTTTATTCTTATTTCAGAAATTTATCTTAAATTACAATTTCATCGTAAACAACTTTAAATGAATTTTTCTGTTTTGTTATTGAATGTGAATGTGTTTTTATTTAAAAAAAACTTTTTGCCATTTTTTAGCCCATTTTTTGCCATTTTGTCTCGTAAATTTAGCAATTTTTGGTCTCCAAGTTTTGGCAACACTGTTGCTTAGGCCACATCGTCAGGAAACTCAGAAAACTGTTAAGCAAATAAGAATTATAAACCTCAGTTTTACCTGTAAAAATATCAAAGCTTTAACAAAAACAACAACAATAAACAGTGAGTTTATCTTTTCTCACAGTCCCGACTACAATTGTATTACATTTTTTTTTGTATCTCTTTTAGTTTTGGAGACATAAGGCTACCGAATTTTCGCGTTTTTACCCTTTTTTACCCCCTTAACATTCGAATTTCCAAAAATGCCGTCTTAGTGGATCGATTTGGGGAGTCACTAATCTCTGGTATAAATTTCAAGTTTGTAGCATCAGGCAATTAGGCTGTGCGATGATGAATCAGTCGGTAACGTTACAATTTTATATATATGGATTATGGTATCGAACACGATATCCTAATTTAACGGAAAACCCGTATTGTAGGGAAAAGTACAATTTAGCCTGTAAATACAGTCGTTTGTGATTCGAAAATGATTATCACGTGTGATACTTTCTATAAGCTATATTATATCATTTCGATATCTTTACAATACCGCTTGCAGAATGTACTAATGTTAATACATTTGGACCGCTTGGTTTACTGGGTATTGTTTTTTTTGTTTCCTATAAAAAAAAAAATTATTACAAATAAAATTATATTTATGTATGTTAATAAATAGAAGCAACAAGCGACAATCGAATTTCCCTGGTAACCAAAATCAAAATCACCAACGTCACATGAAACCAAATAAGTTTGCAACTGATTTTGTTGGTTCAATAAATGCCAGAAGTTAAAAGAAAATCAAAAACGTTACAAGGACCCAAAGGCAAAATAAAATATTTAAGGATTTAAGCAAATGCAAAAGAGTATTAAGAAGTTTATAAAAATACGTCAAGATTAATAAAAACTTTATCCATTCAAAACAAAGTAATTAAGAACTTTGCAAATGGCTCAAGAAACAGGTGGTGGTGGCATATGCAAAAGGGTAAATGCCACATATTCCAGTATGTATGGCAGGTAAAATTTTTAAATTAAACAACATTCGATTGGCAAGAAAATAATTTCACTCGCAAACTATTCATTCTAGAGTCAGCAATAATATGGGCCATGAACGCATGAAAGTGTATTTTTGTACGGATTTTGATAAATCGGTTTTGGTGAATAATTTCGAGAAACGTGGTTGGCATCAAGTTGGTGGTGACGATGATTGGAATTTTTATTGGGCTGGAGTGCAGACATGTCGTAATATCTTCAGTGTGGACAGTGGCTATCGCATGAATGACAATCAAATGATCAATCACTTTCCAAATCATTACGAATTATCACGCAAGGATTTGCTGGTGAAAAATATAAAACGCTATCGCAAAGATTTGGAAAGAGATGGCAATGCTTTGGCGGAAAAATCCGATCTGAATTGGTCTAGTGGTGGAGTGACTAGATATTTGTATTTAGATTTTATACCAGTGACATTTGTTTTACCAGCGGGTTTGTATTTAACATAATAGTTTAACACATTAATAGTTATAATTTTTTTTATATTTATTTTTTTTTCAATAAGATTACAACATGTTTGTTGAGGAGTATCGTAAAAATCCCCAAAGTACTTGGATTATGAAACCTTGTGGCAAGTCTCAAGGAGCTGGTATTTTCCTAATCAACAAACTATCGAAGCTGAAGAAATGGTCTCGTGAGGCAAAGGGTGCCTTCCATCCTCAGATCGCCAAGGAAAGCTATGTTATATCTCGTTATATCGACAATCCTTTGCTGATTGGTGGCAAGAAATTCGATTTGCGTTTGTATGTCTTAGTTACGTCTTTTCGTCCTTTGAAGGCATATTTGTTTAAACAAGGATTTTGTCGATTTTGCACTGTGAAGTATGATACAAGTTGCACGGAATTGGACAATATGTATGTGCATTTAACCAATGTCAGTGTTCAAAAACATGGGGTAAGTTGAAAGACGTCTGTCTGTCTGTCTGTCTGTACGCTAAATTAACCCCAATTATGAATTATTTCCCTTTCCGATTTGTATTTTCGAGGAATTTTTTATTAACAATTATTTGAAAGATTGAAAATTAAACCAAATTGCGAGGCATTAGTACAAAAAAAAGCTTAAGACATTATTTTCAATTTCCGTTTTTTTTATTAACTGACTTTATTATCAACACTTTTTTTTTTACAAAAAATGACAAGGCCTTAACGACCACGTCTTAGAAAATAAGACCAATTAACTCACTTACCAAACATTTAAAAATCGCCTTGTTCATTGCTTTTCAAGGTATTGCATGTGCACAAAAATGAGTTTCTAATTCCTATTCGCTTAACAGATGTATATGAATAAAATCTTTAGCTTTTATAAAATCTTTGGATGAAGTTTCCTGATGATGTGGCCTAAACAACTAGTGAAATACGCATTGGAATAAATGAAAATTGACGCCAAATTCGGGGCTATTTCTTATAATGCAATATGACCCCATTTTTTTAATGAAAAATTACCCCAAAAAAATTAAAAATAACACTAAAAATGAAATATGACCCTAAATTTGGGGTATTCTTCATTATGAAAAATCACCTCAAAATTTATAATGCATTTTAACCCAAAAAAAAGAACATAAAGAAAGTTATATTAAAAATTTTGGGTGGAGTTCATGTGCCCAAAACAAAAAATCCCAAATTTAGAATCCTGATTTCAAAATCCGAATTATACAGGTTTGGTATTAAAAATCGTTCGATTGATAGCATGGTTGGGCTTTCGGCCATGCGCAAGGATTTTTTCCTCTATCGTAGAAGAAAAACTAATTAACTATAAACAGTATAAGGCAATTTATCAATTAACATTTTTAATATTTTGTGGATCTCCTCTAAAATTTTCAAAATATTATATATAGGGCCTTTTTGTTTAAGGTAATGATATATAAACCAGTTCCATTAAACCCTTTTCGGGAGTCTAGGCCAGCTCCTTAATTTTCTTAATGCTTTAAAATATTTTTACTTTGCTAAACCTTTCAGCCCAGCTGAGATCTTAAGAAGACAACCTAATTCTTTTAAATTTTTATTTTAGGGAGAATACAATTCCTTGCACGGTGGAAAATGGTCGGTTCAAAATTTAGCTTTATACTTGGAGGGCACTCGTGGCAAAGAAGTAACAGATCGTTTATTTGGTGCCATATCTTGGCTTATTGTACATTCACTAAGAGCTGTGGCCCCTGTAATGGCCAGCGATCGTCATTGTTTTGAATGTTATGGTTACGATATTATAATCGATAATAATCTGAAACCATGGTTGGTTGAAGTGAATGCCTCCCCCTCGTTAACATCGACAACGGTGACGGATCGCATTTTGAAATATAAATTGATTGATAATATATTATCGGTCGTCCTACCACCAGATGGAATACCAGAGTAAGAGCAAGTGCTATATATTTTTTTTAGTTAAATTGAAATTATTATTTCTTTATAAATAATTTTAGTGTCCGTTGGAATAAAATTCCCAACGCTGATGCTTTAGGCAATTTTGAGCTATTGATTGATGAAGAATTGGCCGCTCAAGAAGAAGCTCAGAACAGTCAACAGAATAAAAATTCCAAATCGATGGGTAATAGATGGAAATGATCATTCTTATTAAACATAGTTTTTTATATAAAGTAAATAGAAGAATTTTTAATTAGTGCAATATTTAGTTTTACTATAAAAAAAAATAAAAATAATTTTTGAATGTATGACTGAAAAATGCGGAATTTCTTGCAAATTTTGACAGTTGATTGTAAAACATAAATTCTTTGCAAAATAAATTTTTTTAAGTGTACATATATGTTTTTGTATTGTGCCATATTTCGGCAAACATATGGATTTCGCGCCGAAAGTACTGGTAATTCAAAAGCTTATTTCGGATACCCTGTTCTGAAGTGAAGCGTTGTGAATCGATCGAAACAAATGGAAGTCGTAACGGATACAGTCTGAAAAATCAATTTCGACAGACGTGCACACTTACATACGACTTGAAAAGTTGACAAGTCAGATGTAAATATCCGTTCCACATCCACCGACAGATGAATACCTTTGGCAGTTCTACTGATATCCAAAAACATTAGTTCATTAATTTTCTTTTTCAATCCTACAACCCTAGACCAAAAAGTTTCAACGTTACCAGAATGTAATGAAATTATTGCAATAATTTCCATTTTCTTTCAGAATAGATGAAACGCAAACACGCGTTTCCTGCACGCCGGTTTCAATGTAACTGATTTTCAAAGCATTTCAAACCGGTAAGGCGATTGAAATTTTGAAGTTGTACTAAACATGTCTTTGGAGTACTTCAGTACTTTTGCAAAGCTAATAGTACTGAAAAAAGTACAACTGTACTGACGTTATCATCCCTGATGTTTGCATTCATTCCGTTTTGTGTTTTTCAGCGTTTAAAAAGCTGCAGTTGAGATAGTAAAAGTCATAAGATTGTGCTGCAACCTCGATATCTTCATTTGTCATTGGACGAAAATAAATCGTTACCTTTACTTCTGATTCATTAAATAAAAACAGTTGCAGTAAAGGCAAAAGCAAAAATTTGTACACAACAAAGAACATCGGAAGTCGACATGTTCGAAAGTGTTTGACAGACTGATGGAGGTGCACGGCCTAAAAAACACTTAATTGACAACATCTTTTGTAAGTTGTTGTTGTTTTTTATTTTGTTTTTTTTAACCTACCACAATAACCACAATTTTAATGTGAATGTAGTCACGGGAAAAAGATTGTTAAAAATAAAAATTAAGGTATGAATTTAAATAATTATAATAAATGAATTACTTACCCCATAATACGAACCACACTGGTGCAGAATTAAAATTTTCGGAATAAAAATCAGGGAGCTACTTGCGTATGCGATGCGAAAGAAAATTGAAGCAAATCGAGTGATTGGTCCTTTTTAATGCGTTAGCGCATTTGTCTTTCGCATCTTATTTATTTTCTTTTCGCAAATCATCACTAATTATTATTTTTGGAATTTTCAAACGAAACCACGTTAAGCGGCTTAACTTACCTTTTTTATAGTTTTATACCCTTCACCGAAGGTAAAAGGGTATACATAAGTTTATCATTCAGCTTGTTATTTCTGAAATATTAATCTAATCCGGCGTTTCCACATGCAAGTTTTTACTTGCAAGTAGTGTATACGTATTATCAACGAAAAAGCGAGGAAACAGCCGATTGGCTGAAAGTACACAAATTGTGTGAATGTTAGTGAAAAAGTGTGAGTGTATTGAGTTTTTCGAACTTGTACTTGCATGTGGAAACGGGGGGAAAGAGCCTATAAAGTATATACCTATTTTTTTTTTTTGTTTATTCTGCTAGACAAATGCAACATGATGTATCTTGCTTTAAAATTTTCAAGGGGCTGTAGTTTGCAATTGATTGCATCTTTTTAAAGTTTTACGGATTTTATTAAGATTTTTCCCCTGTAAAAAAGATTATGTACGCCTTTTTTATTTTAAGCCATCGAATATATTCTGGCTCCTTATGGGTAGGTACGTTTATTTAGCGATGTTTGTCTGTGTTGAAATGGTGATATGAAGAGGACTTGGTTGCCTTATATTTATGTCACATACACTCCGGTTAATTTAGCTATTGAAATTCAGTCTGATCGGTCCAGAAATGGCTGAGATATAAGCAAAAAACCACGACCTTTTCTAATTTTACCAATAAATCCTTTGTGGTTGCCCCCAGGCATTTCCAAACGGTTGGACCGATTGACATCAAATTTTACGTACGTAAATAAAATAATAAAAAAAAACAAAGGAGCATTAGTGAATCCAAAGTGATCCTTATCCATTACACTCCAAGTAGACTCACGACAACGTGGAGGTCCATGGACGATTTTTTGTTCAGAAAACTAAGGTGTAATAGTGCGTGGCAAATGTAATATGTGCGTGACGATGTTAACAGTTAAAAACAAAATTAATTTCATATATGTATGTATATTTTTATTTTTAAACAAAACTATTTACATATGTATGTATGTAATCTAGGATGGCTTCTTGTAGCTGTAAAAATATACATAAAAATATAAACAAATAAAATATAAATTCTATCTGATAAATTCGCAGAAATTTTGGAGAGAAACTGACATTAATAAAAAGTGATTAGTAAATCCTTTCCGAATATTGAAAAGTACAAAAAATTTTTATAATAAAAATTAAGAAAATATGCTTTAACAAAAAATGTTTTCTTAACAAAATCAGTAGCGATAGTTCGAATGCTGTAATCAAATGGAATTTGATTAAATTTTGAAATGAAAGACAAAACACTTAATGATCTTTTTTCTTTTCAATTATTTTTCTTTATATTTATATATTTTTTTTTTTATATTTTATATAATTTTTTGTAATTCATATTTGGATAAAAAGAATGAATCTTCGAACAAATCATACTTAAGTGTAAATCGAAATACATGAAATAAACGTACAAATATTAAATATAATACTAACTTTAAATTATACAATAAAATGTGTTGTTAAGATTACAGATTTTTAAAAACATAAACATTTTAAAATTCTAAATGTAAAATTGGGCAACGTATTAATTTTTCTGAATGAAGAATGCCATAATTTATTCATTTTTTATTTAGTTAATACAAACATTTTTACGAAAATCAATAATGAAAGAATTATTTACATAACGAAAAACAAAACAAAAAAAAAAAACAAACAAACATAAAACACAAATTCTACACTATTTCGAAAAACATAATTTTATTTTCTTCTTTTAAGACTTTTCGAAAGTAAATTAGTAATTCTGTTTCTGAGTGGCGAGGGAAAATTTTCTTTAAAACTCTTTCGACATTAAGAAACTGGCAGTAAATTTAAATTTTCTGTTTAAGAAATACAAAAACAGTGTAGAAATTAACACAAAACTTACAAAAACAATTATATATTTACTAGATTTCTTAGCTTCATAGAAGAAAAAATGAAATTGTAATAAACGCAGTAAATATTGCTGCTAGAGATTAACTTATAAAAATTAATGTTTTTTTCTTCTTGCATTTAAAAAAATACATGTATTTCAATAATGAAAGTAGTAAAAAGTATTTCAATGTTTATTTATGTATAATTTATATTTAAATTAGTACATTTCCTTTTTTTTTTTTTCTTTTTTTAAGTTTTTATTAATTACAAAAATTCTTTTCTAAGCTAAATGAAATTATGTATTAAATATTTTGAATTTTTATTAAAACTAATTTGGAATGTAGCAATTGCCTTCATTTATTTTATTTATATTTTTAAGATTTTAATTTGTTTAACTGTTTTGAAATTTATAATCACAGTTTTAGTATGTATTTTAATTTTACTTTTTACGACTAAATTCACACTTTGAAAGTTTTCTTTTAGAAAATGTGGAATTGTTGGTTAGAGGATAGCGAAAAACAGCATGTTCTCTTCCCCTCTCACCAATAAACTCAGCCTTTCTAGAAGAAAACTTTCATAGTGTGAACCCAGAATAAGCTGTGGTTTAATTATCTTTTTCGTTTAAGGGCATTTCCACTCTACGTTGAATGAAAATTCCAATAATTCTCGGAATTTTTTAAGAAGAATTAGAAACATATATGGATGTTAAATACTCTAAGGTTTTTATATATTTAATAATAAAAACATACACATATAATGGCTGTGTAACACAAAACACTTAAGCCAGTGTTTAAGCAGTTTTTATAGAAAAATTGTTGACGTTTTTCCATAACTAAAACTTAAATTAAAAAGCTTAAATTCTGTATGACTATAACCATATTATGCAAACATATGTCGCTACCTTTGATTTTAATGAGATACAACGAAATTTGCAAGGCGAATTTACACCAGGTGACCTTATCCTGCTACGTAAGCAACAGCTGATTACTAACCTTGTGTCAAAATGATATACCGTTCATGTGGTTCTGGGGAATATTTACTAAATTTTATAGTTTTCGCTTAAAATTATGTAATTTAAAATTTTTTTAAATTATTCCATTTGAAAACAAACAATTTTAAACTAAAAAGAAAATTAAATATTTGTTTAAATTGCTTACTACAGAGTTGTATTATTTTTGACACAACGTTAAAATATTTTACAGCGTGTAAACGTTTTAAAAATAAGACCACCTTGTACGAATTCGCATTGGAAATTTGTAAAAAAGTTGAGTTTTAATTTTTTTGTTAGTTAGAGCGTTCTGCATTTCAGGTAAGGATTTGTCTGTATATGCTTTTGCGATTAATGTTTTCAAATCATTTTTAAGATTTTTTTCTTTAGTTTATTAGTTTTTCTTTATTTTTTTTTTATATAATAAATGTTTAACAATTATGTCAAATACTTGTGTAAATGGAACGGCTTACAATTCGTATTGTAGTGGATATAATTCCAAAAAAAAGTCGAATGTTTCGTAATACAAAACAGTTTACATTATATGCATGTCGGAAATTTAAAGTAAAGGTATGTTCAGGCCTAAAAAATATTTGACGAAAAAATCCAAAAACAGCGTGACCAGTAAATTGGTCACACTTAAGCTTTATTTTTAGCAATTTTAGCTGACATACTTAACTTTATTTGTAAGAAAATAATTGCACAATTTAATTAAGTAAATGTTAAATGATGTTTGATATAGCCAAACATTTGGCCAAAGCAAATTAGTTTTTAATAAAACTAGCGGTTACGTGTAGGACGTCAAATATTTAATAGGTGTGAACTTAGCTTAATATATATATCGGCAGCTCAATTCCAAAACATGCCAACTCGAAAAAGTGAGTTCTGCAGGACAAGCTATTAAAGTTTACGGACTATACAACATTCAGTTGTATGCCAAGTTACATTTTTGTTCATAACTTTGGATTGGATAAGCCGATTCAAAATTTTACAGAATTTAATTTGAAAAATACTCAACTCAAAAACCGTTAAAAATTAAAAACATGCTAAGCCGACTTAGAATGTTTTGGAATTGAGCTGCCGATATAATAATAAAGAAGTATGTGTACATATTTTAATTGAGGGGCTGGGAATCAAAATGTTACAAGTGCTAAAATAAAAATTCTGAGTTACTGGGCTTTAACGTAAAATGTGTATTTAATAAAAACTTTCGGTCAATGTAGAGCTTGAGGGAAATATACAGGGTTATTTACGGCATTCGATACAGATCCAAATTCGCATTTGAGTTGTATTGTAATTTCGATCGATATCGAATGCCGTAATTTGCCCCCTACTAAGTTTTTACTCTCCTTCCCTCCTTCTATTCTACTCGTTTTCTATAGTCTAAATTTTATTACGTGGTAGTTTATAATCAGCCTAATTATGAATAAAAATTCCCCGGGAGTTTTCTCCCTTCTTTCATTTTTTCTATGTAAATTCACTTAAAGAAATGTGAAAAGGGAACAAAAACTCCCGGGGAATTTGTATTCAAAATTGAGCTGTATATTTTGATTACTTTTGCATCTAACTAACGGATCTGTTCTGACATTCGCATGATTGTCAAATCGCATCTAAGTTGGAAAAGGCTTAACTTGTTTTTACGTGTTTTGCACCTCAGGCGTTATGCTTACCATTTGTCTTATTTCGAAGTTGCTTTTGAAAAGTAAAAACTTATGTTTTTTAAGAACAAAAATAACCGGGTATGTCATTGAAATTATTCACAGCACTGACAACATACGTTTTTCGAAGATAATTTCCGATGAGTTGTTTATTAAAATCGCCAGTTCAGAAGAAAACAATTAACAAAAACATAGAATATTTTTTAAATTTCATATATTTAATAAAAATTTTAAGAAAAACGACTAGTTTTAATGAAAACAAATATTAAAGATATTTAAGTTGTTCTTTACTTTATTCTTTCTTTGATTTGTCTAAATTCATCAATTCACTTCAGTATACTCAGTTTACGATTTGAACTCGCCAAGTCTTGCGATTTACAGAGCTCCTCTTTTGCAAGTTAAACTCACGTTCGCAAACGTTATGCGACTGCCAGAACATACACGTTAATTAGTTTAGTTTTTGCACTTGTACCAACCCTTTGGATTTAATGCCCTCAATTTAAAAGGTTTACAATTTTATACATGATTTTGTATTAATTTTTAATATACACATTTTAATGTTCAACTACAATTATAATAAGCCTTATTCCGGCTGTCGTTGTCGTCATCGTCATCGACAGTGTCGTTTTTTTTAGAATATTTAAAAAACACAGGCTGTGTGCCACTTTATTTTATTACAAATAACGACATTGTCGATGACGACAACGACAACCGGAATAAGGCTGAATAACTTTTCCTTTTATTTTGATAAGTTTAAGTAATTTTATTTCTATAAAGGGACTAAAATTGGATTTCAAGTTTTATTGTATTTGGTTTTCTGAGTAGTTACAACATTTCTGATTCAAATCAGATTTTTTAAATTATAATATTACAAAAAAAAAAAGCAATGGATTTAAACACTTGTTTGGTCAACTATTTACTAAATAAGATTTTATTTTAAAGATTTCTTAACTTTTGTTAAATATGCATTATTCAGTTGTGCCACAGAACTCAAATTCATACGAAAGTAAAAATGAAAACGTTTTTAACTTCTCTAGAAAACGAAAAAGTTTCCTTTTTTAATTTATAAAAGTAAAACAAAAACGGAAATAATTGAAAAATTTGTAAATTTTTTACTTTCGTATAAATTCTGTGACATACCATATTATTGAGTTTCAAATTGTTTTGAAATTTAAGGTGTGATTTGCGTGAAAAACAAAAACAAAAAAAAAATCAAACTAATTTAAATTCACAATAGAAGCAAAATTTTCACAGGATGTTCGCAGCAAATACCCACTTTATTTCCCTGGGTCTACACTAAAGATAAATATCTCAGCAAATTGGCAATAACGTCGACAGAATACCAGAGCAATATTTCGTATTGCTCAGCTTATGTGAAAGACATGGGAAAACGTATTTATGGTAACTTATAAATCGAAAAAAAAATCAAGGAAGAAGGTGCTGTGTAAAAACTTCCGCTATCTTGCAAAAATTATTTTTATTAATATAAATTCTATCTTATTCGACTTTATTATTTAAATGTTTATTAATTTGTTTAAGCTTGAGGTATTGTTTTATGTAAAACTATTAATTTTTATACATTTTTTTTTTGTTAAAATAAAATTTATATTTTTAATTAAAAAAATGAACTCAAGCTTAACCAAATTAATATAAATTTAAATAATAAAGTCGAATAAAAAAAAATTTATATTAATAAAAAAAATTTTTGCAATTTTATTTTAGTGTTACTTTAATTCTTTAATTAATTTCTTTTACTTCAATTCAAATTTGCTACCATTTCACAAATTTAATTTCTATCGCACACAATTTGCTTCTATTTTTTTTTCTTTTTTTTAAATTGACAACCAAATTTGACGTTTTATGTTAGCAATAATTGTCAACGACAATGGACTAACAATTATTGCAACATAAATTGCCGGAAATAAATATGTACAAAAAATTGCTGTCTACATTAAAGATAACATAATTTTGACATTTACTGCAATATATGTCGTAATAATTATCTCTGGTATAGACGGGCAGTTAGTTAAATAAACATACATGTGACAATTTCATACAAATTATAAGCCTTCTATATGTCAACTCCATGTCTTCAATATACCAAATCCATAAACCTACATACAAAAAAGGGACAGCTAGCTTCCTAGTAAATGCACATTTTTTAATTAACAGGTCAACAATACACAAGAATAAAAAAAAAATTAATCTTTTTTAAGTCGAATTCATAAGGTGGCCGCATTAGAGAGCTGTGCTAGCTGGATGCTCCTTTTTTATGTATGTAGGTATGTATGTATGTATGTATATGCCAGAAAAAATTGACATCCAGCATAACTCGTTCTTTGGCCACCTGTATAAATTCGGCTTGAAGTAGCTCAATTTTTTAAAAAACTTTAGTTAATTTTTTGTTCAAAAAATGAAAGATGTCCTTTGGAAAAAAATAAGACAGAAGAAAAACTCCAAATTGTTGCTCCCATTGTGAATGAAGGTTTTACCATCTTTATCATAAAAAATATTTTTGATCTATAAAAATGATATTAAACAAATTTTTTAACAAAAAATCATTTTATAAACCTTAAATATTTTTTTATGAATGTGGCCTAAATAAACAAAAAATATATATTTTATTATAAATAATAACCAAAATAAGGCACTTAAAGAAGAAAAATAGTTAATTCACTTACGCAGAATTAAATAAGAATTCTAGTCCCATTAACAAAAAAAATTAATACATTTATATATACATATCCATATATAAAAAAAAAATATAATAACAAAAACGATAGTGAAAGCTTAAACAATTTTAAATTAAAAAACAATTTTAATTGAATAACATATTTTTACATATCTTCTATGTAATAATATAAAAGAAATACAGACTTGGAAATTATACCCACTTTAAAGCAATTTAAAAATTGTTCGTTACTAATTAATTATACTTAAACAGTCTCTAGTCAAATACGTTTATATATAGTATGTTTGTTAATTAATTAATCTATTCGTTTCCGTTTTTTTTAATTTTAAATTTTTAGTTTAGTTTTACTTTTGAAAA
Source organism: Pollenia labialis (assembly GCA_949318255.1). Lineage (NCBI taxonomy): Eukaryota > Metazoa > Arthropoda > Insecta > Diptera > Polleniidae > Pollenia > Pollenia labialis. Next base: position 158,776,698 of record OX439142.1, read on the forward strand.
TTAATATTCAAAAATTTGCACTTGCTTTTCTAAGAGTCAATTTTGTTAATTTTAATAGTTAATTTTGCAAACAAAGTATACACAAAGGATTTTGTAACCATATTTGCAGTTACTGTAAAGGAAATAAAGGACTCGGCATTTTTTTTATATAAAAAACATTAATATTAATAAAAAGTGTTGTTGGCTTAGTGTTGATGTTGTTTAAGGAGTTTTAGCATTCGGTGGCAAAATAAAATATCTCTACAATGTCCTCATCTTCCTCTTCCGTTTCGTTATTGAGTTCCTGTATTGTAGCTGGAGATTTAGATTTAGGGTTAATGACAATACAATTTTGACCACCTCCTTTATTGAAGCAATTTGTAGTTGTATTAGAATTTGGAGCAGCTGTAGTAGTAGTAGTATTAGTTGAAGTTGTTGTTTTTCTATTACTGTTTAAGCCACGAACAACAACGTCTTCGCCCAGACATTGACGAAGAACGTTGGCCTATAGTCACACTTTTGAAGCAGTGTGTTGCGGTCCAGCTACGGCTCCAGAATATTGAGATTGTGTTTGATGTTTCTGCACCGTTTGGTAAGTAGGCTGTGAGTGTTGTTGTTGTTGTTGCTGCCCGGCAGCAATATTATTTGCATTCGAAGCGCCACCCAACGTAACTTGCGTTATAAATGGGCCTCGACTGCGTGCACTACTATTTAAGGTGGCTGGTGAGAAACCATTCATGGCAGCTGCCCTCCAATGAGCCTGGCTTTGTGGTGTGGCAGCAGAGGAGGCTGACGCATGTTGTTGGTGATGAGGAAGGTGATGTTGGCTTGCATTAATCGTTATGCCTGCATGACCATTATGTTTTATACTGCCCTGCCGTTGCTGAAAACTATTGTTCAGCATTGATCCTGGACTTAAGTTATGTTGTGCAGTTTCGTAATCGTAAAAATTTGACCGTAGACTTGGATTGTTGCTGTTCGTTTGATATTGTTTCAAATTTATATCCTGTGAACGCGCACTACGTTGGGAATGATAATGTTGTTGACGTCGACTATTATTAATAATTTTATACATACACACACACACAAAATCATTTTATACAAATATCAATAATTTTTACAATAGTTCAAGTTGCAGTTGGTAGAATATAAAAGCCCAGCCAAATAGTTATGCATTTTTTTGTTATTTATTTATTTGGTTTTTTCATAAAAGCATAAGAAATTTGTTTAATTTTCATGAAAATAGATAAAAAAAAAGTTAAAAGAAAGTAAATAAATGAATAAACATGTTAAAAATGAAACGAAGCAACCAAATTACTGCTCTAAGAAAATTTGTATGTAGAGAAATATGGGTACAAAGCAAAGTTACATGCAGCCAGTATTTAAGTAAAGCAAAATTCAAAAATCTATAATAAAAAAAACTGCTACAAATAATTGGTATTTGCGTCAATCAAACACGAATGCATTTCTTATGTCAATATAATCAAAATAATCGAAATTCTGCGCCATGAAGGAATGTTTTAGATTGCGGATTGCAACATTAATAATTTTGCTTTTATTTAAGGTCCATATTATTTTATCAATACTACTTGACTTTATCCTATCCACAAGTCTCAAGCTCCCAAGCAGTTCAAAAAGAGTTCATAAAAATAGCTAATTCTAAAACCACAAGAAAATGTTTTTCGGTTATAAAGACTTAACGTATTGATAGTCATGTCTTAAAATAATAACAAGAAAAAAAGTGTGCTGGGAGCAACCGTCATAATTTAGATTTCTACTGAGTAGTTATCACGAAACAATAATCACAGCAACAAATTCTTACTATTTTAGGAATTTTTTTTGAATGAAACACAACAATATTTTTTATACTATTGTAAAATATTAGGATATTTCACATTTTAACGTCAAGTTTTTTTGCCCAACTTATTTTGATATTTCTTTGTCTCAGTGTTGAGAAACTCAACCATGGAGAAGTACACAATTGAACAGCAGAGCAAATCAAAACGCATTTTGTGCACTTTGGTTTTTTTGGACAGCAAAATCGATCAAATGTGTCCACATGGAAAATGAGAATCCACGAGTGGCTGTTGAAAAGCCGATGCATACACAAAGGGTGACTGTTTGGTGCGGTTTATGGGCTGGCGGCGCATTGGGGCCGTGCTTTTGAAAATAAAGTTGGCCAAGCAGTTACCATGAATGGTGCTTGCTATCGCAAGATGATAACAGATTTTTTTGTAGCCAGAAATTTAGGATATAGACCAGGACGATATGTGGTTCCAACAGAATGGTGCCACATGCCACACATACAACGAAATAATGGCTCTTTTGGCGATGTTAATTGGACGCCACGATCATGTGACTTAAGACCGTTGGACTTCTTTCTTTGGGGATATTTAAAATAAAAAGTGTACGTCAATAAGCCAAGAACAATTTAAGAGCTAAAGGATGAGAAAATTTGGCGTATTAATGACCTTGAACATTGAATAGTTGTGTCTCAGAGTCATTAAAATATGGACCATCAGATGGAGGTATGCCATCGAGGCCGAGTCGAGCATTTAGGCGATTTTTTGTTTCACACATAATTGTCATAGATCCTTCTATCATAATAAAAAATATTAAGATAATTCACTGAAAACTTTTTGTTCGTTTTCGTTGGAGCACCCTCTACAACTCATAAATTTATAAATTTTTTCGTTTTAAATAAAGACTAAGTTTATCTAATCGGTTAAGAATCTAAAAGAATTTGCAATTAAATTTAAGTTTTTATTATTTCAATTGTATAAGAAATAAATGTGTTATTATTTTTGTTTTTACAGAAATATTCTAAATCAAACCTGAAGACGCATCAAATTATTTTTTTAACACTAAAACGAAACTTGAAATTTGAAAAAAAACTAAGATAATAATTGAAAACTACTTTTAAATTAAAAAAAGCTACTAAAACTAAAAAAGCAAATTTGTAAATAAAAATCCATAAACAAGTTAACAAAGAAAAATTGTCGTTACAAAAAAGTTGTAATAAAAAGTTACCTTTCAGCTTCGACTTTAAGACGTTGCCTAAGCACTTGTTGACGCATGCATTCTAAAGTTGATTCCGACAAAACATCATTATTTGAGCAGTTTTCATCACTATGACAGATAAATATTACAAAAATGGGAAGAATTTTTTAGGTGTTAATATTTGTTAAAAAAAAAAATCAATTTAAATTAAAAAAAGAAGCTGGAAGCAGTTCAACCCAAATTGCAATGAAAAAGCAAAAAAAAAAAACGTTCAGAAAAAAAGAAAATGTTATAAACTTCTTTCTTCGTTTTACAAAAAAAAACGACTTTGGTAGCAATAAATTTAATAATAAAAAAATACATATGTACATATGTATGTAAGTTTGTATGTAAAATTGTGTGGATATATGATCATGTATTTCATTTGGTTTTTATATGTCCAAAAAAGGCAGTTTATATTAAAATGAAAGGAAACAAAGAATAAGCTCGAGCTCACCTAATTTGTTGATGATGATTATGTTGTTGGAGTTCTTCATAGTTAGAATAGTGTTGGTAACGATGATTGAATATATCATTTTGATGAATGCCACCATTTGTGCTATTATCGCTATGAATAGCTGAGCCTCCACCGCCAGTACCATTTGCATTGGCGGGTGGTAGTGGCGGTGGAGGTTGATAGGCTGGAGGTGCTAATTTAGCATTGCGATCTAATGCTGCTAATGCAGCAACTGGTATTTGATTATTGGCAGGTGTTCTTTCATTTGCAGCATTTATTGTAACGGGTGGTTGACTTTCAGCAGGAGCTACACCATCTTTTCGATTTTTTCCAAAACGAAACATGTAGCCAATGCCTCGTAATATACCTGGTTTCTTGGCTCTTGATTTGTGTTTTCCATCATTGAGTGAGCTTTGACAGGGGCCATTGCGTTGGGTAAAACCACCGTCAGCGGAATCGCCATCCTCTAAGAGCCAGGTTTGGCGGGCTTCTAAAACAAAAATTTTACAAATTTGTTTTTTATAGATTACAAAATAAAACTATCTCAATAACTAACTTTTAACATCATGATCACTAGATACAGCAGCTCTTAGACTTTCTTCGCGTCCTCTACCACGTGGAGCTCTTAATGTCGTGGGTCCACCTCTTGGCTCTTCAGACATTTGTATTTCCTGTACCATGGTTTGTAAGGACTCCAAAGAAGATGATTTCTTCAAACCCAATGAAGGCCCTAAATCGCCTACTTGATCTCTAGCTTCTGCTTGCAATTTTTGTTGCTCAATGCCCGAATTGGTTTTGGCGTGTTTATAACCGGGTATTCTAGCATTAGCTTCAGCTATACGAGCTGACAAAGATTCCATGGAGCCACTAAAAACAGCTGACTTAGTGTGGGCTATGCGTCTTTCACGTTCTCGTTCTTCACGCAGTTTCTTATTACGCTGATATGTGCCCGTTTCTCGAGCATCTAAGGCGGCATGATGTTTTTCCGATATAGAACGTCTGCCCAAAGCATCACGACTAAAATGTTCAACGCCAGAATTATTCGTTTCCAGACTAAGCTGAGAAGAATAAGTGGCATCAAAATTTTGCGGCGCAACTCCAGAGGTTCGATTGCTAGATGTGGCATTACTGATTATACTAGAAGCCAAAGATTCATTAGGACGATGAGGAAGCGTGCTGTAAAATAATAAAATGTATAAAACAAAAAACAAAATTAAAAAAAAAAAAAAAAACTGTTTCACTTACGGTGACGTAGGCTCGGGATCATGTTCAATTAAAACCGAATTGTTGACATGTTGTTGGTGATGTAGAGCTGGAGACCAGGTTTCGTTGGTAGCCATGTAGTAACTTTCATTACGTAGAGCATTAGGTACACTACTTTTAACTCCAGACGCCGAGTTAACAGTAGCAGCAGTTGAGCGACCTTTTTGCCCTGAATTGCCAGAGCAAGCACCACCGGTTAGTCTATCTAAGACGGGGTTGCTCCAACTAATTCATATAATAAATTATTAACAATTAGAACAAGATTTTTAGATTAATGCTAACGCAACTTACCGATTCATTTCACTATTTGAACAGCCACTATTACGTTTATCTGCTGATCGATGTTCGGGGTTTAAATAAATCACAGTGGCTCCACTATTTTCACTGGTACTTGAGCTTTCATTAGTGTGCTCCAATATGTCACCCGAACTGGCAGATCTTGTGATTTTGCGGGCAACTTGTAGACTAATCATACCCGGATGTTTACCCGGGTTATTCACAATGGCACGTTTTAAAGTATCCATAGCTTCAGCGTTACTCTGCCCCAGTAATGAGACGCCATTTACACTAACCAATTGATCATTCATGCGTAAACGTCCATCTCGTGAAGCAGCACCGCCATGAATAACATTCTTTACAAAAATGCCTACATCTCCATCATTTTTCATAGATCCATTCGAACTGCCATTCGAGGAGCCTGTAATATTAGGACTGGTCTTGCCCTTAACACTTACACCGAGCCCAGCCTTTTCGGTATCATGTACAGGTATATGAAGGGTAAGAATTTCTCGGGAACGCCAGGCATTACCACTTTGTAAGCTGTCCTGTTTTGTTTAGAAAAAAAAAATATTTTCTTTTATTAATTAAAATGGATAAACTTTTATTTAATTAAGGTAAACTTACGCTGGAAGCTGCAGATTCACTGCCAGCATCGATAAAATGTTGAGATTCGTTAAGATTTTGATTTTGTTGTTGCTGATGCTGTTCGAATAATGATCGAGCGCTATTGGATTTGTTAACATCTTGTTGATACGTTTGCATGGAAGCTGGTAGCACTGGTGCTGGAGGTTTAGGTGGCGAATCAAATTCGTTTTCTTTGTTTTCGAAGTTCTACAAAAAAAAAAAGAAAAAATTTAAAAACACATACATACATACATACATCCATGAATATTTTAACAATTTTTAATAATTCACTTACGATTTCTCTTTCTTCTGGATCAGCCAATTCCTGTTGTCTTGATACCACCAGTCTAACGGTAGCTCCTGGTTGTGTAGCTCTTAATATTGAGACCACATCAGTTTGTGTTTTACCCGTCATTGCGATACTATCAACTTCCAAAAGACGATCGCCAGGTTTCAAACGACCATCTTCTATGGCTGCCCCTCTGGGTAAAATATTTTTTATATAAATTGGACAATGACCACCAGCCGGATTATCGCGCGTTGTCACTGAAAATCCTAAACCATTGGGACCTTTTTTTAATACTATCTCAATCTTGCGACCCAATTTGCGTGTGTTAGCTACTTGCAAAGAAGCTCCGACAGGCGCTGTATTTGGTTTTTTTGTAGGAGATACAGTTGCTACTTTACTCTCTAAACTCGAAGCCATTTTCTCCTCAGCTTCTATCATTTCAGCAACCTTAGAGTCTCTACGACGATTTTTTGAACCTTTAGTATTCGCTCTTATTACACGCACTCTCAATTCTGAAGATTCTAAAGCTTTACGTAAATAATCCTGCACCTTGAGTTCGGTTAGACCCATTAGCTTTGTACCATTAATTTCTAAAATACGATCACCTCTGCGTAAACGTCCACGCTCAGCGCGACTATCGGGCTCTACATGTTGTACCAATAAACCACCACCATGTTCGTTGTCAGGAATGGCTGTTAAACCTAAAGGGCTACCGTACTCATTAATGAGTAACAGCATTTCTCCATCTTTTTCTCGTATGGACTCATAAGCTTGGCCTAAAGGTTCTTTGCGTGTACTTTCTCGGGGCAAAGATTTGCTAGTGAAAAATTGCTGTTGATATTCTCTCGAGGGCTGTTGTTGATGTTGCGCATGTTGCTGTTGTTGCTGTTGCAATTTCTCGGCAGCATCCATCCATTTGTAACCAGTGCCATCTCCTAAGAATTGCATTGATAGTCTTCCGGATCTGGCAAAAGGTTGATGAGCTGGCACTGGCGGCGCCTGATGGTGCCCATCATCATCTTCTTCCCACTGTGGAGGTAAATAACCTCCTTTTTCTATATGCACTTTTTCAGGGGAATCACCAGCACAATGTGGTGCTGCTGCTGACCAACGTTTATTTCCATTATCAGCCGCCTTCAAAGACGCCAATAAATTTGGATCACTACTACGTCTTACTTGTAGACCTAAACCTGTCATTGGGCATGCCGTTGTGCTGGTAACCTCAATATGAGGTGTAGAATTATCATTATGGGCACCATTTGTGGGCGCATCTGTATTTGTGGGATCACGAAATATATCAGGCGATCCGGTGCCCACCGATGAACTACCCGAAGCACCATCACCACCACCCTGGGGTACGCCTGGGTCCGGTCCAGAATCTTCAAAACTAGCATGTATATATTCCCGGTCATCGGCTACTTCACGTACACAATCGTCTGGATCTAAAATGCCGCATTGTGTTTGTAAGTGATGTACTGAAACCCAAGAATCTGGATCCTAAAAATAGTTAGAAAGAAAGAACAAAACGTTTAGAAATTATAAAAAAAAACCATTAAAAAATATATTTAAATTTGGGTACTTTTGTAATACTTGCATCAGAAGTATTATGTATTTATCGAAAACGTGACTTGAATTTAATTATAATTGTGTTTAGAAAGAAGGGGAAATTCGAATATTTCAATGCCTTGTGTGTAACGATATTGTAGGAACACTAATATTTATGAGAAGTGCATTGCTCAGTCGTGATACGAAAGAGAATTTTAATTATTCGAAAATTTTGACTATTGCATTTAGATTATTTTGTGAGCAAAATTTTAATTAAATTAAATTATAACTACCAATTTTTTTTAAATTTAATATTTCAAATGAAGAAGAAAAAAAAATTCCCGAATTCTGTTTTTGTTTGTTTTATTATTAACCTTTTTTACAGGTTGAAGAAACGTTATGTTTTCATAAATTAATAAATTTTATATTTACGTTCTTTCTTCTTTTTTTTTTTTGCTTTTTTCAGAACTTGTGATATTTTTAATGGAAACCCTTAACTCGGAACATAGAACCAAAGTTGTTCAATTTTATTTTGAAATTCAGCATTTGATTATTCAGACACAAAGATCATATCGAAATTTTAAAATTAATGGTCACAGAATAATTTTTGAACATGAAATGCACTCACTTAGATGCACATTATGGTAAGGAACACCAATTACAGATAAGATTATTGGACCATATGTTTTCGAAAACGAACGTTGCGGTTAATGTAAGCTGCAATTATTGAAATTTTTTTTGGGCCCAAAGAAGTTGGAACCAAAGCTCACACGGCTCGTCAAACTACGGCCTTTTTTTGGCGTGTTTCTGATTGTAACTGGCCACCGCTTTCGCCCGATTTGACGGCCCCCAATTTTGTTCTATGGATATGCCAATCAGCCAAGAACAATCCAACAGCTTAAGGCGAATATTCTAGAAGAAGTGCGTAGAAGGCGCTGGGACCTGAAATTCTAAGAAAATTTATGGAAAATGGTCTGGAAAGAGCATGTCAGGTCGAAGCAAGCAATGGGCCCAATTTGATAGTTATTATCTTAAAAACGTAATGTGAACATATTTCTTAACATTTATCTAAATTTTAATAAATGCCTTCCATCGTTAAATAAAATCAGAAAGAAAAAAGTTATTTATTAAATAAATCATAACGTTACTTAAGCGCCATCTAGTAAAAGGTATTTATTTTTAGAGTGTCACAACTTTGAGTTGGCATCACTGCTTTATATGAGCACCCATTTAACAGCTGATAGTTGCTTTTTGTTAAGTTTGTTTTGAAATTTCATTATGAATCGACTTCCACCACAGCAAAGCGCTCAAATTGTTTTAAATTTTTAATCAAAATAGTTCGGCGGATGGGCTGAAGCACAAATTGATATTTAATTTGAATTTACATTCAAAATTTTATTTTCCGATGAAGCCCATTTCTGGTTAAATGGGTGCGTAAAAAAGCAAAATTGTTGCGTTTAGAGTGAGGAGAATACACAAGCTTTTGTCGAAACGCCATTACATCCACAAAAAACTAATGTTTGGTGCGTTTTATGATGGGCTGGCGGAGCCATTGGCCCATATGTCTTCAAAGACGATGATGGTCAAATTGCAAAAAGTGGTTGAAAATTTGTTTTCCAGTTTGCGCCTTCTACCCGCCAGCCGTGGCGGCTACATGACAGAAATCATATTTAAACAATAGTTTCCTAATATTTTCATTCCAATAAAATTATATATTTCCTTGTTTTATTACGATTGAAACTTGTGTCAATCTATACCTGTAAAAACACCCTTTAGCTGTCTAGAGATATAAATGCCTTTTTTGTTCATTAAAAAAAAAACTATTACATTTGTAAACCAAATAACTATAAACAATAAAATATTGTATGTATTTTAAAGAGCAAGTGACTCATTTTCAACACCAAAATGTGCATAAAGTAACATTTCTAAAAATTTGCAATAATGAAAACAGTGGGTGTTGCATTTTTGATTTAAAAGAAGGCCGATGAGAAAAATAATTATTTTTTTTACACAATGCTAACCACTAATCAAAAATCAACAAATTAAATAAATAGACCAAACCATTTGGACAAAACCAGATTAAATACAAAATAATGGCAGTTAAAAACAAAAAGAAAAATCAAAAAAATTGCATCACAAAATAATCATTGAACAACCGAAGCATGAAAACCAAAAATATTTATGCTACAAAAATAAAATTAAAATTTAAGTTAGGGGAAGTTTGAGCGAATATATGTATCTTGATGATGATTGAGAATGCAAGAGTAAATATTCAAAGAAAAACAAGCAGATTCCCTATAGCAAGATCTTTACTCAGGGTTAAAAAATGACAATGCACTTTTGGTTCCTTGTAGGCCGCGTCTTTTAACATGTTGGCCCATACTTATAGTCAACATAATGTAAACTTTAAACTAAAGGCGGCTATAAATGCTTGTGAACACCATACTTTAGAAAAAGTCGACTTTATTTTTGACTATGATTGTGGACCATTATCATGAAGGGCTCAGAGCTAAAGCGAATAAAGTCAAAAAAGGAAAATTCGAAAATATTTCAAGGTTGAGTTAGTGAACTGTCATTTAATTTCTACAGCCATTGAGTTCTGTAACGGACTAAATCAACAAGTGTTTCGTTCCAATAGTAACGGTAATAAACCCAAGTCAATAATGGCTCCAGAAATTAATTGCAATTAACTTACTTAACTTCAAAATATTTTCGAATTTTCTTTTTTAACTTGGTTTGCTTCAGCTCTGAGCCTACTGGCATAACTTTTTTTCGACCCACTTTAATGTACTCAAATAAGAACTTACACATTTTTGTAAGTTTTTATTTTAAAATGAAATTTTTTTAGATATAAAAGAACATTTAGAATTTTCATGTAAACAAAAAACAACTGGTTGGCTCATATTTTACCAAACTGGCAAAACAAAAACAATTTTTTTTGAGCAAATTTGTGAAAGAATATAATCGAATGGTGGTGTTAATTTGTGGCAACTTAAAAGTCAAATAAACTACACAAGTAGTTCAAGAACATATTATGTTCAAGATGTTTTTGTGAATATAATGAAATTGTAATATTTACACAAACGTGCTTCATACTTTTTCATATTTAACCGTTTTTGTGCTTTATTTGGCCTTTTAGGCTAACTTCGGTATAGAAAAGGAAAGCACTGATCCAAAGCATGGCATGACACCCCCCAACTCTCCTGAGATAAATGAGCTCTGGTATTCTAAGATCATAAATTAGGTTTGGAGGCTGTCCCGACTAAAAATCTACTATGAGACCCCCCAAACTGAAGGCTTCATCCCGCCCTTGAGTACCGGAATACAACTTTTTTTAGAAAAGTTACAATTTGCTTTTATTTTTAGTTTTAAAAGTACAGAAAATTATTATTAAAAATTCACACAATGCTTAACCGGAAATATGCTTAATGCTTTAGCAAAAAAAAAAAAAAATTGAATTGTCAATTATGATGAAAAAAAAGAATAACAATGAATGAAAAACCATATAAAAATATACCATTAGAATAAAAAATTTTTATTTTCAAGCTATGGATTTTATTTAGGAGTATAGACACGACTTTTACCCAACAAACACGGTGGTTTGATTTCAAATTGAAAATGATTTGAAAACAAACGTTTTCTCAAACGACAAACGTTTGATAATGATTTGAAAATCATAGCATTCTCAACAAAAAGGGGAAATTATTTTCAAATTGAAAAATGCCTTTGTTTTCAACTCACTTTCAAACGTAATTCTCAAATGTTTTTCAAATGTGGATTACAATACAATGTGGAACATACATAAATAAAAATATTTTATTTTTTAATTTAAATTCATTATTTATTTAAATAAACTGTGAGATAAACATTCGGAACCATATCTAAAAGATGAAATAATTTCCGTCCTCTAATTCTTGCAAAGTCGCTCCATTTTATTTTGAGGATTTTAGCACAGCGATCCCACAACAAACATATAATCTCCACTTTCCCGTTTTATTTTTCTAATGGGGTTTTCCCTTCTACAAGTCATGCCGAACATGTAATACTGCAATTTTTTATTTGACGAGAACAAAACACAAGCAAATACCTTTGCTAAATTGCCGATTTATTAACACCAAGTTTTTACGATTTCTTGATTTGACGTTTTTTTTTTCAAAAATAATTTTATAACACCGAATTCATTTAAATTTTATACCACTGACAACCTACCATTAACAAGGTAATGCTTTCTTTTGTTTCTACTATAAAATAATGGCAAAAATAACTATTAAAACTTAAAATTTTTACTGTCCTGATTTTTTCGATTTTTTCCCAACTTCGTCTGGTAACCACATATATAAACAGAAGCGATCTTTTTACAGGGCATTGCCAACACTCTCGATTTATACGGGGCGTAAAGTGCAATGCCTTATGACATTTAAGGGTAAATTTTTTTTATAATTAAGCACGATGTTCTTTTAGAGAGCAAAGCATTTTTAAGAAACGAATACCAAATTGCAGTTTTTCAAATAAAATGTGACATTTTTTGTAGAAAAGAAAACACCATTAATTAGTATTCTTAATCATTGCAGTTATTCAAAAATATTTTTTATTTTCATATGAAACAAATCGTTCACTTGTAAAACGCATTTACGGGCCTGTTCTGAAAATCACGTTCTTTTGAAATCACACTTGTGATTTTGTGGTGTATTGAAAGTCATACCGTTTTTGTGTGTCTCGGTGTGATTTCGGCAATTGAAGATCACACCAAAACACACAAAAACGGGACACTAAAATATCACACATGTGATTTTAGTAGGCACTGATTTTCAGAACAGGCCTGTTAACCACAAAGTAAAGATTTAACTTTAATCGCCATTTTTAATGTGTTCATTTATTTTTCGCTTGAGTATTGCCAAGTTTAGTTTTGATTTGAATTTAACATTTGATACCAATTTCACATCAAATTGATGTCAAATGTTTATTTTCAAATCATTATCAATTTGAATTTAAATGTTAAAATCAAACAATTGAAAAACGTTTGAGAATTGTGTTTGATGTCAAATGATAAAATCATTTCTTATCAAAGGTTTGACTTCGTGTTTGTTGGGTAAGTTCATTAATTCACATACGTATGTATGTATGTTTGCAAGTGTATGTTTGTATGTATAGTTTGTGTACATAGTTACCTTTATATAACCATATGGTGACGGCGGTCTCTTGGTTGGTAGTGTTAATGAATAGGATTTTTGTAAATAGACATGTTGTATGCCTTCGTGTTTGGCGGAGACTTTATAGGTATGACGCCAACCAAATATGCCTGTTAATTTATTAGCCAAAGCTGGACATTTTGGTGGTAAATCAAACATTTTTGTGTTCGTTTTTGTTTGAAAAAAACTCTTTGGTATTTTATAGATTTTGTTATGTTTTATGCTTTTTAATTAGATTTATCACTTTTTAATAAAATTTTTATTTTGTTATACATTTCGTTTCAAATGGTGTTTACATTTTTGATATGTTAAAATTTTCTGCAATTTTTGTTTGTTTAGTTTAATAAATATTAATAAATTAAGGTTTTCTTTTTTTTTTTAAATGCAATTGTTATGTTTTCATATTTCTTTTAAAAACACTCTATTTTTATCATTTGCTATATAAATTTTTGCTGATAATGACGCAACTTTTTTTAATTCTACTGATAAAAACAATTTTTTTTTGTTCAACAATTTTTTATTCACAAATGTACGTGAATAACTAAATGAAGTTGAATGAATGGCACATATCTTATCTATTAGTTGCCACACTAAATATGTTTGCATGTATGTACAATTTGGAAATTCCTAAGATTCTTAAGTATTGGAAATTAATGTTAGGCAATTATTTCTGTTAAACTTGAGAAATATTACTGCTAAGATATCAACTTCTAAAAAAAAACAAAATATTAAACATTAGGGTTCTGACAAAAATATTCTATTAAACTGGAAAGTCATCCAAATCCGCTTGCAAGGCACCTTTCTCAAGTTCAAAAGCGAACAAGAGATTGAAGAGCCAATCTGAAGAGTTGAATATTGTAACTATTAACTGGTAGGTCTACATAAGGATGTTTTAGTAAATAAATGCTAAAAAAATTTGTTTTTTAAGCTTGTGAAGGCAAAGAGAAAAATTAAAATAAATGTAGTTTAATCAGTATTGTAGATATTTTGGTTGAACTGTTTCGTGGGTTTTAATCCAAATTTTTGTTTTTTTAATTAGGATAAAAAAAAGTTCATAAAATTTAATTTTCATTAAATTATTTTTATGAAGAAAGGAATTTTGCACCATGAAATTAATTAAATTTTATTGATAATTTTTCATTCCTGACTGACCTGGGACTCGATATCCCAGGCGTTTTTACGGACAGGTTACCCTTACATGTTTCAATCGAAATCACTCGATGTCTTTAGAGGGGTTTGCCGTTTAACACTCGCAGCCATCGACGACTGCTGGCAGTCAATAGTCAAACATTCAACTTTAAACCAAATTGTATTTAACACTTGGTAGATCGAAATTTGCCTTCTGAATGATTATCTATTTTGAATTGATTTACACGTTCTTCCTTGCTTCTGTTTTTAGCAATTTTTGTCAAGAATTCTTCTTGAATTCCAAAGTTAATTTTTTTTTGTTTTTCATTTTTGTTTGTCTTTCTTTTTTTTTCTTGACCTTTTTCAACACAACTTGCAGGACAAATGTAAACATAGAGCTCGTGCCTTAGCTTTTTAACAATAATCGGCACTTTTCCCATATAGAACTTCCAATAAATCCCAAAATAATTTAATTAGATGATTATTGTGTATGAATCAGTTCACTAACTCATTTAAAAAATAAAAAAAATCACGAAATTATAAACAAAGTAATAAATACAAAAAACACGTGATTTAAACAAATAGAAAAAAAATATTAAAAAATATCAGTTATTGTGATTTATTTTCCATAAATTTTCTTCATAATAATGACGCTAAATCACTTTTAAGTTATTATAAATATTTGATGATTAAGCAAAAAACATCTAAAAACGATTATTTCACCAATACAATTTGGACCATTGTTAAGAATGTTATAATAACAGAAAAACTAAAAAAGAGTCCTTTGAAGGAGTAATCAAAAAATTTAAACATTTTCCAGGAAGGTACATTTGAAGTGTACGAAAAATAGCACAAAATTGGGGAAATAAAACAATTGTTTTTTAAACCATCCGACTTGGCTTGGAATGCCCCATATGTATGTATGATGTGTATATCTCTTGAAGTTTACGATAAATTTAATTTTTTCAATAAATATATCGTCGCTTTTTTTACTCACTGACCCAACTGAAAAATTTTTGAAAATTGAGTTAAGTATTTAAAATAAAAATATTTTTCTTTTTTTTATTTAACACATAACAAAAGATGTTATACTACATAACAAATAATGCATAAACTAACTTTCATTCGTTTTTTGGCTAGGAAATGACTACGTTTTAAGACAAAAAACATTAAAGATGCTCTCCTGTAAAATTTGTTAAATGTTAGATAGGCCGGTTAGTTAAAGCAGTGACGATATGTGAATCTAAAAAGGGGGAAAAAGAGCGAAAGGGTCAAGCAGCATTCAATAGTACCAAAAATGGCCCAACCAAATTGTGCCATAAATCCCATCACGGCGAAGGACCATTGTAAAAATGCTCTCATTTATCTTGGAGTTTTCTCTACTGCCATAAAAGTTACCTTCATTCCTTTCGCCTTTTGCCATTCCTTCATTTTTCTTTTATAAAAACACCAAAAAAAAAATTAATTTTGTAAACCAAAACTATGTTACATGTTTCACTCTTAACTGTATCAAAGGGTTTAAAATGCAGCATTTTGAAATTGCTACAAAATCATTTACCAACATATTTTGTGTCAAAAAAGAAAACGCCATTAGTTAAATATAAAACAACGCCACCCAGCCTATTAAAATAATATATGTACATTAGCATAGTTCTGTGTTTGGTCCAAATTGTCTAGTGAAATAGCAAATCAAAATATCAAGATAAAGTCACTGTTGGTGTTTTGTTTAAGCTTTGATATTGTTACTAGTAAGACTTTGGGTGTGTATAATTCTTATTCACTTTAAGGTTTTATTTGTATAATATTTTTAGCTTTTCTAAAATCTTTGGAAAAGGTTTCCTGATGATCTGGACTAAGCAACCAGTGAAATGCGCATAGAAGCTAGCTTTCCCTCAACAATAAATTTAAGTGTATTTATCAAATATGAAAAATTAGAAATTTAGCAAGTCACACAGAAATCTTATTAATAATAAATTTTGTATTCCCAAAAATAGCTTTGACAAAATATCATACTCTTTTGTAAAATTCAACACTAAAATACAAAAACATACATAGTTTGCGTTAGATTTCTTTAAGTAGCCCTTTACGAAAACTTTTTTTTGCATTTGCTCGTTTGCGGCAAACACTGAACACCGCTATTGTTTTTAAAGCAAAAGTAAAAGTTTACCTTGTTTTCAAGATATTTTAACAATAATAAAAAACAAAATACAATTCTCTATTGACTTACTACAATTATGAATACATATGGGCTATTTCAAATTTTTTGAGCACCTGCTTTTTTTACAACCCTGGCGCGTGCTGCGGCATTTTTTTCCAAACACATTTCGCTTTGTGACAACTAAAGCGCTGTATTAATTCCGCTCAAACGTACATCGAATAGAAGACTGAGCTTGATACTAAAATGGAAAACGCACCAAAAAAAAATTAAGGATTTAAAATTTTATGGAGGAAACAAAATGTTTCCAACCTCAAAAAGCATCCTTGAATGAAATATTTGATTTGGTTTCAGATGATGACAACTGAGAAGCGAAACAAATTGTGAACATAGTAGCCTTTGCTGAATGCTTCTAAAACTACGGTCACACTTGTCAAATATTTGACGAAAAAACGGAACCAACAAGCGAACTAAATAATAATTTCCCTTAATTCCAATATTTATTTTGATTATAATTTCACGTCTTACAGAAAACAGTTTTTTTTTGCTATGTCTAGCAGTATAATAAGCATTATTTTGTGACATTAAGAGTTTGTTAAATCTCACTTACTATTAACAAAAGTTGTGGTTACGCTTATTTGGTCAAATATTTAATAAGTGTGACCGTAGCTTAAGAATAAATATTTGAGTTTCAATTAAGTTTATTTTATTTATGTGCGTGAACAGTTGTGAATAAAAATTAGTAAAATGGTTTCAGATTATACATTAAAAAAACGAGAAATTCGTTAAAAGAAAACGGAATAAATAAAACGATAAAAGACGCGAATATCACCAATCTGAAAAAATATAATGCAAAAAAAAAACGCAAATTGGTGTAAGAAAGTCGATTAGGTATTCGGTTTAAAAAAACAATAATAATAATAAATGTTATGGGAAATAAAAATAAATATCTCAGTAAGTATTAACAAATATATTAATACCCAGTAAAAACTTCGCTTACTTTTTCAAAATTAATAGCTTCTCTCACTCATTTAGTAGCTTTCTTCTATAACTGCTTTTATAACAACTTCTATAACTACTTATTTCTGGATGTATTTTGGGGGAAAAAATAATGAATTACTTTTGAATGCGTTCATTTTGGGGCATCCCTTGTAAAATTCATTGGTTCTTTGAGTTAAATTGTGTAGTGCTTTTAAGTTTTTCTGATTACTTAACACATTATTTTGTAGGCGAAGTTTTTACTGGGTACTATACTAAACTAAGAAAAACTAACCATTTTAAAGGTATTACTGATCTTAATATATAATTTGGTAAAAAAATCATGAGTGGTAAAGTTTAAATGGTTATATCTCCTAAAATATTAGCGATAGCCAAATAGTTTTTTTCCAAAATATTGCAAATTATGTCTTATACTAGCCGTAATTTTATAAAATGTTTAACAATTTTATATACATTTTTATATGCATTCACGATAAAAAAATTTTTTCATTTTTTTTCAGTGTAATTTAAATAGTATTGAAGCTTTTACAAATATTTTAGTGTGCTAAGAAAGCCCTTAAGAGGTATTATCCACACGCGTTATCCTTTTCCAATTAGCAAAAACTGTAATTTTTATATTTTTTTTTATTATTAACTTTATACTGCAGTAAAATTTGCGCCGTTTAATAAAAATGATTAACGCGACGGCTTTCACATGCTCAAAAAACATCGGTTTATACACAAGCAAATCAACATTGATGTTAGAGAAAAAAAAATTTTTAGGTGCCGTAAATTTTTGAAGTTGCCCATATGTAGTATGTTTTCTTATCGCAAAAATTCCTTACCAATTGCATTATGTGAACATGACAAATAAAAATCTAGTGAAAACAAATTGTTAATATTTTTAAGTTATAAATTACTTATTATTTCCTTTTGTGGTTCTCCGAAAGAAATATGCAGCGATAAGATTTAAAGGCATTTTTGGTTGCTTTAAAAAACAAATACCTTTAAACTTTTTTAATTAAGGCAAAAATATGGGTTAATTGGTCTATTTTGCCGTGTATTTTTTTTAAAGAACAATATAGTTTTGTCGAAAAATATAATGTTAATATTTTTGTTTCATACAACGAATTTACATGACATTTATGGCGGCGCTCGAAATATCTTTTTCCGTTTTTTTTGACTTGTCTTTTCCTATGTAAATTCAATTGTAAAAACGGAAAAAGGGAAACAACTCCCGGGTAATCCAAAAGTACACGAGTTCAAGTATTTTTTTTGCACAACATATGTATATGTACTGCTATAAAAGGAGAAAAAAAAGCGACAAGCAACATACAACATGAATGATAGAAATAATGATTACGCCATTCCAAAAAAACAAATGAAATATTATGCGCATGTCGGTCGAACAGATGACTTCACTCAAGACAATTGTTGTTTAATTGCGGGGTTGCCAGCTCTTACAAAGTGCATACATTTCTTATTTAAAAATTGAAGAATATTAATGCATTTTCCACTTGTCAGCCCTTGTCACGGACAAACAACGTCATTCTTGATATTTAATACTTTAAAGAAAACTAAAGCTACCGTTTTGTTCATAATAATCCAAAATTTGTTTTATTTAAATGACAAAATAAGCGTAACCACTACTTTTGTTAATAGTTAGTGGGATTTAAGATGGTCTTAATAACACAAAATAAACTAATAATACTACATACTAGACATAGCGGGTTTCACCCATTGTTTTAAGTGTACAACTTTGCTATTCTTAATACGTTTGTATACTACAAAGCATGAGTGTTTTCTTCGTTAGTATTGTAAATTAATGAAGTTGCTGAGTTAGGGAAAGAGACAGATATAGTTTCTTCAACTCTTTTATTCTGGGTTATTTAACTAACGTGTTTACTACAGCTTTTTGTTGGATTTTTCAACCACAGCGTAGTAAATTTTAGTCTAATACATTTTGTTGTTGCAGTGTTGTAAATCTTCGTGCTTTAACTAAATTAATAAGATTCCCAAGGACTGTAAGGGACTTTACTATCAAGGTTGAAAACTGCTTTTGTTCTGTGCAAAATCTGGTATTACAATCAAAATTAAAGGAAATGATTATTTAGTTTGCTTGTTGGCCTCGATTTTTCGTCAAATTTTTGACAAGTGTGACCGGCTTAAAGCCCTTATGACACTACATTTTTAATGCATTGTTCAAGTTTTGGTGAACAGTACAAATATAATGTAATAGAAAAATTTGCCAAGTGCAAAGAGTTAAGCTGTATTAAGATAAATGACAAACCGTCAAAAATTGTACTAAAGTACTTAAAATTTCCATTTCAAGTTTGAAATATTACAAGTGTTGCTGAATTAGCGGTTTATGGGCAAATTCAGGGATTTACCGCTTTTTGCTTGTTTGTTTTTATGTTTCGCATAAACAAAAAGTTGACAACATTTCGTAAAATAAACAAAACCATAATAAAAGAAAAAAAACTTTGTTTACATTTTTTAAAGTTTTCTCTTTCTAACATTTACTGTTTCTTTCTATCAATTCAATGAATAAAAAATGTAGTTTCATCTTTTGATGATGAACTTCTTTTCAATTCCCTTTTAAAGATGCCAATAGAATCACACGCAGCAATCGGTTTCAACTTTTTTCGGTTCAAAACAACAACAATTTTATTAACAGCGAATGAAAGAGAAAAAGAAAAGAGGAAACATGCATGCAGCCATCGTTGTGAATATACCAGCGAATAAAAACGCAAAGCGTACTGACCGAGTACAGGCATCTACGTACTAACCCCCTTTCTTCTTTCCTTTCTCACCAAAAACATAAGCGTTGAGCATCAAAAGATGAAACGTGTGAAAGCAGACTAAGGGCTTAAGGCATTTGTTTTTATTCCCACTTTTTTTTAAACCCATTTTAAAAGTCCTCTAATTTTAAAAACTTTTAACAGAATTGTTTAAATAAATAAAAATCAGTTAAAACGAACGTTAGGATCTAAATACCGTTAAGATTCCCGTCTGCATTTCAAAGGTTTATTGTTTATACAACTGCACTTTATTGTAAAAAAGTACATGTAACCGTATCCACACATAACAGTTACTTGATAACTGATGTTGATCTCATTTTACTACAGGAAGATATATTTTTGTGTTACATATTTTTTTTCGCTATTGTAGGCAAAACAATAACACATTGTTAACGAAAAAACAAAAAAAAAAAAAAAAATAAGAAAACATTTCAGACTCGATCAGGCTGTTGTTGACTTTTTCACTTTAATTTATTAAAAAGAGCACAAACAGATAAATATGTAAAATATTTAAATAAAAAACAACTGTTAACAAACAGGTTAAATTTATAGGAACATGTATTCGTTTCAATACAAGAGTGTGTAAGTAAACAATTTTGTGCATTTTTTTTTAAATGATAATAATTCAACTCAAAGTAGAAAAGTATAATTTTACAATTGAAAATATTTAAGCGGAAGAGGTTTTTAATGATATGAAAAACATCAAAAACAAATTTTTCATTGCAACAAATAGACTCTGTATAACCACACTACCATAGGGGACGAGGGAATAATGCGTTTGAACTGATGTGTGTAACACATACATATATGTATGTTAATATTGGTTCTAGAATCAAGACCCCCCTCTTAGTATACCGATCGACTCAGAATGACTTTCTGGTACTTGTCACTTTAACATGGCGATGTCCTACGAGAGGGTTAATTGGCACCTTTTTGACGCTTTGTAACAGGTCACAGCAACAACCTAAATGGACACATTCAATTTCAGTTTGAATAATGCCTGTCGCAGATATTGTCCCAAATGAACCATGTTATTAGGACGGATACCCTTCATTTAAAGTAATAGAAACAGGTAGAATCCATCAGTCATTACCCACACAAAATCCAGTTACATGACAAATTGTTTATCAATTATCTTCTGGACTAACTACTATTTAAACACATTTCCACCAGTTTAGGCACATGTTCTGTTTTAACCTATCACAATTCGTCCCTTTTTATTTTAAACCTCTTTTCACTTGTCACGGGATAAGTGCCTCAAAACCAATTGACACAAATTTCCCGCAGGGATATTTAGCTAATCACCTCTATGATATAAGTCGATGTTGACGAAATTTTAAGTTTATGTTACATTTTTAAGTAGGAGAGACTAAAGAGGGGTCTCAATGCCTACTATGCTTGCAGATCATCAATAGGTAAGAGTTGGGGACTCCGGCCGTCAGTAGTGGGATGGCTGTACACTTCGGTGGTTAGACCCATTCTTACGTATGGATGCTGTGTTTGGTGGGAGTCATTGAGATTGGCTAGTCGAAGGAACCTTTTGTCTAAAGCTCAGAGGTGTGCTTCAATTGGCATGACAGGTGCCATGAGAAGTACTCCTCAGGCGGCCCTGGATGTCATTCTACATCTTCAGCCTATTGAGCAGTATATGATGGTAATGGCAGCCAGGAGCCTTCTTAGGCTGAGGGAGTTAGGATTGATGGGGAATGTCACACGGGGTCACGCACGGATCCTTGGTGAGATTGAGGCTGGGGGCTACTGCCTGGGATTGCCAGGATCTACTGATTACGTGAGCACCAGGGTGGATTTTGGGCGGGTGCCGGAGGTAATAATGCCTACTAGGGAGAGCTGGTCGGGTAGGAGCAGATTATTTGATGGATTTGCTATATTCACTGATGGCTCGAAGATGAGGGGCACGGGTGCGGGGGTCTACATTGAGGATCTGAACATCAGAATGTCATATTGGCTTCCCGACGACTGCAGTGTTTTTCAGGCGGAGGTTCTAGGGGTCTTGAGGGCCGTGGGACTGATGAGGGACAACATTGATAGGGGCTCGGAGGTCACTATATATGTGGATAGCCAGGCATCTCTTATGGCTGTGAGGGGCTGTTATGTGAAATCCAGGCTGGTTGATGACTGTAGGAGGGCTCTAGGGGGAGTCTTAGGGGAATATGCGTTGAGGCTATGCTGGGTGCCGGGTCACTCCTACATAATCGGCAATGAGGTGGCTGATGAGTTGGCGAGTCAGGGCTCGGAGATGGAGGATCCTGATCGGGTGGAGGCAGTTAGGCCTCAAATTGGCTTCCTCTTTGGAAGGATCACGGAATGGATTCTGGATGCGACCAACCGGGCCTGGGGGAGCCGAATGGACTGCCGTGTATCAAGGACACTGTGGCCGGTACTTAGGAGGTCCTATTCGAAATCGCTGCTGGGCAAGAGTAGGGTCTGTGTCAGGACCTTGATAGGGATTATCACGGGCCACTGTATGATAGGCAGGATGGCGGTGAGAATGGGATCCGGCTTATCGGATATTGGTCTCTGGGTGAAGGTGTGGAGGAAACTTCACACCAGCCTTTCTACATACCTACCTACCTACATAAAGTCGACGTCTACAACACTTGGACGTTAATTGGGTATTTTGTAAGAATGTTATGTCGATGACAACTATTTATAGCTGATGTTTGTACCACCTTCAAATATTTGTCCTAGACCCACATTTAAGTAATCGATTGTCTCATCATTTAATCATTTTATGCGTCGAATTAACGATGTCCGTCCGGCTGGCTGCCTGTCCATGTAAACCTTGTGCGTAAAGTACAGGTTGCAATTTTGGAGATAATTTTGTGGAATTTGGTACATAGTTTCTAATTGGCGCAAGGACCTTTGAGCTCGGAATTTCTGTAGAAAGCAACAACAAAATTACAAAATATTTATGACTGTTTTTCCATTCAATGTAATTCTTTGGCGTTGCGTTGCGTTTTGTCAGGGACTACATTTTTAAGGTATTGGCAACAATAAAACCGCATAAGATAACAAATTGTCCATGAATAGTTAATTTTTTTACATACCATTGGTTTGTATTAAATAAATTACCTCATTTATTTATAAATAAAATACCTACATAATAAATGAATTAAAATAATAAAACGTTTACCAAGAACTTAAGCTGGCTTTTTTCTAAAATAAAAATACACTCGCTTGCAAACATGGAGCTTTTAAGGAATCAACTAAAGTAATTTTTAATCGTATGAACAACAACTGAAATTTCCAAACTATTAAACATATTGGACAATGAATACAACAACATAAAAGCAAAATATTTAAGTCTTTTTGTTGTAACTAGATATGTATGTATTAAACAAACAATAACGTGATTAATTACATTAGCAATTAGGGGCAGAGCAGAGTATAGCAAAAAAAAAGTTCACAGAATTCTAAATCATAGAAAAGAAACTGAAAACGAATCATGGTAAATAAAAGAACGTATTAAATTCAGAAAGATATTAGCAAATTAGCCTACATTTATTTTTATAAGTTTTAATAAGATTTCTAAATAAATTTAATTAAAAAGTTCCCTTAAAAAGCCGAATTCAACTGGTATAGATTTCAGTTAAAATCTTTTGCTACGATATTTTTAGCTGATTTCAAACAAACAAAAAAAATCTTTTTTTTTTATATTTATTTTGATGGATTATATTGTCTGTTTGCATGTCATGTGTGTAAACTTCCTTGCTGTTTGATGGAGAATTAACATTTTCTGTCATGACATCAAATAAAAAATAAAGAAAAGTTAATAACTGCACAACTCTTGATTTAGTTTACTTCAACAATTTATGAGAGTTTTTTTAAGGCGGAATTTTTTATTTATCCGATCACGAGCTGTGTAAAGTGTCAACATGTTGATTTGAACTCATTACTTTTAAACATGAGGTTTTCTTTAAGTGTACATTTGTAATGACATAACATAGAGCAACGATTTGGCAAATAAAAAGACAAGACCAAACAAATTGAATATTAAACTGTTAAATTCTATATTAAAACTTACAATCAAAATACATACTACTGAAATTTATTAGTTGGGTATCTATTTTTACAACATTCTTAAACTTTAAATGCAAAAATAACAACATTTGTATGCAAAAACAGTAACAAAACTCACAAAATGGCCCGTCGAAGAGAATCAGTGAGAGAGAGAGGAAGGGACTGTGAGTAAGAACCTGTTGTTGTTGACACACCTGTTTTTAGTAATAAGAGGCGCATGCAAAGAAAAACAACGAATATTTAAAAAAAAAAAAAATATAATTTAAAAAGTCACCCATGCATGAAAAACAATGTCAGTTTTTATTATTCTATTGATTTTTTCTATTGAAAATATTTTCTTGATCAAATTTGTGTTAGAAAAAAAAACAAATACTTCTTGCGTGTAATTTTCAATTATTTAAAATATTGAATGCCTTTTGCAGGTTATTAATAATGAGAAATAATTTAAAATTTATTTTAAAATATTTTTCTGGTTAATTGTAACCTTAATGTTGTTATTTACTTAAACTGACACCTAACACTTTAAAGGCCATGCCAAATAAAACTTTTGCTTCGCGTTGCGTTAGAGATTCGCTTTGACATCCAAGATGAAATATTCATACTTATTCGAAACATGTCACATAAAGAACTTTTAACGCAGAGCAAAGCGAAAAGTTAGGCAACTCTCATCTTTTTGCGCGCTTTGACAGTCTGCTAGTATAATTTTTTTAATTATTTATTTTTAACAAACAATTCGTGTGTGTTGTCAAAGTGTTTATTGTGACATACACCTTTTAGCGTTACGCTTTTCTGTCAAAGTTAGAAACGTCATGCACAGCGAAGAAGTTTTATCTGACATGGCCTTAAGTGAAACTCGAAAATTCTAAAAATTCTACAATTGAAGAACAGCCGCACATAACGTTTTAAGTAAAAAAATAATTATTTTTGTTAGATTATTAAAAATAATGATAAAACGTTTAGTGGACAAACGTTTTATATCCACAAACGCGATGTCATTTAAAACGTTTTACACTACGCAAGCGGCCTTTAAAACGTTATTCCACGTTGTAATCCATTTTCTTTGTATCATTTTGTAAGTAACTTACTACGTTCTTCCACTAGCTGCCTTTATGTACTCCATTTTAAGGGCCTTAATTGTGCACTTGGTGATTTGATTTTTAAACAGTGTAAGAGAGTAATGTTAACGGTTATATGCAAAAAAATAGTTTTTGCAAAAAGTGGTTTTTACAACTTTTTTCGCGGTTGTACTTCAATTGTTAAATCTAATGTAATAATTAAAAAAAATCGGCATTACATCACACTCCGTCTTGATAAGCCATTACTAATGGTGTTTTCCATTCTGACAATAATTTTCCATGTATGCTACCATTCGCGCGGGTTTTTGTTCTATTCTAAAAATATGTGCAAAAGTGTAAGAAGTTGTCGTTTCCATTCTAAATATGTTGCAAAAAAAAAATGCAAATTTGTTCCATTTCTTACCCCCAGTTATAATTGAGTGTGAGATAATAACTTTTTTGCATCTGTATTAAGTACTTTTTTATGCAAGCGTATGTTTATGTTTGCGTTCAATTTTTGTTATATTGTCACATTGTATGTTAAATTTCATGTTTATAGGTCCAATACTAACGGAAATTCAAAAGGAACCAGTTAAAGATCAAAAAAGTACCAAAAAGTTCCCTCATAGAGCCTTATATACTCAGGACATTGCATGTTGAATTTAATGTTTCTGGGCCCAATATTAGCAAAAGTTAAAAAAGTACAAGTTGTGGAACAAAAAAGCTAAGGAAAGAAATTTAATTTCCCGTATTGTCCATATAAAGAACGGTATTTATACAACTTTCTGTTTTTATCGCACCATGGTGAAGGGTATATGAGATTCGGCATAGGGCGAATATACCACTCTTACTTTTTAATTATATAATTTGATTTGTGTCCTACTTGAGGTAGATACCCTACTCCTTACAAATACATACATACATATGAACATTGTGAACACTTATTTTTTTCAAAAATTAATAACCCTTTTGCAGTTTGTTCGGTATCTGTAGATCTATAAAGGACATGGGAAATTTTAAGGTTTTAAAAGTGTTTGCTTATTTTTATATGTACATTTATCGCTTACTCTTTCAAATTTCGAACTTTATTCCCCTTTAAAGAAACAGAAAATTGTTCGCTAAATAACAATAAATGAAAAAGTTACATTTATTTAATTTTTCCCATAAAAATAAATCAAAACTGGCTTTACCAAAAACAACAACAACAATATTTTTTTTTTTATTAATAATAAATTATACAAGTCAATTAAAAGATTTTTGTTAAACGAAAACAATCTGATCAACAGACGGTTTGGCAGACAAATGCACACACAAAAACCCGTCTAAATTGTGAGCCATCTTTTACAATAATAAGATAAAAAAAAAAGCATACAGAAAGAAGGAAGAAGCAATAACGTCAAATTTAAACTTTTCATACAAAAACAAAATACCTACAACGACTGCTTTAACAAGACAGGCGAGTAAAACAGAAAATTACGTGAGGGTCACTTAAGTTCACTATCACTTTCACTTAAACAAAAACAACAAGAAAATTTATTTTGTAAAATAACAACAAAATACTTATGCAGTTAACAAAAAACTTAAATATAGTGCACTACTGACAACAATATGGAGAAGAAAACAAGCAACAACAATCTAAAAACGGCCATTGGCGGCAAGTGACTTAATAAATGCTAAAAAAAAGTTATAAAACTAAACAAAACCAGATTTGAACGAAAACCAAAATTAATACAAAACTTAACTTAAAACATGTGATTTTTAATTGTTGTTGTTGTTGTTTTAGTATTTGTTGCTCGTTGTACTATTTTGGTTAATAAGGTGAAAAAACCATAAACATGTAGTAAATCTAGTGGGCAAGTGCATACAAATTGAATGCAAATGCAATAGTTTTTGTTGTTGTTGTTTATTGTTCATTTTTGCAGGGTTGTTTTTGTTGTAAGGCTCCCAATTGGCAAACTGTTGCTAATTGTTGAAAAATAAAAATAATATTGAACTTGAACTTGTTTTTAAATCTAATTTACATTGTGAATAGTTCGATTTTTTTTGTATGTATGTATGTACATACACGTGTATGTATGCATTTCCTCAGGAGATTCTCCTGTGTAGGCGATAAAAATTGACACACGATGTGTATTGAAGAGAAAACACGTGTTTATAGTTTTCAGGTTGTAACTTGCTATTTATTTCATTGTGTATATATGATATGCATATTAAAGGAATTAAAGGTCTCCATGGCTCTGATGTCACCTATCAACTCATTTCCGTGGCTATTTTGCATTATTTTAATGCAGTTCTTAATTCCTTCCCGCAATGCACGCGAGATTGTTGGTTATGTTGACGTGTATTCTATCTGGAAATTTCTTATGAAGTATTTGACATCATTTTCCAGGCTCTTTTACATGTGGTTTCGCTTAAGGCCATATTGGCCAGTTTCAGAAAAAAAACACAAAAATCAATTTCGGCCGAAGTACTAAATTACCAGCCTAGCTTTTAACATTGTGTTTTGGCAACACAAAGCACGAAGTAAATTTATAATTAATCCAGCAATACAAATTTAAATAAATAATGATTTGTTTTATGTTTCCCAAGAGTAGAGTTAAAAACAAAAACTGTACACTAACAGAGTGTATTTTTTGAAAAACTCCTTTTTGTGTTTTTTAATTCGTACATATGCAAAATACGGTACACAGCGATTGTGAGCTGACGAACACAAATAATAAGATAACGTACCGATCTTGTTGTACCGTACATACGTGTAGTATTCTTTTAGAATACGCGTTCTTTATTTTTTAGTGAACGTTTAATGTCAGTGTTGGGCTGCCCAGGATTTTTTTTGAACAGTTCAGAATCGTTGTGTACCGTATTTTGTTTGTGCACAAACACAAATTTTTTTTTGTATTTTTATATACATATAATATGAATGTGTGCTGAAAGTGGAAAAATACGGTACGAAACACTAACATGCCGTACTTTAGTGTTTTTTTTCGAACTTTGGCCAAGAGTGTTCTGCCCGAATTTAAATTTTGCGTTAATTTTGAAACACCATTTAATATATATGTACATATGCAGATATAGTCTTTTGAAGATCCTTCTTCTTTTATCCCAAAACTTCCCAATTTGTTTACTTTTTTTAAAAGGCAAATTAAAATAAAACTTCAATTATCTACTTTTAATGAATTGAAATATAAATAAAGAAACATTTTGTTGTAAATATTGTATTATATTTTGCATGTCAGTAGTGTCAAAAGCTTTTCAAAGTGTTATTATATATAATATCTCTTCTTGTTTTATTCTAGTTTATTTTAAAAGTTTTTTTTATTTACAGTGACACACATTGTATTTAACCAGTGATGGCTTAATAGATGGCCAGTCCGACCATTCATTCAAGTATCTCTGTTTTCTATTCTACTATCTTTTCTTTAACAATTTCCTTTTTTTACAACAGTTTATATACATTTTTTTTGTTTAATAAAAATCAACATGGTTAGACTTAAAGTGACACTTGATGTTTGCAAAGTTTAAGCAATCAGTTAGTTACAGCCACAAATGGCATAAAAACACTTGATCTTTTTTGTCTGTAAAAGTAAAGCTATTATAGTTTCTCTTAAATAAAATTTATAAAAAGAATAAAAAAAACGAATAAAAAAGATGAAAATGAAACCAACTTAAAGTTTAAATTTATGTTAGAAACCTAAAACATCATTGTTTTTATACAAAAAAAAAAATAATAAAATTTAGTTACACGTAAAAAAAATTGCAGTTGAATTTCCATGTTTAACATTTTATCTGGCATACATACATTGCATTTCAAAATAACAAAAAAAAAAATGGACCAAAACAAAATAGTCTCTTTATTTCAGTTTGGTTTTCTACTCAGAACTAACAAATAAAAACGCCTTTCAAAAGCCACATTCTTTAGCCATAAATATCCAGTTTAAGCGGATTTTTTTTTCTACAAGTCTTCTTAAACACTACAAATCATTTACCAATAAACTACACTTTAATTTATAAAGAAATACGAGGTTGATCTGAACAATTTGTTTTTATTAAAAAAAAATAATTTAAAGGATATGAAAAAATCGTTTTGTTTAGGATCGCATTTCGATAAATTTTATTTCAAAAATGTTTTATTGCAACTTTTATTATGTTACCAACCTTTTAAAAATTATTTGAACAGGCTACAAACAACCGCTTATAATTTAGATTTCTACTGTATAGTTATGACGAATTAATATACACAGCATTAAAATATTTATTTTGTTTGAAACACAACAATATTTTTTTTTAACAATTGTTAAATATTATTTAGGACATTATGACGATATGACTTGATAGCACACCTTGTGAATCCCCCAAATGTGTCATTATTCTTTCTAAGTGGTGCGAGCAAATCAAAAACTTTGAATACGCTTATGTCAGATGTATTTTTTTGAGTTGTGACCACGTTGCAGCAAATGAGCGAAATGTTCCCGTTGTTCATACAGGGCCCCAACAAGCACGTTCCAACGTTATTTATCTTGGCAAGGATTGTTATTTTGCACCAACTTCTGGTCCTGGCTCCAGTTTCGGTATCGATTCCTCTTCTACGGTTGACCTGCGGGTTCCAGTCGATGGTATTTCCCGTTGTTCCTATAGAGCCCCAACAAGCACATTCCAACGTTATTTATCTTGGCAAGGAATGTTATTTTGCCCCAACTTCTGGTCCTGGCTCCAGTTTCGGTATCGATTCCTCTTCTACGGTTACCCTGCGGGTTTCAGTCGATGGTATTTCTAATGATGTTGTTTAGTGGTTTGTATAGAATGTGACCGATCCAGTTCCACTTTCGTCTCTTTAAGTCAGCTGCAACTATTAATTGTTCTATTTGGCCTATAGATACGCGATATTATGCGAAGGCACAGGTAAGCAAACACCTGCACTTTTTGCATATCTTGGGGTGAAGCGTTTCACCCGTAGAGTAGGATTAATTTAACGTTTGAATTGAATATTTCAAGTTTTACTCAGCGAAAAATGGTTCGTGAACTCCAAACGGGTTTTAGCCGACCGAAGGTTTGCCATGCATTTACGGTGCGATTTTCAATGTCATCTTTGGAGCCACCAGTCTTACTATAATGCTGCCTAAATAGCAGAAGAAATGCACGTCTTCCAAATCGTGGTTGTCGATAAGGAGTTGTCCTTGTCTTGTTTCATTAATCTTCAACCCTGCCTCTTCTGTAAAATTCGATAATTGTTGCAATTTGGCTGAAATGTCATCAAAGTTGTGTGTTATAGTACAGTATGTACGTATACCCATATATACTTATGTGCATCTTAACTTTAAACGCAAAAGGCGCGTTTTAGGTAGCGATAAATTAATTTTTTCAAATTTTTTAAGAAATATGCAAAAACTTGCCCTTGTTTTCTTTGAAACCTCATTTCGCCATACAGCTTAATTATTTTGCTGTTAGGCTAAATTTAGCAATAAATTGTTTAATTCTCAATCTGTCACATAAGTAATTAATAATTCTTTAAAATTTCGTCTTTCTCAAGGACCTAGAGGTTCTTAAGAGGCTTTCAATAGCTAAATCGAGTTTTTACATTAAAATGAATTTTCCGTCTATCCCCGTATCAAAAAGTATTGTAGATGCTCATGTATCTGAATAGAATCTATAATTTAATCTTGTAGTTTTTAACTACGCTGTGAGTTGGATTTGATTTGTCTGCTGCACTTCATTACGTTCTTTGTTTCAAGATACTCGTACGCTTGACTGTACGTAAATGTTACAAGTGTCGATTGACTTGAAGTGAAAAAGAGTAGAGTAAATAATCATTTGCAGCATGATTTAACATTTAAGTTTTTGTTTGTTTGTTTAACAAAAAAAAAAAAAACACTTTTTAATGTCATTCGTAGGCAAAATTTTAATATTGGTAATGAGTTTAAGTTATTTCTTAATTAAGAATTTAATAATGGAGGATCGGTGCTGTGTTGAGTCTAAATTAGAGTTTTTTTCCCGGAGTTTTTTGATTCCCGGGAAAGCGGAAAATTTTTTTAAATTTCCCGGTATCCCACTCCATACAATTAATTCAAAGTAAATTTGTTTTTAATTAATGAAAAAAACTTTTATAAACAAACGTAAGGCAACTTGTTTACAAAGTAATGGCGTTCTCTTTTCTAAAAATAAGTGTTGCATATGTGTTACATGTTAATTTGCAACATTTTTAAATGCTCTCCTAATTTTTAAGAAGTGTTTCATATTTTACGTTTACAAAATAACACAAATTTCGGCATTAAACAATAAAGTACAATTAGCGCAATGTAAATGCAATTACAGGTGGTGGCAAGACTACAACAATCCAAAGCCAACAAAACAACATATGTTTTTTGTATTGCATTGTTAGTGTTTACGGCTCGAAACTTGCCACCACCTTGTATTGAATTCGCCTTGATCTAGTGCTGCACTCATGCCCCTTTAATTAAAATGAGTGTTGAACATGTAGCATTTTTTTTAATTTTAAAGGGAACATCATCAGAAAAGAACGCTTTACACTTTTAAAATAACACATGTATTTCAGAAAAGAACATAAATAAATGTAAAAGGCAGAATAAACGCAGAATTTTACTCAGAAAAGAAAACGCCATAAGTAAAATGCTTAAATACTACAAAAATTAATGGAAGATTGAAAGCGAAACTTGAATTATTTTTACTTACGCTTTTATATGTAAATTCCGTATTAAAGATAACATAACAATTTAAGTCATAAAACAATAATGAAAACAAACAAAAATTGAGATACTCAAGATATGATATCAAAAAGTTAATTCATAAAATATATAAATTATTCTAATATGTAAATATATTAAAATTTTTTAACGGCTTTGGAAATAAATTTCTGACACACTCAAAGCGTTTAGTGAGTCGCCAAAAAGTATATTTCTGATTTTATTAACTGATTACCGTGTTTCCGAAAAATTTCGTTAACTTTTTTTACCGAGGTTGGACAAATAGTTAAAAGTGCACCTTTGTTGCATGCTTCTGATGTCAAAAATAGCATCATCCGGACTACTTCTTACAAACCTTTTCTTTTCATTAGGTCGATCTGTAATCTTTAGGACAATGTGTTTTTCAAATTGTATGTTGTAGTATCTAACACGAGTTTCCTTATTTTTTATTTCTGTTTCCCCGTACTTTCTGGGTATATTGCCGAGCTCCATTTTTTTTGTAGACATGTCTTTGTTGCAATAAAGGAGCGATATGTGAACGTATCTCCTATTTTTAAGACTTGTCCATGGACAATGAGAATTTACTGCCTGCATCTTATTTTGAATTTACATATGTTCTTTATCAACTCTTCACTTCACTAAATTTATTAATTATCAACTCTTGCACTGCCCATTCTGCTTTTAATAGATTTATTGCAGCAGGAAACTTCTTGTAATTGATATAATCGACAAGCCATCCACAGATGCTTAATTTTAGAGAAAAGAAAACTAAATTTCAGAGTAAAAATAGCTGTTTTCTGAAACTATGAGCAATTTTTTATTTCCCGGGATCCCGCATAAAAAATCCCGGGAAAGCGGGAAATATAATAATCCCGGGAAAACCCTTTTCTGAATAAATAAAACAAGTAAAAATGCTATATTCATCACAATAGTGTTTAAAACCGTTCCAAAACCTTAAATTCAAGACTACACTTCTATAGGGGCCAGGTGATATAATGGTCCGATTTCGTGCATTTTCAAAATTTACTACATCTTATATATAAAAAATATCTGAGCCAAATTTTGTTTTTCTAGTTCATATGCTATGGGGGCAATTGTGCCAAAATCATAATAAAGTAGCAATTTATCTAAAGGGTAGTCCAACCATTATCCACTATGTTAATTGTGAGTCACCCCTTAACGACAAGTTTTTTACCCAAATTAATTTGACATTTCTTTGTTTCAGTGTTTGACAAATTCAACCATGGAGAGGCAAAAAGCAGCGCGTTAAGATTGTTGAAGCTTTTTACGATAATGAGTGTTCAAAACAAAATGCATTTCGTGCACTTCGTAATTTTTTTGGTCAGCATAATCGATCAATCAAATGTATCCACAATTGTGAGAATTGTGCGCAAATTTCAGCAAACCGGGTCTGTAGGAAATGTGAAAGCCCCTGTGCATGCTCGCCCAGTTCGTTCTGCGTCATCGGGCCGTACCCCTTCGCAAAAGAGATCGTTCAAAATATAACAAGAATATCAGTTTTCAAAAGATTAATAAAATAATTTTTAGCTAATGAATGATCTTGCTGATAATGTACAAATTTAAAATTTATATCTTTTTATTCTATTATTAAAATATTTTATAAGATAAGAAGTATTTATATGTAAATTTTATAAATATTCCTGCCAACTCGCCTCAACCTCGCCGTGTGTACGAAAAATTCAATGGTCGTGGTATTTCACGTCATGGCGATGTTAATTGGCCGCCACGCCACGGTAATGTGATTTGACACCGTTGGATTTCTGGACGTCAATAACCCGAGAACAATTCAAGAGCTGAAGGATGAGATAATTCGACACATTAACAACAATGAACCTCAACTATCAGGGGTGTGCTGGAAATCGAAAACGTAAAACGCAAGAATTTGGGAGTTCTTTATAAAATACATTAAATCCAATTTTTATAATGTTTGTTATAAAATTCTGTTTAATAGACAAATATTTGTATAATATTTGTCATACAATTCTTTTATTACAGAAATCTCAGTAAATAACGACTGTTAAAATTCTTGCGTTTTACGTTTTCGATTTCCAGCACACCCCTGTACGTCTCAGAGTCATTGAAAATATGGTCCCTCGAATAGAGCTATGTCCCCCCCCCCCCCCCCCCCCGGAAGCCGTGGCAAGCATTTGGCCAAAATTTGTTTCACACATAATTGTCATAGATCCTTCCATAATAATAAAAAATATTAAGATAATTCTTCGTAAACCTTTTTGTTTAAGTTTTAAAGTTTAAGTGCCCCAACAATTTGTATCGAACCGAAATAATGATATGCGAAACGTATGGTCCAATCGTTAAGCCTGGTTTGGGTTGTTTATTTTAAACTCTTTGAGAATTAGAAGTTCCCCTTTTTTTCAGTTGGTCTGTAAATAAGAAGTAATATTTATTGCATTTTTTTATGCAAAATAATTCCTGTATTGTTTGACATTTAAAAAAATTCCTTCCGGAATTGACTTATCCCCTTAACGAATAATCATAATCATAGAAAAGAGTAATTAAGTCATATACGAATCAAATTATTGCATTATGACGTTGTAATGGAGTTCTTTGGGAAAATTTAAGAGTGGAAACAATATGAAACGATAATTAAACTTTTTTTTTTTGGTTAAATTTAAATCAACTTATCTTGATGACACATTATGCAGATGACAATGAAGATGATTATAAAGATGATGATGGGTGAGAAAATAGTATGTCGATTAAAGAAATTTATAAGTGGGTAGTTCGAAAGATTAATGACAGTAAAGGAGTAGGTTTTAAGATATTTAGTTTTTCAACACGGGGAATTATTACAAAGTTGCGTATTTATTAAAAAATAAAAATGTATCTTCCATATACAAATCAGGGTTTAAAAAACTGCAGTCGAAACCAAAAACAGTCAAACAAAAAGGAAAATTTGTGTACAACTGTTTTGCTTTTTGAGTTGGTTTGACAGCGACTGTTTATATTTAATGAATCAGAAGTAAAAGCAACAGAAGAAATTGCAGTTTTTCTACTTTGACTTTTTTAAACGCTGATGTAAATAAAACTTGATTTCCTTGATTTTGAATTGAATTTTCTTAAATTATAAATAAAATAGTACATGAATATTAAAAATGCAATTTTATTTGGAAAATCATTTTTAATAATAACTATTAGCAATAAAAAATTACAATCATCGTTGCAGGCAGACGGCCTTTAAAAGAAAACAACGTGCGTACCAAAACAAACTCTATTAAAGAAATTATTTTCCAAACTATTTCGTGAAAGTTTCGTGACTTTGACCACTATCATTATCTTAACAAGCACCCGCCAGCCAGCGCTTACCAATTAAAAAAAAAATTTTAATAAAACGCAAAAAAAAATTACAAAAACCGAAATTATGCAATATTTACAATAAAAATTTAATGGCCACACAAAAATTAAACCACAAATTTACGAGACATAAAAATAAAGACAAATTTATCTGAAGAAAAAACAATTAATCATTCTAAACTATTAACGACTAAATAAGTTTTTGTCTTTTTTTTTTTTGAATATGTGACAAAAACTTTTTTTTTAACGCATTCATTTTCTTTTTTTTTAAACTGAATTAAAATAAATAATGAATGATTTTTGTCGTTTAGCAAGAACAATTTTAAAAATTGTATCTCTTTGTTTTGTTTTTTTTTTCTGTTGTACATCTAAAATGTTTTTCTTTAAATCAACTTCAATGATTTATAATAACAGTTTCTTATTTAGTAAAGTTTGTTTTACTTTTTACATTCATTGTTTGTAATTTAAGTCGGTAAAAAAAATTTTTAATTTGCATATGTACATATTAAATAATTTTTTTAATTAACAAAATAGTGAATTTGATTTAAAATTAGGAAATCGGCAGTCAGCTCCATGGGAACATGGATTTTTCACTAGCTAAGTTTTCTAGCTGAAAGTTTAAATTTGTAAAATTTCGAATTCTAAGAGGAATACCAGCTCGTTTTTTATCCGATGAAAAATTACCAAAATTATCCCTCTTATAGATCCTCATCCACTGAGGACATTGCGTGTTTAATTTTATATTTCTACGACCAAAAATAACAAAAAATTCGAAAAGTACCAGTTCATGAACAAAAAAGTACCAACATTTTTCGTCTTATAGGTTCTCATTCTCTCAGGGCCCTGCACCTATAATTTTATTTTTCTAAGTTTCATATTATAGAAAATTCAAAAATTACCAGTTAAAGAACTAAAAAGTACCAACATTATCCCTCCTAAAGATACTCATCCACTGAGGACATTGCGTGTTTAATTTTATGTTTGTTTCTTAGTCCAAAATTTACAAAAATTAAAAAGTAACGGTTGTAGAAAAAAATATACCGACATTTTTCATTTTATAGGTTCTCATTCACTCAGGGCCTTGCACCTATAATTTTATGTTGCTAAGTTTAATATTATAGAAAATTCAAAAATTACCACATGCAGCATTTAATTCCCCTTTTTGATACTTTAAGAGGGAGAAACCATTGAAGCATCAAAAATTTCAGTATTGTAGTGGAAGCCCATACATTAATACGTTTGTCAATGAACGGAGAAAATGTTTTGTAAAAAAAGTTCAAATATAGATAAAATTAAGCATTCGAAATGGTAGCAAATTTATATCTGTTAGGTAAATTACGAATTTGGTATAATCTTTATTTCTAATTTTTTTTGTTTAACAAATAGAAAAGGTACCAACCAAAGAAGCTCCAAAATACAGGTTATACCTGTTTACTCGCTAAAAAGGCAGAATTAAGAAAAGTACCGGGCGCCTGTACACATATTTTTCTTATGAACAACGGATACCTTATGCGTAAAACAACCCGTCTGTCTTTTACTTACTAGGGGATGACAAGAAGCGATTCCTTTTTTCTGAATTTCCCAGTTTATGGTTAGCCTGCCCAGAAGCTGTTGGCAGTCCCAACACTGGGATCGGACAAGGTTGGGCTAATAAGTCGCTCTGTCTTAAATGCTTTTAATTACTGCAACCACAATATCGATATTAGGAACCACGGACATACACAATATATAAATCGTATAAACTTAAAAATTGAAAATCGACAACCAAATTAAACAAAAACCTTCAAAAATATGAAAGTTTAACAACCTACACCTGCGAACTGATAAACTACTACAAATAATACTAATATGTACTATAAATAATATTATAATGGCTTGTACTATTCTGCTCGAAAATCCCCAACAAGTAATTTGTAATGAAAGTGTCTAGCGAAAAAAAAATAACACTAAACAATTGCACTACACATAAATTATTGCATACAATTGATTCTTATCTACTTCTAACATCAACTAACTTATTTTATTTATTCCCTCTATAATTTTAATGATCACATTCCCATGACGACCCGTCCCTGTGTATTCCCAAGTATTAAAGAAATAGATAGAAAACGTACACACACGCACACATGCTATGCCCTAAAGGCCTTTGGCAAAACATTTGTGTAACATATTCTGCAAAGGAAAGAAGAAATTCCAAAAGCAAATGGGAGGGTTTTCCTAAGTTTTTAAAAGGAAACCTTAAGAAAACAATCAACAAGTTAAGTGGACTATTTTTTCCCACAATAAACAGCAGGTAGAATTGTTTGTATCATCTGCCAATTTGCTACCTGTTTGTCTACAAACAAAGCAATAAGTATGTTAAGAAAGAAGAGGGTGTGTTTACAAATTATTGACGATTTCCTTAAGAAGTCGGCAATAAAGTGGAAAAAGTAAAAATTATTATACTGTGAAATCTTTGAAATATTTCAATTACTGTTCAACGATTTAACAAACATATCTAAAGGGTGTTTTTTTAAAGCCCGATAGCACTTATAGATAAAAAAAGAAAATTACACAAAAAATTTAGTTTAAATTCAAAAAATTTTTATTCGAAAGATTTGAAGACTATTTCGGGCAAATGGATACAAGGATTGTTCTTGGCGATCCGCAATTCTGGACGTCAATTTTTAGTTCACTTTTTCGATCACTGCTGGCCGAATGATAGAAACAATGTTGGCCTTCAAATCGTCAATTGGTGCTGGTTTATCGCCATAAGGTAGTAACTTTACGTAGACCCACAGGAAACAATTAAATCATATGACCTTGGATTGCATTTCTCAAAATCAACCTATCGCCAAGTTTTGATATCAATAAGTCGATTGTTGCGTTTGCCTTATGACACGTAGTGATATCCCCTTAAAACCACAATCAATGCCATTCATATTTTCAAACAAAAAACATTCAGGGGTGTGCTGGAAATCGTAAACGTAAAACGCCAGAATTTAGTAGTTGTTTTTAAAATACTTTTAAATTAATTTTTAAAATTATTTTTGTTATAAAATTCTGTTTAACAGAGAAATATTTGTCATACAAATCTTGTATTACAGAAATCTTATAATAAACGACTTTTAAAATTCTTGCGTTTTACGTTTCCGATTTCCAGCACACCCCTGATTATGCGGTACCGATCTTAACTGACCGTAACGAAAGCTCCATCAACTTGTTGCCAATTCATTATTTAATAAAGTCAATGGTTGCGTTTGCCGTTAGGCACGTAACGCCCTCCCCTTGAACCACATCTCGCTCGGACCAATGCCAGCCATATTTTCAAACAAAAAATTATTGATTATGATTGAGTACCGATCTCCATTGAACGTTACGTAAAGCTGGAGGTCCATATCACGCGTTTTCGCATGCTTTTCTAACCTTAATTACGTTTTACGTTTCAAGTTACATGCAACGCTTTTTTTGAAGCAGCACCACAAGTAAAAATAAAATTAAATTTGTCAAAATCAGCTGATTTCTTCGAACGCTGTTGTGGCGCTTACAAAAGTAGAAAGTAAACCTACTTTTCGCCTTAAGGCATCTACGCTTTTGTGCATGTAACTTACTACCTGTAACTACACAGATTCTATTTTTTTGACAGCTGCGTATGCAGCGAAAAAGTGAGTAACGCGTGGCGTGGATCTCCAGCTTAAGCTCCGGCTTCATTCTTAAAGAAATACGGTCCGACGATGCAACCAGAGTGTGAGCCGAATTAAACTGTGATTTTTCAGGATGTCAAATGGATTCTGAATGGTCTGTTGTGGATTGGTTTCACTAAATATTTTGCAATTTTGTTAATTTACAAGCTCGTTGAGCTTAAAATTATCCGAGCACAATAAAAATCACGAAGTCTTTTATTAGTTGTGCGAATCGATGACTGATTTTCAAAGTAAGTTTTGATAGTTTGGTAGCGTT
The DNA here is from genome assembly GCA_949318255.1 of Pollenia labialis. Classification (NCBI taxonomy): domain Eukaryota; kingdom Metazoa; phylum Arthropoda; class Insecta; order Diptera; family Polleniidae; genus Pollenia; species Pollenia labialis. Next base: position 158,815,490 of record OX439142.1, read on the forward strand.
GTTCAAGCGTGAATCTATTTCTGATGATCACAAATGTCAAAAAGTGAGTTCAGGTTGACCGTTCGTTGGACAGCTAACCCCTTCCTAACTTCTATCGGGCTTAAAAAACACCATTTACTTTAAGAAGAAGTTAAATTTCGAATTTTTTTTTAATTATTTGCATTCACTTAATCTTTTTATTTTTTCTTAGTTAGAATAAAAAGAACTTGTTAAATAAAAAATCTGGTTTGTTTACAAAGTGTCAAGATGAATTTCTGGCATTTCAACTGGTATTTCTACTTCTTCATAAGTAAATAACGTTTTGTTAAATTTTGAATTAAACTACTTGGCAGTTATTTTTAATTTTTGTTTTTTTTTTTATTTGAATCTGGGTTACAAGTCCCAATGCATTTTTACCTTTATTTTACTATGTGAAAGTCGGATATTAACTTAAACGAAACGTTTAGCGCAAACAGCATAAAACTTGCAATATTTAAAGAATCAGCCCAATTATGAATACAAATTCCCCGGGAGTTTTATCCCTTTTCCCATTTTTTGTAATTGAATTTACATAGGAAAAATGGGATAAGGGAGAAAACTCCCGGGGAATTTTTATTCATAATTGGGCTGTATATCTCTGATAACTCAATAACAGAGAATAAAATCGAATTAAAAATAATTCGAAGTCGTGGCGCAAGTAGCTGGAATTTGATAAATAACTATAAAAGAATAAACAGAAGCTGTAAATTAATGAATTTTTATTTCTGGGTGTGTCCAAATTACAGCATTCGATACCGATCGAAATTAAAATTGTTATGGAAATTTCGATCGATATCGAATGCCACAGAACAAATTCTATAGTTATTTTTAGTTTTCAGAGCAAGAGTTGCATGCGCCCAAAGCCGATTTACTTTCGGTTTTTGAATGAAAGGATCGCCAAAAGATCACTGCTTGGCAGAGTTGAATTATTTAAAGAAAGGAATCAGTTGTATTATTGGCCCAAAAAACGAAGGTTTCAAGTATGTCTCCTTGAATATCATATGTTATACCAAATGTTCTTCTAATGTTCTTGCATGCTGTTTTTCTCCAAAATATTCAGCCTTATTACGGTTGTCGTTGTCGTCAACGTCTGTGTCGTTTTTTGTAATAGATTAAGGTAACACACAACCTGTCTTCTTCGACACAGCCGCTGACAACAACGTCAACCGTAATAAGGCTGAATATCAAACCAATAAAGGAATGATCCGTTATGTAAAGTTGCGGTTTGTTCCTTATTTAGGGCTAAAAATTTGTCTTATTAGAAGCTGATTTTGTGATGTAGTTAGCACACTGCATTAACAGTGGCAATAACATATCGCTTATTAGCTGCAAGACCGGCATAAGTCAAAAAAAATCGATTTCGAGATAAACGCGTTTAAAGTTTTGGATTTGCTCTAATCACTTAGAAAAAATAACGATACATTCTCTTCAAATGGCGAACAATTCTGCATCACTAACTCCAAAAATGTATTTTTTGATTTATGCCGGTCTTGCAGCAAATGAGCGATATAAAGCTCAATCTACTAATTAAAATCTAGATATATATTTGATCCTAACACTTGTTCAATAGAAATGTGACTAGTGTATTAGGGCGTAATTATGAGTATTAGCGATATTCCTGAATAAATCCCTCATCTATTTTGCATACAAAGAAAAATTTTGTCGAAAGAATATTTGAGGGGTATAGATGCAAAGACTGCAATCTCCACATTTATAGATTTCGTAATAAATAGTAAAAACCTCTATCTCAAAGTATATTCATATTTTTGTTTCGTATGTTAAACCATTCAGTAAATAAGAATATGAAGAAGATATGGCGCAAGTTTCAAACAAATCGATATAGCGGTTTGCTGGCAATTATAATAATAAAATTGGAGATTGCTGTATTTGCTCTTATCAAATGGACATTGCTGCTTTTAACCACAATAGAAAAAGAGTACAAATTGAGGAAAAAAGTAGCCAATTTTGGTTACAAGTAACCAAAACGGCAACGCTTTGTAGATACAAAATATTTTCGCCGATTGCTTTGATGAATATCTGTTAGCAAATTTAAACGCCTTTAAGGTTATTAAAGGCAGCTACAGCAACATGGCGAATTCAAGACAAAAACTATTCTTCTCGTGTTTAAAACATTTTTAGCAGTGATGTTTGCATTTATTTTACATAATTTTGTATCTATGCATTCCTAATAAAACCAGAAAAATAGTCAAATGGAATTGGGAAGGGCTCTACCTTAAACCCCTAAATCATCTGATTAAATTTTAACCCTAAACCAACAAGAATGAATAAATGTGCCCTGTTAACAAAAAAAAAACTGTTCTTTTAGAAATATGTTTATTTATTTCTTAAAATAAAATTTGGATTCACATTCAAGTTTTCCTGATTCAGTATGAATTTAGTTGTTTTTAATAAAGATGCCATTGTTACTCGCGACTTAATTCGGTAACTCAGCTTGTGGCATAAGGACATAAAATTTTAAGCCAAAATAACATTTTCAGAGAAACGAAATAGCTAATTAATGATTTTAACCGATATTTATGTATATTCCCATAAAGACGATTTTTATATGTATTTTAGAATGAATATATTTTTTAAATTTCTTGAATTTATTTTATCTTTAAGCAGAAATATTAAAAGCCGCCGTTGTTCTAATTGTGTTTCGTGTATGAGCTAAAAAAATTATTTTGATAAGACATTTTTTAAATTTAAAGATTTCTTTAAATTAAGTGATAATTTTTAAAAACGGAAGTTTCCGCTAATTAGTTTTTGAAATAATTGCGTGATTTTTCGTTAAAAATTGATAGCAAAATAAGCATGTTTAGCGATAAACAAACTTTCAATAGGTCGATATTGAAAAAAAATAATAATACTAGAGTATTTTATAAACAACGATTTTAATTTGAGAGCTTTTCTTTCTATTTAGTTAGTTTTTTTTTTTTTGTAAAACTTTTTTGGTTTGCTAAATATTTTTCTATTTTCTAGTTGAACGTATTTTTTTTTCTTGCTTCACTTTACTCATCTATCAGGCATTTACTTCACATAAAATCACGATTTTGTACAAATTTTTTTTACAAACAACAAAACAACAATGAGTGATTTTAAAGAATTTCTCAAATTAAGGCCAATTTAGTAAACTATATACACACAAACACTTTAAGGCTCTCAAATGCCAGTTAGTCGAATTTTATTTATTTAAAAAAAAATTTTTTAACAAAAAAAAAGCTTTAAAAATTAAGTAACATGTTGAAAAAAAGAGTAAATTAAGTTAAAAATTTTACATTTTAAATTTAGCACATTTTATTTTTATTTAATTTTTGGGTTAAATTTTTGTTGATTTTTTATCCAGAAAAATTAAATTCACAAAAACACTTGTTTTGTTTACACGTCTGATTATTTTTGCACTAATATTTGCCCAAGCGATTATTTAAAGACAAGCTATTCTTTGAAGAGCTTTCAACTTTTATTTAACGTTTTCTTGCTGTGGCAAATAAGTTCACCATTTTATAAAAAATATTAATTTTAAAATTTTTGTATTATATAAAACTTTATCTTAATTATTCATTACATTTTCTTTAAATTTATTGTTTAATTTCAATTAATTATTTAAAAAAAATTGCTCGTTTTTCATTTTTACGTTTTTTTTTCTTCTTTTTCTCAAAATAATAAAAAAATACGTTCGTTACCGCAGCGTGTTTGAATTAAAACTAATTTTCAATGTTGCTCATGTTTAACCAACAAGTGAAAAATCGTTATTTTTGGTTTATCGTTTAAAAGGTGAAAGAGAAGTACATAACTAGTTATTAAGAGAGGTTTTTGTAGTAAAAATGCACGTTAAAATTGTTGTGTTTTTCTTGTTGGTGGAAATACAATATATATAAAAAAAAAACTCACAAAGCTCCACACACAAGCACCATAAAGAAATGATTTAAAGAAATAGATAAAATAGAAAAAAGGTGCTTTGCATCGTTAACAGTGTGACCAGATCTTCGAATTTTTTTTTGGAACCAAATTAGGGATTAGAAGATTATAAAACAATCCTATTAATAATATCAAAAAATTTCAAAAATAATGCTATAATTTGTTCAAAGTTTTTGTTATACATACATACATTTTTATCAAAACAATGTAATCTATTGTTTTGAAAACAAAAAACAAAGTACATTGTAGTGCGGCAGGCTTCGTGACAACTGCAGTTGGAGGTTGTAGAGATCTTGAAGGCCGTATAATTGATAAGAGGTAACATTGCTGGGGGCTCGGAGGTCACTATGTATGTTGACAGCCAGGTGCTTCTTATGGCCTAGATAGGCTGTTTTGTGAATTACAGCTTAGTGGAGGAGTGTAGGAGAGCTCTAAGCAACATTTTATGGGAGAACATAGTGAGGATATGCTGGGTAACGGGTCACTTCAACATCAACGGTAATTAAAGAACCGATGAGTTGGCGAGACTGGGCTGGGAACTGGAGGATCCAGACTGTGTGGAGACAGTCAGATCTCCAATATTAGGGAATGGGGTTTAAACAGGACTAATTGGGCCTGGTGGAGCCAGATTTGGGCTAGAACCGGGGTTGTTAGACTTTTTTCCTCAAAAATCCTCAAAAGTTTTAACAAAATTCGTCAAAATCGTCACGAAAATTGAATAAAATCGTCAACAAAACGTCAAATATATAAATTTTACAAATTAAAGACAATTTATTGCGTGGATTGGTTCGAAAATATAAATTTTTAGCAAGAAATTCCATTTATGATGAAGAAAGTGATATGGTTAAGTTTCATTCTATTTATTTCAGCAAGTGAGCTGAATATATTTATCATTTTAAAAAAAAAAATAAGAAAAATATATTTGCATAAATGCACAACAAAAATTTTTTTATATAATTTATCCATATTCAGAAAAATATTAAATAATAAATAAAATATCATTTGCTTTTAACTCGAGCTATTTATAAATTATTAACTTTTAGCGCTATCTCTACTGCAAATTGTTTTTATTGTTAAAGGTGCTAAAAACCAAGGATTCTGTCTACATCAACAGTCTTTTTACCCGACTTGAAACGTTTTATTACGTCCAATATTACACTGAAAGAAAAATGCTTCATATATTTAATGAATCATTTTCATAAAAAAATTTTCATTGGTTAAATGAAAATTTTCATTGTCTAAATGAAATTTCAGAGTAATAATGAAGTATTTTCGTTAAAATCGCTTCATGGGATTTCGTAATTACGTTAAAAATTTTCATTGGATATATGAAAACTTAAGTTTGTCCAAGTAAACAAAAAATTTCAATTGGGAACATAAAAAAACAATATACAAACATAACTTTATTCATAAAATTATACAAAATTACAGTTTCCTTAAAAAAATGTTAAATTGTTAATTAAAAAATGTAAGATTTAATAATTTCATACATCTAATGTAATATGCCATTAAATTTATGAAATCAAAAATTTTTTTATAAAAGCAACATATTTTAATAATTTAAAAAAAAAATTATTTTCAACATTCAATAATAGTCTCAATCTCAATAATTAAGAGTATAAAAATATTTCGAAAAAGCATGCCATCATAAATTTTAATTTTCATTATGACAATAAAATTGTCATCATAGTAATGAAACAAAAACTTGCAATCAATAAATATGTATGTTTTTAGTTTTCTTTAATATGTACATAGCCAAAAAACATAGTTTTTTTATTCAAAAATTACACTGCCCCGGTAGGCTAGCTGGTAGTGAGCTAGTCTAGCAGCGCCGAGGTTGCGTGATCGATTCCCGCCCGCCAGAGACAGAAAAAAAAGTTAAAAAGAAAAAAAAATAATTAAAAAGAAAATAAAAAAAAAAAAATAGTGAGTTTGTCTAGCAGCGCCGAGGTTGCTAGAGACAGAAAAAAATGAGATAGAAAAAAAAGTTAAAAAGAAAATAATAAAAAAAAATTTTTACTTTTTTGAACTATTCATCCAATTAATAATAATATTCATTATTCTAATGTAATGTTTCATTACATACATTTTAATGAAACAGGTTTCATTGATCCAATGAAGCGCTGCATAGGTTCCTTTTTAATGAAATTTTTCATGGGTTTAATGTCAAAATTCATTGGTATTGCGAAGAAAATTCTTTCAGTGTAGTTCCAAACTAAAAGTAACTTCTTACTTCCTAACACTCAATTTTACTAAGAATAACTTACCTAACAGAATTAAATGGGATTTGCCATTTTACACACAAATAGAAAAATTCTTCACATGTGATTATGACTTCATCGAAAAATGCATTCCTATGTAGCGACGCAAATCGAAATCATAAAAACGCAAAGCGGTTTGAACCAATTTTTTAAAAGTGGACTAAATAGGACTGACGCAAATCGGGGCTCTAGTGTATATTTTTTGCAGTACCGATGGCATTTCTATAATTGTAGAATTTGAATTAGTAATGCTTCTAATGAAATCCACCTGGTTTTGTTTCCAAAAATTTTTGTATTTCGAAAAATTGATTTTTAAGTTTTGGACTGTTTTAAATATAATTGTGAATATTTCTTGTGCGTTAAATCGATGCCAGAAAATCGTCATAACACTATTACTTTTAGTCAAAAAATCGTCAATGGTCATATTATTGTATTTTCTCAAAAAAATCGTCCAAATGACGAAAAATCGTCACATCTACCAAACCTGCTTGCCAGATTAAAGTGTTATAAAATTGATGCCAGATTAAAGTTTTAGTAAAGTTATAGACGGGAATAAATCGTCAAAACATTAGTGACTCTACATCAAAAATCGTCAATCGTCATTTTGGTAAATTCATTGAAAAAAATCGTCAAAATGACGTAAAATCGTCACATCTAACATCCCTGGCTAGAACCATGAAAGATATCATCATGGGTAACTTCATGATAGGCAGGATGGCGGTGGTAATGGTAACAGATGAGATAGATACAGTTGATCACATTCTGTGTCACTGTTCCAAGATACAGTACAGAAGCCTGAGATCGCTGGGTAGTAGGTTCAGAGGCGAATTGGGGGATGTCTCAAGCTGTAGGCTTGAGAATCTGAAGGGGTTTGTTTGTTTGGCATCACCTAGCTGTATAACAAGCGGCTGGGGACTTGAAATATGTAGGACTATTGTGTTAAGTAGGGTTGTTTTTCTTTGGTTAGATATTATTGTGTACTCTCTCTTAAACTATTACTCTCTATTTTCTTTTTATTTTCTTCTTAGTCTTGGTTTATTACCTAAATCATCACAATATGATGAGAGTTTAAAGAGTGACTTCGCACCTACCCTAAGTGGTAGTGTCTGCACGAGTTGTCCGATTTTGAAATTACTTCGGTAAAAGTCAGACACAAAAATTTTAAATTAGAGCGTTCTCAATTTTCTTTTTCTATAGCAACAATTTTGGCAAACATGTAGAATTCAATGTAAGTTAATAAGTTGACAAGTCTGATTTAGAAATCCTGTCGTGTAGAGCAGGCTTAAGGTAGAACATTTTTAGTGTTGACCTAGATCAAGTGACGAAACGAAGTTCGTCCTGCGACGATACTCTCTTTCTGCTGTTGTTATGCAACAAAGTTCTATTCAAAATTATGATTAATTTTTCGCTGGCTTCTAAGCAAAGCGTTAGTACATGATCCATGCAGTCATATGCCACATTTGCGTTGATAGACGAATGGTATTCCGAGCAAATTGGAATAAGGCCTTTAAACACTGTGCTATTTGAAAAATAGACAAGCCGCGCACCTGGCGTTTTAAAACCTTATTCGGGTACACTAAATCCGGTGGTGCTTATCGTTTTTCTAGATATACCGGTATTTCGAAAATGGAGGAGTTTGCACAACATTTATTCGCGTAACTCAAAAACTGTTTAGTTGATTGAAATTACTAAAAAAAAACCAAAATTCCACACCTTTAAGCAAAGGCAAAATTTTTTCCAATATGCGCAGTCATTTTAGAAAAATATATGTTTTGGCAAAAAAAAAATAAAAATAATTTTATAGCAACATTTCGAAATTATTGTTTGTTTTAAGTTCATAAAAAATTGAAAATGTAGCGTACACGAATTAGGTTAAAACGCCCGCCTTTTTTAAAAAAAAGTGTCAAATTCTAGCACAGTGTAAAAGATAATTGTAAGCACATTTAGTTCAATTACCATATTACTTGCCAAATTTATCTCTTAATAGACGTCACAGTAATTTAATCTTACCGTCAAAAAGTAGGACCAATCATTTCTTATAGATTGAGACGTAACATCTTACTGCTTACTTTAATCGTTCTAATTGCTTTACATACAACAAAATGAATCAGCTGATTTGCAACGTTACTGTTACTCCCGGCTAACTGAGCCTTAAGCCTTTATTTGCCTTAAATCGCAGCTATTTTATTATTAGATGGCGAATAATAAGAGTAAAATGGTGGTTAAAAAGTGTTTGTTGATCGTTAAATGTATGAATTATACCTCCTGAAGAGAATATAAGAGACTTAATCAAAAGTTAAAATTTATTTAAAGAGCATGTGATGAGAATCAATTACTTCAATGTCTTTTCAACTGTTAACTAGAACAAAATTTTTGTTTTAGGTTTTTAAATATTTCTTACCAAGTCACGTTTTGTTTCTTTCTGTAATATAACTGAAATACCCTACATGCAGTATAGTTTGTGTAAAAACATACCTGAAAACAAAAGAAGAGAAATAATGATTAAAATAAATATTTATATATATTTTGTATAAAAAATTAGTTTAAAGATGATATAAAAAGTATTTGAAGATCAGGTAAAACTGTTTTTTTTTAAATTCAATATCTTTTGATATTTTATGAATAGAAATTAAGCCAACTTTGGTTTATTTTCTATCGGAATACGTACCATATATGTACCTCTTTGCGAATTAAAATACATAAAAAACATATAAATCGAAATCGAATAAAATTGATTGAGATTTCCTGATAATTTGTTTTTAAATTACCGTAGTTTTCCTGATGTTAAGAGTAGTTAAGAGTGATGAAGATAAGCTGTACGTACTCATATTATGATGTTTATAAAACGGAATATTTTAACCCTGGATGGTTACCGTTCCCCGAATCGACGAAGCTTTACTCTTTATCATATTACTTTCTTATCCGTATTCAAATAAAGCTTTGTTTTCCAACAACGTTAGCTGACGATGAAACCTTAATTAATTCAAAACACAGCAAAGAATACAAATTTTAAAGAGAAAAAGAATTTGTATTTTAAAAAAGGCTTAACTAAAAGATGTTTGTTAATTTTTAATTTAAAAATCTTTTTGCTAAAATTTAAATAGTACTAAAATGAAGAGTAACCTTCCAGGGTTAAAGAACTTAAAGAAAAACTGAATCGTTTTCAAAGTTTTTTTGATTTTATTTTAACCCAAATTCGATTTCCAGTATATGGCTGATAATTTTATAAAATCATAAACACAAACTTATGATTTGAATAAAATAATTTTTATGAACGTATTTAAAAATAATGGCAGGTATTTGTTTTGTTTTTTTTTTTTGCTAGAAATCTATATAAAAACAAAACTAAAGTAAATTAAACTTAATGAACCCCATTTTAAAGTAAATAAAAATGTGTTTTCGTTTCGTTTTGTAAATAATTTTTATAAAGAAAATAAATAAAAAAAAAATAATTCTTAAAAAATAAAATGAAGTTGTTAAACCAGCAGCTGATTTTGTTGTCTAACCCACAAAATAAACTATGATCACACTTGACAAATATTTGACGACGCTCACTTAACCATTGTTTTCATTTAATATTTGTTTAGTTTTACACAACTTTTGCTAGATAAAGCAGCATTTTAAACAGTTGAGTAACTAAAAGGGTCTTTCATTAAGTCATTCTTTTTTTTAATTCAAACTAGCTGAAAAATTAGAAGTGCATAGTAGCAGGAAATATACATATTAAAAACTTGAATTTTCCGAGTTTTGCCAGAAATTTAAAAATGTTTTTTCTTTACAAACCATCTTCTGGAAATGAGTAAAAAAAATTAGCCAAATCGAAGGTAAGACGTGGCTTCGCAGTGTGGCGCTCATCTGAAATTTTTTGCACATACCTACTACGACTTAAGAAACCCCTACAAGAAAATGTGTAATGGGTTCACAACACCTCTACGTGACACGATCATGACCTCAAATCTTTGGTTTTCATATCATACAATTTCGGCCAAAAGAAATTGGAAAACAATGCCCTATAAGCTTTCGCCGTTGACGGTCTTTAAAAAAAAAAAAAAAAATATTTAACGGCATTACACCGGCCCACAGTTTACACAAAAGAGTGACTATTTTAGGGCGCATATTGATTGGTATCGTTTAAAACCCAACAATTTTGTTTGTTAACGTACCCATTTATCCAGAAATGAGCTCATCGCTGAAGATAATTTTTCGAGTTAATTTCAACTGAAGTTTCCATTGCAATAATATTTAAAAAATGTGGCTTCAATATCACAACAATACAAAAACAGCAAGCAAAGCATTAACATTCAGCTGGTTTTTTTAAACCACCTTGCATATAAAGGCACTTTTTTTTATCATATTTTTTGTATTTAGTAGTGCTACCATACTTTTATATTAATTAAATAGTACTTTTCAAATAAAACTCAAAAAATCAATCTGTATTTAAATACGATTTAAGTTTATATGAAAATTAACTTAATATAGATTTAAATACTATACTGAAAATTATAAACAAATTGATAAACAAATTGAAAAAAATGGATGAAATAAATTACCATAATATGGTTAAAACATTGACCATATTAATGTTAATTCTGACCATAATATGGTTACTTTTGGCAAAAGTCTGGAAAATGTCTACCATATTTTGGTTAATTTTGATCATAAAATATGGTTCATTTTGACCATATTATGGTTGATTTCAGAAAATTTGTTGTTGATTTTAACCATAATATGGTCATATTTAAACATATCATTGTAATCTGCAAACATAAACATTGCCAAAATCCAACCATAGTGTATGTTGCTCTTAGAATATGGTTACCTCCAACCATCTCTAGCTGCAATTCACTATGCCAGACTAAGCTCAAAGTTACATTTAATAATATTGCAAGATATATTTATGGTAAAACTAGATACAGTAGAATATCACAGTTTTCTTACCAAATCTTTAATGTACCTTTTGAAAACCTACTAAAATGCCGCACTCTACTATTTTTACACAAAATTATTTATAGTAAACAACCTGAGTATCTTTACAAAAGAATAACGTTTTCAAGATCCAATAGAGGATACAAAATAAACTCCATTCGATACCGTAAACTAATATCAGAAAGACACTTCTTCGTTAATGCCATCCGTCTCTGGAATGAACTCCCATCTAATATACAAGTCCTAGGCAATGCTAAGCACTTTAACATTGCAATATTTTCTCATTTTGCTTAAAATTTTGTAACTTATATTAAAATTATTGTCTACTTTTACTTATTATTAATATAAATAATTTCTCTAATCTATAAGTAACTTCAAATAAATCTGCCACTGTATCAGCAGTACTATTATATAAGATTGAAAGTCTTGTTGTACTGTAATTTTTCTAATTAAATAAATAAATAAATAAATAAATAAATAAATATTTTTTTCTACGTGTATATAACGTGTTGTTGAACGCTGTATTCGTTAATGGTGATTTGGCAAAACAAACTGAATGAATTTCAGTTAATTCACAGATAAAGCTTTAACATTATAACTGCTATCAAATGTTCAAAAGTACCTACTGGAAGGGCTTCTTAATTCTAATGCATTTTTCTTACAGTATGTTTGGTGAATAAAAGAAAAATGTAAAAAATAAAGTTAATGGTCGATCAATTTACTGGTCACTCATTTTTTTTTGTCAAATATTTGATAAGTGTGAACTTACTTAAGACTGCTAAATATTTTGACTTTTTGATTGCTTGCTGTTGGTAGTTAAAATTAAAACTTTTTTTTTTTTTTTTTGCAATGAGTAATCAAGAATCGTCACTTTTTTTTGTACAAACCGTAAAAAAAAACTCACTGCTGCCAGTTTGAAATTTGGCATTTGCAACGAAATAACTTGATATCGCGTTTTTACTGTTTTATTTTGTTTATATTGAAAGTTTTTGTTTGATTTTTTTTGTCTGCAGTATTTTTTTTTTTAGGTTCCGTTCGTAATAATATTTTATACTTTTTATTTATTATTTATAATGTGTGCTTAAAAAAAAGGTTTATTTCATATAATCGTTCCGAAGTTGGTAGTCAAGTTGGCAGCAGTTGTATGCTGCTTCCATTTTATCTGTGGCATTTGATTTATTTATTTTGCAGACTTTGTATTGTATAAGTTTTTTTAAGGTTAAATTCTGTCTTGTTTTGTGTCTAAATATGTTTGAGTTCGTTCACCGTTTTACCTAATTTTTTTTTAATTTTTGTTGTTTTTTTTTTTGAACCAGCAAAATTAATAAAAAAAATCCTATAACTTAATTAACAATTTATAGAAAGAAATAATGCTGATGTTTAGTTTTTTCAGGGAAGTTTTTGAACTTAGTTTATTTGTCTTAGCTTTTGGATTAAACTGAAAATGCTTTGGAGACAAAACAAAAATCCTTTTAGGGCGGGATTCACCATCCTAGACAATCGTACGATTCACTTGCACGAAAATCTGACAGAATTCTATTCGACATAATAAAAATATCTTCAAAATCTGTTGTCAATGCGAAATTAGATGCAAAAAAGATGCAAAATTACCTGACTCGGCTACTTTACAAGAAAATGCAACTCTGATCGCATAGAATCTATCATTTCATGAACATTTTCATAAAAGTTTGCAAGTCGGACAGACTTGTCAAACAAATCGGACAGTTGATTTCATTTTTAGGTCACACTTCCATACTTTCTGAGCACCCATGATGTTTTTGTTAAATCGTGCGACTGAATGGGATAGAGCATCAGCGACTTTATAGATATTTAAAAAAGGTTTGTTACAATTTTTCTTCTTGTCGATGTATAATTGTATTTGTGAGTTGGAACCAGGGCTGTGGAGTCGTCCGAAAAAAGTACTAACTCCAAACGCTGAAATTTTTTAAGTGCGACTCCGACTCCGACTGACGACTCCGACTCCTACTATAATCTTGATGCTAAATGCATATGAGACTCAGTGATGTTAACTTTTATTTTTTCATTACCATACGGCCTTCTTAAAATTAGAGTTTTTGAGATCAATTGTTCACTTTTGCAAATTTAGTTATATGGTGTTCAGATTTGCATTTTTTATTGAGTTAATATTCGGTTTATTGACAAAATAATCTTTCTGTTCACACATACACAATTTAGCTAAATCAATTAGCAATCAACTGAAACAAAATGTAAAAAACTTTTGACATCTTTAAAAAATAAACGCTTTTGCGCAGACCTATTGGATGGATCTTTGTTTTGTTGACATTTCAGTTGCCAAATGACAAGACACTTGTGTCAGGGTTGCATTTTAATTTTACTCATCATATTTTACACAAAATACTATTGTTAGTCTGGGTCAGGACTGCCAGGTACTCTTTCCTTATCCCCAAATAATAAACCCCAAAAAATCCCCAAATTAAAAAAAATACAAAACCTTAACAAGTTAATATTTTTTTTTCTGACCAAATTTAAAATTTTTTTTTAAATATTAAAAAAAATTTTAATAAGAAATCCCCAAATAAAAACTTTTAGTAAAAAAAGTATTTTATTTTGTTTGTAGCGACTGGTTTCGGCATGATTTTTTAAAATCCTTTTAATGCAATTCCAGTAAGGAATTACAAGCAGAACAATATGCTGCTTTTGAAGGCGAATGAGCCAATTTATAAGAATTTGGAGTTTGTTCAATCGGGTTTAGCAGTCCTTAAAATCAACAATAAAAATACATATATCGGTCATTTATTTAATACATAATTGCATTATTTTCCCAAATTTTATTTTATTGGCTTTCATATTTACTTATTTTTGGCGAAGACAAATTTTTGTTGTATGTTTTGTCAACGGTTTTAGATTCTTCTTTTTTAAAACACTCACTCCAAAATAATAACATAAGTTTATTTTAATTAGGACCCTTTCCACCATATTCGTTGTTGATAGGAGTAAGTTAAAAGTTTTGCTACTTTTTTTGATATTTTATATACGAAACAAAGAAAAATAAGAGTAAATAATTAAAAAAGGGAAAATATATAAAAAATATAAAAAAATCACCGAAATTTGTTTTAATCTCAAAAAAAAATCCCCAATCCCCAAATGACTTTCTTTGCCCTTTTTGCTCGCAAGAAATCCCCAACTTTGGGGGTAAATCCCCAAGTTTACACTGTGAAAGTTTTCTTGCAGAATGTCTGAGTTTATTGATAAGAGGGGAAAAGAATATGCTATTATTACCTCCCTCCTCACTAATAAGCACAGTGTAAGTGAGCCCAGAGTTTAAAAACAGATAATTTTGTTTACTGCTTTGTAGTCATTTGTAGCAAATCAAGAAGCACAGAGTGGTAATTTTATGGCTTCATTTACATGTTTTGCTGATTTTTATGTTCCAACTAGCGTTAAATTTACATTACGTTAGAAACGTAAAACCTGATGACCGACAAGTCGATAGTTAGTGAGGCGCTCGATTTCGATTTATAGTACAGGACTGAAAATTTTTCTCAAGACTTTTTTTTATAGAAAAGCAACTTAATTGTTGTGAACATGGTGAATTAAGCAGGTGTCATCGTTACGGAAACAAATTCTACATTACAACAAAAATGGAAATTATAGTCCAGCTTACGCCAAAAAATACTTTAATCAAAAATCAAAGCGGGCCGCTGAACATGATGAAATAAATAAATTTTGAGCCAATTTTTTAATTATGGTTAACATCTTATTCATTTAAATTTAAAATGATTAAAAACTTAAAAAAAATAAAATAATCACAGCACAAAACTTGGACTTTTTGTAAACATAAACAAAACATCGACATAAGACTAGACAAACAATGCAAGTGCAAAAAAAACGTCATCTGGCGTAGTGCTGCCACCTTTATTATTTCACCATGGTTGTGAAAAGCCAAACTGCTGAAGTTGATTTATATGTACATAAGTATATTCAAATTATTATTTCTTTGAAATTTTGTTGAAACTAAATATCTGTTAAGCAAATTAGTGAACATTTTTCAAATACTAAATTTTCCATATAAATTGATTTTTATTTAACATATTTTTCAAGTTTTCAAATAAATTCATTGCATGTCATGCATCAGCCATAATGTTTATGCATTATGATACAGGTATCCATGTATGTATGAATATACATACATATGTACATATTTCTACCCCGGGTATGCATTAGACCATGTTTAAATTTGTTTTTGTTATTACTATTGAAATTTTGTAAAACCGTTTTATTTTGCTAAAAACGAAGAGCTTTTTTCTGTTACTGATTCTCTTAATTGCATTGAAGTTATCAAAGTTTCTCTTTTTTTTAATTCTTCCCTGGTAAAAATCCAACCAAGTGGTCAGTTTTAATTTTTTGCTTTTGTTTATACATTTTTTTTGTTTTTGTTGCTTTAGAAAATTACATTGCATTCATGTGCAATTATATTTATATTTTTACATTTTTGTAACGCTTCAAAGATTTCCTTCAGTTGTTGGTGTTTTTAAACGCATACAAATATAAATATTTGAGGCTTCCTTCCTTTAAGTGGTTTGCTTGCGGCACAATGGAAATTTCTTTAGTGTCCATCATTTTTTTAAGCATTTGCAATGCTTATTTTACTATGTATCTGAAAAGCTTGAATTTTATTTTATTTTGTTTTAAAAACATGTTAAACCAAGTAAGAGTCTATTTTTAATTTACAACGAGGTAAATTTTGTGAGAAATGCACAATTCCATCTAATAAAAATATTTGTTTATTAAAAATCACTTTTACAAGGCTCTTAAATCAATCGTAAAGTTGAACGTGCTTTCTGCGCCTATAATTTAGTCCGTCACTGTATATCCACTTTCTATACCTACATAAGTAAAATTTGTTAAATTATTAAAACTATTTTCATTTCTTGATGTTGTTTGAAATCATGTTTTTAATGAAAAGAAAGGTTTTTTCAATTTATTTTATTATCATATAATTTAATTAATTTAATTTAACATCTACATTTTTATTATCTGTAAAATCTAAATAATTTTTCACATTATTTTGCATTACAATACTTTTTTTGTTTGTTTGTTTTGCAAACGTTAATCGTGTACGTACTTTAGGGGTAATTAAATTCATCAGACATTCACTCATTTCAATTCACAACAATTCACAATACACACCTCAACATAATTCACTTCACCTCACTGAAAATGCATGTAAACATATAATTTAACTAAATAGAGTTCAGGCAAACTGCTTGTACCGAAAGAAAAACATAACCAAACAAATGAAGTATGCAAGTAAGATACTTTAAATATTTCTTTATTTAGCAATTTTGACATTAGTTAACAATCATGTACAACAACAAAATAGGGGACTTGAACAGGAGGTGTAATCGAATTCATTTACTATTAATTTGAATTGAGTTTTGATTTTAAAACATTTCTTTATCAAATATACCAACACACAAATGTTCGATCTAACAAATAAATTTGTAGCTAAAATTAAACTTAACATCTAGTAGGAGATCACTCTTTTTTAACATTCCTTTTCAACAATTTGGAACAAATATTTTTCATATTTTTACAAAGAAAGTCAATACAATGAAGAAGAAAAAAAAACTAAAATGTGAATGTGAATAAATTACAGCAACAAACGTGGGAAGTGCAGGAATAAAGACTCTTATTAAAATAAATAAAAATATATAATTAATTTCAACATTTTATGTTTAAAAGTGTTAAAAGCATCATGGAAAAACTTGAAAAAAAAGTTTTCTTATATTTTAAAAATATTCAAAGGAAACAATTTTAGATAATTTCAAATAATTTTATTGTATGGGGTGTGGTTTTTAAAGACTTCAAAAAAATATTGTTAACTATTTTACACATGAATTTTTGTAAAAATATTTTAACCCAACCTTTAAAAATTCAACATTCATGCGAAATATTTTTTTGAATAAGGAGTTCAATTGTTTTCAATTTAATTGACTAAACTATTTTTATAAACTATATTTTAACAAAATTAACTACAGATGTGTTAAGACTAAGGTGGATACCAGACGGTGTCAGCGTTACCCCACGGTTCTCTTAACACTGGGTTGCCCCAATGGGTCAAAGATCGTCCACATGTGTGAATGTCACTCCCCGGCAGAATTATATACTCGCCACTTTGCTTGGGACCAGGAGTTATTTAACCTCCTCCGCTTATATAAAACAGCTTTTGTTGATAAGCAACGGCAACTAGGGAGTTCCCGCGGGGGTTTCTAGGGATCATTTGAAGCGTTTCACACCTTTTGGTGTTAGATAACCAAAACCTGGGACTAGGCATAAATAAGGAACGATTTTCAAGATCTCTTGCAATCGCAGATGACCAGAAATCCTATCTGTTATCACGGGAGTCAGTAGCCCCCGGGAGCACGGCACCGAACTGATGATTAGTTGAGGCCTCCGTTAGCATGATTCTTGCGGGAAATAATTTCTGTCTTTCAGGAAGATTGTCTTCGGGGCAGTTTTGCTGTTAAAATATACTTTCGGGGAATACGTGGTGGTGGTTTACTTCCCAAAGTCGCGGAAAGAGATATTTTTAAGATCCCACTAAAGGACTGATTTTTTTCTACTTGTGCGAGAGTTTGGCCTGAGGGAGGATAATGTTACCTGGGTGTAAAAGTTGCGCTCACACTCGGTGGCGGTTGGTTGGTAAACGTAGCGTTGTCTCCTAGTGTTTCATATTCACTAGGGAGCAAGCCCTAGGGTAGGAATCCATGTACATTTTTTCACAGGAGTTACGCCAGCAGACCGAACTCCCACAATGCCACCACGAACTCCCACAATGCCACCACGAACCCTAAAATGCCACCACGTGATTACCTTAATACTCTCAACAATTACCAGTACAGGGCAGAAGCGCCAGAGGCTTTTGGATGCCGTGGTTGCCAATAAGAAACTCTGGTCAGCCCGTTATTCTAGCAAGAGAGATCTGCAATTTTTGCTGGCGGCACCTTTGTTCCCTGAGAAGGCAACACCAAGTGCTGAAATATCCTCAAGATGTTTCCCTACATCCCTAAGGCGGGAAAATGGACAACGTTGAAATGTGCTTTTACACGATCTGTATTCAGCAGTGTACTTGTCAAATTTCCCACTGCAAAATGCATACATGTCGTGTAAACGCAAAAAAAAAAAATTACTTCTGTAAATGTCAGATGGAATTAGCAGTTTAAATTGTCTAATTAGAGCGTGCTCTATTCTGATCTGACAAGCCATCTGACATCAGCTGTTTTGCAGGTCATTTGTTTGTGGCGGCATATTTTATTATATTTTTCATTTATTTAAACATTTTCTTTAAAAAAAACAACATTTTTTATTTAATGAAATACAATTAAAAGTGAATAAAAATATAAATATGTAAATAATTTGCTGTTATAAACGTTTTTAGGTTATGTCAGATGAAACCAAAAACGAATGTGTGAAAGCAAATATTATTTACCTTCTGAATTTGCCAATTGCGACAGACATGTGCAATTTCATATGGATTTTACATCTGACAAGCCCACTACAAAATACAGAATCGTGTAAAAGCACCTTAAGGTTTGCAAAAAAGGTGGTGAAGTTAAGAATTTTGTTTTTAAAAGAAGTTTTGAAGTGCAACTTATTTTTGGGTTTTCATAAATTTTCCTCTTTTCAGGCAATCAATTTAGTGTGTTTGTAATATGCGGCAAAACTCATCACTTCTATGCTTAGGAAACCGAATCACCATCTCATTTTGGCCTCATTCATAAAAGAATGGATTAAATTGAAAACAGTTTTATTAAACAGATTTTCATATAATTGTCATTTCAACTTTGCAAACGCATTGTTAATGTAAAACTACACATAAGGCGTTAGTCACGTTTAATTATTGCATATCACCTTTGAAACATATGACTTAAGGAATGCAATACTTTTTTAAAGTTTGCATAGTTGCGTTTAAAAATACGTGAGATTGTTGTACCGAAGAACAACATGCGTTTAGGAAGACAGCCTACACTTTATTCGTTGGTACTTTAAACTAGCAACGCAACTTAAATTAAAAACAGTGATAACCACATTCTTAATTTCTTAAAATGCGAGCTTAAGCAACCAAATTGTGCTTGCGCTTGCTTCATTAACGCACGAAAACAATAAAATTGTCTCTCTACTATCTGTAGGGTTTGCAACTCCGAAATCGTGAATACCATAATTTTCGAAATTTTGATCTTTTTGTTTAATTTAAAATACCAAATTTATTCCAATTTTGGTGTTTCAGTGAAATGCGCATAGGAATAGCTTATCCCATCAACAATAAATTTCAAGTGTTTTTATCAAGAATAAAAACTGGGAATTGAGCACGAATAACAAAAACTTTTGAAATTAAAGTGTTTCAAATATATAAAAAAAAAATAAAAAATAATAAGGGTCCTCATGATATCGTTTATAAGTCTCGTAATCTGTGCAAACTGTGCATTTTTACGCCCTCGTAAATGAAATGTCAAAAATTGTATGAGAATTCATTTACACAAACTTGGTAAATTTGCCCAACAATTTTGTCTCGTAAACTTGCGCTGTTCAATTGTGCATTTATACAAACAGATCTTTTAATGATTTTAACGTCGTTTTCAATGAAAAATCCAAGAGTCTATAAATCACAAACAATAAATTCTAGCAATAATTTCAGTAAATTGGTCTTTTGGCTTTCTTTAAGCATTTTTAAAAGCAAATTTCTCATACATATTAATCACAAATTTAAACACAAATTTTTATATTTTTGAATTTTAATTTTTAATTTATTTTTGTATTGACGTTTCTTACAAACTGACATTAATTGTTTAAAATTACACAAAAGTAAAAAAAGGGGCTTCATGAAACAAGACTCGTAAGTTTGCGCATTTGCACAAATGGCAATTTTAAGCGACATCATGAGGACCCTTAATGATTTCAAATTTTGGGTGTAGAAAACGGTTTTCCAGAAATATATAATTTTTCCCATTCCTAATTTTACGCAATTCTTTTTACTAGTGAATATAACCGATTTAATCATTATGTCTTAATCTTAACCCATTTTTCGCCGCATTCCTGTTGATCGATGTTAAAGATAATAACGAAATAAGTTTCTAAGCAAGTAATAGAAAAAAGACATTGAAAAATAAAAATAAAGAGTGCTGATAATTTTTATCACCGGTCAGCGAAAAATGGGTAAAAAAAAAACGAAAAAAAAATATAAACTCAGTGTTAATTGTTGCTGTTTTGTCTAAGTTTTGTTAACGTTGCAAATAAGCCTTGAGTGTTTGTAAGTCTCATTCGCTTTACTGTTTTATTTAGTACTGATGTCAAAATACATCGGCGTTATGACGTCTTTTCTATCAGTGTATGTGACCTTCTGGGAGAAAAGGGACCTAGTGTGTAAAAAAACGGGTTTGGACCTCAGAGTGGATTCTAGTACCTAAAAGGGTGTAGAATAACTTTGAATGCGTTTTTCTCAAAACTTAATTTTCACCCACTAGGTCCCTTTTCTCGGAGAAGGTCACATATACATATGTAATATTGTAGCCTTTTGCAAATGTCGTACCAATTAATTTTCAGCAGAACTTTTCAGGTATTTTATAGTTTGAATAAGAACGTTTATTTTCATGTAAACTATATTAAATATATAAATATATAGCAAAAGTATGCTCATAGGAACTAGAATATTTGTAAAAAACTATACCAGATCACAATCTAAGCGAACGAGTTTCAGATTTCAAATCGTGCGATTGTCAGAAGATGGCCGAACATATTTATAACAAACCTAGAAAGTTGACTTTAAAAAGACTGTTTTCACAATTCAATACTGTAGAAAAACAAAAACGTAAATACACCAAACCAAACGTAAAAAGGGCTGAATAGAAATAACAAAAAGAGCTTTTAAGGCACTTAAAAAAGGGGCTAAATCTAGTCTAAGATTGGCTAAGTTGGCATCACTGAAACAAAGCACACTGTTCTATTCGTCTTTCCCCTTTTACGGTCAAACTTTAATGCTTCGCAGCAAATGTTTCATAATATGGACGAGGAATTTTTATTTATTTATTTTTTCTGCCAAAAAAAACTTTTTTTACTAAAAACGATGTACTAATTTTAAAGTTAATCTCAAGAATTTAAATAAGTCATTATCATTTAATTACCAAAACTATTTTTCTATCAAAAAATCAAACATTTCAAAAAAAAGTTCAATGTTATATTTTTGCCCTGCTACAAACTTAACATAAATTAGAAACATTTTTAGCTTTTAAGTATAAAGACAAATTAAATTAAAATTAAAAAATTATTACAAAATGTTTTTTCAACAAAAGTTTCAAGTCTAAAATTGTTTATACTTAAACTAAATACGAACATTTTAAATAATCAACTTTTTTTTTCAAATAGAAAAAAAACTTGGCAAAAATTATGGTTCAGTGATTTCGTTTACAGCGTAAACATTGAAACTTAGAAAAAAAAACTGCATTAACCCTTTTAAAAAGCAGAAAAAGTTAATAAACTTATTTTGGCCTTGGCGTCTAGATTTAGATTTATGTTAAAAAAAATTCAACATGATTAAACAAATACTAAAAAAAAATAAAAAAATCACTCAAATGTGGCAAAATATTTACTAAACATACGACTACACCCGAAATATCTGTGTTTAAATTAACGTTTTATCAGCGTTGCCAGAATATTTTTAAAAATACCCAACTAGCACAAACTCTTTTTGTGTTAAGGCATCAAATTTTTTTATTTTTTATTTAATTAATTTGTTTTTCTAGATTTTATTTAAAAAAGTTGTACATTTTCCTTAGCGCCAAATGATATTATTGAGGCGAGTTGGCATAAAATTATTTAAAACTAAAAAATTATTTAACTAATTAAGTGCATGAAATCAATCAAACTTTTTATTATATAAAGTTTTATAAATTTTCCTTAGAGTGGGTTTTTAATATCGAGTTTAATCTTAGCGGCAAACTATAATTAATTAATCTGGGAATAAATTTAATTGAGTACTAATTGTGTTTGCCGTTTTTAAGAATTAGTTTAAACCTCGCAGCATTGCCATACTAAATAACAACAAATGGCAAAACAGTCGTATTTTCTTAATAATTCGCATGCGATATTTTTTTTAATACATTTTTTATCGCATGCAATATTTTTTTAAAAAGAATTTTACTTTTCATATTTATCTTTACACACGTCACATTTAACAGCATCATCTGATATCAGCTCACCATTAGAATTTATTTAATTAATTTAGGCTTTAGCACTTCTACCTAAAGTTTCGTTTCAGAAACCTCCAACATTTTTTAGAATCGTGCTGGCTGTTGCTAAAACATATTATGAAAATAATAATTGTTCACAGAACCACGGCATGCCGACTTTATTACTTTGTTCATTCTTTTTAATAAATTTTGTACATATGAGTTGTTTGGTCTTCTTCTTTTTGCTTTAACAAATTTCCCTAAGACAAAATTAGGTTATGCAAATTTTAATTTATCCCTGGCGCTATTTTATCTTTTAATATTTTTCTCCTTTTCCTAACAACCTTTCAGTTATCATAAGCATTGGTAAGGCGTTCTATCAACGTAGAAGTGACAACTGAAGGATTCCTAGTTTGCAGATTTGATTCATCACAATATCTCCGAGTAATTTCAAGATGTTCAGGGACAATTACTTCTATGCTTTGAATGACTTTAGAGTTGACCAAAACAAGTTGTTTTTAAGCAAAAATAGATAATAGATTTATTAAAAAAATAACGTTTAGAATTCAAAAACACAGTAAATTTTAAGAGCTTCTGCTGCAAAACTCATTTTTCTGACTTGCCATGTTTTGGAATTGAGATGTCGATATAAGCAAGCATAAAAAAGCTAATTTAGTTTACGATGGCAACACTGCGCAAATACAATTCGATGTAACTAACTATTAAACAAAATTTGGCCCAAATGGGGTTGTTAAAAAGCTCTTAACGTGTCTTTATTTTTTTTTTAATTATTATTTAACTTGAAAAACAAATAAATAATTATGTACATGAATATTTTGTAGTTTGTTTGACAGTTGTTAAGGGGTCTGTCTATACACGATCATAATGCTTACACTATCACACAAGTTTTACGTATTCCAGACTTCAAAAGAGTAAATTGGCCATAAGTCACTCCAACTCGCTCTGTTAAAAATTCTGGGGATAGAGAACGATGGAGAACAGTACTGTCCACAAATCCTAATCATTTTTTATCGCCCACGTTGACTCCTTTTCCAGAAATCTGGACTCATCCCCTAGAGACTTCAAAAGAGTAAATTGGCCATAAGTCACTCCAACTCGCTCTGTTAAAAATTCTGGGGATAGAGAACGATGGAGAATAGTATTGTCCACAAATCCTAATTATTTTTTATCGCCCACGTTGACTCCTTTTCCAGAAATCTGGACTCATCCCCTAGAGACTTCAAAAGAGTAAATTGGCCATAAGTCACTCCAACTCGCTCTGTTAAAAATTCTGGGGATAGAGAACGATGGGAATAGTATTGTCCACAAATCCTAATCATTTTTTATCGCCCACGTTGACTCCTTTTCCAGAAATCTGGACTCATCCCCTAGAGACTTCAAAAGAGTAAATTGGCCATAAGTCACTCCAACTCGCTCTGTTAAAAATTCTGGGGATAGAGAACGATGGAGAACAGTATTGTCCACAAATCCTAATCATTTTTTATCGCCCACGTTGACTCCTTTTCCAGAAATCTGGACTCATCCCCTAGAGACTTCAAAAGAGTAAATTGGCCATAAGTCACTCCAACTCGCTCTGTTAAAAATTCTGGGGATAGAGAACGATGGAGAATAGTATTGTCCACAAATCCTAATCATTTTTTATCGCCCACGTTGACTCCTTTTCCAGAAATCTGGACTCATCCCCTAGAGACTTCAAAAGAGTAAATTGGCCATAAGTCACTCCAACTCGCTCTGTTAAAAATTCTGGGGATGGAGAACGATGGAGAATAGTATTGTCCACAAATCCTAATCATTTTTTATCGCCCACGTTGACTCCTTTTCCAGAAATCTGGACTCATCCCCTAGAGACTTCAAAAGAGTAAATTGGCCATAAGTCACTCCAACTCGCTCTGTTAAAAATTCTGGGGATAGAGAACGATGGAGAACAGTATTGTCCACAAATCCTAATCATTTTTTATCGCCCACGTTGACTCCTTTTCCAGAAATCTGGACTCATCCCCTAGAGACTTCAAAAGAGTAAATTGGCCATAAGTCACTCCAACTCGCTCTGTTAAAAATTCTGGGGATAGAGAACGATGGAGAATAGTATTGTCCACAAATCCTAATCATTTTTTATCGCCCACGTTGACTCCTTTTCCAGAAATCTGGACTCATCCCCTAGAGACTTCAAAAGAGTAAATTGGCCATAAGTCACTCCAACTCGCTCTGTTAAAAATTCTGGGGATGGAGAACGATGGAGAATAGTATTGTCCACAAATTCTAATCATTTTTTATCGCCCTCGTTGACTTCTTTTCCAGAAATCTGGAATCATGCATCATAACAGTGTTAACATAAGTTCTGTTAAGTGGTTAACATTGCTCTGTAAACATAACAGAATGTGTCGTGGGTTATAAATTTTAAAATTTAACTTCACACACATCTTTATTTTCAACTTGCTTTCAAACTTAATTCTCAAATGTTTTTAAAATGCGGATTATAATACAATATGGAACATAAATAAAAATATTTTTTTTTTAAATAAACTGTGAGATAAACATTCAGCACCATATTAAATATGTGATTTGTTCGACCTTTTGTTGTAATTTTAATGTGAAATAATTAGTTAAGCTCAAGGTCAGTTTTTTTATTTTTTTATTTATTTAAAAAATGTTTCCAATATTTCGAAATCCACTGGATCTCATCTTCAGGGTATGTACTACAATTATAGCACCATAGCTAAAAAATAAAATAATGTTCTTTTCGTCCTTTAATTCTCGGAAAGACGAAATACTTGGCTCGCTTTTATTTTGAGGATTGTAGCATCGCGATCATACAACAAACTTCACTCTCCCGTTTTATTTTTTTTTTAATTCGTATTCTTAATCATTGTAATTACCTACTCACAAATAATATTTATATTTTACATGAAAGTTAAAATTTTTGACGATTTTTGAAGAAAAAAGCCTAACAATAACCCTGGCTGGGTATCACAAAGGGCCCATTTAAGGACCGAAGTGAGCTGTCTCTCGTTGGCTGCCAAAGGAAACTAGCCTTACCTAAGAATTTAGCTTAATTAACTAATAATTTAGAATTTTTAGTTAAAAATAGTTACGAGAATTGAATAGAGCTAATTTATACTTCGTGTTTCAGTAAAAAAGTTCTTTAATTATATCAAATATTTCGTGAGTTCGCGTGATTGTGAGAGCGAGAGACAGAAAGCGTGCACAAAAACAAGAACTTTATTAGGGAGCGTATGCAGTCATACAAATTTTAAAATTTCTCGCTCTTGAGTGAGCGAGCGTTATTACATTTTCCTCCCTTGTGGGCGTGTCGGATTGTTAATCAAAAACCATTCACGCGCACAGCCATAGTTCGAAGTACTAATGTTAGTTCATTGTTTAATTCGCAAGAGCATATTATAAAAAAGTATTTATAAGCGTAGGCTGTTAATTGTCTAAACCTTTAGCTACTTTAACTGATTAATTTTCTATGTAGGAACCTTACGACATCTCTGCCCTACTGGTTGAGTTCATCAAGATTTTGTAAAACAAACCAATTACTTACTCACACTATTGCAGCAATAAAATAAACTATGCAGTCTTATAATGACTTAAAATTTTTTTTTTTTTTTTCAAAACGGAAACATCAATCAATTTTTGACAATACCAAATCTCAGTTACTCCAAAGATCATTTAAATGTTGTTATGTATTATTGAATATAAAAACATTCAATGCATTTTGGAGATGTAGTTTTTATGAATATTTGTAATATTATCCATTAAACAATAAAGTTTCTTGTTCAATTTTGAAATAAAGTCTTACTTTGCTTCTTTTTTTTTTTTAAATTTCTTTGTTATATTTATTTAAAAGATCCATTACACCAACCAAATAAACAAACAATTTGTTCGTTTTTTTTTTATTTAAACAATAAATGTGGGAAAATATTAAATAAATATTTAAATAAAATATTTCAAAACTACTTTAGCCATTTTTTGTCTACGGCTCTAAAGTTTACTATTGAAGTTTAATCAAAATTCGGGGCATTTATTTTCTTGTTTGAATCGAAATATTGGTTTTAAAATAAAAGTGTTTTTTTAATAAAACAATTTCAAACACAATGAATGCAACAATTTGAAGTTTTTAATTTCTATTTGAATAACAAACATAAATGAAAAGAGATATTTATTATTCAATACCACCGAAATCAGAAATCTATGAACTAAATTTGTTTAAAATTTGTCAAAACAGGAAACGTTTTGAAACTATATTTATGTATAATTTCTATTAGTGCGTAAAAAACATGAATATGGGTACAATAGATACACTCTTATTAAATATTATTAACAAGAAAAAATTACAATGGAAACCACAACATTAAAATATACTTGCATTATTTTGTTTCAAACAAAACAGTACGACTGTTACAAACTATTTCAGGAATCAATTTATTGTAAACTGTTGGAAATAGCGCTTTCTCAAACAAATATTTAGAAATATTTTAGAATATTTAATTGACATCTAAATACATATCGT
This sequence comes from Pollenia labialis, assembly GCA_949318255.1. Classification (NCBI taxonomy): domain Eukaryota; kingdom Metazoa; phylum Arthropoda; class Insecta; order Diptera; family Polleniidae; genus Pollenia; species Pollenia labialis. The sequence goes on from OX439142.1 coordinate 158,842,354, forward strand.
CAGCTTATAATTATTGGTTTGACCTACCGACCATATAAAGGGTGATTAAATTTTAAGGGCCGATGTTGATTTTGAATAAAACACAAATTATTTAGGAAATTATTGTCATTTATTTTTATTATGATAATATTGGTATGGTTCAATTATGTATGGAACAAAATATCGGCACACCTCCATCCGATGGTCCAAATTTTCTATGACGCTGAGCCATAATTGAGGTTCTTTGCCGTTAATGTGCCGAATTATCTCATCCTTGAGCTCTTGAATTGTTGCTGGCTTATCGACGTACACATTTTCTTTCAAATAACCCCAAATAACGAAGTCCAACGGTGTCAAATCACATGATCTTGGCGGCCAATTGACATCGCCACCACGTGAGATAACACGGCCATTGAATTTGCCGCGCAAAAGAGCCATAGTTTTGTTAGCTGTATGGCAAGTGGCACTGTCCTGTTGAAACCAAATATCGTCCACATACATATCTTTCAATTCGGGCCATAAAAAGTTCGTTATCACCTCACGATAGCGAACACCATTCACAGTAATTGCCTGACCGTCCTCATTTTGGAAAAAATACGGCCCGATGATGCCGTCAGCTCATAAACCGCGGCAAACAGTAACTCTTTGCAGGTGCACTGGTTTTTGGACAATCGCTCTTGGATTATTATTTCCCCAAATGCGGCAATTCTGGTTATTGACGAATCCACTGAGGTTAAAATGTGCCTCATCACTGAAGAAGATTTTCTTCGAAAATTTATTATCCACTGTTGCCATTTCTTGCCACCATTCTGACCATTGAGGACGTTTGGAATGGTCAAGAAGCTTTAATTCTTGAGGCAATTGCACCTTGTTAGCGTGGAAATGCAAGTCTTTATGCATCATGTTCATCAACGACGAGCGTGAAAGGTGCAATTATTGGGCACGGCGACGAGTTGAGGAGGACGGCTCTTCAGCCACACTATCGCAAAGTGCAGCAATATTATCTGCAGCACGAGCGGTGGTGCTTTACTTCTCCTACAGACCCGGTTTGCTTAAAATTTTTGTACGATTCTTCCGATTGTACGCACATTTGGACGATTAAATTGAACGAAAAAATCACGAAGTGTACGTTCTGAATTTTGATTTGAACGCCCAATTTTATAATAAGACTGAATAACTATAATGCGGTGCTCGATTGTGTTTCTTTCCATCGTTCAAATTAAGTTAGTCCGAAATTGAGAAATGTCAAATGAAATGCAGAAAAAACTTGACGTTTAGGTGTGGTTCACATTCAACATCGGTTATAAATTTTGAATATGGGCATTTCCAGCGAAAAGTCTACTTTTTGTCACGTAACGCCAGAAGTATTTTAAATTGTTTCGCAAAAAATTTTATATGTATCGTTTACTTTTTTATATTTTGGTGTAAAGCGCAACAAGATTTACATTAAGTAACAAAAGGGATAACGATTGAACAACATGGTCCGAAAATACAACCTTATTTGCAATCTGGCGTTACATTAAAAAAAGTAGACTTTTAGCTGAAAATACCTATATTTACCTTAAAACGAGCAAAGATTTTTAAATTTGATAGCTTGAAAAATAAATCTATATAAGTTCTTAGTTTACTAAAAAAGTTTTTGTATAAAGCTTCTTGCTCAATTCGCAGTATTTTTCAGTTTTGTAATGCAATCAAAACCCACTTCCGTTTTTTTAACGTCACGCCAGGGCAGATTTTTGCTTATATCTGCAAATCCTTAGCGTCGATTACTGTAATTTTTTTTCTGAATGTAGAGCTACTTCATTACTTTGTATATATAAAAACTCTTTTTACAAATTTGACTTCGTCATTTAATTTTTTTACATTTTGTGCTACAAATATCACGAAACGTCAAAATGGAAATGCCCATATCAACTTTCTGAATCCAAAACCTGTTTTACGAAAATTTTAATGGTTTTTCAGAAATGCTTTTTAATGCTTATGCTCTACACGCCACTGTTTGGCGATTGCAGCAAATTTCTTATAATTAATTTCTCACTCTTGTTTTAATTCATTGTCGTAAGAAAACAGTAGTTAAAGCGAAAGCAAAATAAAATGACAAAAATAAAAAAATTTCGCTTTTGTTTGCTGCACTGCCGTAAGAAAAAAAACTCGTTAAAGTATAAGAAAAAAATATATTACAACAACAAAACTTAGCAGTAAGTATACGTATACAGCAGAAAAAGCTACTTTTTGATAATATATTTTCAAAAGTGGCGAATGCGGCACAAAACAATATTCTAACTGTTGGTGGAGGGTATTAAAGATTCGGCACAGCCGAATATAGCATTCTAACTTGTTTTTCAAAATTATTTAATTTTTTTTGAATAAAAAAAAAATTTTAATATAAAAAACAAATAAAAAAATTCCTATCTGGGCTCTGTTTCTCAAGTTACAAGTTACAAATCTATACATAAGTAAAAGAAATTTGAAACAAAAACAAAAATTGTAAAATTGTTGCATTTTTTAATATATTTAACTTGTAGATTTGTAATTTGAAGTTTTGAGAAACAGGGCCCTGTTCAACAATTTTAAACGTAAACGTTCGCATTGAAAATTTCTATAAAAAAACAGTTTTGAAAAGTTTTTTCAAATGTAATTCTATACGAACGTTTGAAAAACCAAGTTATCGTTGTTTTATTATTTAGCAACATTTTTAAATTTCATTGTTTTGAATTAAACGTTAATACTGCAGAATAGTGGAAAAGTTAACCTCGCGTTAAAATTAACCGAGTGATCAAATTAAATAAAAAAAGATTTCAAATCAGCTGGTGAAAATACATGCTTATCAGGGCTGCCAGTTACTTTTTCCTTGTCCCCAAAAAATAAAATAAAAATCCCGAAAATCCCCAAATTAAAAAAAAACACACATAAAACATTAACAAGTTAATATTTTTTTGTTTGTTTTTTTTTTCTGACCAAATTTGAAATTTTTTTTAAAATAGTAAGAATAAAATAAAAACTTTAAGTAAAAAAAGTATTTTATTTTGTTTGTAGCGGCTGGTTTCGGCATGTTTTTTTAAATTCTTTTAATGCGATTCCAGCAAAGGAATTTAAGCAGAACAATATGCTCTTTTTGGAGACGAATGAGCCAATTTAAAAGAATTTGGAGCTTGTTCAATCCGTCGTTTAGTTAATACTTCGATGCATCATAAGTATTTACCAATAGTCCAGCATTCTTTTTCCCAAACTTTATTATACTGTCTTACACTGCCTTTACACATGAAAGTTCTTTCATGAAATTTCTGTATATGTATTATAAGTAAAAATTTCAATGAAATAGACGACTTTCTTGAAAATTTCTTGTTCGATTACACAGGAAAGTGAAAGTTCATTTGAAAAATGTCGTCAAAGCGCAAAGTGGCAAAAATTGTTTTAGTTTTAGAACTAAAAAAACTAGAAATTGAAAACCAAAACAAAAAAAAAAGATATGAAAATAAAAAAATCAGTAAATAGGAGGCAGTGGGTTAAGCCATTATTAATAAAAAGATGTGAATTCGATGTGGAAGCGAATTTACTGAGAGACCTACTGTGGGAAGACGACGACAAGGATTTTAATAATTTTTGCAATAGCTTCATACGATTTTTTTTTTAATGTCGTTCCTTCTGTAGGATTTGTGGTTCATATCCCACAAAATGGGGTGGGATCGGTACAAATTTATTAATTTAATAATTTGTTTATTGCTTAATTTTGCCTCCATTTTTATTGTTTTTCTTATTTGTAATTTCAGAGTTGCCAAGACAAATACTCACGCCGAACTTTAGGCATTCGTTCCAATTAATATTTATTTTTATTTATTTTCCTAATATTTATCCACTTTAATAAGAATAGTTGTGTTTCAAATAATTGTAGTTAAAAAATATATTAAAATTCTTTATATATACGTCCAAAACAAGTTGCTTTTGTAACTATAATTTAACACAATCCTGAAATTTCAAATGCAAATTTTAAATAGGCAACACTGCTTAGTTTATTGTCATTTGTTTTCATGAAATTGTCAAAAAATCGCTTTCTTGAAATTTTCATTGAAAGCAAGCTGAAAGTTGGGCTGAAAGTAAAAAAATGTAAATGTGTTAGTGAAAAATTGTGAGTGTATTGCGACTTTCATGAAATTACTTTCACGTGTAAATGCTGGGTTACATATTAAGTTATTTTCGGGTGTTGTCAACGGGTTTAGATTCTTTTTTTAAATTCATGTTTGTAAAACACTCACTTAGGAAAAAGAACATAACCAAATGACTTTCTTTGTCCTTTTTGCTCGCATGAAATGCCCAACTTTGGCGATAAATTGCCAAGTCTGGCAGCCCTGATACTTATTAACAATATATGTATGTACATAATAAAAATAAAATTATAGCTAAAAATTAAAAAAAAAATTAAACTATCCTGTCAATGTCTTTTTATTAAACCAATTAATTAAAGTTAAGCCAGGGAACTTATTTTAAATATTAGCAGAATTTATTAAAAACTTAAGTAGCTTAAAAAACAAAAAAATTACTGCAATTTATAAAAAACAATGTTAAAACAAAATGCACTGATTTGAATGTTTATTTATTTGTATCAATACACTAGTAGGAATGGAAAGTACAAAACGATTTTCGATTGTTTATAAACTTTTTCATTTCGTTTTATGAAATCGATTAATTCTCAAATTAAATACTACAATCATTGCGGTGGTTTGTGCATTTGCTAAAAACTTGCCGATTACAAATAATCGGTAATAAAGTGACAGTACAATTTATTCGGCATTACCACTATAATCGACAGAAACAAACAAAAAAATTACGGAAAAAAAATTGGTAAAAATATGGGTGGAGACTTTTTCGATAAGAAAGTTATCGAACGTAACTTTATTTCAAAGAATTTTTTACTAAAATCGGATTAAGACTTTAATAAGTACGGCCAAATGATATAATATTCGGTGCAACCTTAGAAATTGAGATTTCGAATATTAATTTCACCATTCACCTCACATTTAGCAAATACCAAAACCACATTTACCACCAAATGGTGGAAGATAAAAATTCGAGTAAAATATTTGATAAATACGGGAATAAAAGAAAATATAAATTGTTATAAACTCACATATAGATGGTAGCACTCAATAAGTTCAAATTTAATCAAAGCCCGTTTACAATACAGCGAAAACTAGTAGATATGATTTGAAATCTCCTTCGAAATCATGGTGGAATAAGCAGGTGGCTTCGTTACGGCAACAAATACACATTACAACAAAAATGGAAATTGTATCACCGTTTACGTCAAAAAATACTTTAAACAAAAATCATAGCGTGCCGCTGAACGTCATGAAATAAATAAATTTTTAGCCAATTTTTATTTAATTATGGTCAATATCTTATTTATTTTAAATTAAAATTATCAAAAACTTTAATAAAACAAAACAATAATTACAGCACAAAACGTGGACTTTTAGTAAACTTTGACATAAATCTAGACAAACAATGCAAGGGCAAAAAATCGTCATCTGGCGTAGTACTGCCGTTTACAATTGACATTAGTGAGATTTTGTTTTCAAACTGGGTCGGTTGTCGACAGTAATAGGCTTTTTACACTGATCTAACATCTACCATAAAACTAAAATGTCACCATTTAAAAAAAAAACTGTTTTTTTTACAAAAGTACTAAAATTTGAAAAGAAAACCCAAAAATGTATTTGAGGTTCAATTTGTTTATAAATATAAAAAAAATAACAAAAAAACATTGCAATAAAAGACAAAACTTGACAAATGGTAACGCAGCTTTCAATACCAATTAGTTTTTGTCAGTGATGCCACAATAGTAATAGAACTTATTGCCACTTTTCTAGTGATGACACTAAAATAATCGAAAGATGTAGAATGGAATAAAATGGGATAGAAACATCTTTTAAAGATGTTGGTTTTTAGCCCTGTGTATTTCTTATGGAAAGATGTTAACATCTTCGCAAATTGTGGAAAACTGATGGTAGATGTTGATCAGTGTAAAAAGGCTATAACTGAACTACCTAAATAAGAGCGGCAAGATTTTTCTTTATGTCAAAAATTCTTATTTTCCAAAAATTTATACGATACAAACTTTAGAGCGAGAATTCAACACCACCCGGCTATAAAATCTTATTTGACAGATTGCAAGGGAGATTTAATTGATTGAAAATGTATTTTGGCAATAAAAGCGCCCAGAGTTGCGCAAGTAACTTGCCGAGTCTGAAAGGGGGTTTAGGTAGCTCAGTAAGACTTATGTGTGTCAACGTACCGGCCGGTCTCTTCAAAACAATTCTGCTGTACGGACAGGTAACCCTTAAGTGTTTCAATTGCAACCGCTCAATCTCCTCAGAGGGTTTTACCATTTAACACTTACAGCTATTGCAGACTGCTGACAGTCAATAGTTGCAATTGCAATTGAAACATGTAAGGGTAACCTGTCCCTGGATGCCTGGGTTTATCAATAAATTTTAATTGATTTCATGTTGTAAAATTCCTTTCTTCATACAAAAATTATTTAATAAAAATTTAATTTGATGAACTTAAGCCTAATTAAAATACATAAAATTTAGATTAAAAATAACACTTAAAGAAAATCTGTATTTAAATTTGAAATTACATTTTATTGGAATCGGTGAAGTATCCCCTAAGTATTTCCAGACGTTTTTATATATTTTTATATTAATTAACAAAAGTTAAAAAAAAATAATGTTGTATGTATACAACAACTAACACTATAAGTGGGACGGACACATCCTAAAAATACTAACTGGCGTATACATAAAAAATTTAAATGGATTTGAAATGTATTTTAAGAACAATTTGTATGAAAATTTTGCCTTAAAACACATTTCAAACTTATTTTAGTTTTTATGAATACGACACATAGTTTACAGAACTTAAGTTAATTATTTTTTGTATGTAGGTCTGAATTAAATTGGTATTAATTCATAAGAAGTATTTTGAATAAAAATCTTTAAACAAAACAAAGAATTTTATTTTGATCGCCAAACATGAGCTCCATGTGTCCCATTTATAGTGTGAGTAGCTGTATGTATGTCTCTATAGGTGTATAAAGCAAAAGATTAAGAATTTGATTCAATCATCTTGTATATGAAATTAATTTCTAATCAAAATGTAATCTATTTTGTTTTTTTTTTGTTTTCTTTTAAGATTTTCAGCACATGAATAATTGTTGTTGTCAAATCGCATGGAGCGAACACATTTATTGAAAATACACTGACGTAAAAACAATAAATTTATGAGATCTTTTGAAAAGCATCATCATTGTCATCGTCATTATTACATATTAAAAAAAAAGTATTGTTTGTACTACGGCGATGGTTGTTCAAAAGTTGGGCTTAATAAACTGTGGCAAATGTCTCAAAGGGAATTCCATAAAAACGTATGTATGTATAGAAAAAATATTTATTATATGTATAAATATATTTATTTATACATATGGACAGATAATAGAAAGCTTAAGCCTCAACAGCAGCAGCAGAATGCACACACGAAAAGTAATAAATAAAAAGAATTTTAAGCAGAGTTTCCCAAACATTGTTTGTTTAGTTGGCTTTTTTCGGTATATCGCAGACTTAAAAAGTGGTTAAATGAGTTTTTATAGTGTAAACGGCTCATTGGCTCGACATGTCAAAGTCAGTAGGCTTTTCTCTCACACCTGTAGTGAATTCGCCTTATACAAAGTAATAAATTGGTTCTGTTGTTAACATTCGAAATGCAAAAGAATACAATTAAAATAACTGTAAATCAGTGTTGTCAATAAAGAATTAAGAAATTGCACATGACTGTGTCCCAAATTACAATTTGAAGCAAAATTATGCACACAAAACGAAAAAAACTAGGTTTGATATAATGGATTTGCCTTGCGTAACCGTTTTGTAAGTCCTTTTTGTGTATTTTCATATACACGAATATGTTTTATTTTTGGCAACGAATATTCGCGGCCAAAAATTCGTCGTTTTTCCCAGTTTTATTCCTACCATTAGGTTTGTAGGAGAGAAGGATGATCTATGGGGGAAAGTATACACTTTGTTTTACTCGCACAGTTGCATTGTTCTTCATTTGTTTTTAAAACATACAGAGTTGTTTTTGGTTGTATCTTTAAGTCTGGGTTCACACTATGAAAGTTTACTTTCAGAAAGTATACGTTTATTGGTGAGCGGGGAAGAGAACATACTATTCTTGGCTCACCTTCCACCAATAAACTCAGACTTTCTGCACGAAAACTTTCATAATGTTAACCCGACTAAAATAACAAAATTCATAAAAGAACACAAAGTAAACGTTTCGTGTGCCGACATTGAATGAATGTTTAAAATAAAATTGAAAACTCCTTTAAGAACCTCTGTATAGGTAGTTTTTATTTATTTTTCAAAATTTATCATGAATGTCGGTGTGATAGTTTGTGTTAGTTTGGTAAAGAATGAAAATACCGCCAGCTAAAATTTTAGTTACTATAGGTTAGTTACACTTTGAACCAGTGTTGCAAAATTGAAATTTTGAAATGGTATTAAACTTCAACTAATAGAGTATTTTTCGCACCAAATGGTACATTTTGTAAAAAAAAAAAAATAAAACAATAATTTATAAAAATAAAATGAACAAAGAATATTTTATTGGAATTCATTTATCTAAGTGTAAGGAGTAGTCCACAAGGGACTAGGACTAGTCCAAAAGTTACCCAAACGTATGGAAAAAACATGGTCTATTTAACATTACGATGTCCTAGGGCAGGACCATATAACCCATCTTTGGACTACAACGGAATAGTTTCAAAACAACTCCATTGCATACACAATAGTTCATATATTTATGAATAAGTAAATAAATTAAAAATTTTATTTTTGTCAACATAAATTTATTCTGGTATTTATATTTATAATTTAACTTTTGCCAAGTTACATTATTCAGACTTTTACATATCGTCGCAAGAATTAAAGAACGCTGATTTTTTTTTGCGTAAGTGAATTTTTTTTTCATCATACAAATATGGGACCGGGACTCATCGATGAAGTATTTTTTTCTGATAAAAATGATGCAAAAAAACGTATTTTCGATTTTTTGTCAGTTACAGCGTTCTTTAATTCCTGCGACGATATATTACATACTACTTAGTTAGAACTTAGTTCTATTTATGTTTAAAAATAAAGCTTTTAATTCAATGTTACAACAAAAAGCTAATTTTCTCAAAGAGATCATAAGAAATATTATAACTACAGCAGCATTTTAATTGAACTTTAGTTTTTGTCAAACTTGAAAAAGTTTCTACGTGTAAACGATTTCTTCCTTTGCTTTTTACATCATTTTGCATATGAAAATGTGCGTTAAATTGATGCTCAGAAATGTGGTAGGTATCTATAAAATACCAAAAGCAATATGTGAAATGTCAGCAAACATTAGTTTCGTTCCTAACATTGGTTATATATTTCCAAGAAATTTAAATATATTCAGTTCTGAAATGCTTTATTTCTGAAAGATCCTCTAGAACACGGAATTGAGAATTGAAGTACATTATTATAGTTTTCTTTATCGTTTGTACTTAACATTAATAATAACAGTATTATGCTTTTGGTTTTTCCGGAAACAATATTTTCTGGAGTGGAGTTGATTATCCCTTTTAAGGTTCTATTTTCAAAACAAAATTTGTTTCTTAATGTTTCGCAAATCGTCGAATAAAATGATTTCGCAGTTTTTTTTACTTTACAAACCGTTTCCTTAACATTGAATGCTTCTATAAATATGGTTTTCATTTAAATTTAAAGTTTTCACTAACTTATTATCGAATGCATCCCTTTTTATAAATTTTCTTGCCACTTGTAAGAAAATATATCCCATTCTGGAAAGCAAAATATGAATCCTGGCGTCCACGCTTAGCATTTTAATATTGACGTCGATAATTATTTAAAAATAAAACAAAACAACATTAATTGTGCAACAAACACAAGATGACCAAAGAAAGCCTGCCCTCGAAATGATCAAATCACAGTTAAAAAGCTCAAAGGACAAAAAGAAGTACTGAAAACAAGGCGGGGGTACTGCGGTATTTTTAATATGGAAAAGTACCAAAGTACTGAATTGTTAAACACTGCTTTGTACTATACAAGAATGAAGAGGAAAGGAATAATTGTATGTCTGTACATAAGTATGTATGTATGTATGTATGTATAACTACCCTGCAAATAATGGGACCAGTCCAAACACGCGTGTAAAGAGTAGCCCACAAGGGACTAGGACTAGTCCAAAAGTAACCCAAACGTATGGAAAAAACATGGTCTACTTAACATTACGATGTCCTAAGACAGGACCATATAACCCAGCTTTGGACTACAAAGGAGTAGTTTTAAAACTACTCCATGGTATACTCAAGAGGATTAGTTTTGAAGTCGTTTAAAAACGAAAGCACGTCGTTAAAAACGAAGACATGTCGTCTCACTACAAACACTTTTTAACAATGACGGACCAGTCCATGGAGTAGTTCATTTTATCAAAAACGATTAGGTGGTCCAATATTATTTGCAGGGTACTAGGTAGCTACAGCGATTGACTGTTGTGGTCAGCAGAATGGACATTTTTTCATTTTATTTAATAACAAAAAAAAATATTTATATGTATTTTTTATAGACTTTTTTATCATTATCATCACTTTAGTTGTAAATGCAGCTCTTGAGTTTTCCTAAACACATGCTGCCTTTTTTGTGTTGAGTTTCTTTTTCTTTAAGTTCTTGTGTCTTCTTAGTATTTTCTAAAATGGCTCTTTGGTTGAATGGATCGATGGTGATGGTGATATTGGTGGTTGGTTGGTTTGGAACACGTTCACATTGTGATGCAGCTTGAAAAGAATGCAAGTTTCTTTAAACAGGTTCCTGCATCGTGAAGCAGAAAAATAAATAGTTAAAAACAACAACAGCAACAGCAACATATCAAAAATTATAGAAAACCTTGAAAAATACTACAAAAACAACAAGAGCGGCATCGGCACCAACTTTATTTAAAACAACAACAAAAACACCACCAATAAGAAAAAAAAAGAAATGAAAAATAAGATAATAATGAAATAAACAAAAAAGAAAAATCATATTAAAACAAACTCGTAAAAATAACAAACAACTGACTATTGGTAGCTGGTAGCTATTTACAACAACAAAAATACAACCTTTGAATGAGAGGGAATGTATTCCCATATGTGACAGCGCATAGAGAGAGGGACCTACCTACGGGTAAAAAAAATAATTTTTTTTTTTGATGTGGACAACATCTGAGCATCGAATCATATTTTCGAATTTTTTTTTTCTAAATTTTTCTGTTGCCATCTTATTCAAGGGTTGCCAATGACATATTTTAATTTGAACGCCCATTTTAATAATAAAGGCAGAATTAGTCTTTACTTTTTGTTCTGTTACGAATCAACTGATTTGTTTTTGTTGTTAAAAAACCTGTGAAATTGATTAGTTTTTCGGTTCTGTTACGCTCCAATCTGTAATATTAAAAACTTTTTAAGCAATTGTAAGTGACAGCAACAGAAACAGAACGTAGAGACTAACTGAGCCTTAAGCCTGAATAACTTTAACGCGTTGCTCGATTGTGTATCTTTCCATGGTTCAAATTGAGTAAGTCTGAAATTGAGAAATTTCAAATGAAATGCAGAAAAGACTTGACGTTTGGGTGTGGTACACATTTAACAACGTAATATAATCATCAGGGTCCGGACTTTTATGCAGTTAAAATCGCGTTTTATGCGCATAAAAAATGCAATACAAATAGAAATATATGCGCTAAATGTTCTCAAAGCGAAAACATCTTATTAAAAAGGTTTGTATTTCGGTTTAAAAACATTACAATGCTATAACAAAATATATTTAATAATTTCTTCTTTATTTAATTTTCGGTCCATCTTGATGAAACAATTATGTTTATTTTATAAAAAATGTGACTCCAGTATTGCCGTAGTGGCGATGTCATAATATTACTGAGAAATTATTTTGATTAAGCCCTTATGACACTACATTTTTTATTCATTAATTGATATAAAATTGATAGAAACAAACAGTAAATTCTAGAAAGAGCAAATTGTAAAAACTGTAAACAAAATTTTTTAGTTTTTTTTTTCTCTTGGTATGGTTTTGTTTCAGGGACGGCGTTGAGAATTTTTGAAATTGTACCAACAATCTTTAAAAATTGTAACTTTATCCCCTAATTGTACTAAAAGATTATTTTAGTTGAAATTAATTTTATCTATGTTCTTAAAAAACACCACAAAAAGGTATTATAAATCTTAGTTTTAAAAGTATCAACAAAAACGTACAATTAAAACAACTTAGCCGTCCCTGTTCTCTTAATTTTATTAAATGTTGCCAACTTTTTGTTTTTGGGAAACCTAAAAACAAAAAGCGGTAAATTTGTTGAATTTGCACAAAAACCGCTGATTCAGCAACACTTTTAATATTTCAAGCTTGAAATGTCAATTTTAAGTTGAACAATTTTACATTTTTTTTGACATAACTTCATTTTTTATCGATAACTTTAGTAAAATTTTTGACAGTTTGCCATTTATCTTAATACAGCTGAACCCTTCGCACTTGGTAAATTTTTCTATTACTTTATATTTGCACTGTTCACCAAAACTTGAATAATGCATTAAAAATGTAGTGTTATAAGGGCTTTAACAATTTTTTTTTTAAATGCTTAAAATGTATGATTAATATTGCCATTAAGATGCGTTGTTGTATAGTTGTGCTTTTTTTATTTGTTATTTTTTATAAATATACATAAAATCCGCTATAAACATTACTTTTATATTACTAAGTACTAGTAAATTGATACAAAATTCATCCACGGTAACACTGTTTCTTCATTTGTCATTTTACTTGCTGCAAGTGTCAAATATTTACTTGCAAGCAAATTATCTTGCAAGTTGGGAAACAAGTACGAAAAATGTGATGGTGTTAGTGAAAAAGTGTGAGTGAATTGAGTTTTTCGAACTTGCACTTGCAAGTGTAAGCCCTACATACGAATCAACTGTTTAATGATTTTGTTTTTTAAAAGTTCTTTAGAGACATATTTGACCCTACATTTTTTCAAAATAAAAGTATACTTTCTGTTTTTCAAAACAAAATAAAACGAAAGTGATAAGTGCATGATTAAATGCGGATTGTTTCTCTGTGGAATATTTTTTTTTCATTACGCGGTTTTCGAAAACAAATTAAATTAAATATGCAAGCAGTTAAGAATTTAAGACAATAAATTTAAATCCTTAATTTTTGTTTAAACTTTATCAAGCTTGCTACGAATTTGTTAACTTCAGTTACCGTCCAAAAAATACATCTTATGTATGGCAATATAAATTAACTTAAATTCACCACTGTTGAATCCTTTTACAACATCTTTGAATTGGCTTAAGTTTTCAGCATAGTATATACATAATTGCTTTCAACCACATTCCCCCTCTGATTGTTATATATAATTCTTTTTATATGCGGCAACACGCAAAGGTGCTTTACAAAATATTTTTCCCATAAGAAATCAATAAATAAATATCATCGAAGTTGTCTTCGGCGGAAGGGTACATGGCAAAATAAAGCAATTAAAACAAGTTTTTTCAAAATATGCAATATCAGCAATATATGAAAAATATGCATTCAAAGCAAAATATGCACTAACAAATCGATGCCGATTTACTGCAACTTTCTTGATTCGCAAAGATATTTTGTATATGGTAATCTCCGACTGACGAGAACAAATATGCATTTGCATGAAAATCCGGGCCTTGATAATCGCCAGTATCGTGAATAAAATTGCCCTTAAATATTTATAAAAGGTGAAGCGACAATATGCTATCATTGTTGCAAATGGCGATAAATGTCACTTCTGCTATAACACTTGTGAAGTAAGCAGATAGAAAATACTGTGAACTGCGAGCGCTACAGAGCCATGCTCAACGAATTTATCCTGCCTCAATTGGACAAATTGTGACTAGAGAACAGTGGTTCCAAAATGATGGAGCTGCGGCACTTACTTCATTTCCGGCTCGCCTCATCTCTCGTTGTGGTATTTGCACTGGTAGATTTCCCATTTTAGAGTTTTTTGTGGGGTTTCTTGAAGTAACGAGTCTATGTTAACAAGTCTCAGACTTTTGAAGTCCTTAAAGTGAATATCCGTGAGGAATGCCATTGCACAACACTATTACATATAGTAAAACTGACTATTTAGTTGGCTTTATGAGTCGGTTCAATCATTGGTGCGTATGTCTTCACAAATAACGATGGTCTGAAAAACTTTACAGTCAACAGTGAGCGGTATAGAGAAATTCTAACTAACTTTTTTGTCCCTCAATTGCAGCACACTGAGAAACAAACATATTTTACAAACAAATAACTTTTAAGAAATTACTTTCATGTGTAAACGCAGTTTTAACGAAAAAAATCTACATGTAGAGATTTTTTTTATACTTTTGGCAACACTGATCCGTAAACGCTTTTAATAAATAAACAGTTTAGGAAATTTCAGCATTAAAATCTACTGAAATGAACATATATGTATATATATATTTTTTTTTTTGAAGCAAACTGCTGACAGTAAGCCATACTTCCCCAATTAACTACGTAACTCCTTTTCACAAGGAAAATTTAACTAAATAAAATATTCTCAAAGAAACATTATAATTAAGTATTTATTACAAAATTGCTTAGACCAACAAAAACAACACTAAGAATTAATATGCAGAGCACATTTTTCAAAAGGTCATACATCGTTCAAAAAAAACAAAAAAATAGTATAATAAAAACCTCTACAACTTTCGTTGCATTTCATTTTATTCGAAATTCCAAAAAGTTGTTGCAAGGGTATTTTAAATTAAAATAAAATTTATGTAAATGTCTCAGAAAAGGTCATTTAAATAATTAAAAAACCAAAAATCTTAAAATATTTCAATAGATAAAAGCCAGAAAAGAAAAAAAAAATTCTTTGCTCAAGAAAACAAGTGGTTTTGTTTTGAATTCAATTTCAAGAAGCATAATTTAGTTGTTTTCCTCCAAAATAAAAGAAAAAAAAAAAAAACAAAGACTGTTGGAATTTGTGTTTCTTTGTGGCTAAAAAAAAAGTGGTTTTTGACATCAGAGTCCGCATTTTGAAGTGAAGCGTTGAAAACACCAAAATGAAAACGGTAACAGGTGCATTATTCGTTTAAGTTTTGGTTAACATTTTTGTTGTTGAGGGGGGTTTGCTTTGCTTGCTTTGTTCCCTCTTCTAATTGGATGTGAATGTACCATAAAAAGATAATTTTGAAAACTTAAATATATTTAATAATGGATTATAAATTGTTAACGTCAAACTTTAAGAAATATAAATATTGTTATTTTATTTTTACAATTTCATTTAATTTGATGCGTCTCTGGTGAGGTAGCTGCCTTTTGTATAAATTTTAATTGGAATTAAACAAAAGTCTCGGTTGGTATAGAAAACTCAAGTTAACCCTTTAATGCTTTAATAAATGTTGTAGCAGAAATGGAATTTTAAGCCTATAACTGCTGAATATAATCAAATTATATAAATACATTTTGAAATTTAAATATTTTGTAGCTTTTCTGTATGGTTATTATCCAGTCTATTGTTTAGCATACATTTATTTATAACGTGTTTTAAAACTTATAATTTTAATTAACGTTAATATGTTTTTTTTTTGTCACAAAAGTTTTGTTCAAAATTATTTATAATTTATTTTTAATTTGCACTTTTCAAACGAATGACATAATACATCTTTCTAGGAAAACAAAAGTTTACAAAAAAAAAAAAAGATAATTTATTATTTAAAAATAGGATTATTTTCAATATAAAAGCCCGTTTACATTTCACCCAAATCTAGTGCTTACGAGATTTCGAGCAAAATTCAGTTGGGATTTTACAAGACTTTCGATGCGAAACAAAATCCGTCACTCGATATATTAATATGTTAGTCTGGGTCTTCCCTTTGCAAGTTAATTGGTGAGCGGATGAGCATGTTCTCTTCCCCTTTCACCAATTAAGTCTGATTTTCGGAAAGAAAACTTTCATGGCGTGAACCTGGACAAGTACACAAAAAACTTCCAGTCAGCTGTTTTGGTCTAATGTAAACGACCTATAAGAAACGACAAACAAATAAATGTCCACCGTTTTTCAAAAGATGAACTCACCCAGCTTTGCCGCTGTGACCATTGAGTGTAATTTTTACCCTTTTTAAGGGCCTTTGCCTGTTTTAATGGCCATGTAGTTTTTTGGCTTCTCTACTTTTAAAAAGCGCATACAAATGTCAAAGCTTCTAAAAAGAATCAAATTGCCAATTCGGGGTCACAACCACAACATTGATGGCCTTAACATTAAAGTTATTCATTAAATTGCCACATGCGAAACATCATTCAGAAAGAGACTATCAAAAAACAGAGAAATGAATTTGCAGCTTTAAGCAGAAAGTCCGATGGTATTTCTTATACTAGACATAAAGTGCATCTTAAAACTTAATTTACATATCGCTCATTTACTTCAATAGTGACATAACTCGAAAAAATCCAATTCGAGTTAACGCGTTTAAAGTTTTCAATTTTCTTTAACCACTTGGAAAAAATAACGACACATTTTCTTAAAACGGTGAAAGAATTAAAGATTTAAAGGTGAGTTTTATACACAGTTCTGCTTTCTAACTTCAAAATTAAATTTTTCGAGTTATGACACTATTGAAGTAAATGAGCGATATGTTCTGATATAAACCTTAAACTTAAACACCACTATTTGCATAGCAAATCCAGCCATACTATTTTATACACAGAAAGAAAAACACTTGGGATACATTGGGATAAAGTACGAGTCGTGCTCAAAAATTCAATTACAAATAACACTAACTGAGCGACCTAAACAAGAGCGGCAAGCGTTTTTTTAAACATGAAAATTCAAGTGCCAATACATTTTCAATAAAATAAAACGACCAAGCGATCTATCAAATAAGATTATCCAGCCGGGCGATGTTATATTCTCGTTCTAAAGGTTTGTTTCGAATAATCTCTGTAAAAATGAAAAGATTTGACATAAAAGAGACGCTTGCCGCTCTTTTTTAGGTAGCTCAGTAAAACGTACTTAAAACAATCCTAAATGGGATTACTTTCGAAAATTAATCCCGGAATTTCTTGAAATAAGTTTAAAATTCTTAAATCAAGTAAAAAAAGTTTAAAATTACAAGGTCAGCGTTTTAATCTCATTGGCCCATCACACACTAGACTAATTATGCTGGCGTAAAATGGCATTTTGTAGGCAAGCGAGGTAAAGGGAATGGTTTTTCGTTGGCGTAAAGTTTTAACCGGCTTCAACCCCGCACAAGCAGCGCAAATTTTCAAAAAAAAAAATGAATGCAAAAAACACTAATACATACACGTACACATTTTATGTCCGATTATTTTACTACAGTTATCACACACTGTAGTAAAATAATCGATGAAACAAAAATTGTTCGCTTAAAAATTTGTCGAATGTGTGAAGGCTCATTTAACTTATCAAAGTTTGTTGCACGAGTTGCTTGTTTTGCGTAGAAACAACAAAACCAACAGAAAAAGGCGAACGAATTGAATGCAAGAGTTCTCATTTAGGTTATATTTTTGTGTAAAATATGTACATTAAAGTTTTTAAAGTAAAAACCATATCGGGAATGATGCTGGTTTTTTATAATTGCAATTTTTTAGGGTGTAAAACGGATAAGTAAATCGATCATGATAAAATTATTTTTTAAATTTCACTTTTGGTTCATTTCAAGTACGTATTCGAGATTGAATCAACTTTATAATACTTGGTTCAAACTTAGTTTAACTGTAATCAATCGCATTTTCTGATTATTTCGAATAAGGGATTGAATATGGATAAGTTAAGTATTTTGCAATTGAAAATCCGTACTTCAATCAGTCTTTCTGTACTTGATTTAAGAAAGTCCGTACTCATTAGTAGTACGGATGCTTTAATTTTTCTTTTGATTGTAGTTTGATATTGTTGAAAATCTGTTTTGTTTAATTTGCAAAGAAAATTTCGTTAGGAATTTGAAAGTGCATTACTTTTTTACCAAGTTATACAAATCTTAAGGATCTCTAGTTCAAACACGCATTACCAACTGTTACATTTTTCCTTTTTTTTTGAAGGCTGACAGTTATTTACAATGTTGCCACATTTTAATGGTAAATGAAAAGAGATTTTTTGTTAATTCTTAGTAAAAAAAAATATTTCTTAAGGTTTGCTTGAATTTTTAAATGAATAAATTCTTTTAAATTACTTGATTTCAAACGATTATGCTTAAACTTGCGGTTAGGCACATAATTTTTTTTTTTTTTTTTCTAAAGTATTTGCAAGTATTTGGTTTCAAAATCAAAATGCAATCTAACAACAATAAAAATGAGCAAGCGCAGTTTAAAACTGAGAAAAGAATGTTGAATAGTTTCAATAGATTCTTAAAAAATAGACCAACAAAAAAGGCTAAGAAAATGTGCACAGATCGTTTGAATGGTGGCAGCAATATGAAAAAGAATGCAAAAATGCAAAATTTGTAGACTTTTCAAAATTTGCAGGAAAGACAAGTAGGTAAAAGTTGCTTATAAAATACACTAAATAAAACATTCCACAAGTCTCCATGTGAAGATGAAAAATAATGTGTTTGTTAAAAATATGTCAACAATGAAATTAAAACAATTATCATTTAGAATAATATTAAATGCTTAATAATTACAAAACCCAGTAAAAAAATTTGGGTTTTTTGAAGCACTTAAGAGAAAAAGCGCATAATCGAGCGCTTCAATAAGAGAGCTTTTATATATGTAGCAGTAAATGATAAAGAATAAAATATAGAAAAAGCTGCTATTTTAGTGCTGACAACGATGAGGTTTTAAAGCGAAAAAAATAAAAATATGTAATGTTTTACGAAAATTATTGAAACAATGCATTTAAGCAATTATAAGCAAAACTTCAATGAATATGGAAATATAGTTATCCCTTAAAAAAGCGCTTTAGGAGTGCTTTGTTTGCATGTTAAAAAAAGCGCTTATTGTCAGAAGTAAATAGTCCTCCAAACCGGGAACACTCCATACAAAAATTAGGCATCCTATCAACAGGTTTGAAGCGATTTGAGGTATGCATTCATACATAAAACCTGCATTTTTTACTGGGAATTTACAAAATTTGTGCTGACATTATCACAATGATAGGAGTTCCCTGCACGCGGATTCAAACTGATTTTCAATATGTTCGAATCATGTGCCAACATTGTACAATGCTGGCAACAAATTTCACAGTATATTGCTTTTCTTTTCGTTGTGCAATATAAATAAAAAATCAAAAATATTTTGATTGTTGCCAATATATTGTGCCACCTTTCAATATTACATACACATTTGCAAAATTATATTACAATACGAATAATTGAACAATTTTATTGCAAGTGTATGGGCCGGTCCGCTTTAGACATTCGAACAAGTGAAAGAGCTCTCAACAACTTTTATAAAAAAAAAAATCATTTCAAGTGCCACGCCATTCCCATTCAGTGTGTAAAGCTGATCGTTACATACAAAAAATTTTTTTTATGAATAATGCGCTTCTTGTGTCAAAAATGGATTGCTTCAAAGTGGGAACACGCCATAGAAAATTCATGTCTTCCGAAAGCGCAATGGTAAGCGAAACTTTTATGTTTCTCCCTTACAAACCTGCTTCGTTTGAAGCACAATTTTTTATTGGGTAACAGGAACATTTGTGAACGATTATTATAAACCTTTTGAAAAACAAAAATTGTGAGTTGACAAGTAAGATGTAAAAAGCATGTGGTGTATGAGAGGTTTTATTGGGTAAAGGAGCTCTAAACAAGTTTCATAAAAAAATAATGCCACGGCATTCCCTTACTACGAAGCAGGTTTGTAAGGGAGAACATCAAAACTAACTGTAAAAAAATCATTCAGTGTGTAAAGCTGGTAGCTACTTTCACCAGTTTTTTTTATATGCGCTGATTAAATCGCTTTTTTTTTGTCAAAAATGCATTGCTTCAAAGTGGGAACTCGCCATATAAAATGCATGTCTTCCGTAAGCGCAATGGTAAGCGAAACTCTTACATTTCTCCCTTATGAACCAGAATTTTTTATTGGGTGTATAAGAGGTTTTATAACTACTTTTTTTACGAATTGTAAGGAATCATTTAGGCGAAACATGATCTTATAATGAAATCAATATTACCAACATTTAAAGGTAGGGTATTGCTACATTTCTCAATTCAGCATAAAAATAAATTCAAATGTTACGATTGCCATAGATAAATTTGCAGCAAAAGTAAAGAAGATTTCTTTAAACAGCATAAAATTAAGCTAAACAAGCTTAAAAAGAAGTCGGAGAAGAAAGAAGAGCTTCAAAATAAAATTTAAAAAAAAGAAACAAAAAGATGTCAACAAGAATGCTTTAACAAAAATCCCAAAGAATCTTCATATAAACAACCAACTTGAGGCACAAAATAAAGTAATAATATGAGCTTTGAAGAATTTTTTTATTTTTTAGCAGTTTTTTTTATACGTCTGCCATTTGTAACCGTCCAATTGGCAGTTAAAAACAAGATTTTTTATATAAAAAAAAAACTATTGGAATGTTACGAAAGTGAATCGTGTTGCGGCCATTTATTTTAGGTTTTTTTATGGCATGATAGCCAATATAATTTTTTTTTTTTTCAAAAATTGCGCTTGATTTGCTATTTAATTCAATTAGAAAATATTTGATAAAGACAATCAGCATAAATGTATCTGAAGATAGCCGGCCTGCAAGCAGGCATTTTGCAAAGTTATGCCAAAAATTATTGTAAGTAGAAAACAGTTTAGATTTTTTTTATTACAGAAAAATTCCTAAATACGTACTTAACACTTACCTCACGTTTTTATGGATCTTTTGCGGAGATTTGGTTTTGTTGTTGGCCAAAAATGTATAACTACTTCAATAGATTTATCTATAACAATTGATTTTTTTGAGCAATATACTTATTCATACTCTAGCGACCAGAGATGGTCCAGTGCAAGGCGAATTCAACTACAGGTAGTGGCACTATTACCACAATCCAAAAACAACAGAGGTTCTTTGCATTGCATTGTTAGTGTTTATAGTTCAAAATTTCAACCATTTCCACCAAAACACTAACCAAACCAAAACAAATTGGTTTGAACTGTTAAAGTTTGCCACCACCTTGTACTGAATTCGCCTTGGACCTGTGGGAAATATGATGCAAATAATACAAAATTCAAACCTTTGAAAGTAATACAGAAAAAAATCAAAAGATTTAGGGCTGTAAAATCAGAGCAAGTTAAACTCTCCTTTTGGTTTACCATGTGTTTAAACCAACAAATCTATAAATCACTAAACATATAAACCATCTTTTAACGCATAAAATTGGGCGTTTAAACTACCAAAACAGACCATATGAATTTTATGAGATTTATCGTAGTGCTAACACATGTTATTTTTTCAACAACATATAATACATGGGACACTGCTGTTGAGTTTAAACTACACATAAATTCAAGTTTAATTCAACTAAACCAGAGTTTAAGCCATCAGTGATTTATTTGCCATTAGTATGTAATTAATAAATTTTTTTTAAACTTTATCGATGCCCAAAAGTGACGTATCAATTTTGGTATCTGTTGTCAGGGGGTTCTGTCTTATAGGCATGCACTGCATCCAAGAGCCAGAAACTGTGATTACTGCAGCAACTACGATGACGAAAATGAGGAGGAGGGCGTAAAGCACCTTCTCTGTCACTGTCCTGCCCGAATGGCCGAAATGGGATGCGCCACCTTTGATGGATTTAATGATCTCTAGCTTTGAACGGGAGCGGATTTTAAACTTCCTTAGAAGTTCGGATTGGTTCTATGGTGGGGGTCCTCTTTAGTGGTATCACAATGGAAAATTAAGTCTAAATGTATCAGATGAATACTGACTGCCGTTTTAGCCTAAACTATGAAAACTGCATAAAATCATTCCCACACAATCTTTCATGAAAATAAGCTTCATCTTTTGACCAAAATAATAACTTTTAATTGAACATGAATTGAACTTGAACATGACACTTAGATGTCCTTTTTACTAGTGTCGTTGTCTCAGTCTTATTATGATTGTCGTAAACTAAATAAGTACGACAAACTTTTTATGTGTTTTACACTGTCATTGTAGAACATTTTAAAGAATATTGACAAAAATATCAAACGACTACAACTTTGATGACCACAACAACTCTGGCAATACAGCTGAATATTTTATCGGATTAGAAAATAATTTGAATTTTTTTGTAATCGTCATGCTTATGCAGGAATCATTATTTCTAGTGTATCAGTGTATACGTGTATATTTAAACAAAAATTTCATTGATTTTTAATTTTTTTTCATCTTTCTTCTTTTTTTACATTCACTGGAACTGATAGCGTGATTAAATTTTCACATGAGATTCTAGATTGCTTTTTTCCCTTCGAGGGTAAAATAATGTTTTTTCGCTAAGAAACGTTTTAAGTGACACTTTTTCAAAGATTGTTAACTTGGTGACAGCTGTATCACCGGAACTATCTGCAGCAGACGAATAAATAAAACTACTTTATCAATATTTATTGAGTAATTTTGTATTGTTTTGAATAACTTTAGACCAACAGCCGAGTAATTTTTCACTGGTGGCAACACTGAGTGTGAATAATAAATTAAAAAATTTTTCCTTTTAGAAGTTATAATAAATCAATAAAATAATTAAATTTCTTTTATTAATAAATTACCTATAAAGGTCGAGTAAAATACAATATAAAAGTTATAATTAATCTGCCAATCCCATCTCTGCTATCGGCCTACTTTTTTTTATTATTTTCCTTACAATTTTTGTTTTATTTCTTTTCAGTTTTCTCTTTTTTTGGCGCTTTTTCAGTTTGCGGTTTAAGTACTTCATGCAAACATATAAGTTTTTAACATTAGCGTGTTTCTAGCTGCAGTTGCATTTATTTAATTTTTATTTTATTTTTCATAAGAATTTTGACGTTCAAGTCAATGCTCGCTAAAGAGTTTTTTTGTTATACATAATTTCTTTATATTTTATTGAATTTTTTCTTGATTGTAAAAGAGTTTTTGGCGACTTTTTAATATTTTTAAATTGTAACAAGATCCACACAGCAGTTTTTTAATTCTTGGAATTCAGTTATTTTTTTCATACATTTTTTCAACATTTAGTGTGAAAAATTTTTTAAATTTCTATGTAGTTTGGCGCAAGCGAAAATGTTGGTAAGTTAAAATGTTAAAAATGTGTATGAAATGAGGCACTGAGAGAAATAGTTTAATGAAAGTAGTTGAATGGTTTTGAAATCATTTTTAATAGAAAATGTAGCTTTGTTGTAAAGAAATGTTTGATCTTATAGGTTTAAATTATCATATGAAATCATATTAGTTTATTGTTATGGTTATTTCAAAACCCAATTGCTATTTTAAATTACAATAATAAATACCTACTTTTAAACTGCATAAGTGTTGAAACTTTATTTTGACCTGAAATCATTTCTTTACAAAAAAATTAATATCTACTTTTCAACATGTTTCGTTAATCAGATGTATTTTAAACGAATTTTAAATTTTCATTACGTCTTTTTCTCATAATTGTAAATTTTGTTTAAAGATTCATGAGTCTTATTTCTTGACAATTTTAAAAAATTTAGTTTTTTTTATGGACCAATTAAAATTACAGCAATTCAAAAAAAAAATTTTTTTTCAATACTTTATTAGCTTTTTGCTTTGAAAGAAATTCGGTAGAAATAAACCATAAATCCTAGAGATACACGTATTTAAATGACAAAAGAAATTTAGTTTAATTGGTGTTATTTATTTTGTCAAATATATTTGATTCGATATATTTGGTTATAACCAATTTAAAGCCTATAAAATACTATTGTCCAATATTTGTTTTGTTGTGTTAATAATTAAAAACATAAACTTTATCTTAATAAATTTCTTTATATTTAAATTATGTTTATTTTTTGCTTACAAATTGATTAATAATATTATTAAAAAAAAATTATGACTTAAAATGCTTAAATATTTATCAGTGAAGTAGATGAGGCCAAAAAATTGTCAAATACTCCACAAAAATAATAGTCACAAAAAAAAAAAAAAAAGATTGTAATTATTTTTTGTCGGCATTAAAAAAGTTTGCTTTTCTGATGCAGCGCAGTGATTCATTTCCGAACAGGCCCAATATCGAGTCATTACCGCAAAAAAAAGCTTAAGTGACAAAAACAAAATTTTATAGGAGAAGGTTTTTTTAATTTTTTTTCATGAACATTTTGTATGAAAGCTGTCGCTTAAAATAAAATTGTTGTTGCTATAAAATCGTAACGGTACCTTAGACACAGTCTACAGCTAACCTAAAATACTTAACATTAACACTTATATGATGTTAGTGTTAAGTATTTCTTTTTTTCTTTCTTCAGTTCTATTTTCATCCATACATGATTTAGAAATTAAATCCGCTATCATATTGGAGTTACTACAAAATTGCATTTATATATATTCTAGAGCACCGTGTAAAATGCGTCTTATTTGCAAAAATCTAAATTATTTACATACAAAGATGATGTACTTGGCAAAAGAAAAAATTTAATACTCATATTGCTCTATTTAAAACGAAGGGTTGCCACCCCATTGCATTTTTGTCAAAACGCGAACTAGCACGAATTTCCAAAAAAGCGGAAACACGTATTTAATTAAATCGACTAAAGATTAAAATATGTTAGTTTGGCATTTGTATTACAAACAACCCCGAACAAAAAATTTAAAAACCGTTTTTTTTTTACAGAAAATTCTTTAAAAAAGGACATGGGTGATCGTTCTTGGACAAATTGTATATACAGTTGGACGCGCCTTAAAAACCCCTTTCTTACGATACCCAATTTGTATACGTTGGTAAGGAAACAGATTCTCAAATTAACAAAACATGCAAAAATAGACCCTTTTTCAAAATGGTCCAGCTCACGAGAGGTCAAAGCTAGAGCCGAAATATTTAAAATGGTATCTTAAAAAAGTACAAGGTTATTTTTTGGGAGGGTAAATCGAGCACCAATTTTGCTTCCATACCACTTGAGTCGCTCTACAGTACATGCATATTTTAAAAAATAAATGAATGCAAGACACATTAATCATTACAAAGCTGTGTACATAATTTTACTACCGTGTGTGATTGGTTGAACAAAAATTGTGAGCTTTTAAATAAGTCTAGTGGTCTTAGGACCAATGACCCATTGTGAATCCGTGAAGTTTTTCTAAACAGAACACCTACCGCTAAGCCAACCTGAAATTTAAACCAAGTTTTAAATGCGCTTCAGTTCAACGCTAGAAATATGCAATCCGTGAAAGGTAGCTGATCCCATTTCGGCCAGCCGCCTTCTTGCCAGTGCAGTACAGTAGCAGATAAGGTAATTCTCTTCTTCGTCATCGCAGTCCCGGCAGTACTCATAGTGTTAGGTTTGCAGACGCTGTTCATGCCTACCTTTAGGGCAGTGTGCCGTGAAAACTAATACCAAAAGTGATACGTCCCTTTTCATCATCAATACTAGAGACATGGGTCGCCCGTCATCCAAAAAAGAAACGACATGTTTTTTAATTTTGTATAGTCGTGCGAATTGCATATGTGCTTTTTTGATATTGAAACAAAAACAAAAACAAAATTAATCAACGAATGAAAAAGCAAAGCGTACTGACATGACAGTACATGCATCTGTGTACTCGTTTCTTTTCCCCTCGTCCCTCTCGCCTATAAAGTAGCAATCATGTCATTAAAACATGAGCCGTATGAACACAGACTAATAGAAATTATTGCCAGTTTTCTAGTGATGACACTAAAATAATGGGTAGATGTCGAATGGAATACAATGAGATAAAAACATCATGTAAAGATTTTGATTTTTAGCTTTATGCATTTCCTATCAGAAAATGTCCACATTTTTACAAATTGATGGTAGATGTTAAATGTTAATGGCTATAACATGACATAATTTCTTGAATCACATAAAGGAAATCGAAGCTTTGAATTAAGGATTAAGTTTATGTATGCGGAGATCAGGGGCCTAATTCTGGCAGTCGTGATCGAGTTCTTTATCGATTCGAAAGCAATTAATTAATTAATATCTAATTCTTTCAGTCAATACTTATTTGAGTTTTCCAGCACTGAAAATATAATTTCGATTCGTTCAATATCGACTGAAAGTATTAGAAATAAAATTGCTTTCGAGTCGAGAAAGTATTCCATCACGACTGCCAGAATTAGTATTATTAGAAGTATTCCATGCTAGAATTAGGCACCAGTGATCGATGCGAAAGAGAAAATCCAAAATATCCAACAACATAATTTACAGAGTTTTCGTTAGATTTCATAAACAGAGTTTTCGTTAGATTTCATAAAAAAGCTACGATATTTTGGGTTTGCTTTTACGCAAGGGCATTTGCATTAAACACTGAATTCCGCTTTTCAAAAGAAATTTTTTCGAAGAATACTAAAAAATTGCAGCAATAAAGACTAATGGACATTAATTTAATTTTTTTTTATGTACTAGATAATTAAATGAAAAATGAAGAAATAACTTTAAAATACAGAACAACAATTTATTAAATACACAATTTTATTGAACAAAAGTAAAAGCTAAAATTTGTTAAAAACAAAAAAAAAACAGAAAAAAGAAACAAGTGATAAGAAAACTCGCAACTTAATGCTAAATTTGTAAATGATCAGTGATTAATCAAAAAAATTTTTATCTTAAAACAAAAAAATTGAGGGCGAAATTTTATCAAAGTAAACAAAAATGGCCTAAATAACCAAAAAATATTAAAAAAAAATCAACAACAACATTAAACACTAACAAGATTAGATATGAAGAAGTGCATGCAACATGTTGCAATGACAGCAAATCACTTTAATTTCAATTGAAAGCGGTAAATTTTCAATAGCAGCTTAAGCTGTCAAAAGGGCTGGTATAAATAACACAAAAAATCAAATAGAATTATTTAGATTTCCAACGATAAGATATTAAAAATGTTAGACAAAATCCAATGAAAAATGGTGTCATTTATGACAATTAGAAACAAACAAAAAAAAATTCAGGTTGAGGTTATACTTATCTCACATTTCTCCGAAATAAAGCAATAGTTTTTTAAAATCATGTTCAGTAATATTTACATACCTGTAAAGAAAAAAAAAGATAAAAAAAATTTAAGTAAATTTTGAAAAGCCAATAATAATTTTTTTTTCAGAAAATGCAATTGATATATTCATTATTTATAAAACTGATAGCCATGCTTGATAGTTTTCAAAAATAACGCCTACAAATTTTTGCTTTGCCTTGAAACTTAATACTCATTTTTATTAGTTGATTGAATTCGCTGTAGAAAACAAAAACTCTCATCATCTCTTCACATAAACAACGATTCACGTGACGTTTAAAAAGACAAATCCACTTAAGCGTTACAAATGCTATAAATTCACTTAAGAAATTAAAACTAAAAAAAAAAGATTTTAGTTTTTTACAAATAAATAACATTTAAAAGAAAATATATAAAAAAACAACAACAACAATGGCAAAAAAAAAACATAAAATACCATCAAGGAATATGTCATGATGATGATTGCAAACGCAAGAACTAAATTTAAACCAGCAAAAAAAAAATTAAAGAAATATTTTGCAAAAATTCAACTCAAACACACACAATAACGCCCACCCCACCTTCAAAAAACTTAAACACCAACAAAGATTGTTGTTAAGTTAAGTTAAGCGTACCCTGTAAGTCAAGGTTTGCGTAGTAGGCTAGTCACATTACGAAGAATTCGTTTTTAAATTTTTCACCGCTTTGATTTTATAAACATATTAACATAAAAAAATCCAAAATTACATGATTGTGAATGACTGATTAAGCCAGAATTAGGGGACCGCGCAGCTCTTTTTGACGAAGTGAATTCTACACGTCCATTTTAATGCCACTTTTTCGAGTAATGCTGGCATTATGTCACGAACAATATTGACCAAAAACATGTTTAATTATGGTCACCTCCAACAAAACATTTTTTTGAAGAAAATTGTAAAAATATAAAGATTTACCCCCGTATTTATAAACGATTATTAAATTTAACAAACGTTTATTAAGCAAATTTTCGTACAAAATTTGTTTTGTAAACCTTTATTAAATTTAAAAAATTTTAATAAATACGGGTGATAATATTTATTTTAATCCATCAAGAAGCTGCAACCATATTTTTGTTGCCTCTTAACATGTTATAGTTAAATATATTGTTGCCATATTTAACTGTTTTTAACCTAAACTATTCCAAGAGCAACATACTGTGGTTGAAAATCAACGTGCTATGATAAGTGTTAAACTTTTATCAGTTACTATAAGCCATAACATGTGCGGAGCCAACTATAAAATGGTGGTGGCTTCTTGATGGAGGACTAATTTAACCATAGTATGGTTGTCGGTGGCAATAATATAATTGAGGTCAACATAATTGCTTGAATTAATAAAAATATTGTAAATTTAATAAGGTTTACAAAACAAATTGTGTATGAAATTTTTTCTAAATAAACGTTTGCTAAATTTAATATGTAATCGTTTATGGATACGGGGGAGGTGACAATTTTTAGACATCTTTTTCCTATGCGTGCAGTGACTTCACGTAACCCCTAAGGAAATAATCGAGACTTGTCAAATCTTTCGATTTTAAGGTCAATTATCAGGTCCATTTTTCGAAATCAACTTTACAGAAATGTTGATTTTAATAAGACGATGGATGATTGCACGTTTTTTACACTTATACTTACAATTGCATGAGTCAGTATGAGTAGCAAAAAAACGATTCATTGCTGATTGATGTGCTACGAACGACAAAAAAGTAGTAAACAAAAAACATCTGCCTTCAAAAATAGAATTTTGTGAAAGATATTTTATGAAACACTAAAATTTTATGGAAAAATTATTAAAAAAATATTTAGATTTCGTGTTATATTAACGAAATAGTTTTGTTTAATATGGCAACCAAAACGCCTTTGTTAGGTACCGATTCTGACATTTGTGGTAGCATACTATTTCATGGTTAGACGCAACCATGCGCCCTACCTCCTACAAAGTAAAAATTAAATGAATGTTACGTTTCGATTTTTTAAAAAGTAAAAAAAATTAAATTTTTAAGTTAATAGCCTCTTGTTGATCAAGTGCATTATGTATTATTTTACATCACAAAAAGCTCCCGAAAAGTATTTTAACATTGGTACTTTACCACCCAAGGAACTAGCGGGTTCATTTGAAGTTAAATCACATACACAAGCAAACAACATCAGCACACTTTTCTTCTTCTTCTATATAAATTGCACTCCCCCACTTCTTCTCTCTTTAAAGAAAAAAAAAGAAGAAGGCAAAAAAAAAATAAAATAACATTTACAACAATGTCAGTTGTATTTTCGAAATGAAGCCAACAAAGCGTCAAATAACGTATAAATAAAATTGTATATGAAAATCGTACAATAACCTTCGTTACGTATGAATGTGTCCTTAAGGGTTCAGTTTAACAATAATCAGTTATATGAAACTTAAAAATAAATTGAAAGATAATAAAAATTCCATAGGATCAATTTTAAAACCCTCAACTTTAGCAAATAATAAATTGAATAAATTAAAAAAAAGTTCCTTTTTATTAAACGATTAATATGAAACTGACCCTGTAGTGGATAATTTTGTATGTGACGTTTGCAACGACAATTGGTTGTTTTGTCTTCTTCATCAACTTGTAAAATTTTACAAAAAGAGACGTAACGAATTGTCACTGATTTGTGGTAAAATGTAAATGAAGTGTAAAATACATAAATACATATAAATACACACGTATGTATGTTTGTATTAGAAATACATAAAGAAATTTAAAAATTTATTCACAAAAAAAAAACAAAAAGCGTAAGTAATCGTTATATGATATCGAGGTGGGTGAGTTTATTGACTTTATTGAGTATTTTTTTAAATTTTTTTATTGGCTTTTAATAACAGAGCATGTATTTCTGTTATTTAAGGAAGTACATTTTTTTAATTCCCTTTAAAAAAAAATTGTATTCAATTACATTTAAGCCAATTTAAAAATAAATCAAATTTAATGAATGGCATTGAATGTTACGGGAGATGAGAAGAAAAAAGTATTATTTACAATTTTTCCAAAATATTCGAAAAAATTTTCAGACATTTTTTATAATCCAATTTTAAAAATAAGTTTTTTTTTTAACAGGGTTCATTGTAAGTCACTATTAATTACAAAAAAAGAAAAAAAAATAACACAGCCATTGAATTAAAATCGATCGATTTCTAAACGATCGTTTGTAAAAGATGTGCTTGATTTATAAAATATAAAAGAATATTGAGCGAAAAAAAGAAAAATGTACTTTTTTAAGATACTGAAAACGAACTTTTCGATTTTAAATCATTTCGTTTTCAAAATCGATTTTCATCACATATCTGGAAGTGTTGAATCTTCTATACCCTTCGTTATAACATTGAAAATCATACAAAAAACATTCTGATATAGAAAGGCCCTAACTCGATTTTTTTTTTAGATTGAAACACAAAAATTAAAAACGATAACATAAAAAAATTACGGATTTAGAAGCAATTGTACAGGGTTATCCTTTTAGTGTTTTCAAAACCGCCGGTCTGACAAGGCTATCAGTTTTTAAATATCTGTCATTTGAAGTGTAATTTTTTTAAAAAAAAGGTTTGCCATTTAAAGGTACCTTACATTATCACACTTGATCTAATTATTGTTTGAAAAGTTTCAAGAAACTTTAACTACTATCATGACAGGGTTATATTTTTCTCATCATACGTAACTGCCTGTCTATACCAGCGATAATATTGTGACATATATTGCAGTAAATGTCAACTAAATGGCACTTTTTTGTAGATATTTATTGCCTGCAATTTATGTTGCAATAATTGTAAGTCCATTTTCGTTGACAATTATTGATAAAACGTCAAATTTTATTGTCAATTGAAAAAAAGATAGAAAAAATTAAAGCAAATTGTGTTGGCAAGAAATTAAGTTTGTGAAATGGTAGCAAATTATAATTGAAGTAAAAGAATTAAATAATTATAAATAAATATTTAAAAAGAAACAATTAAATAAAATTGCAAAAATTATTTTTTTTAATATAATTTTTTTCAGCGTTCAAAAAACTTTAGTAAAAGTGAAAAACTGCCATCTCTTCCACTTCTGTATTTGTCATTAGCCAACAAAAAAAACGGTTGCTTTTAATTTGGATTCATTAAATATAAACAGTCGCTGTCAAACCAACTCAAAATGCGAAAAGTTGTACATAAATTTTTCGTTTTTGGTTTTGGCAGTTTTTTAAACCCTGATTTTTTTTTATTCGATTTTTATTATTAAAATTTATATTAATTTGTTTAAGCTTGAGTTCTTTTTTATACAAAAATATTAAATGTACTTCAACAAAAAAAAAAAACAAGTTATTTATTCTTATCAAATTATGTATTTAATTTTTTTTATTTTTAAGTTTATTTTCAAAAATATGTTTGATAAAAGTACCAAAAATGTTAAAAAAAGTACTCTTTTGCTTGGTGGTCAGTACCATCTAAATTTTTAAATTTTCCATCACTGATGTAGATACATAACTGATAATATAAACTAACTGAGAAGCAAGAGTTCTCAATTTAACTTTTTAAACGTGAAAATAATGTGTTTTCGTCTTGTTCTTATGTTCTTGTTGTTTCACCACACAACAAGCAAATCGTTTTTTAACTACTTGTGTGGGGTTGTTGTAGTGTCTGCTACAAACTTTGTACTTGAATTTTTGAGTACGATTCGAGGTCAGCAGCCGTATTCTGTAATACGCTAAAGCAAAATCTCTATCGCTAAAAATCTATAAAGTTGATTTAGCGATTTTTGGCTGCGAATGCAATTATGTAATGTGAATTGCTATAATTGTCAATGCCTTAAAATTTAATTTGCCGTAATTTTAGCATTTAATGTCATCACTAAAATATATTTAACTTTTGTTTTATTTAAAGCCTTTTTTGATCGAGGTTAAGCTTAAGCAAAGCGAATTACAGGACTGTGCATCATCGCAATGTGCGCACTATTGAAAATATCACTTCGGTTAATTAAAGGATAATCCGAATTTGACAAGTATCGCTATGGCAGTCTGATAAACAGATTTTTTTTTTGCCTGCAACTGGTTTAAACAAGAAGGTGCCACGAGTTACACAACACCATCGATTTTTTTTAATGATATAGGAAGTTTCCAGAACGATTAATTTCTCGCTTTAGCTACGTCAATTGGCCCCTAAGCCCATTGAATTCGACACCGTTTACTATCAAAAACTTTATGATAATGTTGTAATAATGTTAATTTAGAAACAAAATTCATTTCTAACAAATGTTAACCAAATTATCCATTTCTTTGATCTTTTTTTACACACAACCACTCATTTTATTAAGCAGTTGTTTGTGTTTGCATAAAGTTTGAACGATCAAACAGAATTTTAGAGTTTTCACTTACATATATTCTTCTACAATTTTTATCTAGAACCAAAATTGTTGAAAAGAAAGTTAACTCGAGATTAATTTAGTGGTCACACTTTTTTTTTGATTTTTTCGCTAAATATTTGTTAACTGCGAACACATCTTTGTACATACTGCTGAACAATGTTGTAAAAAGGCATTTGCACTTTAAGCGAAATAAAGAAGAAATATAACACTGATTTGAAAAAAATATAAGCGCTAGAAAATATTTGCAAAACACATTTTTAAGGCTTCTTTTACACGAAACATTTTATGTAGTTTAAACTACAAATTAGAGACAATGTTGACAATGTTTAAAAGAAAAGTTCTAAATGTAAAAAAGTTTACAAGTAAACGATTATTAAACGAAATTCTTCATAATGAATTCAACAGTAGTTGTCCCCAAGACCGAGAGGAAACTGGAAATTCTTAAAAAACAATTAAGACAATTAAAAAAAACAAGAAAAAACTGTCTGAGGTGGCAAAAAGAACCAATTGGTATTATTTTTGCTCCAAATAATATTAAACAGCATTTAAAAAAAAGAAAGAAATTTATTATTAATTATGGGTAAAAAAGTGGTAACTAGTAGCGAGTTGCTTATGTTAAGTGTAATTAAATGAAAACTATTAGCCAATTAGCGGGAAAAGGAAATAAATGGAACAGCATTACAAAGGAAAAACTAACAAGAAAAATAAATAAATTACAAAATATTTATTTTTTTTTAGTTATGAAACTTGTTTGAAAATAAAAACAAATTTCACCAAAAAGAAATTGTTAACAAAATAATCCACATAAATTATAGCGTTTTAAAAATGAAAATAATTAAATGTTTTTTCCCCTTATTCATAAAAAAAATTGTTTAATTTATAAAAGGTTTATTGAACAAATTTTCATTGAAAATTCGTTTCATAAAACTTTAATAAACCTAAAATGTTTTGTTTATGAATATGGGGGTTAGTATTTAAAATATAACAACAAAATTAGTTAAATTTTAAACAAATAAAAAAATGTTTCCTAACAACTATTTAAACTTTAAAGTGCCAAACAAAAACCACAAGCACTATCTTTATTATTACAAGGGCAAGTTTTTCAAGCATTTTGTTTGATTATTACTACAAAACAAAACAAGTAAGATTATATAGACGGTGAAGCTCAGTTATATGATAACCTACACTACAGTTAAACAAGATAAATGTTTACGAGTGTACCCTATTTGGGACCCAAGGCCTATTATGAATCCACCTGAACGAAATTATGTTATGACTTTAGTTCATGTAAAAAATCTTTGCACCGAATAGTATTTGGATATCATCATCTATATGCAATTTGTTTGCCTTTAGGTGATTTTAGGAAGAGAACCGACAAGCACAACATTTTGCTACGAATTTAATGGTATTGCAAATATTTGTAAGGATATAAGTTATGGCTTTATTTAGCTACTAGGATTTATCCCGCTACTGCGTTAGCATCTCCCTTTCTTTCATGGAAATGTTTATATGCCAAAGTTTATGTTTATAGGTACCTATTTCAGAGAAGTAAAATGTACCAGCCAAAGCAAAAAAAAAAATAACAAAAACTCTCCTAAAAATTCTCATTCCCACCGCACCTTGAATGTAAAATTTCATGTTTCTAGGTCCAATGTTAACGGGAATTTAAAAAAATACCCGTTAAAGAACGCAAAAGTACCAAAACGATCCCCCTTACAAATGTTCATTCACACAGCATCTTGAATGTTAAATTTCATGTTTCTACGTCCAAGAATAACGGAAATTCAAAAAGTACCAGTTAAAGATCAAAAAAAGTACCAAAATGATTCCTCATAGAGCCTTATATACGCAGGACACTGTATGTTGAATTTTATGTTTCTGGGTCCAATATAAGCAAAAGTTAAAAAAGTACCAGTTGTGGGGGAAAAAAGCTAAGGAAAGAAATTTAATTTCCCGTATTTGCCTTTTTTGGTATTTTTTATTTCTACTGAAGTATCAAGAATTTTAATATTGTAGTGGGCGCCCATAATTTAATACGTACATATATACGAATGAATTGAGAAAAATGTTTTGTAAAAAAAGTACTAAAAATATTTAAGATTATAATACCAAACTTATATTTGTATTATTTAGCTAGTATTTCGAATGTGATATAGCGTTTATTTCTATAGTAATTGGTTTTAAAGATAGATAGGGTGACGAAAAAGTACCAAAATACAGGTTTAATTCGTTTAATCCCTAAAAGGGCCGAATTTCAAAAAAGTACCAGACAGCTATCCGCTTATTTTTCTAACCAAAATGGATACGTATTAATTTTTCATACCTCTTTTAGTTTTGGAGATATAAGGAATTTACCTGTGTTTACCCCCTAAACATTCGAATTTCCTAAAATCCCGTCTTAGTAGATCGATTTGGGGAGAGACCAACCTTAGGTCCAAATTTCAAGATTTTAGCTTCTAGTTTGTATATTCCTGTTACGAGGCTTACTTTAGCTATCCTTTGGCTAGCAATGAAGTAAATTGTACAGAAAATTTATACAACTATTAGATACCAGCAGAATGTAATGTAAGAATCGTAACAGAAAATTCTGAACAGAAGCTTGTCTGAGGGCTATGTGAAATTATGGACCGATTATCAACATTTTTAATAGGCTTGTACCACATTAAATTATCTCCAAAATTTCGACCTGTACTTTGCGCACAAGTTTTAAATAGATAGCCAGTCAGCCGCACGGACGGACATCGTTAGATCGATTTAAAGAGAAATTCTTAGTACATCGGTAGACTAAAAGGTGGGTCTAAGACCAATATTTTTAGGTATTCCACACATTAGCACAAACGCATACTAACTTCCCTTTCTACTATTGTGGTGTACGTATAAAAAGAGTAAAACACTAAAAAAGAAAAAATTTTTCTAATTCTTTTACTTCTATTATGTAATTGAAGAAGATCTTTCTTACCGGAAATCTCTATTACAACTGTTGTCTCTTAATTTCTTCTTTTTCGGTTTCAAATTAAAACTGACACAAATAGCAGTAATTTTTAGTCTCTCTTTCTGTGTGTGTGTGGGTATGTGTGTATGATTCTTATCCAGCATGCGGGAAGTGTGACTGACAAGTACTTGAGTATTGGAAAAAATAAAGGAAACAAAAGATTTGTTTCATCATTATTCATTTAATATTTCTATTTATAAAACAACAACGGCGAATGTGTGTAAACGACCTGTTTATTCAAAAGATTAAGTTTATTCTTTTAAAAAATTTTTTAAAGATAAATATGAGTACTTGTGGTTAAGTTTCTTGTTATACAAAAGATTTATTTTTTGTAATGAATCCTCATGTTAAGACTATTGTTTAAATCACATGCGGGATTAATTGATAAATAGAAGAGTTATTGCGGACATAATGTGACCAACTTTAAACAAGAAAAATATACATATTTTACGTTGTCCGACCGAATGCACAGTTTCTTGTTATTAATCGAACTTTTTATGGTGTTTAATACAAATTTGATTTTTATTTTTAAATCGGTCTTATTTCACCAACTTTAATGTAGGAAGGAATTTTAAAACATAAATGAAAATTAAAAATATATAATTAATTCCAGCAAATTTCGATCCCCCAAAAATACCATTTGTTTAAAGATTGAAGTTTGCCTATAGACTGCCAGCCGTCGAAGTGGTGGAAAGGGTATGAACGCAAAGAATTCTGATACTGAGAACGAGGTTTGTCTCGAAATAGCAAATTCGACGCGAGTCCAAACACTGGTTCTGTCAAGAAAATTATCAATTAATTTTAATTCATTTCATGTCATAAAATTCCTTCCTTA
Source organism: Pollenia labialis (assembly GCA_949318255.1). Lineage (NCBI taxonomy): Eukaryota > Metazoa > Arthropoda > Insecta > Diptera > Polleniidae > Pollenia > Pollenia labialis. Next base: position 158,878,774 of record OX439142.1, read on the forward strand.
GTTAAAATAATTTAATGGAAATTAAATTTGATAAGCTTTTTTAAAAATAAAATTCAAATTTGAATTAAAAACCATAAACAGTTCGATTAGCCACAAGAAACTTATTGTTGTTAAGAGATTGCACGGGGTCTATAAATGTTAACATTTGCCCTTCAAGTTTACAAAATGGTCAACAGAAAAAGGACAAAAAAAAGAAAACCATAAAAAATGTACTTAGGAATGGTGGCATGTCATAATCATAACTCCAAAAAGTGTCATAACGTCCACGGACACTGTGACAATTTTGAAAGTGTCAAATTGTCCGTGGACTTTACAAACCATATGAATTTGACAACATTTATCGTAGTAATGCCTCATTATTATTTTTTAAACAGCATAAAATGCACGGGACACTAATTTACAGCTGTCGAGTTTAAACTACAAGTTTAGTTCAACTTAACCGGCATTTAAACCATCAGTAATTAAACATTTTTGGTCCTGTTTTTCTTGGACTACTTTTTGTGGTACTTTCGTGTTGTTTTTATTTATACACATGATAATAAATATGAAGGTTGATAAAAAAAAAACTTTGGTGTGTCGTTAAGTTCGGTAAAAATTTCGTCGAACACCGAACTTGCGCATACATACACAGAGAAAACAGATTCGTGATCACAACCGAATTTGGCGCCAATCGAATTTCGTCGGTTGCATGTACTATCACACAATTCGGTTACAATTACTGAAAATTTCGTTGCTTAGCATAATATTTTTGATAGCAACATTTGAATTTTAGTACACAATCAGTTATAACAACAGAAATTGTTAGTTGTAAGTATGATTATTAGAAATCGAAAATATGCTTACACCCGAATATATGATAGATGCAACTGAATAAACACATAATTGGTGTTCATAACAAAAGATTTGATTGTCTTTATCAATATATTTTTTTTATCGGTTACATAAACCATTTTCCCGATTTATTAGATATAAAATCAAAATAATTCCAATAAACTCAATTTTTTGTTATTATATTTATTTATTAATATTTTTATTTATAGTTTATAACTTATTTAATTTTAAACAAACACATACATGCAGCTTTCCACATCATCCAACGGATTTCCAAAGTTTTACAGCTTATCCGTTAATGTACCAACAAAAACAATCTTTGGCTTCAATTCAATGCAATTTCTTTCATTAATGTCGTCTTGTTCTAGTGTCTGAAGTAAAACAGAATAATTAACATGTGGTTTTTACAATACGAACAGTGATTGAAGCTGTAAATTAATATGAAAATGCCTTAATCTTGGAATGAACCTTTTGCGGCTCTCCTTATGAGTCATATAACAATTACTGAGCTACGTAAATAACAGCGTTTTTAAAACATGAAAATTCACTAGTTAATACAATTTTATTTAAACAAGCCGACGTAAGGATCTGTCAAACAAGATTTTCCAACAGGATTCTTGTTGAATTCCTGATCTAAAGGTTTGTTTCGTATAAATTGAATGAAAAAGAAGCTTGATGCTCATTGTTGTCAACTTTTTTTGAAGACTTCCCACCAAATCGTACTTCAAAACCGCTAGAAACCACTAAATTTTTTATTTAGCTTAAAATGTTTTAAAAATATCGCTGAAATCTAAATAATATGACAAGTCTAGGTGTAGGGTCCTTTTTCAAGGTTTATTATGTCTTTCAATTAAAATTATATTGTAAGGTTTTAAATTTCACTGACTCTTTTAGTCCCGCAAACGTTCAAAATGTTGATATTCATATAAAATGCATTAGAGTTAAGTGCACTTAATATACTACCAGTTCAACGATTTCGAACGTTATCGTTCGCATAGAAAATGTATATAAAAACACTCAGTTTTAAAAATATTTTCCATAAAATTCTATGCGAACGTCTACGTTCGAAATCGTAGAACAAGCAGATAGTTTTGTTAAATTTTAGACCGTAGACCAAGATTAAAAAAATCGTAAAAGAAAAGAAGGAAGTAAATGCAAGACAATCGATTTGAAATTTTACACTATTTTATATTTGATATATACTTACATTTACTTTCTGGGGTAAATTAATTTAAAAAGAATGAATAAACATATGTATAAATGGATAACATGGACACTACTGCTTTATAATGTTTATAATTTTTAGAAGTTTTTGGTGGCCTTTATTTCAAACATTCATGCTTGAAAATTCTTTACAATCCTAACAAACGAATAGATAATTTTTGTTTCGCTCCGAAGACTTCGCTTAGATTTATACAAGTTATTTTTCACTTTTTTAGGAAAACTAGAAATAAGGTTTGTAACTAAAATAAATATATATAAGAATAATGGCATATCTAGTTTAAGGTTGCTTATACTAAACACCAAACTTATATAAACCCAGGCAAAGTCGTACAATTGCGCTTTCTTGTTGTTTTTTAAAGCATTACAAACAGCATTTCTTGAATCCTCGAATTGGAGTACATTGTTTGGCATTAGGTTTGACAACTGTGTGGAAGTTTTATCCAAGGGATATTAAAAAATACTTTTAATTTTTGGTTCCTTAAGTGCTTTAATATAAACATTGATTTGTTGTAGACAACAACCTTTTAACTTTAGCTTTGACTATAGATTATATTTTGATCGTTAAAAGTTGATAACACTGGTCCGCCGTAAAAAGTGTTTTAAACACATTCAAGTCCGTTCTCAGTTTTTTTTTTCTATAACGTCTAGTTTTTTTTTTGGCTGGACAAATATTTCGCTGGAAATAAGACGGTTATGTTAATCTATTTCAATTTAACTTTCTAATAAGAAAATTTATAAAATCTGCTTAAAACGTTGTATAATTTTTTATTGCGGAAGCAAATTTAATTTCCACAATTTTTTCTTATTACTTAATTAATTTAATTGATAACAAATATTTTAAATCTTTTATTTTGAGAAAAAACTGGAATTTTCAAATGCCTAGAACAAAAATTTTATTTTCTAATGATATTAAATAACCGCTAGATTTCCCGCTTACCGCCAAAACGTAAATTTTACCCCGATGGACACGTAAAAACCGCTAGAATCGCGGTAAACCCGTCAAATTGGCAAAAGTGTTGATGCTCTTGCTTAGGTGGCTCAGTTATATGTGTAAGCATTCTACAAGGGAATTCCTACAAGAGAAAATCTTAACAGAAATCTCAAACGAATTCGTCTACTATCAATACACTGTGCAACAAAAAAAAAAACAGCCTCAATATTTGCAAAGCGAAATGAAACTAGAATATTGGTAGAGCAAATCTGCCAAAAGGTTTTGAAAAGTTAGCTTGGGTTCCCGAAATATCGGCCCCAAAAGTTGTTGAATTTTTTGAAAATGTGTTTGGTATAAGTCAAAAAAAATATACTAAATGTACTTCTACTAATTTTAACACTAATTTTAAGGGGTAATTTTGTCCTTTTTTTAACTTCCCAACAAAATTATACTTAAACGGCACTTTAGAGGGTTTAAAAGATCCACGAATATTTTCTGCAACAAATTTTCCTAGTGGTCTTTTAATACCAAAAGTTCATGCAATTTATGTAAAACGGGTTTTCAAGAAATTCAAAAATTTCCGTTTTACATACATTGATTTTTTTTTGCACTGTCATATAAGCGTCTTTCGCTATGTTGTAGAAGTATCTTGCAGAGGAATCAGCTTGTGTAACAGTTTCTCCTGTGCGAGGAATCTTTAACGATTAAAAATTGCTGCGCTCGCCGACGATTAATGCTCTTCATGAGATTCACAGTAGATTCTTTCGATTGTATTTATAAGAAATATAATACAAACATACATATGTATGTACGTGCATACCATAATTATAAAAATACGTAAATTACTTACCCCTATTTATTAAGTTTTTGCACTTTTTTGCGTTTTTGAACGCAAACTTATTTATTTTAATATAAATTTAAAATTATTTTATTATATTTAATGTTTTGACAGCAAATTTAGTAAACAATTGGGGCGCATAGCTTTTTTTTGGTTGTGAATACCAAATAATTAAATTTTCATTTGTTGTACTCGAATTAAACTATACTAGCAATCGATAATTAGCTGCAATATATGAATTAACATTTATATTACAAAATTTATTGACGAAAGCAAATTATTAATTGCAAAGACCAATATTCAGTATTGCCCTGTATTAAATTCGGTTGTGATTCTAACCATTTGTTCTAATTTTTAGAACTAAATTAAATTAGTTATCATAACTAATAAAAGAATTGAAGGAATCATATTTCAGTTAGAATAACGTTTTAATAATCAAGAGAATTAAAAATCAGTTAGAACTATACATTTTTAATAGTTGCAATAATAAATTATATTTCTTGATCAATATTTTATTACTGCAACCGTTTTCCAACCAATTTGTTTTCTGTGTGTATTATCGTAACTTTTCTGCGTAAACACATAAAATTTAAGAACTCATCAACATTTATAATATTTATTCAATAATTTTTGGTCCTAGATCCTTTCTGCATTGAAAATATGGTATAGTTGGTCCCATTAAAAATATATCAATTATATTCTTAAATGTCATACATCTCACTCCCCCTTCCGTTTCAAAAATTCAAAGAAACACGACAAACAAACTTATTTTGAAAACATCTAAAAACATGAATAAAGATCAGTTCAACAAAGTATAGAAATAACACGACACGAATAAGAAAAAGAAGCTCATAATAGAATGATAAAAGGATTTATTTGATTAAGTATTCTTGAAAGGTACAAGTTATAATTCCAAAGAAATTCGAAGAAAAAACAAAAGTAAATGCTTTTGTAAGCAGCCTTTTTAAAAATGTAGTCGTCGCACTGAAACTAATAACAATAAGAAAAAATACATTTATTTCAAACGTTTGTGGCATAATAATATTTCAGATTGAAAGGGTAATTTGTTTAATTGTTTATAAACATAGCGCACACTTAATCATAAACAGGTCTGCCGACGAACCAGCAACTCTTGAAGCAGTCGTCAAAAATTAGACTGGTCGAGTGGACAATGTAACTCGTAGCCGCGCCGGACATATGGCAGAAATCATATTTCAAAAATAAATGCCATTAAATTATCCACCAGATTATAATAAAAAATAAGTCATTCCAACAAGGTTTCTGTTTCATACAATAATTTTAAATTCTCATTCAGCTAAAAAAAACACCCTATACAAAGTATATTTTTATTACATGTAGGATTGTTTTTAAATATTTCAAGATATTTTATATTTGATAAATCAAGCTCTCAACGTTTTAAAACATATATTTTAATACCTTTTTTTAGTTGAGTGTAAGATAGAAATAGCAGTTGGTACTCAAACTGCTCACTTAGACCCTTTGTGATATCTACCATGGAATTCTATTAAACAGAATTCCCAGCGTAAATCCAACCCGAACTTTTAACGAAGTTTAAAATGAACCTCAGCTCAATGCCAGAGATCTCATACAATTCATCGAAAGTAATGGATCCCATTTAGGCCAGTGAAGAGCAGTGACAGAGGAGGTGTTGCACATTCTCTACCTCATTTTCTTCATAGTACCTGTTTTAAAAAGTGTTGGTTTTGAAAATTACTTTAGCTACCTGTTTTCTTAGTCACATTTCATCATTTACGTTTATGAATTTTTAAAATAAAACGTTTGTTTTCTTTTTTTTATTTCTGTCAGTGTGTGTGTGTCAGACATCTCTTCATAAGGACTGTAATTGTTATTTTATGAGATAAAATTTTTTTGTTTTGAAAAAAATTTTTTTGTTGGGATTTAAGCTGATTGATTGCCTTTTAGGTAACATAAAAATAATTAATATTTAATTTGAATGTACGAGTATTCAATAATAATAATAGTATTTTATATGTCAATAATTAATTTTTTTAAGTAAACAGGAAATTAATTTAATTGTTTAAATAAACAAAATTCCTTATTTAATTTTAATGATTTTATTTCTTTAAAATAGTTAACAAAAGATTGAAAAGACGTGATGCAATTAAAGTAACTTTTATACAATTTAAAAATAATTTTATTAAACAATCATTAAAAATTGTATTGAAAACTAACTTTTAGTGTAAAAACTAACAAACAAAAACAATTTGTAGGACTCTGCGTTAAAAATTTTTTTAATAAAATATTTTGAATTTTCAAAATAATTTGTGTTGAAAATGTTTACGTAAAAAATATTTAGAATTTTCAGAAAATTTTGTGTGATAATATTGATACGTTTCTACCTTTGAAACCCTTTTGTTCTTTCCTTTAAGGTCGATTCATCCATGTTATTCGGACAAAAATTTTTTTCATATGTATCTTGACGTCTTTCTTTTTGAATAATAGAAAATCACCCTTATCGTGGTTGGCGTTTTTGTGGCGAAAATTAGGCGTGGTATTGTGGTTAACTCTCAGCTTGAATGAGTTCATTTTTATATTTTGTTCGGACAAACTTGAACTGACTTGCCAATAGGTTTAAAATTTTTTAGTACAAAGTTTATGTGTGCAGAATTTAATTGTGAGAAATATTTATTTATTTACTTTATTCGCCAATGAAACTAATATTTCTTACTGGCTAGTATGCTGAAACAAAGGAAATTAAGATACTGTAGAGTACATTTCATAAAATAAAAATTTAGCATTAAAATTTTCTTGACATTTAAGAGGTTATATTAAACGCCAATAGGATCAGTAAAATCAATGATCGTATAAAATTTGTTAAATTCAGAGCTCATTCTTTTGATAGGATCAAAATTTGCATAATTTGACCGAAAGTATTGAAGTCTGAGGGGAATATAATTTCTGAAAGGATGAATAGGAATTGAAAACTTAACCTTACGAAGTAGGAATTCTGAGACAATTTCACCGTTTAGCAAATTCATATAAATCCTCTGAATTTTAAAAGTTTTAATTAGTTTTCCATACGGAGAAAATTGATACTTGGATTCCAGTGAAGTTTTCGAAGACAGAATATAAGAAATTGCTTTTGTACGGATACCAATTTTTAAGCATGAACCTCATAGTGGGGTTAAAGAAGACCGAGGCGTATTCCAGAATAGGTCTCACTAATGCATTGTATAATTGTTATATGACATAGGGACCCCCAGCGTTTGATAAATCCAAGGACACCTTTAGCTTTGTTTATACTCTGCGATACATGAGCATTAAAACACAGTTTATGATCAAGTTAAACACCCAGTTCAAGGAATGTCTCTACCCTCTCAAGTTTTTGGAAAGGAGAAAAAAATGTAGAAACGTTGACAAAGAGTACAAAATTACCCCCATAGACAAAAATTAACGCCAATTCCTTTTTCCAACTAAATCATTAATCAAAAAAAAATTTCTTTAAATTAAACATTTAATCAAGTAAATATCAAAAAATATTTAATTGATACTACATATTAATTTATTGACTGGTGCAACTTTAATTAATATCACAAATTTTTCAATTGAAATAATTTGTTTTCTGTGTATTTGGCTTAAAGTAGTCTTTTTTTGAAAAAAAAAACAAAATGATTTTTTATCCAAATACATGTCTTTCATTTTAAAAGTTGCAGACTTATTGGCCCGCCCTCGTTAGTTGTTTGTTTCTTTAGTCTTTTGTTTTTTTTCTAGCTAAATAATTGTGATTTTTTTTGTGATAAACTTTTATAAAATATAAAAAAATTTGATCAAAAATATAATTTTTAACAAACAAAATGTAAACTTCGGGTTTTGTTCCAAACAAATGTTAAAAACACTTCCAACAACCCTGTCCAAAAACAGTTTTTTTTAAATATTAATAAATTTCTTAAAAATCACTGATGATACTACAAACTACTTAAACAATATTAAAGATCACAATTAAAAAATTCAAAAGCATGCAAACATTTTAACACAATATTGGGCGGCTTCTGTTGATTGAATTTAACTGAAGTGCCAGGCAAACAAAATTTAAAAGAAAACAAAGAAACAAATCATGCCAAATTTGTAGAAATGGAAAAAAATCAGCAAATATAAAAAAAAAATTGAAGGCAAGAAAAACTGACAGACAGACTAACAACCCATGCAATGCTTTTTCTTAAAGCAAACTGAAAAAGGCGTTGATTTGAATATTTATTTTAAGCCAAGTTTTTAAATAACAACAAAAGGAAATACCAACAAAACCAAAATGGGAAATAGTTTATGATTAAAACTATTTTGTAAGAAAGGTTACGTTTTGTTAGGAAACTTTAAGCAAAATGACTGGCCTGCTAGATAAAAATGGACTAAAGATAAAAAAGTATTTAAAAAAAAGAAACAAATTAGTCATATCTGCTATACAAATAAAATCATTTAAATGATTAACATTTAAGGGTACATAAATTTGCTATGCGACATTAAATAATAACGCAGAAGCGTTATAGAAAAAACTGTCTGGCTTTTAAGCTTTGAAAGCTTTTTATAGGAATCTAAGTTTAGGGGTTTTCCTCTTCTAAAAATATTTTTCTTAAAAATATTTTAAAATAAAAAAAAAAGATCTCAAAGTTCTATTTTTAAGTTTTTTAAAAAAGCTTTTAACCAAAAAGAATCTATTTAAATCTAAACTTTATCATGGCAATAAAAAATATAATAAAAATGGTAAAAAAATGCTTTAATTGTACAACCTTTAGAAAAGTCTTTCCTTAATTTCTTTATTTTTTGTTAAAGTTTGTTTAATTCGGAGCTTTCAAGAGAACGGTTATACACATAAAGACTTTTCAGAACATGCTTTGTGAATAACAAACAAATTTTTTGTAAAAAAAACTTGAAAAACTTTTTTTTATTAAAGAGCACTTTTTTACAAGAAAATTTTTTTAAGAAAAATCAAGTTTTTTTATTAAAATATTTTAATAAAAGCTTTTTCGCGACATAATCTTGTTACGTCTAGGGTTTTTTAAAAAAGCTTGTTTAACGTTAAGAGTTTGGTAAAACAAAATTTTATGAAGTCATAAAGAGCTTTATTTCATTTTGATGGCAAACTTAAACTTACAGGAATATTCTGGGAATCGAAAAAGCAAGAATTTGGAAGTTGTTTTTAATACACTTTTAATGTAATTTTTATAGTTTTTGTTATGAAATTCTAATTGATGGAGAATTATTTGTCGTAAAATTCTTTTATTACGGAAATCTTATCAAAAAATGACGTTTAAAATTCTTGCGTTTTGCGTTTTCGATTTCCAAAACACCCCTGTTAATGCCTGTTCAACGATTTTGTTAACGATAACGTTAGCAAAGAAAATTTGTTTGAACAACACTCAGTTTTAAAAATATTTTCCATATAAAATTCTGCACTAACTTTTACGTTCGAAATCTTTGAACATGCAGTAAATGCCCATACAAATATCATTTCCGCACGGGTTAAAATAAAATTTGAAGACGAATGATTAAGGCTACTGGCATTAAAGAACGAGATGAGTTAAAACCACAAATTTATAACAAATAGTTATTTTATACAAGAAAAGTTCGATAGCAAAACATGAGAGCCAATTCGGTTCGCTATCTTTTTTAGGCCCTACACAAATCTTATTTTAAAACTTCTAATAGTTTTTCTTTTATATTTTATAATTTAGTCATTTTATTTTACAAATAGTCGAGAGTATCGTAGATTCGGTATTACGGATTCAAAAAAGCTTTTCAGTGTTGACAATTCAGTATCTAAATTAAGCTATTTTTCATCTCGTTTAGCCATAAAAAAATTTATTCTTATTTAGTCAAACTTCCTTCAAGTTTTTACAAATTTTTGACTAAAACATACGATATCGAGCAAAATTGATCGAAATTATTTATTTTGGTATCACGACTCTCGATATCGAATGAAATTTATTGAATTTGAAATAATAACATACGATATCGAGGAACTCGACATTACATTTCTCGATTTTTCATTCGATACGTCAGTGTCTATCGTATGCAAAAAAAATCGATAGTTTATCGTATCGAAGATTAGACCCCTGTGTTGTAACGGATAACTTGTCTTAAGTAGTTAACGCAAGTGACTTTTATACTAAAAACTCTATTTTATCGATAATTTGATTTTTCGTTTTCCCAAGATTTATTTTATTTTAATTTAATTGTTATTAAAAATGTATAAATTCAAACAAATAAATCTTTTATGTCTAATTTCAGAGTCAAAGAAAATAAGTTTTTTGTTAATATGTATTGAAAAGTTTTTTATAATAAAATCTTATTTACTAAAAATTTAAAAATGTAACGTGGTGAAGAATTGGCAACACTAAAACCTTCTCACTATTTTTTTTTATTACTTTAACCTAAAAATAGTTTTGTTCATAAATCATTTTTTATAGCATTTAAAAATTGTCATTTTAAATTTAAAAAAAAATTGTTAACATTAAGTTTATTTGCAATTTTGAAAAAAAACATATGAAACTTATTTAAAGTAAAAACTAAGGCCTGTTAGACGAATTTTAAGGCCTGGTCTTTTTGGAAGAAATAAACAATTAAGAAAAGCAAAAAAATATTAATAGTTAGACCTACAAGTTTGTTAAAAATAATTATAAAAGCCAACAATTGCAAAAGAAAATATTAAATTTAATTAATTAACAAAACACAAACCAAATGAAAGTTTATGAAACTCAAAGAGCAATAAGAAAAAAAAAAACAAAGTATAATTACAGCAAATGAAGTGAAACATGCGAAAATAATTAAAATAAGCTTATTAAAAAGCCTTAAACAATTTTGTTTAAATCAACTTTAAACACAAAGAAAAATTCATCGGGTTTAAACAACTTAATAAGTTAAATTAAATTAATATAAAGGGTGGTCGAACGAACCATAAAGCATTATGTTAATTGTGAGTTACAGCTTAACGTCAAGTTTTTTGCCCAATACTTAGGACCGTTTTCACAACTTACCGATAGCTAAAGGTAGGATTTTATCGGCCGTAAAAAATGTTTTCCATTATTACAACTTTACTTTTACTTACCAGGTAGGATTAACATTAATATACTTTATCGCTCACTTTTGGTTAAAGTAAAATTTTAATAATGGAACACTTTTTATAAGGCCGGTTAGAGTGTACTTTAAGATATCGGTAAGTTGTGAAAACGGGCCTAAGTTGGGAAAAAAACTTGACTTTAAGCTGTAACTCACAATTTACCATTTCCTTGTTTCAGTGTGCAGAATTGAACAGTGTGTTAAGATTGTTGAAGCCAAATGTGTCCACAATCGGGAGAATTTTCAAATTTCAGCAAGTGAATGTTAAAAAGCCGATGCATCCAAAAAGAGTGACAGTTTGGTGCGGTTATTTGCTGGTGGTGTCATCGGGCCGGGCCGTACTTCTTCTAAAATGCGGCCGGCCAACGAAACAATGACTTTATTGCTCGAGAAATTCAATGGCCGTGTTATCTCACGTCGTGGCGATGTTAATTGGCCGCCACGATCATGTGATTTGACACCGTTTGACTTTTTTCTTTGGGGATATTAAAAAGAAAAAGTGTACGTCAATAATCCAAGAACAAGTCAAGAGCTTAAGGATGAGATAATTCGGCACATTAACGACATTGTACCTCAATTATGTCTCAGTCATTGAAAGTATGGATATGCCACCGAAGGCGCGGCGTGCATTTGTCCTATATTTTGTTTGACATATGGGTCAATTTCAAAAAAAACGTACACATAGAGTTTTTTTTTTGCTTATTTTTAAAGTTTTTTCAATTCGCCTGTAAGAGTGGCAAATTTATGTAGAAATTGATGAAGAATCCGGTGGTACTTTTAGGCTCTCAAAAAAATCAATAGTTTTTGATTTTTTTTAAGTTTTCTATGATTTCGATCTTGAGCGTCACACACCAAATATGTATAAGAAATCGCTAACAATGCAAAAATATTTGAAATTCAAGCTTACTACGATGTTCTTTTGTTTCTCAAGATTGACTTTTGTGAAAATCACCTTTTCGATTATAAACACAAAATCACGATTCACTTTGATTTTTAATTTTTTTTTAAAAGTGAAGCCTAATTAAAAATATTAAAAATTTGGATTAAAAACCATAAATAGTTCAATAAAATAACCACAATACTAATAATTGTTAAAAAAGCTAAGGCACGAGCTCTATGTTTGCATTTGTCCTTCAAGTTGTGCTGAAAAGGTCAACAAGAAAAAGAAAGACAAAAAAATGAAAAAACAAAAAATATATGTACTTTGAACTTCAAGAAGAATTCTTGACAAAAGTACGGAAAAGGAGAAGTAAAGGAATAACATGTTAAAATAAATTAAAATAGATAATCATTCAAAAGCAAATTTCGATCTACCAAAGGGTTGAATACAATTTGGTTTAAGGATTGATGTTTGACTAATGACGTCAGCAGTCGTCGATGGCTGCGAGTGTTAAACGGCAAGCCCTCTGAAGAGATTGAGTGGTTGCAATCGAAACATGTCAGGGTAACCTGTCCGTAAACACCTGGGTTCGAGCCCAGATTGAGTCAAGAATGAAAAATTATCAATAAAAATTTTAATTAATTTTCATGTTGTAAAATTCCTTTCTTCATAAAAATAATTTAATGAAAATTAAATTTAATGAACTTAAGCCTAATTAAAAATATTAAAAATTTGGATTAAAAACCATAAATAGTTCAATAAAATAACCACAATACTAATAATTGTTAAAAAAGCTAAGGCACGAGCTCTATGTTTGCATTTGTCCTTCAAGTTGTGCTGAAAAGGTCAACAAGAAAAAGAAAGACAAAAAAATGAAAAAACAAAAAATATATGTACTTTGAACTTCAAGAAGAATTCTTGACAAAAGTACGGAAAAGGAGAAGTAAAGGAATAACATGTTAAAATAAATTAAAATAGATAATCATTCAAAAGCAAATTTCGATCTACCAAAGGGTTGAATACAATTTGGTTTAAGGATTGATGTTTGACTAATGACGTCAGCAGTCGTCGATGGCTGCGAGTGTTAAACGGCAAGCCCTCTGAAGAGATTGAGTGGTTGCAATCGAAACATGTCAGGGTAACCTGTCCGTAAACACCTGGGTTCGAGCCCAGATTGAGTCAAGAATGAAAAATTATCAATAAAAATTTTAATTAATTTTCATGTTGTAAAATTCCTTTCTTCATAAAAATAATTTAATGAAAATTAAATTTAATGAACTTAAGCCTAATTAAAAATATTAAAAATTTGGATTAAAAACCATAAATAGTTCAATAAAATAACCACAATACTAATAATTGTTAAAAAAGCTAAGGCACGAGCTCTATGTTTGCATTTGTCCTTCAAGTTGTGCTGAAAAGGTCAACAAGAAAAAGAAAGACAAAAAAATGAAAAAACAAAAAATATATGTACTTTGAACTTCAAGAAGAATTCTTGACAAAAGTACGGAAAAGGAGAAGTAAAGGAATAACATGTTAAAATAAATTAAAATAGATAATCATTCAAAAGCAAATTTCGATCTACCAAAGGGTTGAATACAATTTGGTTTAAGGATTGATGTTTGACTAATGACGTCAGCAGTCGTCGATGGCTGCGAGTGTTAAACGGCAAGCCCTCTGAAGAGATTGAGTGGTTGCAATCGAAACATGTCAGGGTAACCTGTCCGTAAACACCTGGGTTCGAGCCCAGATTGAGTCAAGAATGAAAAATTATCAATAAAAATTTTAATTAATTTTCATGTTGTAAAATTCCTTTCTTCATAAAAATAATTTAATGAAAATTAAATTTAATGAACTTAAGCCTAATTAAAAATATTAAAAATTTGGATTAAAAACCATAAATAGTTCAATAAAATAACCACAATACTAATAAGTGACTAGTTATTTTGAAATTTTAAGATGAAAATATGTAAATTTTTGTTAAAAAAAGACTTGAACTTAGAGGTTACTTGCAAAGTAATATTAAAAAAAAAACTGCAATTATAAACGTTTTAAGGGAAAAATTCTAAGTGTGACGCTCAAGATATTTTGTGACGATCAAGAGATTTTGTTGCACGTAAACAAGAAATAATGCCTAATTTAAAGTTTAACGAAAAAAAGTTATTCTTTTACAAAAATTAAATTTAAAAAAACAAAAATTCTTCAAAAAACAAAATTTTTTATACAAAACTAAACATGTATGTACATATCCTTTGATGTCTTTAACAAAAATGGAAAAAAGGAAGTAATTCTTGAAGAAACTTATACACATATGTAAATATTTGACGCAAAACAATAACTTAACTTAATTTAATTTATAAAATTTCATTCGAAGTCTTTATGAAATGACAAGCGGCTTTGTTTTTCTCACTCTCATTCAGTTTTAGCACTTTCGAATTAGGTTTAAATTGCAAAAGCACGAGCGAGATCTGTAAATCAATTCACCTCTGGATTTTGTAATTATATGGTGAATATCGATTATACCTTTCTTTCTTTCTTTCTTCTTTCTTTTACATTCGCCATTACGCGCTTTATCGAGCTTTATTTTCTCTCGATATCTTCGTGGTCTTTCAACCGCCATTGATTTTGTTGTTTTACTCTTGTAAATAAAAAAATAAAATCAAAATTAAGCATTTTAAGCTATGAAGCAATATATATCAAAAGTGATGCTCATGAAATGTTTGCCTATTTTGGTTTTTTTCGTAGGCAATTTTTTTCTCAAATTCACGAATTATAAAAAAATGAGTTGAAACCATGTACACGATGATTGTCAACTTCAATTTTTTACATTTAATGTATTCACTTTAAAAAAATTTGCGTGACGCTCATCAAATTTTATCGCGCCCTTACCATGGTGTTCACAAAAACTACGCAAATGCACACTTTTTTAATTGATTTTTTTCCCTTTTTCACTTTTGTAATAATTTAAGTTTGAACTTTCCTTACTTTATTCAAATGAAAATTGAAAAATAGTAATATTACTTGAATTATAAAAAAGTGACGCTCAATGCAAATTGTGGGGACAACCTTTGTTTGCAACGCCAAATTCGCACTAATTCAGTTTTGACGACTATAACAAATCAAAACACAAGAAAGAAACGCAATAATTCAAAAACTGTTATTAAATGTTGCATATTTACTTTTTTCTTGGTTTTATTTTATTTTGTTTACTTAAAATTCTAACGGGGGACACATGCTTTTGTATGGAAGGAGTCAGAGGGAGAAACAAAACACCATTCTGAAAAAACAAAAAAAAAACAAACATACAATTTGAGAATTACGTTTTTTTGTACATATTCCTCGCTGAGCAATCTGACATTTTTGTTTTGTTTTACCTAAAATAGTAGTGTAAAGTACGGGGACACAAAAATTGCGTTTTTTTTTAATTGACCCATATAATTGTCATAGATCCTTCTATAATAATATAAAATATTAAGATAAGGCTCTGACAACTTTTGGTTTTATTTACAATTAACATCGTGCGTTTTAGTTGGACCACCCTTTATATGTATTCACTTAATATTTATATTTTACAAATTATATACATTTTTTTTTAATTGAATATAATGAATTTTAAAATATCTAAATACTTTTTAATAACAATGGATTTATTTGTTACAAAACGATTAAAAACTATTGAAAATTTTTCTTTTGTTTTGCAGCCACAGATTTTTCAAATTAAGTTCGTTGCTTAAGTCTTTTGTTTTCAGTGGCTTTTTTTTCATGACGAGAATTGAGTACAAAGTTTTTTTAAAAGAAAGTAACCTATTGAACTAATAATAAAGAAGAAAAAAAGATAAAAAAGTATTACATGATATCACATAACGTGTTTGCTTCTAATTATGAAAACGAAACAAAGACTTTTTATTAATTAAAAAAAAAAAAAAATACTTACAATACGAAGTAACAAGAATTCCAAACGAGCCCAACACCCCGTTTATAATTTACAACAGTAACAATACCAAAAAAAAAAAGTTTAATGGAAGAAAAAACTGACATGCCATTGTCTAATTGCTGGCATAAAAGCGGTCTTTTAAAACTATTATAGGAAAAATGGAAAAAATGCATTTTTTTCTTTTCTTTCAAATAATTAAAATGCTACAACAGACACAGATACATGACACAATCTACTCCAACGCTGGGTTCCCTAAATGGTGGCAAACAAAATAATTTTGTAATGACTTTTTGGTGGCGAGTGTTAATGAGTGTGAGCGTTAAGAATGTTCAATAACGTAATAGAAAAAATAACAAAAACAGGCTGCATGTCTACAAATTAGTCAGTTCAAAACATTTGCATTTTTATTATGTACATTTTTTGAACCATTTGTTTCGCTTTTTGTTGTTTTTTTTTTGTTTTTGTTTATTGTTGGTATGCCGAACACGTAATTGAACTTAAAGGCATGATTACACGCATTTTATGTTTTCAAAGCAAAAACCCAACTCAACCACTAAAGGAGGGCAAAATGAAAAAGAAAATCCAAAAAAAACTAAGATAAAAACAAAAATAAGAAACAGGACGTCATACAAAAAATGTTTATGAAAACATAATTTTTGAACACTTAATGTGAAATAACTGCAGGGAATCCAAGCAAAAACTTAACAAAATCATCAATAACGACAAAACAGCCACGACAAAATAAATCAACCAAAAAGACAGTCACACAAACGAAAAGTAGCCCAACCCAAACTTAAAAATATTCCACCAAAAAAAACCAACAATTTACAATTTATTTAACCCAAATTTTTGCAAGAATTTTAAAAAATTAAATTTTTTTTAGAAAAAAAGGGAAACTGGGATGTGGTTTCAAAAAACAAAACCAACTAAAGGGTGATTCAAGTAGAGATACTTTTTTCAATCGCCTTTTTTGACAGATCACGTGTGAGTCGTTTCATGCTGTCATGTTATTTTTGTTAAGCATTGTTTGGCATTTCATAACCTTCCCAAGCGACTTTGCTTCGCTTTATGGGCTCTTAAAAAGTTTTTAAAAAGATGATCCGATGTTTTCGAGGCCCATTTCTGGCTCAATGGGTATGTAAACAACCAAAAATTGCCGCATTTGGAACGAAGAGCAACCTGAAGAGATTCAAGAACTGCCACTTCATTCAGAAAAACCGTCGTTTTGTGGTTTGTGGGCCGGTGGAATCATCGGTCCATATTTCTCTAAAAATAATGGCAGTGCGAACGTAACTGTCAATGGCGACCTTTATCGTGCCATGATAACCGACTTCTTGATGCCTGAAATTGAAGCTCGTGATCTCGGCGACATTTGGTTTCAGCAAGACGGCGCCACTTCCCACACATCGCATCAATCAATGGATTTACTGAGAGAATACTTCGGTGCGCACATAATTTCACGTTTGGGCCAGTCGATTGGTCACCAAGATCGTGTGATATCACACCGTTAGACTTTTTCCTGTGGGGATATGTAAAGTCTAAAGTTTATGCGGACAAACCCGCTTCGATTCATGCCTTGGAGGAAAACATCACGCGTATCATTCGCCAGTTGCCAGTCGAAATGATCGAACGAGTCATCGAAAATTGGACTCGACGGATGGACTATCTGCGACGTAGCAACGGCCAACATTTGATAGACATAATCTTCTAAAACTAAATGCCAAAATGTTTCAAATGATAATAAACATTCCCCATTAAATTTGAATTTTCTGTGTCTTTTTTTTTCTTTAAACAAGTAGGGAACCTCGAATTGGATCACGCTTTATAAAAAATGCCATAAAAATCTCTATCAAAATATTTTAGAATAATACCCGAAAAAGTCTGCAGCGAAAAACAGTTTTTTTTTGGGATGTTGGCCTTTTGTAACAATTTGTTTGTGCTTATAGTACCTTTTTGCAAGGGAAACCAAGCTTTTACGAGGAAATGGGAAAATACCATACCGGACTTCTGCAGATTATGCGGGGATGCTGAGGAGCTAGAGACGATTGAGCATGTACCTGGCCACTGTCCTAGGATGCAAGGCTAGAAGAGAGAATGCACGACAAACTGGGGAGTATCGCTGGATTTAATCCAGTCGATCTAGTAGGTTTTGTTGGGGAAAAAGTATCGTTTTAGAAAAAAAGAACCATCTAAATTAAGTTGAATTTTTAGGAAAACTTCTTTATATGTATTAGAGATGCACTCTTTTTTAAATATCTTTAAAATAAGAAACTGGTACCTTTTTGAACAAAAAAAATCCTTAAATAAGATCAATTCTGTTACAAAAGGTAACGTTAGAAGAGAAAGTAAAGTGATTGAAGAAAGTGCGCCATAATTATGACATTTTTAATTAAAGAAATTACTTTTTAAAAAAGTACATTTTAAGAAAAAATAATGATTTTTAATTATTTTAAAATAATATCTATTCGTTACAAATAAGAACTTTTTTGGAAAAAAGTACTATTTTGGAAACATATCAAAAAACATCTTTTGAGGAAAAAAATATACCATCATCTTAAAGGTTGTAAACAACCTGCACCCATTTTAACAAATAAATTTACTTTTATTTTTCAAACAGCGACCTTAAACAACCTTAAAAAATATGTTTTATTTTTCATTTGCTACGAATATAAATGACAAGATTTACATAAAAAAAACAACAAATTTTATATTAAAAATAATAGAAGCAACTAGAAAATAAAAAAGTGTGTTTTTTTAGACGTATAGAACTTCACAAAAAAAAAATAGAAAATCGACTTTAATTAAACAATTCGTTCAGACAATTAAATATTTAACTAATTTTGCCACTGCAAAGGAATTAATCATATCAATTAACGGATTTGTATTTTCGAGTCATGGGACACAAATTTAGCCAATTAAAAAATTAATTGCATAAACAAAAAATACACCACATTTACACAAACATTTAATTGTATGGGTTTTGATTAAAAAAATTAATTGCAGCAAACAAAAAATTAATTGAATAATTAATGTACACCAATTAATTATTAAATTGAATAATTTTCTGCAAAATTTTTTCTGTGTTCCGAGAGGGACAACTGTAAAACTAGCTGTCATACTAATGAAGTGTGTTTAACTTTTTTTAAGTATACTTTGGGTAATTACAATACCAGAACAACGTTAATAAATCGTGGAAAGTAGTTTCCACCCTGTTCGCCAAACTTGAAGAGCACTTTAAGTTTACGGTGCGCATAATAGTCCATCTATGCAGAAAATACGCATTACTGTGGATTGATTCCCGACCTCATTTACTGCTCTCAGCAACTCGGTCTCTGTCCGTCCACACACTACTTGGGAAACTTTGAGGAAAGGACCTTGGCCTACATCTATAAAAGTTCCAACTGGTGCAAGAATTAAAGATCAGTTGCGTCGTCTTTTTGGTAAATGGTCTGAGAATAAACTGGATCATCTTCGGCAATGAGGCTGATTTCTGGCTTAACGGATATGTTAACAAGCAGAATTGTAGTTTTTGAAGAGAGCACAACCCGTCAAGATACTCAATTTTATCCCAAAAAAGCATTGCTTGGTGCGGCTTACATGCCGAAGTCTTCATCGGCCCATTTGTATCCGTATCCGAAACCGTTGCCAACATTACCGTGATTAGCGAACGCTGCTACATACAGACAAATGAATCGTGATTTTTTTATTCCTTCTGTCATGGGATATCATTTGGAGAAGAAATCGTTCCAACAAGATGGCACATACAGCGGGAGCAACCATTACTTTGTTGAGCGAAACTTTTGTTGATCGGACTACCCTAAGAAATGGGCCTATGAATTGACCACCTCGTTTATGTGATTTGACACCTTTGAACAACTGTATGTTAGGGGACCACGTTAAGTCTCTGGTATATACAAAATTGATCATTTAGATGCCAACATTCGTCGACTATTGACAAATTAAAATCGGGTATGCTCGAAAACTAGACCGACAGGTTTTTATTATCAGGGGTGTTCTGAAAATCGAAAACGCAAAACGCAAGAATTTTAAAGGGGTTTTTAATACACTTTTAATCTAAGTTTTATTATTTTTGTTATAAAATTCAGTTTAATAGAGAAATATTTGTATAATATTTGTCTTAAAATTCTTTTTTTTTGCGTTTTCGATTTCCAGAACACCCCTGTATGTCAGAAATTCGGCCTTATTGTGGTTGTCGTATACGACTGTGTAATAGATTAAAGTAATACACAACATGTGTTCTTTAATCTACTACAAAAAACGACTCGTTTGTTTACGAAAACGACAACCACAATAAGGCGGATTATTTTTAAACATTAAATGTCAAAAAATTTGTGAGCTAATAAAGGCAAAATTTCGGCCATTCGTTTAAATTTGTTGTGTTTTCTTTTTTTTAAACAAATGTTCTAAGCCTCTTAAAAACACCGCATACATTCAATATGTATAGCAACAACAAGATCAACAACAACTACAAATTACATATAATCTTGAATTTAGAATAAAAAAAAAACAAAAAAAATCAAACAAGTTGTATTTTCTGAGAAAGTCAATAGTTATTACAAAACAAAAGGTGAGCATCAAAGTTTTTCTTGGTATTCAAAAAATTAATTAACAAGATTTCGTTTAAATGTGCTAAATTCCCAGTTCAAACTACAATTGATAAACTGAAATTTTTAATACAAAAACAGAGTTTTTGTTTAACCAGAGAGTAAATTTTTAATAGTAGACAGATTAAACAAAAAACAATTACAAAAAGTAAAAAACTCAACTAAGAAAATAAATAAATATGTATATGTATGTGTATGTGTAATAAAGATAAAAAAAACGCGAATATTTCTGTGAATCATTTTGACAATAAAAAAAAAGAGAACGAGAATTTGGAGGTTAAAAAAACGCAAAATAATATTTATAAATAAAATTAATATCAGAGATGGTAAATCGAAAACAATTATTAAATGTACAGTATAATTAAAACTTAAACGTATGGACCCATAGAAAAAGTACGCAATAACGTTCGATGGTGCATAGCAGGATACCAGAAAAATATGTTCACAAGAATAAAACTCTTATGTTAAACATAGAGAAAGATGAAAGAAAACCTTGAGACAGGCCCAACTGCGAGCAAAATGTTTTATGGCCAATACATGATCATTATAAAAAAGCTAATTTCAAAAAAAAATTGGTTTAATATTGCTAAAAGAGGTACATATGTAAATATTGTTATTTTAGCATAATATTGTAGTTTTCTATAAGAATAAGTACAAGTGCATTGCAAATATTTACCTTCTCCGTTTTAAACACAAAAAAATAAAAAAATAAAATAAAGAACACCTGGTATGAACCCATACCAAATTAGGGAGAACGATAAATAATAAAAACGTAGCGATTTCATTGCAAATTTGTTTTTCTTATCAATTGTAAATGTTTTAAATGTAAGTTAAACTAACGAGTCTTGCGCGCGTGTTCTTCAAACGGGCAGTTAGACGAGATTTTTGAAATTCAAAAGTTAAGGGAGTAAAAACGTGTAAATTCTCTATTCCTTTATCTCCTAAAAGAGATACAAAAACAATAATTGTTCATTAGTAAAATAAGCGGACAGGTGGTGCCTGGTAGTTTTTGGAAATTCGGCCCTTTCAGGGAGTAAACGGGTATAACCTGTGCTTTGGAACTTTTTTGTCACCTCATCATCTTTCAAACTATTCAAATTAGAAATACAAACTATACCAAATACGTAACATATCTAAAATATACATTCACCCTTATCGTGGTTTAGGGATGGGAAAGTTGAAAAAATATATCGATATATATCGAATCGATATGTTTTAAGAGTATCGATATTTATTATTTCAAAAATATCGATATATCGAACGTATTTTGCTGTATTTATATGTATACAAGTATACTATGCTCAAATCTTATTATTCCAAATATATATAGGCACATATATTGTTCCAAAATCGCATAAAATAAATCATTTCAAGTTCGTTTGACTTAACTGTTTCAATTAGAAATATGCAATGTAAAACCCCCGCTTTTTTCTTAATTCCTCACCTTATAAATGCCAATCATTTTAGATCTTCATATTAGTTTTAAAAACATATGATGCATCATGCAGTGTGCCAATTCCTTAAAAAAGCATATTGTTTGAAAACAGCTAAAATTTTGAGTTTTTAATGAAGACTGACTTTAAAAAATATCGAATTCGATAGTCGTATTTCAATATCGATATATCAGTATTTAAAATATCGGCGATATATATCGATTATTTTTTTTAAATATTGATATATCGATTTTTTTTAAATATCGATATATTGATATATCGATATTTTTTGCCCATTCCTATCGTGGTTGTCGAATTTAAAATGCGCCCGCGACTGTTTGGTAATAGATTAATGAGAACGTAAACTTATTTCCTTTAATCTATTACCAAACAGTCGCAGGCGTAATTTAAATACGCCAATTACAATAAGGGTGAATATAGATTTGGTACTTTATTGAAACTCAAACGTTTAAGGGGTACAAATTGTACATATTTTTACTTTTTTACAATCCCATTTGCTCCATTCATTGACAAATATACGTATCAAATTATGGGCTTCTACAACAACATTGAAGTTTTTGGTACTCCAATGGGGAGAAGAAAAGTATTGAAAAGGGGTAATACGGGAAAATAAATATATTTCTTTCTTTTACTTTACCGTTTTTCATGTGGTTCTTTTTAAATTTTCTATAATATGAAATAAGAAACATTACATCATAGGTGCAGGGTCATGGGGTCCTGAGTGAATGAGAACCTATAAAATGAAACATGCGGGTACATTTTTGTAAAAACCTAGAAACATAAGCTTTGGCATATAAAAATGTTTACGAATTAATGAATGGGAATCGGGTTAAGGGCTAGTAAGATATAAAAAAGCTGATACTTTACTAGTTCTAAGATGATTGAGTTAAACTCCCATAAAATCTAGAGGTTTTTTATGTACGCGTAGTTAAGGGTATTTTAAAGTCGAATTGGCCCGTCAATATTTTCATACGCGGTTATTACTTACTTTCGTGTGTAAAAATAAAAAATTTTGGTACAAACCTGAAAAAAAAGAAAATATTGATTAATAAAAGAAAAATTAATTAAAAATTAATAACTTAAGTGCAAAAACTATTTTTTTTAAATTTAATTTGAATTTTTTTTTAATTCCGTATTAAGTTTTCGTTATTAATAATTCTTACAAAAGTGCTTCCTTACTACTTGAAACATATTGGTGCTTTTATTAAATATATTTTTTTTATACCCACACTACAATAGTGGAGAGAGTATTATGCTGGATCCTGGACCCACCTTAAAGTATACCAATCGATTCAGAATCACTTTCATCCATATTTATATGGCTACATGTGCTATGCAGTTTTTCAAAAATAGGACCACAAGGGGAGGTAGGGGGCAATTTATGCCTCTCAGAAACTATCAAACCAATATTAATGAAATTTAAAACATGTATAGATGCATATTTATATGGATACATAAGCATGATTCGCCATGGGTCCCGAATAGGGTGCACTCTCGTAAATGTGATTTAAAATACTGTGGTGTAGGGTCGGGCTTTACCGACTGTACTTTCTCACTTTTTTTTTCTTAAACACATTAATAAAAATAATAGTTTTTTACTTTAACCAGCAATTGAATGATTCACAAAATAATTTATAGTAACTACTCATGTCAGTTAAAATTGTTTTCTACACATGTATTTCTACAACAATTTATTTTCTTTTGATGAATGCCATATTCAACTCTTTTTTTTCATAAATTAATGCAATCTAAAGATTTCCGGTTAGGAAAACGAAAATATATGAAATAAAACCTACACTCATGCTGCCATTGGCATCAGTATTTAACGGCTGACCATAAATGGGTTGCATAAATAAAACTATTTGAAAGTAATTTTTTTTTAATTAATTAATTTCAAACGAATATAAAGTTATAACAATTATGTTATTAAAGAAAATTTAGAAATATTGCGAGTTTAAGGTGGGAGTACGTAGAACTTAATTAAACAAAATACATAAAATCTGTTGGCTTTGATATACAGATGAGGAAAAAATATATAATTTGAAATGGCTAAGGAAATATTTTTAAATACAAAGTACTTTTTAAAAAGTTCTTCTTTCAAAAAAGTACTATTTGAAAATAACGTTTGCAGCAACTATTTAAAAGAGAATTTGAAGTGATATTTTAAGGTATTTTTTGTAAGTCACTTTTGAAAGTAGGAAGAGAAATTTTAAAATAAAAGTGCACATTTGTAAAATACCTTTATAAAATAGAACTTTTTTTTAACCTTCAACACATTTGGAAAGAGTTTATATTCAGTATAATATTAATGTTAGACCCTATAAAGTATATATTTATATTGTGGTTTTGATTTATATTCAAAGTTGATTTAACGATGTCCGTCTGTCCGTTGAAATGGGTTTTCTGAAGACCCCAGTTCTGATGGGCACAAGGTTGTTATTAAAGAAAAGTTTGCTATTAAAATTCAGCCAGAGCGGTCTGCCAATTGCTTAGACATTTATAAAATACCACGGCTGTCTCTTATTTTATCTACAATAACCATGTTTTTATTTTCTATATATCTGGAGAACGGCAAGAGCCATAGTTTCACATTAGGTACAAGCATATTGGTTATCAATAGACAACATCCGACAAAACGTGGGCGAAATTGGAGAAGTGGGCGTGGCACAGAAAATATATTTATTTATTTAAAATACATATTTATATAACTTTGTGTTCTTATCGCCCCATGGTGAAGGGTCCCTGCGGCAAATTTGTGTCAATTGGTCCAACAGACTGGTCCTGGGATTTGTGAAAATAGAACAAGTACAAAAAGAAAGGATTCATGACTAGTGAAAGAAGAACCAATGTGCTGTGACACATTTGTTGGTACTTTTTAAAATTTGGTTTTTAAATATATTTTTCTAGGACTTGTTTTATTGAAAAACTACCACATTGTATTGAAATAATACTGCATCGTAGTAACTGACACTAAGTACGTTCATTGAGATTAGTTCTGTGGCTGGTCAAATGGTGTCAATTGACCCCCTCCAATGACAACCCCATGTAAAAGTGATAGGTCTTATAAAGTGTTAGAACTAGAACCGGTCTCTACCACCAAAGACCTATCACGGGACTACTTTGTTGCCAGTTCGCTTCCCTCTAGGGGTATAACCGAATATAGCGCTCTTGTTAAATATATGTACCTATCACATTTATTTTAAATAGAGTTTTTTTTATCATTATCTTACTAACATGTTTCTGTAGGTGTATTTTGCCTTTGGACGAATTTAAAAATGAATATTCATAATTTTGTTTACAACATTTGTTTTGTTTTGGTAACAAAAAAAAAAAATTCGCTCGTTGAACAGTATTTTTTTCGCAACACATGAATGTTTAATTGGTGGCTTTACAGAAAGTGTTTCGGCATCAAGTACTTCGCAGTGAGCGAAAAAAAGTACAACAACATAATTACCATGTCTGTCAAACCATAAATCCTCCTCTATGTTCTAAGTTTTCAACGGAGTTTTCGTTTAAACTTACACAACTGCTCTAATTTGGCTTTTTAATTTTTTCTGAAACTTTTTTCTCATTCTCTCTCTCTCTCTCTCTCTCTCTCTCTTATTTCACTTTAACAATTTTTTCTAACACAAACGTGCTTCAATTTACGTTTAGCTTTTTTTCTTTTGGCTGTACTTTTAATACAATTTTATTTAATTCTTTCATTGATTTCAAAAGCTTTTTGTTGTTTGAACATCTGCAGGCCCCAAGTACGACCAGTGGCCAGGTCTTGTCTGAGTGTTAAAAAAATAAAACGTTTGTAATAAAAACAAAAACTACAACAATAAAATGGAAACGTCATAAAAGCAATATTTTTCCTAATTTGTAACGCTGGCTGTTGGTCATTTTAACTGGGTTTTATTACTGCTGACGTTGTTGTTGTTGTTGTTTTTGCTACTTGTGACAAATTATTTAAGTATATTGTTTAAATTAGTTGTTGTTAATAATATTAACGAAAAAGTTAAGTTAACCGTAACAGCCAACATGTATTCAATTTAGAAAAATAAAAAAAAAATAAGAAAAACAGGGCCAATACTTTTTTAAATGTGTGGTCGGTTGCAAGTAGCACGTTTTTAATAATTACGAGTTGTTGTTGTCGCAGTCATGTCATCAAATTTCAACGTGTTTTTATTGTTGTAGACAAGTAAGAACCATTTTTTTTTGTTGATAAAATGTTTAACTCATAAGGATATTATTTCTTTAATTGAACACGTTTTAGCCATAAAATACCAAAAAACTGAAAAAATATTTTAAGGCTTTTTTTAAGTTTTTAAGTTTTCATGTTTTAAATGGTTTTTATTTAAACTTTAATTGGTTTAATTACTACATTTACAATAAATTTGTTAAACATTACTGGGTATTCCTTAAAAAGTTGTTAATTAGGGGGATCTGGTAAAATTTTACAAAAAATTCAAAACTTACAATTTCGGAAATGCTCGAGAAATTAAACCATGAACAAATTCTATTGAAAATGAAAAATATCGTTTATTAATATTTTCCCAATGCCTTCTAAATGTTTGATGACATAAAATACATTGGACATTATCAAAGAAATTTCTAATCATAAAATTGTAACTTCCCAATAAAAAATGGAGCTTCCAACAAAGCAGGTTTGTAAGGGAGAAACATAAACGTTTCGCTAACCATTGCGCTTACGGAAGACATGAATTTTACTACATTTTTGACACATAAAGCGATTTATTCAGCACATATAAAAATTGTTGGAAGAAACGACCAGCTTTATACACTAAATGTTTTGATACAGTTATTTTTTAGTACTCTCCCTTACAAACCTGCTTCGTGGTAAGGGAATGCCGTAGCACTTGAAATGTTATTTTTTTTTTTGGATAAAAGTTGCTGAGAGTTCTTTCACTTACTTTACTGCATATTTGTATGTCTTATTGCGTAGCGCATAATTGTGCGTTTATTTTTTTAAATGTACCATTAGTGCTTCGCAAAATGATACCATTTTTTATTGGGTTAATTCCATTATTTATTTGACGCACTGTTTTTGAAAAAAAACAACGCAGATACTTTGACTAAATTAAAGAGATAAAAATAAGGTGCTTGCTGAAATAGGTATCCCTGTCTTAGACCGTCTAAAGGTGTCCCAAAATTAACGCAGGACTTGAATTTGCGGCCAGTTGTACAATAAAAAATCAAATCCTGTGTTAATTTTGAGACACCCTTTATATATATATATTTTCTGGAATCTTATAAGAAAAGGCGTTTATTAAACGATGCCCTTCTGTTCGTCGGTTAAAATAAAAAAAAACCGTCAATATTTCCAATTAAACTTAATTTTTTGAGCTCCAGTGTGACCTTTGCTTGAATATCAAAAGATCAGAAATTTTTAGCAAAAAATATTTGTCGAAGAAGTCGGAAATATCGTTTAAAGATGATTAAGATTACGACGTGTTTGGAATATTTTTTTACCACTATTCTGGGTTATAAAATTTAGATACGGCTTATTCTCTAGTGCGATTCAAATGCATTTGCAATACGAGAGCTAATTGCGATAAGAGGCCAATTTTGTACTTTCTATCACTTTTGCAAACCCTTTTGCAAAATTTTTTGAAAACGAAGCAACACTGGCAGTAAAAATTAAAGATGGCACAGATTGACAGTAATGGTGTTTTCTCTTCTACAAAAAAAATGTGCCTTTTTTTAAAAAAAATTCAATTTGGTGTCTTTTTATTAAACATGCTTTTCGGGAGCAAAATTTTTAAGAAACAGACACCAAATTGCATTTTTTTCAAAAAAAAGGCACATTTTTTGAAGAAAAGAAAACACCATAAGCAAATACTAAAATATGTAAAAAAAACATGGGATTTTGTTTGAAAATTTTAATAAAATAAATAGTAATTAATAAGATTTCTGTATGCCGTGGTAAATTGCCAATTTTTATTCTTGATAAATTCACTGAAATTTATTATTGAGGGAAAGCTAACTTCTATGCGCATTTCTGGTTGCTAAGGCCAGATCATCGGGAAACCTAAAAAAATGTATACAAATAAAACCTAAAAGCGAATATGAATTATAAACACACAAAGTCGTACTTGTAGAAAGATCAAAGCTCAAACAAAACACCAAGTAAGTGGGTAAAAAGAAAATACAAAATTAAAAACCAAATTGCCCCATAGTAATGATGTGCGAAAAGAAAGAAAAAGCTGCGCAAAACCATTAAAGACCACCAATCACTCGATTTGCTATCATTTTTCTTTCGCATCGCGTTGGAGAGGGGCTTCTCTATATTCTCTATATTCTTTATTGATGATTTCAATGTGCAAGAGATGGTCTTTGCTGTTCAGCAGTATCGATTTTGACGTCGAAGTTCAGCTTAAAAAGGTTCAAAGATGATGAATTGGAGAAAGGACTTCATGACGAATTTTGACAAACTCAAAAAGAACTTGCAAATACATTGGTAGACAAACAAGCAGAAAGCCAGAATGAGGTTAAAGGCGATTTTGAAGAAAACCTCGCCCAACCATTTAAATCAACGCTGAATCCAAATATCAGTGCTGTAAATTTGGTCGATATTATCTGTTATGATCAGCTGAAATTCGGCTAGACGATCAAAGTGAAACATTGGCCTAACACAGAATGTTATTGTTCACAAATCCGTTAACATAAATTCTGTTAAGTGGTTATCTTTATTCTGTTGACATAACAGAATGTGTCTAGGGTTATGAATTTTAAAATTTAACTTCACACACACCGAATCCAATATATGTAGTTTTTCTAGTTGAGAATTAATAAGCCAAAAACAACATTTTATTAAAGGGTGTTTTTTTTAAGTGTCACAATTTGAATGTGCATGACTGCTTGATTTGAACACCCTGATAGTTGCTTTTTGTTTAGTTTGCTTTGAAATTTCATTATGAATCGACTTACACCAGAGCAACGCGTGCAAATCGTTGAAATTTTTAATCAAAATAATTCGGCGAATGGGCTGAAGCACAAATTGATATTGATTTTAAGTTTGCATTCAAAATTTTATTTTCCGATGAAGCCCATTTCTGGCAGATTTGTCGCATTTTAAGTGAGGAGAATCCACAATATTTTGTCGAAACATCCTTAAATCAACAGAAAATTACTGTTTGGTGCGCTTTACACACAGAAAAAAATCAAGTTAAAAACGTAGAAAACAAGGTTGATTTAAAATTTTTCGGTGTTGATTTTGCTTCATACGTTTTACATGTTAATTCAACCTGATTTTACAAATACTTGCAAACAACATTTTTTTTCTTTTAAAATAACTATAATTCATGCTAATTTAAAGTTAGAGCAGTAAAGTTAGAGCAAAATGTCATTTATATTGAAATAACAATCCGAATCGCGGTGAATGAAAGTTATTTCATGTTGAAACAACGTGAATTTCATGTAGAAACTAATTGGTTTAAGTGTGTTATAACAGTGTTAAGAAGCTTCAGAGACAACATATGCATTTATTTAAGAACATTTCAAAACACTTGCCCCTGTAACACATGTTTCACTTATTTTGCAGTCGCCTTTGTAAACAGATCAATCAGCAGAATGGCCCGATATGGTTTTCGTCATCATTCTACTTTGAAAACTTAATGTACTATTTAACTAAATAATTTTAATTAAAAGAATACGGGAATTGTCTTCTTTTTATAACATATTTTAAGAATGAAAATAAAAAAATTAACAAACTTAACTATGTATGCATGTTAATTTAACAAGATAAACTTTTGATTTTAATATAAAACTGGTTATTATGGATTCAATATTGAATTTTAATATTTTTTTATTTATTTTAACAGTGAATAATATTAAATAAACGGGATTTAAGATTATTTTAATATTTTTCATTTAAAATTTATATAAAATAATGATAAATTTAAATAATGGGCATACTTTTGCAGAAATTTACTATGATTCTTAATCAACATGTTTCCATGTTAATTTTACATTGGTATTTTTTTCTGTGTGTATGGGCTGACGGAGTCATTGGCCCATATGTCTTCAAAAACGAAGATGATCAGAATGCGAAAAGTTATTGAAAGTTGGTGTTGCAGATTGCGCCTTCTACGCGCCAGCCGTGGCGGCCATATGGCTGAAATCATATTTAAACATTTATTACGTTAAATTTTCTTTCCAATAAAACCCGTTTCATAAAAACATATTTTCTTGTTTTATTATGATTAAAACTTGTGTCACTCTATAAAAAACACCCTATACTTCACTGCCACTATTTCCGCGAGAGTGTGCAAAATAAATAATCCAATAATTGTTTGGATTGCCACAACAATATAATTGCTAAGCAACCAAATATTCGTTGAAAAACAAACTAATTACGTTCAATCCATAAAATATTGAGAACAATCGAAAATTGGTTTTTTTTTAATGAAAAATTTAAGGGATATTTCAGAAACCTGCATTGATGACGATGAAGAAAAAACTGATGAAGGACACACCTTCAAAATAACTTCCCTCAACAAAATGAATAAACAAATATTTTATTTATATTGAAACAATTGCATGTTAGTATTAACTTTTTTAGGGGTAACCATTGTTTTTCACCTTAAAATATAAAAAAACATCGATTTAAATAAATTTTCATTACTATGACAATAGTAATGTAAATAGTTTTTTTTTTTGTGTACATTTAATTATTTTATGCTTGAGTGCAAAGCAAGTTGTAATACCGGGAAATATGAATGATTTATTAAAAAAAAACACAATGGTCAATATGGAAGTATTTTTCTTTGGCATGCAGGTATTAAGCGATAAAAGAGCAGCGTATGTCAATATTTATGAAGAACCCAAGTTTTGTTTGTATGGATTTAGTTAAAGGTTTTGTCATACAAATGCAAAATATTTGTTTGAAAATATTTTAAGAATATACTTTGATCTGAAAAGGTTGCCATATTTTAGATTAACACTAATTTTATTAATGTTTCTTTTTTCTTTAAACTGGGTTATTATATACTTAATTTTCCAAAGAATTATGTATTAAAAATCTTGGGTATATTGATAAAAAATACTAAGCTATAAATACAGCAATAGCAATAACAAAACAAAGCCAAACCACAATTTCCTTTTCGAAATTATAGTTTTAATAAAATAAAATTTAATTCTATTTTTTTTTTTTTTTTTTGAACAAGACTATCTATCGGACTAACCTCATTAACCATAATTTTTATTTTAAGAAAAAAAAAATTCTATTACAAAACATTATTAATTCATAAGGCATTTCCAATAAGATTCTATTTAAATTTTCTTTTAATATAATTCAGTGTTTGTTTCTTTGGATATTGAAATTGTCATGACTACGAATCATTTGCAAACAAAGATATAGGCAGCATTTAAATAAACGAGGGCGGTTCTAAAATTTGCCGACTTGACTAGCAAAAGGCGGCGTTAGTTTATAAAAATTACTTTGTTGAAAAGTGGCAACCTAATATAACATGTTTAAAGTTTCAAATCTTCGTCCACAATCAGAGCAACAGTTTCGTTTTTTTCTTCTATCTCATTTCTTCCCAAAGTATTTCATATATTTTCCTTTGTAACTAAATTTTTTTTAAAAAGTTGAGTCAACTTCTACTTCAGCAACATTTTGTATGAAATTGTTTCTGACGTTTTTTAACATTTTATTAAGCTTTGAATGAGAATTTAAGCTAAATGTTCCAACAAATCTCTATATATAAATCGCCTAAGGCAAAAGAGTTAAGAACACTTTTCTCCCCTGTTTGCCCAGCGACTGGAATAAAAAATACACCATTTGAAAGGTATTTGCTGGCAGAAGTGCACAATAGATATTTTATTAAAATCTGTTCAATATGTTCAATAAAAATTTTGTTTTTTTCCAATTATCAAATAATAAAAAAAAATAGGGTGGTCGATTATTCGACATTTGCAAGAAACCGGGTTTCGAATATTTCGACAATATAAAACTTATATATAATTCGGCATAGGCAAACCAATTACGGTCGATAACTTTCTTTGTTCATCATATTAAAAACAAATATGGCCGAATTTCGACCATTAGGAAAACACTTGTAATAATAGATACGTAATATTGTTCTGAGCAAAATTTGCAAACGGTTGATTTATTTAAAATTGTTGCTATATTGTGAACACCAGTGAAAATGTTGCTGCCTATTGTGAACAAAGCTTAAAGCACCACGTAATTTATGATTTTTTTTTGGAATTATCAAAAATAAACGATCTCAGAAAATGTGTTTTATTTAAAAGATCTGTCTAACCCAGTGACGCCCAGTTCTTATATTCCAAAACTCGCGAGTATAGGGCAGCGATGTCGACACACTCAAACTTTAACATTATTCGTGTGAATGTCGTCGAGAATATTCGCCCGTTGTTTCTTTTTTTTTAACATTTCAACAAGAGAATTCCCAAATACTCAAAATGTTCACGTCGTGTTTTGCTGCTAAATACTACCACATGCATATAATTATGATTGTGTGTTTTCGGGCACCACCCTTGCAAATAATAGGACTAGTCCAAACACGCGTGTAAAATGTAGCCCACAAGGGACTAGGACTAGTCCATAAGTAACCCAAACATATGGAAAAAACATGATATATTTAACATTACGATGTCCTAGGAGAGGACCATATAACCCAGCTTTGGATTACAATGCAGTAGTCTTAAAACTAGTCCATTGTATACACAAGAGCATTATTTTAAACTTCGGTTAAAAACGAAAACATGTCGTTAAAAAACGAAAAACATGGTCCATGCTTGCATTACATCAGACCAGTCCATGGAGTAGTCCATTTTTTCAAAATGGATCAGGTGGTCCAATATAATTTGCAGGGACTGGTCTTATCAATTCTTAAGCCGGACTAGATTTTACTCGACGGGTGTCAGCTCCTTCGTTTACGACTATAAAGTATTGGGCGACAGACTTTAAACGGCGCCGTGCCTGATGTCGAGACGTGGTTAACAAATTGAGAAGTCCACGCCAGAAATGGTTAAGAATATCTAAAAAATGGTATTGAAAGATCGTCGGTTGAATGTGCGAGAGTTACTCTAAAAAAAAATCAATCAATCCGTACTTAAATAAATCCGCACCGGTATTAATAGTACGGTGAGTACGGATCAAGTACAGAAAGATTGATTTAAGTACGGATTATTCAAGTGAGATATGCAAAACTTATCCATATTTAAGCCCGAGTTCGTGATTGAAATAATCCGAAAATGAGATTGATTTAAGTAAAACTAAAATTAAATCAATCTCAAAAGACGCTTGATTTAAGTATTATAAAGTTGATTCTTTCCCGAATTCATACTTGAATTTACTTACCCGGTTTACATAATTCCAATTATAAAATACAAGCATTATGCCCGACATGTTTTCAACTTTAAAAATGATGTTCATGATGTTCATATTTAACCAAAAATATAAACTAAACAGGAACGTTGCTGTTGATTTTAAACATGAGAATAATGTATGTTTTTCTTGTAGCTCTGTTATACTGCACAAGCAAATCAGTTTTTACCTACTTGTGTGGTGGTAAACTTTGACAAACACAAGCGTATGCATGCAAAAAGAATGCAATGCTGAGTGATGAGACCAGGGTTGTTAGGCTTTTTTCTTAAAAAATCGTCAAAAGTTTTAACAAAATTCGTCAAAGTCGTCTCGAACATTTAACAAAATCGTTCAATATTAAAATTTTACAAATCAGAAACAATTAATTACATTGATTGCGAAAGGATCATTGAATCCATAATTGTGTCCACTATCTCGATTTTGTTGTCACATATTTGTAAACATTTCTTGTAAGTGTCTTATTGGTGCCAGAAAATCTTCATAACACTTTTTGCTTTTAGTAAAAAATCGTCCTTTTACTGCATTTTCTCAGAAAAATCGTTAAAATGACGAAAAATCGTCACATCTAACAACCGTGGATGAGACTATCAAGTTAAATGAGAATTACTCGTTCACTTTGTAATTTTACTCTCAGAGTGGCACGCACTACCAACGAAAAGTTCAATCTTTTTTTTTCTTGATTTTAGAATTTTATACCTATTTTAAGAAATTCCGGGATTGATTTTCGAAAGTTATCCCATTGAGGATTGTTTTGAGTGTTATTCGTACTTAAGGTAAGTATTAAAAACCTTATTTATCCTGAGTGTTTTTCTTTCTGTGTAGCTGATTTGATATGCATTTCTAAAAGTTCACTTATTGAGAAGGCAAAAATCAATAAGCTAAAGTCAACATCTTATTTGCCATATTTACCTCCCTCGGATTATTTTCTATTAAGAAACTTAAAAAAAATGTTTCGGCATCAATGTTACTCTTCATTGCGATTGATGGCTATTTTAAAGAGCTAGTCAGTTCTTTCTATGTATTAAAGCTATTGAAAATATATGTGAAAAGTGTATAGAGTTAAAAGAAGATCATGTTAAGAAATAAAGAAAATGTTTTCCAAAAATTTGTTAGGTCGGCTAATTTTCGCGACCGCCCTCGTACAAGAAGTATTCAACCATTGTTACCAATATCTTTTGCATACGCAAAAATTTAAATAAAATAACTTGTTTGTTTATTGTTTAAGATAAAAAAAAATTAAAATAAACATGCGTCATGTTTTATTTGTTTATATTAAAGTAGTATGTTGACACTCGAAGAAAAATGTTAGTCCCATGATACAAACGATACATATTATCAAAAGGTATAAGGAGTATAAACAAATCTTGGCTGTTTGCCAAAGAGAAAGTCCCACTAGAAAACAATAATTTCAAGTGTCAATGGTTAGCTAGCTGATATGCCTAGAAATTCTAATCCATCTTGTTATTAGGGATTTCAATACCAAAGGTTTCGGTAATTCGGTATTAAGGAAATCTCGATACCGGTATTATCGGTATTATATATTGAATACAAAAATCTCAATACAAAGCACCAAGAATAAAAACAATTTTCCAATTATATTATATTATTCAATCCAATTTCGGTATTCGATCTTAACCGGTATTTCGGTATCGGTTATACCGGTATTGGAATCCCTACTTGTTATGAACCAATTCTCGAATGTTTCGAATTTAGCGACATTAGTAGACATCAACATTTTTCTTGATGATGAACTTTATTCTATTTAAGAATAAAATTTATTCACCGAAAGTTTCTTTGGATTCATTGCAAAAAAGAAAGAGGGAAGGAAGAAGTAGACGAAGTCAAGGGAATTACAAAAACTTCTAATTTTCATTTATCTTTATCAACTTTCGTGATAATTTCATTCTAAACTAACCAAATAAATTCTGTGAGTGTATCAAAAAGGCTTTGTGAGAGCATGGGTTAAGAAATGCAACAAAGTCAACACCTAAATATGGAAAATTCACAACAAAATACGAAACAAAGCAAAAAAAAAAAAAATGCCATGCGTTTTGCTTGTAAGTACATATGAGTAATTCCTGGGATATTGTTGTCATTTGAATCATATTAAAGCTGCTACTGATTCATCAGGACAGATATAAAACAGCAAATACATAAAATAAATAAGACTATTGTTTACACAAACAATTGTTTTGAAAAAAATATTTTCAAAATTTGTTTTAAATTTGGATTTAATAGCAAAAAAAAAAAAAAATAAACAAACATTTTGTGTAATGACAGCTGTCATTTAAATTAGTTTCTGTTGTAGTTTTTAATTTTTAATTCTAGTGTTTTCGGTAAAATTGTAACAGCATTTTTAAACCGCATTTCTATTATCCACATCACACATTAAAGATATAAGAAAACACAAAGCCAGACAGACAGACATTAACTTCAAACTCCAAGTCAGGAGTATGCCTTTACACATTCACTTATGTACATACTTATTTACTTACTACTGCAGTAACAAAATAATTGTAGGTTTCCTTTTTCGCTATTGTACTTCTTTTTTTTATACAATTTGTGATTCAGAAAACATTGTTTCTCTGACATGTTTCGACTAGAATTTCTTTTTTTTCTCTAACGATATAAGAAGAAAATAGGTTTTGGTTTCTTTTGTTTCCTGTTGTTATGTTAATTCGTCTTTTAAACAACAACATTTTATTATATTTTTTTTCTAGCACATGTCAAACATTATACAAATTTTAAATGTAAATAAATAGCAGGGGGCAATGATGGAGCACAAGGAATATACAAATATTAATCTACACAAGTGAAGATATCAATACAACCATTCACCCCTATCGGGTATAAGATGCGACATTATTGCACCCAAGAAAATTTTCATTCCCCCTACAGGGGAAATTGGTATCGTGAATTTCATGGCAACGTTTATTATGAATGTAAAATAAGGAAGAAGAATATACAAATAGAGTGCATATTAGAATATAAAAAGCGTATGTATAATAAATTTAAACAATAATTAGTCCAATATAAGTTTTGTAATGAATTTATATTAATTTGCGGTGCAAACAAGAGTTGTTAAGTGGAAATATGCAGCCCAATTATAAATAAAAATTTCCCGGGAGTTTTTTCCTTCTCCCATTTTTTTAAATTCAAACGCAAAAATGAAAAAAGGGAAGAAACTCCCGGGGAGTTTTTATTCATAACTGGGTTGACAGTGGGGATTTTAAATATTCTAGTTATTAGGAGATACATAGTTCATGGTGCTTTACAAGATGCGTCTAATTCCTTAGAGTTAACCGGTACATTGTATATTAATTTTATAAAAAAGAGGATTATTAAACATTAACAGGGTGAAAGAAGCAACTATCTTAAATACATACACTGACTCATTCTCTGCCGCGGTTGCTAGTTTCCGTTGTTTTTTTTATTTGCAGAGGGCGGATATCAACAAGGGGTTGAAAGAGACTACGAAGTAGGAATGGTGCAATATAACTTTTGTGAGGTACTATTCAAATTTTTTATGATTTTAAAAAAGCTAAAATTTCAAAGAAAAAAAAAATTGTTTCTAAAACGACTGCTTATATCAGATAAAAGTTTTACCTTTTTTAAAACAAATTTTATTGCGGAATTTCGGTTTTCTTAGTAATTTTAATAAACTAAACTGTTTTTGAGTTGCGCGAATATACATATGTTGTGCAACCTCCTCCATTTTCGAAATAACGGTATGTCTCGAAAACGAGAGCTAACCTAAAAAAACCATCTTGTCTTTCCACTAGCACAGTGTTTTTATTTTTTATTATCAGCTGATTGATTACTTGTCAAAAATACCCAACGCGATAAAACGTTCAAACTTAACCAACGCAAACGCATCAAAAAGTTTTTTTATTTAACTTGTTTTATGAAAAAGTACTAATTTAACTTTTTTTTGGCAAAAGTCCACAGTCCACGAATGCTACTTACTTATATTTTGTAAAGTGTGCTATATGTTACTCCTCGACTGTGAGTATTAATTGCATTATAGGAGAAAACTCGTATGTAGAAAAGCATGATTTGCTTCTTGTTAGTTCTTGTTCTAGGTTTTCTATTACATTGCTTTAAGTAAAATGTAAAAATGCTCTTACAAAGCAAACCTTACAAAACATTTCCAGTAGATTCATTTAAAGATCGATCGGACGCACGTTCTACAGACATGATTTTTAATAGTCTTTTAGATTTGTTTTAATTTTTTCTACTCTTTTTGACATTTACTTAAAAAAAACACACACACAACCAAACGGTTCAAAAATTTAGAATAGACATTTCAACATTAACAGACGCATAAAGAATTATTCATTGTATTTATTGATTTGCGTTTTATATTTCTCTTTCTGATTAACAATAGAAAATAAAAGTCAATATTTAAGTACCAATTAACATTAGAATGTGTGAGAATATGTAGAGGGAGAAAACTAATGTTTCTATTATTCAAGATTTATTGAAAAGGTATAAATGTTTTGTCGAATTTTGTTTTAAAAATAAAACATTCTTAAGAATTTAGTCAGAAAACCGATAGGTTTTAGACAAAAGCAAAACTAAAGTTATTTAAACGTGTGTATTTAGTTTTCAGCAAAATATAAACAGACTTAAGGCATTAACAACTTAACTTCTTTGATAATGGTACTTTTTAAGCATTTGTAGCAATAAACAGAAAAAATTCTAGCTTAATTTGTTTTTCAATTAAACCATCAAAAAATATTTAATTGATTCTATGTATGAACTATTTTGCTGGAGCAAATTTAATTACTTTTTTAATTAATATCACGAATTTTTTAATTGAAATCTTTTTTTTATATTTTTATGTGTATTAAAAGCACTTTAATATTTTGAAGAGTAAGCCAAAAATCATGAATTATGAAATCCATAACTATATTATTGTTGTTTTGCGATTATGTTATGGTAAATAAAAACATGAATGTATCTGTGTTACTGCGATTCCTATTTAAGGAAAGCCCGCATATCATGGACTCTTTCCATAAATTGCAACGAGGCAGATTATACACACCACAATAGAAGAGAGGGTATTTTGCGTTTGTGCTGTCATAGAGTCACTTTTTATTATACCGATCGACTGAGAATCACTTTCTAAGTCGATCTAACAATGTCTATCCGTCCGTCTGTCCGGCTAGCTTACTGATTGTGTACAAATTGCAAGTCGCAATTTTGAAGATAACTTGATAAAAATAGGTGCATACGTTTTAATCGTCATAAGGACGAAGCCTATTGAAAATGGTAAGAATAACTCTTTAATTTCACATGGCTCCCTTTTAAGCTTCTTTCCGGAAAAGAGTTTTTGTGCCCATACAGTTTCTTTTAATGTTCGTATTTAGATGAAGTTTGGTCCAAAAATATATTATGGCAACATAAATCGTTTTGCGAATCTGTTTTTTAAATCGGTTCATATTTGACCAAAGCTTTCATACAAAGCCAATCCCATGCATCTTTAAGAGCCATAGCTTCTCTATAAATATTAGTATTGATAAAAAAAATTATCGACGATAATTTTTATAATAGCCACTTTGTCATGGCAAAATTTTGTACTGCGCCGGTTTAAGACGAACAAATCTTATTATGTCTGGACTCTTGATAATATTCGGCACAAAGAACATAACTTGTGCAAAAAATTTGTGATAAAACAATTTAAATAAATTTGCACCAGAAAATAAATTAATAGTATCAATTAAACGTTTAATTCACTTTATTAAACGTTTAATTCACTTGATTTTGATTCTAATTAAAGTTTTGATTCGTGAAAAGTTTTGGGGTATTTTTTTCTGTTTCTGTGTGTGTCAATCTTAAAATTAGAACATAATTTTGTTTTTCGGGTCCATAATTCGCCATGGATCCCAAATATGGTATACTCTCGAAAAATAGCCTGTATATACTGCAGTGTAGGGTATCAAATGGTCGGGCTTGACCGACTATACATTCTTCCTTGCTTTCATTTTCGTTCTTAACCTGAAAGCAATTATAGTACTTTTATTGGTATAAAAACTGTACTTTTTTGAAAAAAAATATGTATATATTTTTTATTCTATCTTTTTATATTGCAATTTTAAAAAAGAAGAACTTTTTATTTTCGAGAAAATTTAATTTTTGTAAGAACTACGGTTTAAAGTTGAAATGTACTTTTAAAATAGGTAAACATATTTAAACTTAAGATATATTTTTAATAGTAATATGCTTTTGATCCGGTTTTTACATTTTGTAAAATATGTACTTTTTGGAAAAAGTACTTTTTTTTGTAAAATAGGTACTTTTTGGGAAAAGTACTTTTTTTGTAAAATAGGTACTTTTTGGAAAAAGTTCTTTTTGTTGAAAATACTTTTAGAAAAAGTTTTTATTAATAATAAAATCATTATCAATATGCATTTAAAAATTACTTTTTATTTGGAGGTACGTTTTGTCTAGTTTTTAATCAGCTACTTTTTGAAACAAAGTAATTTAAAAAACTCACTCTTGCAAAATATTTTTCTGCAATTACGAAAAATGTGTTTGTTTTTATATAATAAATCTTTTTTTTTTTTTTTTTCTTAATATAGAAATGTTTTTTGCTTGTAAGAAATTATTTGCATAAATTAAATTATTTTATTTGTTTTAAAGCGTATTATCAGTGTTGCCAGAAGTTCATGTAGAATTGGGCTAATCGGACAGTTTTAAATTTGTTAAATTTAACACAAAACCAAATAAAAATTAATTTGAATTAAAAATTTGTAAAATTAACTAAAAAATTTGGCAAATTTGCTTCAGCAAACAAACTAATAGTACCATTTAAATATTTTTTGATATAATCAACATTTTCTGCAGTAATTTGGCTGAATTCACGTTAAATTTACTTGAATAAATTTTTAATTAAAACTGATTTTATTTCTGATTAATCGTTTATTTACAAAAAATTGGTGCTTTTTTAAATTTGATTTTTTTAAACTAGATAAATAGACATTATTGGTATTTCTGGCAATAGAAACTCTTATTTTTTTTGACTGTTCCTAACATTTTTATTGTAAAACACCAATTTTGGCCCGACTTGATAATCAGGGGAGCAAAATCGATATCAAATGCCGTTATTTGGGCATTTTAAATTTTGTCAGAAATCTTTAAAGTTTGATAACAAATATTTTGAGTTTCAAAAATTCTTTATAACTAAATTTTTGTAAAAATTTTGTAGGAAAAGAATTTTTGAAGTGTAACGAAATGTCATTTTTTTTAATTGACAGCTTAGGGGTACTATTGAAATAAGTTTCTGGCAACACTTAAGTAGATTTAAATTTCAACACTTGTAGCGGGTGTTTTTTTAGAGGCTTAGCTCGTAAAATTAGCAGCAATGTCTTCTGTGGCAACTTATTTGACAGTTTTTTTTATTGTTTCGAGGAGCCGTAGTGCCTCCATGGGCAAAATTATATTTTATCATGAATGCCATCAAATGATCTATATATACACCAAAGCCAGTTAAAGTTAAATTGATATTAAAAATATTACTCTTTGCTTTATTTTAGTTTAAAGATCTTTAACTAAAAAAAACACCCAGTGGAATTAATACACAATTTAAAATTTGTATGCGGGTGGGGACGTGTTAAACCAAGCCTAAAACTTTTTGAAAAAAAAAACTTTTACATACCACAACATTTTTTCTGCATTTGTTAAAAGTATTTAAAAAAAAGAAACAAAAAAGTTTTATAAAGTAAAATTTGAAGTTAAAATAATTACGATTTTATGCAAAGTACTTGCCACAATTTACGTGGGAAATCACAGAAAAACACAACTTTAAAACTTAAGGTCAAGGTAAATGATTTGTCACTTACAAGTAGTAGGTATTTCATACATATGTACTTGTTATATATTAAATTTCAATTTAAGATAATATTTATTTAACAGTTGGGGTAATGCTTTTTAGTTTTTCCAGCATTTGTCAAATACACGCTAAGTTGCTTCGGTTAAAGCTGGCTCAAATGAATTTAAAATAATTTAATAATAATTGCATTAGACTTTGTTATTGGCTAAATTTTATTTTGCTTTGCTTTAATAAAAAGACACAAACCTTGGACGAGAACTTGTTTAAAATGAAGTAGAAGCATAAAACCAATACACAGGGTGGCGCAGGATGAACTATTTGCTTTGGATTCTTTATAACTTTTTGTAAAGAAGACTTAGGGAATTTGATATGAATAACAACAAAATCGAAAAAAGTACAAAAACAATCGAATTTTATTTTTGCAACCAACATTTCATTGCGGAGAATCCATAAGCAGCTCATCAGCTGTCCCACAGGTTATTGGCACATATTTTTTGAAAATGGCATTCGTGTTTCAATCTTTGTAAACGATGGCGCATGTTGGAGGATTTTCAAAAATTTTGTTAGGCCAACTATAGA
The DNA here is from genome assembly GCA_949318255.1 of Pollenia labialis. NCBI lineage: Eukaryota > Metazoa > Arthropoda > Insecta > Diptera > Polleniidae > Pollenia > Pollenia labialis. The sequence continues at coordinate 158,920,352 of OX439142.1, forward strand.
AAACCATCCAACCATGTGGAAATAACAGCCTCCCAGTTCACCGATTTCAACAGCTCCTGATAGTTTCTTTTGGATTTATTTGAAGAAAAGAGTGTAGATTAACCAGCCAAAAACTATCCCCCAACGGAAAATTAACACTCGAAATTTAATCATCTACAGTAGCTTTTCGCTGCTACTTCTAGTGAATTCGCCCTGATTATAATTTTGTAATAAAATACTGAATTTTAAGTGTTTCAACGTTTCTTTGCTTTTTAAAATTTTTTTTTTTTGCAAAATAAAATCTGAAGTAAAATTTCATTTTTTCTTATAGTGCTTTTTGAAATTGTCCAATTATTGTTTTAAAATCCAGGTGAATTTTTTCTATTGTCCAGTTTTATGACTTTTGGTATCTGGCAACCATAGTTTATGCTGATGTTTTTAACACCTTAAAATATTGGTCTTATACCCACCTTTTAGTATGCCGATCGACTAGGAATCACTTTTTGAATCAGATATGCCTTAAAGTTAAGTGCTTTTTCAAATTGTTCAGTTATTTGACTTTTGGTATCTGGCAACCCTAATCTTGTTGCTTATGACTAGGGACCGGATTTTTATGCAGTTAAAATCGAGTTTTATGCGCATAAAACATACACTTAAAATAGAAAAATATGCGCTTTAAATTGAAAAAATATGCACTTTAAATTTTTCCTAACACATTTTTTAATCATAAACAAATCATTAAAATAACATAAAACCCCTAAGAATTCAGTCTCGCTAACGAAAATAAGGTACACCAAAAAAGCAGAAGTAAAAATACAGTAAAACACAAAATATAAAGTAAAACAATAGTGTACTACTACCAGTGTGACCACATTAGCTTTTTTCGAGCTAAATTTAGCTTTATTTTTTCCTGTTTAACTTGAAATATTTCATTCAGCTTTAAGCTTTTTTCCAGCTTTTTTCAACGATGTATTTAGCTTTTCCTAGCCTTTTTTTAATTTTAATTTCGTGTTTAAGGTTTAAGCATACAAAACTTTTCGTATATAATCACAACAGTTTTTAGTCACATCAGCGATATATTCCAATTTATCTGTTTTTTTCTGCCGTTATATGTAAATTTAATGTAAAGGATTTACGTGATAGTCCATTTAGCGATGTAAGCATATTTGCCATCTATTGTATTTTGAAAATTTCTGATAGTAAAAATTTTATAAGTTAAGCTATGTTCATTAGGGTAATAACTTTTAAAAATATCAAAATTGGCATAGCACAGTTCGATAGAGCATGAAAAACTATAAGGAAACGTATATTTATTTTTTCGCTAAGGTCAAAAAAGTTCGCAAGCCAACTGCGATGAAGTTTTACAATTTTTTAATTTTATTTTTGGTTAAAAAAATTAATAATATGTTTATTTAAAACAAAATATAGGTCAAGTATGAAATTTCACTAATATTTAGAGATGGTAAGAGATTTTTCCGCAAACCAAAACGTATCTTTAACCTTTTTTAACGAAAAAAATTAAAAACGAATAAAAAAACACCGCATAATATTATGAATATTCAATATTGCATTTGTTTAGAAAAATTGGTGCGTGAACTTTTTGAGAAAAATTACAAAAGATTATAATTTTCGTGGTCACTAGGACATGGATGACCTCATGTTACTATGCCAACAAATTGGTTATACCCCTAATGTTTATACCTTTTAAATATTTGACGTCCCATGTTTTAATAAAAAAAATTATTTGCTTTTGCAAAACGTTTGGTTAGATCAAACATCATTATACAGTTTCTTAACACTATTTAATCTATAAAAAATATCGAAATAATTAAAAGTTACTACAAGAAGCTATACAAAATTTAGCTTTATTTTTTGGCTTTAAATTTTCTTTTTTAGCTTTTTTTAGCTCTATTTTAAGCATGATTTAGCTTTATATTTTTTAAAAATCTGGCCACACTGACTACTACTACTACTACTACTACTACTACTACTTCATATAAAATTTTCATATACATTCATTTTCCACAACGCTGTTTTCGTAAAAATTTAAATTAAATGTGCCAGCAGTTTGTGTTATTGCTTTGTGTCCTTCTTATTTCTAAAAACTTTATCAAGTTTAATACGAATTTGTTTACTTTAGTTTCCCTTAACTGCATAAATTCTATTTATGACATTATCAATTAATTTTATTTGCATTCTCAATGGATTTGATTTCTCTAATTTTACAATAGTCTCAGAGATAAATCCATAATTTGAAGACTTAAAAATTATCTGAAATTTTATATTGTAAATTTGTTATTTTTTTTTTTTGGTTCTGCACTACCATCGTTCCATTACATCCTTGAATTGTTTAAAATTTTCAGCATAATACACATTTGATTTCAACCACATTGTTGTTATAGGATACTTCTCCTAATTTTTTCCCAAAAATGCACCAAAAATATGCAATGTCAGCAATATATGCAAAAATATACATTTAAAGCATAATATGCAAAAATATGCACTAACAAATCGATGCCATTTTATTTAAAATTTCTTGATTCGAAAAGATATTAAGTTTATGTTGATCTCAGACTGACGACAACAAACATGCATTTGCATAAAAATCCGGTCCTTGCTTATGACCTTCTACATATTTATAAATCTAAAATTGTAAATGCCTATATAAAGAGCTGAAATTTTATATTTTTTTAACTACCGTTTGATGTATTTATAAGTTTATTTGATGGATCTGATGAATTGTTGATGGTTTAAATAAATTAAGTTAAATAATACATTACATCGTTTTTTTATTTGGCGGGATTTCCCGGGAAATAAGCAAGTACGGGAAAAGAAAAACTCTAAGAAAAGTTAATATTAATCGCATTAATAAAAAACTTATTTCCAATTTAAACAATATAGCTCACTGTGTGCCACCCTATATTACTTAAATATAGAGACAAGATCAAAATGTTGTTTATGGAAATATTCTTAAATATTTCAAAAAAAAATGCTCCATTAGGCCGCTGTAAATCTTATTAATTTCATGAGATTTTCTGGCTTAGTTCTCATAAAAAAACCTTTCACTAAATCCATCCCGAAAACATTTCAATGACTTCCGTTTTTATTCAAATAACAAATATGATTTTTGTTTCTTAAATTAGCGTTGGTTGGTGTTCTCATAATAATAATAGTTTTCTTCGAGTAAACAATAATAAATTACTTTCTTTGTCATTCCTAAAAATTTCAAGTATGACTACGACCAAATTCACCCACATGTATCTGTTTATTTTATGCTGTAAATATTTATTTTAACCTGTCTCCTAATGTCCCACATATAATTGACTTCATTTTCAAATAAAAAACACAATACATCTGCGTATTATTTTCACACAAACACAAGTGGAAACCCACAGCAACAAAATGTATTTACTGTCGTCAGTCGTTCCATAATATGAAATCCATATTGAGCATGCGCAACTTGAGTAGCACAAAATTGAAATTTTAAACTTAAACCTCGTGTGTAGAGTTTGGGTTTTCATTCATAAAGTCATATGGCAGATATAGTGTAATTACACTGAGAAAAATTTTGGTTTTTTGAAAAAAAAATGAAATAAATCTCAAGGTTGGCAACCGAAATTAATTTCGGTATAAGTTTTAATATATTTTTTATTTCGGAATCGTAATTTTAAGCGTTTATAAAAACTGCAGTCAAAGTGGAAAAACTGCCATTTTTCAAACTTCTTCATTTGTCATTGGCCCGAAAAAAAAACTTGCTTTTACTTCTGATTCATTAAATGCAAACAGTCGCTGTCAAACCAAATCAAAAAGCGAAAAATTCTTTTTCGTTTTTTGTTCGAAAGTTTTTGGTTTCGACTGCAGTTTTTAAAACCCTGACAATTTTAATAATATCAGCATGGGTATAATGGTATATAAGCTTTTATAAAGGTAAAGGTTTATCGGTTTTACGACACGAATTTTGCTATTGGTTCAAAAATGGTATTTAAACGACATCGGTATAATTAACGGTAACGGTTGCCAACCATTTACATTACATTTCTCTCAGTGCAGCCCATATAATTGTGTGTGAATTTTACAAAAAATAAAGAAAATCGCAACTACGAGCAGGAAATGTTCATGTTATTTGGAGTATTTAAAATTATTAAGAAAAAACAAAACCACATATTAAGCAAAAAACTAAACAAAAAAAAAAAAAGACAATAAGGTACAATAAAATAAAATCAAATAAAAAAAACCAGAAGTTTTAGCTTTTCTGCTGTTTGGCGGTTGATAATGCATTAAAAAGTATGTCAAAATAATTTTATTTATTTAATGTTTGTTTCTTCATTTTCAATTCCCATAAAAACAAAAAAAAAAATAATTATGTTGCAAGTACTTACCAAAGGAAGATAATCAGTTTTCTTTCTTCATAAACATGTTTTAGTTGTAGAATTAAAAAAAGAAAACCCGAAACAGAAACAAGTTTAATAAAAAAGGGAATTTTAAAATATTTTGCTTTTTGGCCAAAATAAGTCATAAATAACTGTAAAAACACGTGTGTTCTTAATTTAGTTTTATTTTAAAAAACAACTCTATTATTATTGTTTATAATCATCATTCATTTTTTTTTCTTTTTTGTACAAATTGTTATTTTTTAAAAATAAAAAAGCTGTTATTGCCAATTTTGAGTTCTTAGTGTTGTGTTGTAATAAAAGCATGTAGACTAACGGTTAAAGCGGTAAATATTCCTGTTATCAGAAACGTGGTAAACCCTACACACATTTCCATTTAAAAAGTAGGTATCATCATTTAACATTCTGCAACAATTAAAACAAGAAATGACGAAAAGGGGGCAATAAAAAATATTTTTGCGTACGCGTAAACCAGCAATCGTTGGTAAACATTGACAAGAAGTAAATTAAGAGCTACGCATTTTAATAAAAAAAATTAACTTGTGGGTTAGATTTCAAAATGATTTCTATTCTAAATTAACCAGAGAAAAGGTATTTTTCAATGGTCACCTCTAGGCAAAACTATTTTTAACGAAACAATCTAAACATATTATGATTCATTTAACCATATTATTGTCGGATGCTGGTGACAATAATATAATTAAATTTTATTTTATGGTTGAATTAGTCCTCCATCAAGAAGCCACAACCATATTATGGTTGCCTCCGAAAATGTTATGGTTAATAATTGCAAAAATATGTTTAACACTTAAAATAGCATGGCTGTTTCTTTTAACCACAAAGCATACAGAGATGGAAAAGTGACGTATGAAAAATACCTGAATCATTTGCGTGTGCAGCTTTCGAAGAAAGAGAAATAAAACGTTTTTTGGTAGTGAAGTGGCAATGGGTAAAAACAGTCCGCTACTATCAACACAAATTGCGTAATCAAAACAAAAAAATGCAAAAAGGGCAGCTTTCGAAATAAAAGACAGAAAAAACACAATACATATTTTCTGTTTCGAAAAGAGGAATGTAAAAGGTGTCCCAGTAAGAATACGTTTTTTTATTTTCAAATTCAAATTTATTCAATTATTACGCGTTGTTCTTACGTAAAGCACTCCATTTTTAATAATCGGTATAAGCATAATGTGACAGCTGCCAAAGTTCAGAGTTGCCACTTGCACAAAATTTAACCAAAACATGTTTAGAGGCAAGCATAATATGGTTGTGGTTTTTTTACCATAATACAGTTGCCGTTGAGTTTAACCATAATATGTTTAAAGATTTTAATTAAAAAAGGTTTTGTTAGAGGTGGCCGGCCATATTAAAAAATATTTTTTCCCTGCGTGAGTCGACGGCATTATTTTTATGGAATACAACATCGTTTAAATGTTCCAAGCTGAAGCGCTGGCACAAATAAAAACGTAGACCCAATTTTTCATGATTTGGGCTTATAAAACGGAAGAAATACCGGGGTAAGATATTGGTCTTACGGTAGTTTACGAAGTTCATCGATTTTAGGTAACCCCAAAGAAAAAGTCTTAAGGGGCAAATTCGCAAAAATATTTCGGTCATTTGCAAGCACTATTGTGTAAAATAAATTGGTCGGAGAAACTTTTTTTGTTTTTTTTTTTTTAATTTAGATCGGGGAGTGCTACTGCAGCGAACTTTGTTTCAAACAGTGTTTAAAAACTGCAGTCAAAATTAAAAAAATTGCTTTTTCTTCGATTTTTTATTTTTCATCGGATGAAAATAAACTGTATAAACTTCTGATTTATTCAATTGAAGTCAAAGTAAATGCAAAAAACGAAAAGTTGTACACAACAAAGAACTTCAGCAGACGACATGTTCGGAAGTTTTAGATTTGACCTACCAAAACTTTTAATAAATGGCGATGTTTACGCAGATGGGATGATATGTGTGTATTTTGTTTTGTTTTTGATTTTTTTGCAGTTATTTTTGCAGAGAAAAATTGGCACAAAGTTATTGCAATGAAACGTGAATAAGCCGATTTTTCAATCTGTAAAAAAAATTACGAAGCCAACTTCACTCCTATTCGTGAAATGTCAGACAAGAAAATGCTTCTTAAACATTGCAATGAACCCACTAAATAGTATACCCAAAAGTATCAGATATCAAAGTAACTAAAGTTTTTACTGAAAATTGTACTTGTTAATTATGAAATAATTCTATTTAAGTTCTGTTTATAAAAATATCAGATTTATGGCCTGTTCAACTATATCGACAGCAAATCGAAGCGATCGCCATCCATTCGCTCGATTTCGAATCAGATTGGGTTCAACAATTTCGACAGCTTTCGATCGCTTGCTCTTACGAGTGCAAAAATTTGTTACTTACGTACTAAAAAAATAAAGTATTGCCATATAAGATATTTCTATATTTTGTTGCTTTTTTGTTCAAAAGTATCAAAAATAATACTTATTTGCTTGATAACAATTACAACCACGTTTGAAATTTTATCAGCTGTATAAAAATGTCAAAAATAAAAAAAACCTTTTTTGTTGAAAAAAAAACTTAAGAAAAGTGTAAACAAAAGTTGAATTTAAAATAAATAATATAAAAAATAAATATTTAAGCCAATCAAACAAAATGCAAAAGAAAATTAAATAAGTCCCAAGTCAATATTTGTATAGCATCAGCTTGCTCCTCGGCAGTAGTTGCATTTGATGACAAATTAACTACAGTTGTTACTTAGAAATTCCGTATTCCTCTTTTTTACCTGAAGAGCAGTTTGTATTTTATTTCTCACTATCGACCTCTATCCTTCATCGTTTGGATGAAGTTTTAAAATGGTTGCTGTTTTCCTCCAAAATTTGTAGTGTTTCAAATAATATTAAGGGACCTGTCGCAGCTATAGAAACTCTTGGTGGTGATTCTGATATCTGCTGACTGAGTTTCAGCACTTTTAACTTTACCCTCCAACATGCTACAACAAGGTGTTACAGCCGAGGACCAAAGCAGCGTCGGATCAATTATATGGTCTAGCGAAGTTACATAGTTTTGTTTATAGGTACCACCAACAGTGTCTTGCAGGCTTTTGTTGTTTTCTGAAATTTTTTCCCACTTTGCAATTGAACGCATGAATGGAGTTATGACGTTTAGATTTAAGCCTATTATTTTCGGTTACTCGTCCATCGAAAATTTATTTGCTCTATACGCTGGTGCACCTCTCGCCAAGTTAGGATTTTCCTCTATGTATTCGCCTAATGTTAGCAGTATATGGCACTCATTTATTTCTCTCAAAAAGCGTTTTCGAGATATTGGCGAAAAATATGTTTTTCTGCAGTTGTTTTAGCTAGTTATTTTGAAAAATCTCAAGAGTTGTTCATCTGAATTGTTAAAACTATTGACCCAGCAAATAAAATTGGACCACCTGACCCATTTTGATAAAATGGACTACTCCATGGACTGGTCCGATGTAATGCAAGCATGGACCATGTCATTGTTAAAAAGTGTTTGTAGTGAGACGACATGTCTTCGTTTTTTAACGACGTGCTTTCGTTTTTAAACGACTTCAAAACTAATCCTCTTGAGTATACCATGGAGTAGTTTTAAAACTACTCCTTAGTGGTCCAAAGGTGGGTTATATACCATGGAGTAGTTTTAAAACTACTCCTTAGTGGTCCAAAGGTGGGTTATATGATCCTCTCCTAGGACATCGTAATGTTAAATAGACCAGGTTTTTTCCATACGTTTGGGTTACTTTTGGACTAGTCCTGGTCCTTTGTGGACTACTCTTTACACGCGTGTTTGGACTGGTCCTATTATTTGCAGGGGAATACAAATGATTTTCCTCTTTCAGCACATACATATGTATTTATACTGTGTTGATCGGTTAAAAATTTACTATACCCACACCACAATAGTGTAGAGGGTATTATGCATTTGTGCTGATGTGTGTAACACCTTAAAATATTGGTCCTAGACCCACCTTAAAGTATACCGATCGACTCAGAATCACGTTCTGAGTTGATCTAACGATGTCCGTCCGGCTGGGTGTCCATGTAACCTTGTGTAAAAAGTACAGGTCGCAATTTTGGCACAACGACTTAGCCTATTGAAAATGGGCCAAGGGGAGATAGGGGGCAATTTCTGCCCCTCAGAAACTATAAAACCGATTTTAATGAAATTGAAAATGTAGATAGATCCATATTATAACGGACACATAAGCTATGCATTGTTAAAAAAAATAGGACCACGAGGGGAGATGAGGGCAGTATTTGCCTCTCAGAAACATCAAACCGATTTTAATCAAATTTAAAACATAGATGGACCCCTATTCATATAGCCATACGCTCTCGAAAATTAGTTTTTAAAAATTGTGGTGTAGGGTATCATATGGTCGTAGATTTCGACATTTTTGGATAATATAACTCCAGACAAACACGATTTTCGGGAATATATCAAAAACGCTTAAGAGAGAAATAAATGAGTGACATATTAGTGTTTAGCCCCCCCCCCAATTAAGCTTAAACAAAATCTTATTTTTAAGCCTAATTTTTTGTGAATAAAAGGTTTTTATTTAATATAATTAACATTTGTTCTTAATTTTAATTTATAATTTATTTAAATTACTCTTAAATATTTCTTGTTTTTTTGTAAATTCCATGATTCGACAACAAAACAACAAGTGAGTGGCTTTGACATTTGTTTTCGTAATGTCGACAATACCTTCGATATTAATAAACCGCTTTTTGTATGAAAGTACTTACGTTTTCTTTCGAGTTGTCGTCTAAGCGAATGTTCGTATAGAATAAAGTTAGTTGAACCCAAAACAGTTTTCGATCGCTTAGAATGCGATCGAAGTCGTTCTTTCGAAATCGTTGAACAGGCCATTAATGTTTGAAATTAGATTTATATTTTATTAAAAAAAATGAGAACAAAAGCTTAGTTTGCAACAATTTGTTAAAAGAAAACGCTGACATTTTAATTTCCCACGTTTAAGTTGCATTTTATATACTGGTTTCAATGAATAAAATTATATGCATATGTTTTTCAAATAGCTTAAACATCTCGATAGAGTGAGTATTTTTATATAAATTTAATAATAGACATGTTCTATTATAAATTACTGTTGTTGCCCAGTAGGAATTACGAGTGCTAAAGACAATGAGAGACAGTTTAGCATAGTGGTATAAAAATGTCCACCGTGAAATTATTGGTCACAGTAACCTTGAGTTTTAAAAGTTTAGCCAACTGGAATAAACTGTCGTTCTTAACTTTTGAAATTTCACATCGGCCTCGAGTGGAATGTTATGACATTTATAACGTGACGACGTAATCTCTTTTGATGGTTTTCGACATGAGCTACAGACACACTTTTTCTCACTTTTCGAGAAACGATGGAATATTTTTTTACATTTTTCGATACGAGAAGTTGCCAGCAAAGTTACAGAACATGGGTACAGTGTATAAATGAATACTTAAGGAGTAGGGAGACCCACAACCAAAAAATATTTTTTTTAAAACTTTTTTGTAAGTCTGTTTTAGATTATTTTTATTCGTTGAATATTTGACAATGTCTCAACTATATCAAGAAATTTAGGACGAAATGTACTGTTGGATTTTAATGCCTCAACTAAACTCTGAACAACGCCTACAGTCGTACCTTAACAAGAGCGGAAGGCGGAACGTTTTCTTCCGCTTAGCTTTTACGCTGATATGCGTTCACGTTGTGCTTTTAGTTTAATAAAACCCATATAATAGAAATAGGAATGGAGACAAAAGTGCTAGATTGACACAAAATAGCTAAATTGCCATAATTTAACTTCACAATTAAGCGCGCTGTCAAAATCGGATTTTCGAATAGCAAAGCGTTGACGCCGCGCTATTTAGGGGTGCTTCATACATATTTGGGCTATTCACAAGGTAGTCATAAAGTTGTAAAGTCATATGTCTTAAAATATTTAAAAAAAATATATATGACTGCTGTGGGCAAACGCTTAAAATTTAGATTTCTAATGTACAGCTACGGCAAAATAATGAACACAGCATTAACATTTTTATTTTGTTTCAAACACAACAATATTTTTTTCAAACAATTGTAAAATTTTATTTAGGACATTATGACGATATGACTTATTAGCACACCTTGTGGATAACGTAATTGTCTAGGCATAAGAACTTTTGACAGCTAAAAACCCGCATCCGTTCTTGTTGAGGTACGGCTGTTAGTTTATTTTTCAAAATATGCAGCTTTAAGAGAAAATATGCATTCTGTAGAACGAAAAACTCAAAAATAATGTGATTCAGTTATACAATGAACAAAATTTTTAAAATATAATTTCATTAAAACTGTTAAAATTTTCCAAATTTGGTATTTTAAAACACATTTTTCGTTGTTGTTTTTGCTTTAATGTAGGCTTTTATGTTAAAAAATTTATTGATTTTTTTCTATTAATTTAATTGTGTTTTATACTTTTATGTGGCAGACAATGTAGTTGATGATGCTAGTTAAAATCTAGCCAGGTAAACAACTGCTCCACAAACATTTTGCTGACCTTCCATTGAGTATGAATAAATAAACGTCGTATTTTGTCCATCACACATTTTTATTGTCTGATATTTCCGTTTGCATTTTACAATTAAAATTTATTTTGTAGGCGTTTATTTAGTTTTAACTTTAAGATAAAAATGTTAAATGTTGCTAAATTACATATAATTTCATTTCAAACACACAAAGAGTAATAAATTTGAAATAAATGTGAACTGAAACAATTGTGTTTCATTAAATAATCTAAAGGCAGAACTTTAAATGAATAGTATTTTGCTTTAGAAAATATTTTATACATACATAATTGGGGGATTCACAAGATAGTCAGTCATTAAGTCGTATGTCTTTAAATGATAACAAGAAAAAAATAATATAGATTTTTAGAGAGTATTTATGACAAAACAATAAACACAGACTAAAAAGTCTTATAATTTAAGGACTTTTTTTGTATGAAACACAAATATAATTTTTTTTAAACTATTGTAAAATTTTAGGATTTTATGACAGTATGATTTGATAGCACACCTTGTGAATCGCCAAAATATGTATACAAAAAAACACAATTTTAACTTTATTTTACTGCCAGGCCCACAATGTCGATGTAACATGACGAAAAAAACTGTTTGGTGCGGTTTACAAGCCGAAGGCGCCATCGCCCCATTCGAATTTAAAACCGAAACCGGTAGCAACACAACCGTGATTTTTTTTATTCCTAATGTAGTAGAAATGGTTCCAACTAGAAGGCGTTACATGCCATAAGGTGCGTAAAAACCATGGCTGACTTTCTAAACGCAATATTCAATATGTAAATTCTATGATTTAATGTAACTGCTTAAATATTTATTTACTATTTTATATTGTTTTATCGAAATAATTATTTAGAACCTGTTAAATTCCAATTAAATATCTAACATCAAGAGTAGGTTGGTAGCGTTAATTTAGTTTTATGGAAATTTCGATTCTAGTGGAAGAATTTCATTTAAATATTCTATTCAGGTGTTTCGTTGTTACTGTATGGAGGAGTGTCAAGTAAAACTACATTTATTGAATAATAATTTTTTATTTTCAGTTTCTCATGCTCATTCATTACTATTTTTTTATTTTTTTAACTTATATAATCGTCATTAGTCGGTAAACTATTTTAATTTTTACAGTGTTAAAAAATTTTAGGTAACAAATTAAGGAATCCGCAAACGATCGAACTTCATTTGTTGATTTGTATTGTAATTCTGATCGTTATCAAAAGCTACAATTTATCCCCAGGTTTTACGAAAAGTTTATAAAATTAATTTTCTATGAAACATTATGTTGTACACTAATACCCCGATTTGCGTCGCTTAATAGGACTGGCAAAACGCGACGCAAAGCGAAGCACGTTTTTCCATACATTTGAATTGATTTTAATTAAATTGTTTCAGAGATTCATAATTTTAGCTGAACAAATAAATTTTAACTTGATAGGCTGGATAATGAATAAACTTCTTTTAGATCTTCAAAGAAAGTAAAAACCTTCTTTTGAATTATCATTTGTTTTAAGGGCATTCTTCAATCCAAATGGTAAAAAGTGGCTAAATTTTGTTCATAAAGGACTTCTTATGTTTGTAACCGGTTTATGTTGTAACGATTATCTGGTTTCAAAAGCAGGGTTCTTCCAATATCAACAGCCTTTTCCCCTGATTTAGAAAGTTTCAAAATGTCCAGTTTTTGTTCTAAGCTTTTTCTATGTTGACCCATTGTTGCCAAATATTTAGATTTAATTAACTTCAGAGTAATGTTGTTTTTTCTTTTTTTTTTCATTTCCTAAGCAAATCCTGCGAAGCTCTATGCTTGTCTGCAGCAAATAAACCAAAATCTCTGGCGGGAATCAAACCCGCAACCCCGTTGCTGATAGACTAGCTGGCTACCAGCTACCCTACCGGGGCACCTGTGTGAAACTACTCACAACCTTCAACTTGCAACCAGACAACCTTCACATACATACATTCACGCAGAGAAAAACCATGTTTAAATATAGTCGCATCCAACAACACCATTTTAAAATAAAATTTTAAACATACTATGTTTAATTTAACCATATTATTGTCACCGGCAACTATATTATGGATGCTTCTAAACGTGTTGTGGTGAAATATGACAATAACTTCTTTTTAAATTAACAATACTATTTTACTCTTTTCCAAGAGAAACATCTATGGTTGAGAGCCAATCATACTATTATAAGTGTTAAACATATTTAAGTTATTATTGACCATAACATTTTCAAAGGCAACCATAATATGGTTGTGGCTCTTTGATGAAGACCGAATTAAATCATATTATGGTTGCCAGTGACAATAATATGGGAAAGTTAAACAATGTATATAAACAATTTCTTTCTTTGGTTGTACATACATATTTGAATTAGACTTAAACAGGAAATCCACTTTTTTTGTTTAAGCTTTCCACAAACGTTTTTGTATTTACGACGCAAAACGAAACATTAACGACGCAGCTTCGAAATGACAGAAATTTAAGGAAGATTCAAAAGTGTATTGAAAATAAATTATGTATTTTTAATGAAAATCATTGTTTATTATAGAATTTACGGACTTTTTTTAAAATAATTTTGACAAAAGAAAGCCTTTATTTAACGTTTATTAAAAAATCTTTTAGCAAAATAAGATCGTTTGCAACAAACATTATAAGATAAAAGTTGTGTGTAAATATAAATATGCCGAATTAATTATATTTGGACGTAACAGCTTACGTCGTTGCTAATTTAACTTAAAAGTAATGTGACTAATTTATATGAGATATTTTTTATGATTTATTTAAAAAGACTAGACATAAATTTAAAATATTCTTTAAAAAATTATATGTGACCTTCTCCGAGAAAAGGGACCTTGTGTGTCAAAGAACGGGTTTGGACTTAAAAGTGGATTCTGGTATCTAAAAGGGTGTAGAATAAGATGAAATGCGTATTTCTCAAAACTTCATTTTCACACACTAGGTCCCTTTTCTCGGAGAAGGCCACATATATGGATATTTCCACATAAATAAATAAAATGAAAAAAAAAGCTTTTTTAAAGAAAATTCTCAATGTAAACTTGGTTTAAAAATCAATTAAATATTAAACATCTGCATGAAACTTAATAATGATGTTCATGAAACCTTCATTATAATTTTGTGTTCGCTTCATTCGTATTCAGTAAGATGAAACACTATGAAATGAAAGCAATGAACACTCGATATTTAAAAGACGAATAAGAAAAAATTAGTTTATTTGCTTATACAAGAGAATATGAACATTAACAACCATGAAACAGAACAACCATTGAACAAATCTCGAATAAGTTCATGGAAAAACTGTATGATTTAAATGTCAGTGTTGCCAGTTGCAGAAAAATAAAAACATAGGAAAGTTAAAAAAAAAATAGAAATAACCATGAGGGGTAAATGCAACAAGTTAAAGAGATACATTAATATGGAAATAAAAACTCAAATTTATGTTTGTTTTCAATGTAAATTTTCAATAAAATTAAATATATTTAATTTTAATTTCAAAAACATTCACTAACATTAAAAAATTTTCGGCAATATTTTTGTCTTAAACAGAAAAATATTGGCTTACATTCATTTTCAAGTTTTTAATATCTTTCGAAAAAAAAAACAACCACGTGGTCAAACTCCTAAGACACTTACGAAACTAACAATTAAATTTCTCATAAACTCATTCCTCCTTTTGTTTTTCATCTTTCACCTAAAAATGTGTGTGTTTTTTATGAGTTCGTTTCATTTCAGGGCCGTGTACAGTACATTACAAGACAATAAAATCTTGCCATGTTTCAAAGATTTGTATTATTCAAAAATGCAAATGACAATCAAAAAAAAAACATATTTTGCATATTATTTATTGTTTATATTCCAAATATGTATACTATACATATATGTGCATAGGTATATCTACATATGTGTTAAAATTTAAATTACACATGGGCAACGCATGCAAATAATTACTTGAATTTACTGAAGTGGCAACATTGCTATTGAGTATTAATAAAAATAAATGAGAGAGAATGAAAACTATGAAACAAAGCCGGTTTCATTGAACAACCTCTGTGTGTTTACGACATGAAACGAAATGTGTTCATAGCAGCATGAATAAAACAACAGTTTGTTCGGTAATCTCAATTTTATTCGAACACGACTTTCAATGAATAAACATTTCAGTATGTTTATGAATGAAGTTGTTCATGCAGCCCTTTATTAAATATGTTAATTTAAATATTTTAATCAACTCTCAAATCCATCAATATGTCATTTTTTAAAAGAAAATAAAAAAATCGTACAATAATCTATGACATTTATAACAAAAACAGCTCATAAAATGTAATCCATTACAGAAATAATTCACTATGACACAGAGTAATATTTTTCCCCCATGTTCAGTAAAGAGAAACACCTAATTTTGATTGATCAGCGTCTTCTTCAAAAATCCAAAATGATCTTAACAACAACAACAAAAAAGTGAAAAGATGAGAGCAGGGTGTGCCACACACTTCAGACCGAAAAAAACACAGTACACAAACCTAAAGTCAAACATATGAAAAAAACCCTTATGAAGTCTTAGAAGATTTGAAAAAAAATGCTTTTAATAATAACAAAATAATAAGGCTCCAATTTAAAGATACAGACATACATGGATACTTCTGGATACACGTAGTCTTTTCATGTGAAGTTAAAATAATCTTTGTGAGAATTTGGAGTGATTTTTCATAAATGAAATTAAAAAAATTTCAAACTCTATTTTTTTTTTTTTTTTGATAACAAAAAATTATGTATATAAAGGGTATTTTTTAAGACGTATAGAATATCCGAAGGTATTACTGCAAAAAAAAAGCAAACACACTTTTTGTGTGTTTGCCTTTTTTTTGGTATAATTTGGCATGTCACCATACAAAGACATAGATCAGAACAAGGTTTTGAAATCATTAAAATTTGCTCTGTTCGGCCAATTTACGTCAAGTTTACAGGGCGCAAAATCAGCCATGTGAGCAGCTAACACGCAATATTTTTAAAATTAATTTTATTATTCGCTCGCTGTAAGCTTGTAGCTATAGATCGATTCATGACCACAGTTACTCATTTGGATAATATTTGTCCAAATCGAGCCCGTATCGAGATTTCACAAGAAGCGATCGCCGCTGTAGACAAAGGGATCGGATTTATCGATCCGCCGCCATTCCCTGCAATTCGGTATCTGTCCATTCACGACTTGGAAAATGTTGGCCTATACCCATATAGAATCAAACTGGTGCAAGAATTAAAGCAAGCGTACCATCAACTGCGTTGTATGTTCGGTGAATGGGTTGAGAATCAACTGGAAGTTGAACCAGATTTTCATCGTCAAATCATCTTCTGGGATGAGGCTCATTTCTAGCAAAGAAAGAGCACAATCCTCATGAGATTCTTGAGACTCTATTACATTCCGAAAAAAATTTAAAACCGAAACCGGCACCAACATAACCGTTATTTCTTTCCTCACGTCATTGCAAATAATTTGGAGTAGAAATGGTTCCAACTAGACGGCGTAACATGCCATAAAGCGCATGAAACCATGCTGACTTTCTAAATGCAATGTTGCAATGCAACACGGAAAAGAATAACTTCAAAAACTCCACTTCTTAGACAAGGCCTTGAGTACGTTATCGTACGGTAGCCGTATACACTTCACAATGCTGCTTTTTCAACGCATTTGTTTTTAGTGCTGCTTTGCAACACTGAGTAAGGAAGTCAGTCCGACACTTTGTTAAGCCAAACGTTTAGTGACCGAATTATCGCAACTTTGAATTGGCCACCTCAATCGCGTGGTTTGACATCTTCAGACGCTTTTTTTATAAGGCGCAGTCGAGGCGATATGAAACAAATTATTTTCAAACATTAAATGCCAAGAAATTTGCGAGCTAATATAGACAAAATTTTGGTCATTCCGTTGAACTTGTTGTGTTTTATTTGAAAAAAAGCTCTACGCCTCAAAAAAAAAAACACCCTTTACAAAAAGGAGTGGAAGAATAGCAGCTTAATGATTCAAGTAAAAATTCAAAGCCAAGATTAAATGTGGGTTGGGATTTGAAATTTATTGTATGTATATAACTTATCACACTGTAGTCTAGTAATAACATTAATTTGTTTCGGATTTATTTTCTTTAATATCCGTTTAATTATATCTTGTGTTATAGAAAAACATATAAAAATATTCCTTAGAAGTGTTTCTTTGGTAAGATACCGTAGAAATAGTGAGTTTCTCTTTTCTTTTTATTATTGTATCTTCTATAACAAATCAATAAAAAAAACGAGACAAGAACCTGCTGCAGATATCGAAGATATTTTCATGTGTATTTAAAAAAAAAAAGTCGAAATTTCTTTTATTTTCTAATTTTTTTTTTTTCTTAATTTAACCTTTTACGTGTGATTAATTACTTTTGATTTATCATCATTTAAAACAAAAAACAAGCGTTAAGAGAGGTTTTTCCTTTCTTCCAACTATTAATTGTAAATTATTTTCAACGTGTAACAAGTGTAAAAGAAATGTTGAGTTTTTTTTCAGAAAAACAAGTCCATTAAACAAAGTGAATATTAGGGTTTCTTAAATAAGAAGGGTCATTTGAGGTCATTTTGATAGTGTTTTTTATTTTTTTTTTCTTTCTTTGTAAATTCTTTAAGATTTTAATTAAAGATTTATGGGAATTGTTGTTTTTATATCAAAATTAAAAAAAAAAAAAAAAAAAGTTAAAAAATTCCATGCATTATGAACAGCACAACCTTTTAAGATGTAGCATTTCTTCTTATCACTGTTATTATCATTAAGTAAATTAATAAAATTTGGAGCCATTTTTCATTATAATTTTATAAGAAAAATATTAAAAAAAAGAAAACAGTCGCAAGAATTTTATACCAATTTTATAAGTTATAGTTTGAAAAATTATCTAAATATGTACTACATGATTTTGGATTAGGTTTTAAACCGGTAAATTGAATATGTAGCCAAAGATGATTTTAATTTTTTGGAACTTCCTTTTAAGCCAAATTTCATTTAACCTTACTTCAGCAACTATTTACTTGTTTAAAGCGAATTCTATACATCGTCCTTAATATAAGACAAGTCTAGTAACACTGTTCTTTAATTAAACAAAAATTCTCTTAAAATATAACCGCTATTCTCATATAAAAATATAAGTTTTAAACTTTTTTACATTTTGGTAGTACATATGTATGTACACTAGCGTGTTGGATATTTTCTTGATTATTTTCTAAAATATAAATTTAAGCAAAAAACTTTCTTTGATGCTAATGTTGTTGCCTAGAAGAGCTAAAATATTGCCATATATCATATTCTTGTAAAATGTTTTTTTTTAAGAGATAGTCATATGCAACAAATTAAATTTGAATGGCTTGAAGGCTATGAAATTTTTTTTTTATTTTCTTTTAAATAAAACTGTACAAAATTTGTGATTTAAAATTGTCAAATTTATAGTATAAATCGTCTGATAGTCAATGGGCCATTTTTGAACCCCAAAATCGTCAAAATGACAAAAAAATAGTCAAATCTGGCAGTTTAATTCAGTAAATAGGGTGTAAAAAAAGTAAACTTCCGCCATTTTGTATTTATTTAAACGTAATTTTTTTTATCTCTTTCAAAATAAGAACAAATATTTACATACATTTATGTATCTGAAGATTTTTTAAAGGAATTTAATTTATGATAATGAAGAAAAGAGTAGAATTGTCTGAAAATATGTGCTGTTTACACAAGATAATAATGGGTACGAATAAAAAAATACAGAAATTCATAAAAATGTATTTGACAAAAACAAAAAACAAGTAAAAAGGCTTTATTCGGCTGAACCGAATCTAACATACCCCTTCACCAGAGTGTTGAAAAGCCAATTGTTCCCTAGCTGATATGGTATAGGCGCTTTTGTGTCATATTCCTCATTTGAGGGGCATATTAAAAAAATCCGTATGTGAAATAAAAAGTCGACTTGATTGACGTTTAAAACCAAACAAATCTTATATAAAGAGAAAATTTTCGAGCTCAATTTTATCAAAACCGTGTGTATTATATGGACCCTATTGTACTAAAACGCTTAATTCAAAAGGACACCTGAATGGGGACCAGGTAAATTAATAGGCCAGGCACACTTTCAATATTTAAAAAATATCTAAATTTTGTCCTCCGAACTAATGCGGTATGGGAGTTCAAATCATTATTTTGAGAGGTACACGCAGAGAAAACACATGGTTGTAGTATAGTTAGAAAAACATATTATGATACCTGCGATGGCAACAAACAAACTTTAGCTGTTTTCCAAATTACTTTTTTACGATTAATAATATTTTGTTTCTATTTAACAACAAAGAGTTTACCTCCGTTAAAACTTAAAATATGATGAAATTTAACAATTGGGGGATTCACAAGGTAGTTATAAAGTTTTAAAGTCGTGTGTTTAAAATTAATTACAAGATACAGTATTCCACGGATAATTACCTCGCCAAAAATGCCAATATTTTTGGGTAATTATGCGGGGTAAGTATTTAACCGAATACGTTGAACTACCTCGTTGAGGTTATTTTAAGAATACGTTTAACTACCTCAGTAAGGTAATTAAACGTATTTATTTACAAGGTACCTTAACTTTGATGTATGAAAAAAGGGTGATAGGAATTTTTACATGTATCAGCTAAATCTAAAGAGATAACAATAAAAAAACAATGGGATTTGCTGTCTTCAATTTTATCTGTAATGCTTTTTGAGATGTTTTAACAAAAGCATACATACAAGCTTATGATCAGGGAAACCGTAAATATGCAATTGCATGGTTTTTCTTGTGCGATCAATGAATGCAGAAACAATATATTTATTCGATTTAAAACTTTTTATAAATTTTGGTATCGATTTGTTTGTGAATAATTTGCATATTTAATCTATTTTTTAAGGATATTTTAAAACATGTTCAGCAGATAAAAATAATTATAATTTTATAAAAATAATTTGCGTAGCAGATGAATTTTCTGTTGGTCTACATTAAATTTTCACACTACAATTGTAAGCCAAAGCAAGTTTTCGTTGAAGACAAATGTTATTCCAAACTGTAGAGTTGTATATATACAAATGAAGAATTAAGAAAAAAGCAATTATATAAATTTGTGCGAATACACAGTAATCTAGACGCATCGTTTAATAAACCGATCACTTTTTAAAGTGATTTCGTTTTCGTCCGTCAATCTGGCTGGTTGTCTTTCCATGTAATTTTTGTGCGTAAAGTAAAAGTAGCAGTTTTTAGATAATTTGATCAAATTTGGTAAATACGTTTTAATTGTCATAAGAACAAAACCTATGTAAGTTGTAAGAAATGGTCTATAATATCACATGTTCCCCATTAAAACTTCTTTCTTTATATCTAGAAACCATTTAATAATGTTCGTATTAAGATTAAATTTGGCCCAAAATATCTTTAATCGGTTCAGATTTAAACATACAGCTTCCATTCAAATTTCAATCCCTTAAACATTCAAGCTATTTCATCCTTTAAAATGTTCATTTTATTTAAAATTTTGCGACCTTTCCTTTAATCCCTTTAAGACAAAATATCTCATATATTTGGTGTATCTAGATAATAGTCAGCACAAATAACTCTTATATGAATCCTAACCTCATAACGTAAATTTATCCTGGTGAGCACAGAATAATTGTATTTTAATGTTTTAGGTCAAAATAACAATTATATGTTTAAAATTATATATTTTCAAATTTTGAATGTTTAATTTTAAGTTTAAAATATTATGTTTGTTTAAAACAACATTATGGTCGTTTTGCTCTCTACAATAGGTGAATGCTTTTCAATTACCTACATATGGCTTCTTTTGTTGCAACATCAAAAATTTGTAGGTACTTAAGCAAGATTGCACCTTCATACCGTCTCTATTTAAAAAAAAAATCAGTTTTATACCTCAAACTGAACCGAAATTACAGCAAAATAAATTTAATTAAATCAATATAAAAAGCTACATTTTGAAAACTTTAATCGCATTTTGCCAAGTTTGATTTTTTTTGAGATATGACTATTTTGCTATAAAGGAGTGATATGTATTTGCTTGGTTTACTTATTAACCCTTTTAAAGCTGGAAAATTATTTTATGGGATGGGCCAACTAGGCCCTACGGGCTTGCGGCATCCATTTTTAATAAATAAATAAATAAATAAAAATAAATAAATAAATAATTTGACACTTGTAAAATAAGATTATAGCTTGACGCTTAGTGAACAACTTGAAAATAAAAAACCATTTTAGGGTTAACATTGACCATATTATTGTTAATTTTGACCATAATATTGTTACTTTAGTCCAAATTCTAGAAAATGTTGAGCATATTATCATTAATTCGGAACATAAAGTGGTTATTTTCACAATTATTATGGTTAATATTGTCCAAAAGTAAACTTTGAACAAGAAATGGTTAATTTCGGCCAAATTTTTGTTGATTTTAACCATTTTATGGTCATATTTAATCATAATATGGTAACCTGCAAACATAAATATTGTTAAAATCAAACCATAGTATGTATGTTGCTCTTACAATATGGTTACTTCCAACCATACTTTTTTCCTGCGTGTACATATGTATAAACAAGTTATTTGTCTATCAGGCCTGTCATAGAATTCCATTCCGATCGAAAGTGGTTTGAATTCCGTATTTTGCTTCTTCAGAAAACGAAAAACGAAAAATTTTTTCGGAATGAAACCACTTTTGGTTTTCTAAGTGGAATTGATTGTTTCAGTATTTTATAACCGAAAAAACTACTTAAAACTATTTTTTATGGATAAATAAATGTTGTTTATGATAAAGATTGAAGAAATAACACACTTTTGATTTATTTATTTTATTTTATATTGATTTTATTAAAACATAATAAATTCTTTACCTTTTTTTTCTCCTCACAAACAACTTTTTTCTGAACATTGCCATACTTAACACAAAAATCATATGGGTTTTATGTAAAGTTGCCATATCCAATTGTAACACCATTTAGCAAAATCGATCGGAATCTGAAGAAGCTAAAACTAAATCGATCAGAATTGAACATACGGAATTAAAACCATTCCGATCGGAATTCGTGACATGCCTGTATAACTTGGTTATTTATAAGCCAACTTGTTGAGTTTTCACTATAAGATTTCTATTAAGTTTATTTAGGCCGGGTTTTTGAGATGTGGATTAAGTTCAAACTATGAAACTCTGATTTTTGCGGCGAAATGTATTTTTTTTTATTATTTCATTAAATACCACCATTATAAGAAAAAACAAACTGTTCCGTTAAAAATTTTGTACCTATACAAACAGCACAGATCTGTTTTTAGATTAACTTAACCCAGTTTAACTTGGATCTCAAAAACCCAGCCTTATGGCTCAAAAAACGTTGGTTAAGTTGAATTTAGGTTAAATTTATATGTAGTTTAAACTTAACAATAAAAGATCAGTGCCCCATATATTATACATTTGTGGTGCACAAAATAATAATGTGGCAGCACTACGATAAATGTTTTCAAATTCATATGGTTTGTATTGGTAGTTTACACGACAGAGCACATGCTTTGTGGTTTACACGCCCAATTTTATGCGATTAGAGATGGTTTAAATCTTTACTGAATTATAGATTTTCTGGTTTAAATACATTTTAAACCAAAAAAAGAGTTTAACTTGCACTTATTTATAAGCCCTTAGAGTAAAATAAAAAATAAAAAAGGCGATCGCCTAATGTTTTTTTGATTTTGTGTTTGTGTTTTTAAATGCATTTGATGGGCTTTTCGTTATTTTTTGGCAGTAGCTTAAACTTATTTATGCTTATTAATGTTGGGACTAAACTCTTCGCTACTAAATGTAAGTGTCGTTGCTACAAAAAAATGATTTTCTTGCCACATTTTTAAAAAAAAATTAGTAAGTGCACGGAAATAAAAATAACGCTCAGTTAGTCGGGAGTAACAGTTACCTTACCGTAAAAAAGGAAGACCAACCTATTTCTTACAGATTGAGACGTTATAACTTACTGATAACTATAACCGTTCTAATTACTTTACATAGGTACAACAACATGAATCAGCTGATTTTCAACGTACATAGCTGTTACACCCGACAAACTGAGCCTTTAGTCGGTTATTATTAAAAAATAACTTTTTACGATTTACCCTTTTTACTAAACAATTATTGATGGGTACAAGTAAATTCATTATTTAATTTATGAGAGGAAATAATTCAAATACCCAACTGATAAAATAGAATAGGTACAATGTTGGTATAATATTTACCTTTCCTGCTGCTTTTTTATAACGTCTTGTTGCCTCATTAATTAAATCCTTCACCAATAGATTTCCATCGCCACAAGGCACCAAAATGCGTGTGTCACCAAAACAAACGGTGACTTTCATGTTGGCAAAACTCACGTTTTTCTTACTTTCTTCTTCAAAATAATAATAAAATGTATGCAAAACACAACAAAATTAAAAGCAAACACACAATTATTTATTTACTTTTACTGCCGAACTAACGACCCACCGAGAGACAGGCAGACCGATCCCAGCAAATAACAGAAATCACACTTGTAAGAAAATCTTATTATTTATTTGATTTTAATTATTATTTCTTTTCACTTTATTTTGTTTTCTTATTTTTTTCCACTTTTACTAATTTTTCTTTGAAATTGCATTCTCGTATTATTAATGGCATATACTAGGTTAGTGTAAGTTGTTGTTGTTGCTGCTGTTACGATCATCGTTAGAGAAATAATAAACGTAAAAGAGCAGCTGCATTATTAAAAATTCTTGTGATTCTTCTGAATATTATATTTGTTGTTGCACGGGGTTGTTGTTACGATTTAGTAATACATTAGTAAAAGGAGTTTGCGTGTACGTGTTCTTGTGTGTGTGTGTGTTCTTTAAACTGAATGTTTACGTGAGAGCGAGAGAATTTCTTAAAATTAAAGGACACTTGATCAAATAGGGAATTTTGTACACTAATTTATTGATAGCACACTTGTTAGAAAGAGACCACAATAAAACCAAAGAATTTTTTTTATTAACAAACCGAAAATACCAAAATTTAGTTTAGTGATCCTCTAATAAAGATAAATTTGTATTGGTAGTTTTTTTTTGCTTTTACTGTTTTATAGGTAGAAACAATTAAATTTGTTTAAACTACGGCTTGAATGTTATTGGCGTTTCTAATGCTTTATGTAGTAGATAGGTATTTATTTAATGATTCATTTTTGTTCACAGAATTATTTTATGAATTGTCGGTAGAAAAAGAAACACACTTATTTGTTTTGTACAACTTCTCATATTGTTAGTACAATTTATGCAATGGATTTTTAATTAAATTTTAACAAAACTTTTTTACACCGACATTAATAATTTTTATACCTAGGTTCATAGGTATGTATTATTTTTTTATTACTCCAACTCAAAACTTGTTTTTTCTTTATGTATGTTGTTGTATTTTTTGCATTTTGTTTTTTAGTATTGTAGGTAGGTATTAAGTTGTTGTAAATTCTTTAAGAATTTGCTGTTGTTTATTTGATTAAATAGGAATACATCTCGTTGCTATAATTGCTCGATATGAATTTTTCAAATAATTTCGTTTTATTTTATTTTATAGGTCTGCTTGTTTTTTTTTAAACTACATTTTTAATAAAACACTAACTCGCGCGCCCTTTCTTTCATCGACTTTACACGTTCATGTCAATAACTCGTTTGTAGTGTAACGTATTTTTCAAGTTTGTTTTGTTATAGTTTTTATTATTTTGCTTACCTGTACTTTTTCATTCGTGTATCTTTGTAGCTAGCAGGGTCGCATTTGCAACCTTTCGAAATATGGCAACTTTTAGGGAATTTAATATTATTTTGACTACCCTGTTAAGATTAAACAACTGGGCAACTCTAACCAACTACACGTGAATACAGCTGTCAGATAAGTTTGTTTATTTATTTGGGATCTGTAAAAATTTAATTTATTAAAAAAACAAAAATGTCTCTTAAACCTAAAAAACAAAAGAAAATCAAGGAACATTTAAATAAATCCAATACAAAATCAAATTCTCGCGCAAATATTACGGAAGAAATCGATAAAGAGCAAAAAGTCGCGGCTGAGAATATAACAAACAATAATGACAACAATACAGAAACAGAATTGGATGATGGAACTGGTTTGGCCCATGAAAGTCCCATGGAAGAGGATGGCGATGAAATGGATTTGGGTAGTTTTCGTCAATCAAGTCTAGACAAGCCCGTAAAGAAACGTAAAAAAGGCATAATTTACATTTCCAACATACCCAAGCACATGAATGTAACACGAATTAGAGAGATTTTAGGGGAGTATGGTAAAATTGGACGAGTGTATTTGGAACCAGAAAAATTGCCGGGAGGTAAGAAATATTTTGAGTTCATAAGTAAATTATTTTGAAAATGACAAATTCATGTTTAATATCGTTGGTACTGCATATATAAAATAGGAAGATGATTTACAAAATAATGAAATACCTACCTATTTAAAAATTATCTCTTTATTTAATAAATATTTTAGCGCTTGTTTGCAATAATATGTCAACATTGTACCTATAAATACCTTAATAGTCGGGCATGTTCCGGAAATCTCAAAACGCATTAAATTTGCAATAGTGACTTGAAATCGAATAGCAGGTGTTCTGTAAATCGCAAGATTTTTGGCGGCCTTAAATTGTATAAAGGTACGGTCACATATGGCAAACATTTGTCAAATTTTGTTTGCCGGCATTTTTTTAAAATTTGTTTAAAATAATAAAAATTTTATTTGCTGGTCAAACTACGCACATTTATTTTCCCATTTTTGTTTGTTCAAACAGATATTAAATACCTTCAAATAAAATATGGGAAAACATGTTTGCCCTGTGTTCACATATAAAAATATTTGCCTAAAAATAATTTTTTGAACAAATTGTCAAAAATAAAAATTAAATAAATAAAATTACTTTTCATTAAAACTTAAAATTACCTTTTTGATGCAAAATATTGAAACTTTTATGGTTTTATGGTACAGGAGAGCGAGAACAGCAGTTTTAAAAGTAAAAGAGGATTAAGATAACAAATAAAGGGATAAGGCAATTTGGCAGTTTCCAGTCTTATACAACTAAATTGACATACATTATGAAACTAAAGTATTATTTGTAACGGTTTTAGACGCAAGCAATAAAGTGTTTCAGAGAGTAGATCTATTGTAAATTATAGACCGATCTTTACGGAATTCAGTTATACGATTTCTAGGCATATAAATTGAGTTTGTGCAAAATTTAACGATAAAAGGTTCATTCCGCCACCAATTTACGTTAGTTTTTGTAAATAAATATTGATTTTTTCAAGTGGTTGTTTTCCATTTCGCTCCATAACTCTTTTCCTACTGAACCAAAAGTGCTGAATTTCAATCCAAACTGCTTGGACGAACTTGCGGCCAACATATTTATTTTTCGTCCGCATCCTTTTCTAAATCGATATAACAATGTCCATCCGTCCGGCGATGTCGATGTTAACCTTATTCGCAAAGTACATGTCGCAATTTTTGAGATAATCGGGTGTGTTCTAGAATCCGAATTCACTCGAAAGTGGATTACTTCAGCATTTTTGTGTTCCACAATTCACCCCCACATGTTTTTATTCCTTTTCAATTAGAGTAGGAAGGGGTTAGTGAAAGTAAAACGAATCGACTTTAATTCTTATATGTGAGAACATTTTTAGCAAAAAAACATAATTTTGGTTTTTAGTTTCAAATGTTCTTTATATAATGAAAACAATACGTATTTTTACACAAATATTGCAAATTTTTGCAAATTTCCACTGATTTAGCAATATTTACAGAATTTTTACCATTCCTTTTAGTTTGAGGGACTTTTAATCAATTTTATGGCTTGTTTAAAATATGAAAAATTATCGCTATTTTTGCAATTTTCGCGTATCTTTGTTGCTCATAAAAACTTATTTCTGGAGAAAAGTTTTGTGCCCACAGACAATCTATTATCCCTTACCAACTGTTATTGTAATCGATTCATATTTTACCTTAGCTTTTATACAAATACCACTTCTGTAAATAGCTTTTAATGTCATAATAATCTTATAAATGTTGGTTTTGGCAAAAATTTCTATAATAGCTTGTAAATGTTGTCTTGGTTGGCCGAGAATTGGTTCTAGGTCACTTGCTACAATCACTTCATGACGAAAAAATCTCATAAAGATGTCGATGTCGGTAAATTATTCGGCACTAATAAGTTTTATATAAATCTTAAATTCATTATTTAATTTTATTTTGGCGGGTCCATGATTGTCCACTGACCCCAAACTATTTATATAGATACGCCATTTTTGAAACGCATAATTCGTAACATTAGCTCATATATTATAAACATATTAAATAAATTACCCATTTACTTAAGAAAAATGTATTTTGTAACTTCTTGAAACCTACTTACCTTCAACTCTTTGCTAAAAAGAGAACACAGGAAAAATTGTTTTACATAAATAAGTTTTTTCGTAATTAAGAAATTATTTAATTTTGTTAATTTTTTCAATTTTATTCAATAATTTTTATTTTAAAGCTTTTTTATTTGCCGCTGTTTGGTCTTACAAAATTTTTGTAAGAACAAATATTTATTTGCCTAAAATCAAGGAAAATATTTGACGTTAAATGGTCACATTAGGTGCATTTTTATTTGCTAGCAAATAATTTTGTTTGCCCAAAATCAGCTGTTTTTCTGCTTGCCCCTCAAAAATATTTTGTGGTCAGATTAGGGCAAACAAATATTTGATATTTTTTGACAAATGTTTGCCATATGTGACCGTACCTTAAGTCAGCTCAAGTGAACTAGAGTATTTTTATTAAACTACGGCAGATCGCAAGCAAGATACACGCACGGATTTCAGAACACCAAAAATAAACCCGGCGTCTTGTATATAATTTTTGGTCTCTAACTACACAGGTCGACATTTAAAGACTTTTTCATTTATTTTGATGTAATTAAAGCTAATTTTTTAACGCTTTTTATGTAGTTTTCCGAAAATGGGCTTTTTATAATCGATTTAGCGACCTCAAATTATATTTGCAATGCCTTATAATTTTAGGGACTTTTAATCAATAATATGGCTTGTTTGAAATATTAAACATTTTCGCTATTTTTGGATTTTTTTTTTTTGTTATTTTTCGACATTTTGTTTTTTAACCCATTCAGCGATTTCAAATAAATTTTAGTGTTTGTTTAAAAGTTTGCAATTTTCGCGATAGATTTTGTTCCTGTGATTCTTTACAGCTTTCACGATTTTTAATAAATATTAGACTTTTTCATGCTGCGGTTAGCAAATTAGCGATCTTTAGTTCAACTAAAGTTTTTTCGAACAAAAAATTCAAATACACTAAAACTTCCGAATTTGAGAACATCAATTTATTTAAAAAAAAAATTCGTTTTCAATTCGAGTCGAAACCTAGACCATACATACCTGTTAATCATAAATTCAATAATATATCGCACTTGTTCAACAATAGTTTGGAAAAAAATCGATGATTTTGCTTGTATGTACTGACATTTTCTATACAAAATAAAAGTAGTTTTTCCTGTCTTTAAGAGTTGTTCTTGTAAAGATAATTGGTAATTAAAAGTACGAATCATATGAAATGAAATTTTCCTTACGGAATCGTTTTTAAAATTTTTAATCCACTACATATAGATTTTTAGAACATGCCCGATTAAATGTTTTTCTTATTTATTTCATTAAAGCTTATTTTTCGTATAATTATTTTTTTGTATACATATATAACTTCAATTTCAATAATATTTTAATTTATTCACCATTTCTTAGGTAAAGATAAAAAAAAGAAAAAACGTAAACACTTCTCCCGTCATTTCACTGAAGGTTGGATAGAGTTCGAGTCGAAACGAGTCGCCAAACAAATTGTTCCTCTTTTAAATAACAAACAAATTTCAACTCGCAAGAAATCACAATTCTTTGACAATCTCTGGAGCATGAAATACTTACCACGTTTCAAATGGTGTCATCTTACCGAAAGAATGAATTACGAACAAGCCGTACACAAGCAACGTCTCATGACAGAGGTATCGCAGGCACGCAAGGAAACAACGTTCTTCCAAAATAATTTAGACAAAAGTGAATTTATAAAGAAACGGGAAAAAAATAAGCAGAAAATGGATGAGAAAAAATTAAAAAAGCAACAGGAAAATGCGTAAATAAATAACAAAGTAAAAAATGTAAATATTAAATAAATGAATGAATTGCTGTAAAAAGTGGAAAGTAAATAAAATAATAAATAACAGAAAAATGCAATATATTTTTGCGCTCAATAAAACCAATAATAACAAATTCAAGAACAAGTTGTTCTTGAACTAATGCATTAATAAATCGTGCTCAATAAAACAAGATTTTGTCGTTGTGGTAGTTTTCGTTTGATTGTAATAGCCGCTATTCAAACAAAGTTTTTAAGTTTATTTTAAACGAAAGAAACTTCTAATAAAAATTATTAGAATAAAGTAAAAACCACAAACAGTTGATTTTTTTTAATAAAGTCTTAACTTAAAAATTTATTTTTAAACTTATGTATGTATGTATAATGAGATTTATTTTTAACTTTACAAATAAACAAGTTTATATAAAAATTTAAAAACGATAAATAATTACACTACACATAATCGAACTTAATTTACATAAAAATAATATAAAATATAATTTTTTTTTTTGGCAAAACAGTAAAATATTGTTAACAATTTTATATACAAAAAGAGGGTTAAAACAAAAACTTATTTAAAATATTTACTTAATGCTGAAATTCCTTTATAATTTCAATAATACTTTCATAGGTGCCCGTTATAATGCCCAAAATGGCTATAGCCAAGATCAACATATTTTTTAAATACACCCAGGTATTTAAACCTTTGGGTTTTTGTGCTCTTATTACAAAATCTACGAAAACGGGAAAGACTAAGGCCAAGGATGTGGAACAAAATGCACCAATTAGGGAAATAAATAAATGCAATTTAGGCACTAATAGAGCAACACAAACTGTATTAGGAAAAAATAAGTTAATATTAATTTTGTTATAATTAAATCTTGAAAGGAGACTAGTACTTACAAGTCAATATAGCCATTACAAATCTTAGAGATACTTGAGTGGTAACAGGATATTTTTGGGATATTGTTGAATTCTGTTTCATGGGTACCCAAATGATTCTAATCATAATAAAAAATTGAATAGGGTAACCAAAAAAAACTCCCAAAGCAGCTGCAATTTTAACAACTTGAGATAATCTGAAAAAGTGAAAAGAAGTTTTATATTATTAATGTTTTCTTCTAGTACTCAACTTTGTAAAAAAAAGGTAGAAATCTAATAATGATTACAATGTGTTTCATGCACCGAAAAACGATTTTAAATATACATAAGTGAATATATGTAGGTAAATATAGGTGAACTCTTGCCCTCATTTAGGGTCAAGAGTTATATATTTACATATGTATGTATGTTTTTCTGCTAAATTGAACAACTCAAAAGTAAAAAGCAGTTGTATGTAGGTACTCACGTATTATTTGTATCCAAATTTAATGTAATACTGCCCTGAACATCTTCACCCCATTTAAGATAACTGATGAAACCAGTTATCACAAAAATTGTGGTGATGACCACCATTGTAACATTCAATACTCCAAAGCGGCTGTTGAATTTTTCCGGTTGTTTCATAGCATTGCGTAAAGGTAAAATCAAGGCAACACCTTCAAAGGAAAACAATGCTGTGCCAAAGAACAAAGACATTTGAGGGCCATTGGTAAATAAATGTCT
Source organism: Pollenia labialis (assembly GCA_949318255.1). Taxonomy (NCBI): domain Eukaryota; kingdom Metazoa; phylum Arthropoda; class Insecta; order Diptera; family Polleniidae; genus Pollenia; species Pollenia labialis. The sequence continues at coordinate 158,951,171 of OX439142.1, forward strand.
CTCGCCGGGTGATGGTATTGGGCCGTCGGAAAGAGCTATACTTAGAGTGGCTATCATACCAAAAACAAGAGAGAAATTAGCTAAAGCTGATACGGGAGAAATATATTTAAGACTGGTCAACAGCGAAGGCAGCATGGCGGGTAGTAAACACAAAAGCATGGTAAAATTGAAACTAATTGTATAGCCATATGATTCTAAAATCTAACATGAAATTTAGAGTATCAAATTAAAATTGTTTTTTTTTTTTTTGTTATACAGAAATAATACAGCCCAATTATTATTAAAAATTCCCCGGAAGTTTTTTCCTTTTCCCATTTTTTACAATTGAATTTACATCGGCAAAATGGGAGAAGGGAGAAAACTCCCGGGGAATTTTTATTCATAATAAGGCTGATAGTGTCATACCTGATGCAAGTTTTCGGTAATAAAGACAAAATAAATCGAGCAAAATCCAAATTGTGTTACACACAAAAATGTTTCCACCATTAATCTCATAGTTTTGCCAAAGCGCCTAAACGGTTTGGGCCCGTATTCGAAACATTTTTCCACTGTATCCGGGTAATCAAAAAATATAGCGCCTTTAGTGCGTTCCACTGCCACTACGGAGCCCTCAATCAACATTTGTTCACAGTGAACACATACCACAGCTATAATGGGTAAAAATATTACAGCACCAGCCAAGCCACCATTTTTAAAAGCATCACCCATGGCAAATAAACCAGCACCAACACTTCCCTTAAATAAATGTACGGCTGTTTCAAATTGGCTTAAAATATTGAAAATTATTAATTTTAATTTATAAACAAACTCAGTTTTTTTTTTTAATTAAATACCTGCTTCTATTTCTTTTCTTTTTTGAGCCTTCAACATCCTGAGTTTCATTAGTGAGTTCTTGGGCTTTAGAATTTTGTAATTCTAAAGAAACTTGATTTGTAGGACTTGGTAATTCTTCTGGTAGACCCATCTTTTTTTACTTATTTTTATTATATTTTGCGTTTTATAAAGTATCACAGTTTAATTGAATTTTTTTTGTTTAAAATTATACCTAATATTAAAATATAAATAGGGACCAGCCTTCAAAGTTTAAACATTTAAGACAACTAAAAAAAAAAACAAATAAATATGTTTAACAGATTAGAAAGAAAGAGCCAAACAGACCATTGATGTACTAGAAACAGTAAACCGTTAACGGTATTTATATTTAAAATGCTTTTTGGAGTTATTTTAATTCAACTTTAATCGATTACTTAAATATTTTACTTGTTTAATGTAAAGAAAAAACGTTGTTTTATGAGTTCGTTAACCTATTTCTTTGATTTTTAACTACTTATAAGTTTAAATAAGCGCTATCTTAAGTGTTTGCAACACCATACTAGAGACAAAAACTTCCAATGGCTTTTATACATTTCATTACAATTGATAATGATAAAATGATTAAAAATAAACTCTAATAATTCTTTTTATTTAAATGTGGTTTTACAAAGTCGTCTAGAAATGTTTTACTATATATTTTACAAAACTGTTGCAGCCGTATTTTCGTTGAATATTAAAAACGAAGATAAGATTTAAAATTATTTTTTTTTTTTTAATATTTATTTATTTTATTTTTGTGCATGTAATTAATTAACGAACATTCTTTTAAAAAACAGAACGTGACTTCTTTTCAATTCATGAACACAAACATGCATGTAAACGTATAAACTTTAATCACATTTTTTCACATTTAACAAAAAAAATCTTTAATTTTAAATTCTTTAAAAAAATTTACCATAAATGATAATAAACTAAGACATTTAATAATATAGTTTGTTTATTAAAATTTTTATTAAAGGGCTTTTTAATTAAGATATCGTGTTGGTTTTTAAATGCATCACCTTTCACTTGAAACGTTGTGCACACGACAATGTTTGATTTAACACTAATTTTTACAATTAACTTTTAAGTATGTTGTAAAATTACTGACAAAAATTTTGTAATAAATTCATCGTAAGGAAATTTGTTTGTTTATCTCCTCCGTAATTACTGATATTAGTTCACTTAATTTGGAGTACCATGAAATTTGTAATCTAACATTACCTTGGTAACTTAAGCACTCTACCAAACCTTTTAGTATACCGATTTAATCAGAATCGGCTGGCTAGCTAGTTGGGTGCCGCAAACTCCCGTACATTCTCTTACCATATTCCTTTTTTCCTAAATAACCTGCTATGTCAAACCTCCAACCCTATCTTCTCTTTTTTATACCCTCCACCACAATTAGTTGTGAAGAGGGTATATTAAGTTTGTCATTCCGTGTGTAACTTTTTTACTATTCATCTCAGACCCCATAAAGTAATATATTCTGGGTCCTTGAGTGATTCTAAGTCGATTTAGCCATGTCCGTCTGTTGAAAACTAGCTCACTTTCGAACAACTCAAAAGAAATGAACAAACTTGGTGCCAAATTGCTTGTAGTTAACCTTAGCAGTTTGGGATTGAAGTTCAGCAAATTCATTGCAGTAGGACCAGAGCTATGAATCAAAATGTGGAACCACCACCTAAAAAAAAATGATAATTTTGTTACAAAAAATAACATAAATGGTGGAACAAGGCACGGAATGAGATAAGATTTTGCAAAAATTTGTTTTTTTCGACTGGAAATCACGCTGCAAAATTTCGTGAAGATCCGTCCATAATTTACCCTAGGCCCCATAAAAACACTTCTCCCGGAAAACAGTTTAGTACGCATAAGACCAGTGTTGCCAATTTAGCCATTAAGTGGCTAGATTTAGCCATTTTTCACCCTGTTTAGCCATTAAAAAATGCATTTAGCTATTAGCCATTTTTCAACTTGTTTAGCCATAAAATTTTTTTGCCTTTTATTTTTATTTATAAAAACAAAATAAACATTTTACCAAAAAAGTATTTAATTTTATTGTGATAGCATTATTAATTACGGTCTTATGCAGTGTTGCCAAAACTTGGAGACCAAAAATGGCTAAATTTACGGGGGAAAATGGCTAAAAATGGGCTAAAAAATGGCTAAAAGCTTTTTTAAATAAAAACACGTTAAAATTCAATAACAAAACATAAATAATTCATTTAAAGTTGCTTACGATGAAATTGTAAGTTAAGATCAATTTCTTAAATAAGAATAAACGTTATTTAATATTTTGAAAGATAATTTAAATGATTTTGTTACTCGTGCTTAATTCCCAATTTTTATTATTTGATAAAAACACTGAAATTTATTGTTGATGGGATAAGCTATTCCTATGCGCATTTCACTGGTTGTTAAGGCCAGATCATCAGGAAACTTCATCCATTAAGATTTTAGAAAAACTAAAGATATTAAACCAAATAAAACTGTTAAGCGTATAAGAATTACAGAAACAGTTCTATTTGTAACAATATCAAAGTTTAAACAAAATCATCAACAATAAAAAGTTATTTAATCTCTCCTTACATTTCCCACTACAATTGATTGGAATTCTTCCAACATTAATTGTAGTTGTAAGTAGGTTGAGAAAAAACAAAATAAAAACAAAAACAACTCGGTTTTCGGAAACAAAATAAAAAGCGGGTTGCCAGTCAGTTTTTTTAGGCCGTGTACCTAGCAGTTTATTATCAAAATAATTATCGTGGGAATTCAAAATTTAATTTAAATTATTTTGTTATTCCTGCTTAATTCCCAATTTTTATTATTTGATAAAAACACTGAAATTTATTGTTGATGCGATTAGCTATTCCTATGCTCATTTCACTGGCTGTTTAGGCCAGATCATCAGGAAACCTCATCCAAAAAAATCATTTAAATTAAATTTTGTATTCCCACGAAAACTATTTTGATAATTTTAAAATCGATAAATTTTTTGTCATTATTGTTCATCATCAGCCGGACAAACATCGTTAATTCGACTCAGAAAGTGGTTCTGAGTCAATCGGTAACGCATAGTACCCTCTCCACTATTGTGGTGCTGGTATAAATATTTCATTAATAAAATCGAATTAACGGTTGCTAAATGTAACCTATTTCTCAAATTACTTTTAACGATGTTTACTTGGCGAAATACCCTCTCTACTTCAGCATTAGACGATGGAAGTGAGGCAACTTTATTGTAAATTCTGAAATATCAAAAAAAATGTGTTGCCGCCGGCATCTCTTTATTGAAATATTTGCAACCAAAAAGAAACACCGATGTTTGTGTTGATCCATTAAATTTAATATTGGAATACTGTTCCTTTATTTTGAAAGATGTTTCATCATCATCGTTAATAGCGATTTTCAACATTTGTAAAATTTGTGATTTAAATTAAAGGCGTTTTAATTGTTAAAAAGTTTTTTTTGGTTTTTATAAATAAAAATAAAAGGCAAACAAATTTTATGGCTAAACAAGTTGAAAAATGGCTAATGGCTAAATGCATTTTTTAATGGCTAAACAGGGTGAAAAATGGCTAAATCTAGCCACTTAATGGCTAAATTGGCAACACTGTTATGGACGAAATTTCACAGTGTCATTTCTAGTCCTATAAAACTGTGACATGCCAAATTGTGTTATGGTACCATTATTTTTTACGGTTTTTTTTTTTTTATAATTTCCTAGCTTATCCCGCGAAGCTTTATGCTTGTCTGCAGGAAAGAAACCAGAGTCTGCAATTAGCTCCTTTTTGAATAGGTTTTAGGCGTACTAAACTGTTTTCCGGTAGTAGGGTTTATATGGGGCCCAAGGTAAATTATGGACGGATCTTCGCGAAATTTTACAGCGTTATTTCCAGTCGAATAAAACGAATTTTTCCAAAACCTTATCTCATTCCGTGCCTTGTTCCACCATTTATGTTATTTTTTGTAACAAAATTATCCAAATATTGAATCATAGCCGATTCAATCACAAACGGCTTAGGATAACTACAAGCAATTTGACACCAAGTTTGTTCATTTCTTTTGACAGACAGACGGACATGGCTAAATCGACTTAGAATTACTTAAAAAGCAAGAATATATTTTATGGGGTCTGAGATGACTAATCTCTTCACAACTAATTGCGGTGGAGGGAATAATTAACAGCCGAAAATGAGTTGAAGTCACACCTTTTTTCAAACAGCAAATGTTTAAAAATTTTAAAATCATAGCATTCTTAACAACAAAGGGAAATTATTATCAAATCAATGATTTTAAAGTGCTTTTAAACGTTATTCTCAAATGTTTCGCAAAGGCAAAGGATTGTTATACAATGTGGAACATAAATGAAAAATATGTTATTTTTTTAGATTTAAATTCATTATTTATTAAAATAAACTGCCAACTTAACATTAGGCACCATAACTCCACTGCTGCTGAAAGATGAAATAGAGTTTTTCCGTCCTGAAATTTTTGAAAATATTTAATACATGGCTTCTTTTAATTTGGATTCTGATGGCTCTGCCAAGCATCGCGATCGTACAACAAACTAATGATTTCGTCACTTTCCCTGCAAGTAAGGCAGGGTGTCATACATTCGGGCTTGCTCGACACTACAAATTCGTTCTAGTTGTTAAAATTTGAATACAAAATTGCATTCTGAGCAAAATATTTTAAACACTTGTTCATTAATAATTATAATATTATAATTATATTAATAGTTATAACTTATTGAAACATTTTTTTTTTATTAAAGGTTAAAATTAAATAAAAAGCTTTAAAAAAAAAACAAAAAAAAAAACACTGTATTGTTTCTGAACATGTTATAAACCCGGTATTAAAAAAAGTTTATAATTAGTTTCAATAATAAAAACTAACTCCCGTTTTTATAAAAGATTATTAAATTTAACAAACGTTTATTAAGGCAAATTTTCATACAAAATTTGTTTTGTAAACCTTTATTAAATTTGAAATTTTTTTATAAATACGGGCGTAAGTGTTTAATCAAAAACAAGCAGGTTATGAGCCAATTGATGCTACAAAGCATACTTCCCCCCTTCTATCTGCGCATCACTGGAATTTTTGTTCATTTTAGCAACTTTAAAAATCAGTTTAAAACCTAAAACTTTGTCATTTTCGATGACCAATTTGCGTGCTTATGAATTTGATTAAAGTGTCTGTTAATTGACTTCTGATCAAATCGTTTTAACTTGTTTTGAAAAAAAGTAACAATTAAAATTGTTTTTGGTAATTAAAAAAAAACACAATAAGATAAACTTAATTTCGCTGGTATGTAGGTATGTATATAGTTTAGGATTTGTTGTTATACTCGCACCACAAAATTGGAGAGGGTATTATGCATTTGTGCTGATGTGTGTAACACTTTCAAAAATTTATCGTAGACCCACCTTAAAGTATATCGATCGACTCAGAATGAGCCGATCTAACGATGCCCGTCCGGCTGGCTGGCTGTCCATGTAACCTTGTGCGCAAAGTACAGGTAGTAATTTTGAATATAATTTGATGACATTTGCTACATATGGGGTGAATCGGTCCATATATTCATATAACCCCCACAACAAACTGCTTCTTTTCGGTCTGTGGGCAGAGGGGCGTGGCAAAATCCAATTTTCATATTGCACCACCAATGACATCAATATAATTTGGACTAGTTTTTTCCTTAAAATGATCGCCATAGTCGTACTTAGAATTATACGAAAATAAAAAATTGCCCTGCCCACTTTTACGCCCACTTTTTTCGAATTACAAAAAACCAGAAAACGGCTCCATCGATTTGACAAATTTTTCTTTCAAATGTGCGTATTAATCCCTTTTAAGTTTTCATCGAAAAAACAAATTTACCACGCCTACTTTTACGCCCACTTTTTCTATTAAGCGCATAAATTGAGAACGGCTTGACCGATTTGGACGATTTTTTCTTCAAAATGATCGCCATGGTCCAACTTACGGAATGAACATTTTGCCCTGTCTACTTTTACGCCCACTTTTTTCGATTTACCTAAAATCAAAAAACTGCTCCATCGATTTGACTAATTTTTCGTTTAACTGTTCGTATTAATCCATTTTACGTTTTCATCGAAAGAAAAAATAACCACGCCCACTTTTTCTATTAAACGCATAATTTGAGAACGGCTTGACCGATTTGGACGATTTATTGTATTTTCGAGGAGAAGGTTTTTACGGAAAAATTTTGGAAAATCCCTTCAAAAAATTGGAAAAATCGTAAATGGAGTTTTTGTATGAAATTTTGTGTGAAATTATTCCTTAATGGCTTTCCAAATCAAACAATAGAAAGTTCTTAGTGTAAATCTTGGAAAATTAAAGAAAATACGATATGCGGAAAATTGGAAAATCTCTCCGCAAAAGTCGGAAAAATCGAAAATTGATTTTTTTGTACGAAATTGTGTATGTATTAAATTATTCCTTAATGGCTTTCCAAATGAAAACATAGAAAGTTCTTAGCCAAAATCCAACAGATGGCGTTATACGTTGACTTAGACTTTGCGCAATCTGATAGGTGTCATTTTGCCTTTTAAAATTGGGGCGAGGCGAAGTTCGCCGGCTCCGCTAGTATGTATATAAAACAGGATGTGTGTATGTATGTATGTAACGTATGGACTCCAAAACGGCTGGGCCGAATTTGATGAAATTTTTAGGGAATCTTCAGAATATTCATGCAGGTGACACTGTGAAGTCTGATTTTTCATTTTCGGTCTGCGGGCGTAGGGACGTGGCAAAATCCAATTTGCATATTGCACCACCAATGACATATTCATATATTCATATATTTATTTTTTTGCTTTTTTCTATTTTATTTTTTTTTGAAAGCCGTTGTCATGTTTTTCAAAACGAGATATCAAACTTTTAAATCGGTTATGTAGTTCAAAAGTAGTATCAAAATTTTAAAACTTTCGAAATCTTGCATTCAAAAATCCGAGTTTTCGGTTTATTTACATCAAAAACTGTTCACCAAATTTAATCGAGGCAACAACCATCGGTGACAGATTCAAAGGTGAATTCCGATGATTTCCAACGATTTACCATTCCGATTCAAGCGGCTCCAATTCCCTTTGCGTCTTGCCTTTGCTATTATATACTTTTATTAACCGTTACGTTGGAATATCTCGAAAACTGTTCTACTTTTGACCATTCTAACTTCACATTCGGATTCAGCGGACATACACATTAGGTGTCAGATTCATTTGGTCACGACTTTGTTGAAAATTTGTGACACAGTGTTATGCTAGGAACTTAGGACGTACGTCGTAAATTTCTAAAAACATGCTATATTCACCAACAATTTTATGCAACAAAAATTATTTAATTTTTTATGTTTAATTTTTCTTTTTCTATGACAATACGGCCAAAATAAAAATAGAAATTAGATCTATGTCGACGTACGACGTAGATAAGCTTTTAAGTTTGCGCCAGCTATTGTTTAAATTTGACAACGTATCTACGTTATGCGCTAATACGTTAATACGTTTCAATTGTGTTCCTACGTCTAAAATCTAATATGTAAATAGATACAAAACTAGATTAAATTGAATTAAAACTCGTTATTCCTGTTTCGTTAAAAAAGTCGGATACATAGAGATTTTGTTTTACTTGAAAAATTAGAATTTTATTATTAAAGTGGCACAATATAATATAATTTAAACCATTTTTAACAATAATTCCAATGTTATTGACTTTCTCAGAATTATTATCATACGCAATTTTGTTTGTTTCCGTTCAGTTGTTTTGCATAATTTTTAATTGTTTACGGACAATTTAGTACAATATTTAATTTTGTTTAGAGTTTTATTAAATTTTTTATTTTTGTTCGAATTCAATTAAATAAAAGCAAAATTAGTTTAATGTACAGATTTATGTACATATACATATCATTTGTCAAATATGACACCAATAAAAACGTTAGATTTTGTAATTATTGTATTATTAAGCAATCTTTTTTATTTAATTATTATTGAATTAGAATGCCATTTCAAGCCAACTGAATTAATTTAAATAACAGTATAAATAATTTTATTCACTTTATTTTAATACTTGAATTGTTTGTTTGTTTGTTTTAATTACAACGTGTTGTTTTTTCCGCTTTTCATTCCAACGTACCGAACTCACCGAGAACTCAAGACAGACTCAGAGTTTTTAAATGTGGGCTTAAATCAGTAAGAACAAATTGTTAAATAAACAAAAAGTCGGAGAACTCTTTTTCGACTAATGTTTTAACCAATATTAATTTATTTGTTTATTCAAATCAACAAAAATACAAAAGCAGTAAAGGTTGCAAGTATGTATGTACATATGTATGTATGTAGGTACATTAAAGTTGCCTTTTGTTATTTAGTAAAATTTGTAAGCTATAAACAAAAGCATTAAGAAAAAATTGTTTAAGTAAATCAAACTTTTGTACGTAGCAAAATAATATCTAAAGAGCAATTAAAAATTATATTGTTGACATTTATGTACTCAGAACGTGTACAAGATTAAGATTTGTTATTTTGTATTAAGTTTTATATTTACAAAAAACAATTTGGTTGTGAATTTTCTAAACGTCATTTAAGCGGAAATCATCATTGATCCAACATTATTTGTTTTACCTTCAACTTGATTAATATACATGCACATACATATGTATACATATGTACGTATTAACATGTGCACATGTATTTATATGTATGTATTTAAATAAATAAATTTAAGCGCAAGTATTTGTTGGATTAGACAGACAAACAGCCATCGATTCCAAGTTCGGGGTCAAATGCTGTTTTGCGCAGGCGCTTTAAAAGCAACAACAAATTATTTGTAATGCATAATTTATATTTAAATTTCGAACGCAATGTTTTGCTTTTGTACGTTTCTAAAAGTTATTTTAAAAACAAAAGCTTTAACATTTTAAGCTTTTTTTTTAAAATGTTCGCTGATTTGGTTACTCTAATGTTGCCATATTGATATGCATTTGAATACACTGTTAAGAATAAAGTTATTTGAATTTGTTGCCAAATTGCAAGGAATTAGGTAAATTTCTGAAGTGCTTAAAATAATTCTCGTTATCTGAAGGTTGGATAACGTAAAAAAAGTATGTGAAATATTGAGGGAATATGACTACATATTAAAAAAAAAAGTTTTTTGAATGGAAATTTTACTCAAAAAAATAAAAATTATGAATTAAACCCATTCGAGACAGCCATTAAGCCAGCGCCACACTATCCTATTGAGTCGTATGATTTGTCAAATAAATCGCGTGTGCTCATAAAGTAGAATAGTGTGGCTTAAAAATTAATTTGGTGACAGATTTTTTTGACAAGCCTGTCCGAATTGCAAATGTTTATGAAAATTTTTATAAAATAATAGTTTCTATGCGATCAAAGTTTCATTTTTTTGTAAAGTAACTGAGTTATTTGAGTTGGCATCATTGTTGTGGGATAGTGTAGCATTAGCTGCGTTCGAGAACACAAAAGTTTTTACTATTTTTTACTGAACTTTACTGCATTTTACGAAATTGCGTTCGAGTACACAAAATACAGTAAATGAGAACACAAATTGAGAGCGTAAAGTGACAGTTCTTGTCTGAGTATTTACAAATGTTTACTGCAGAAATTTTTGCAGTAAAATTTAGTAAATCAAAAAAACATATGTTCCAAAAGGTAAACAAACAAAAGTAACAAATAAATTGTGAAAAAATTGTTATATAAAAGAAAAGTTGAAATAAAAATTAAACCAAAACAAAAAGTGAATTACTATTAATAAATTAATCTTGTTTGTTAAGCATTTATTTGGCTAAATAAAAACCTTTTGAAATTTTGTTTGTTAAGTTAATTTTTTAGAGTTGTAAAAGTGTGAAGTACTTGGGGACTAAGGTAATCAATAGCAAAAAAATTATTGATGTTCTTTTAAATAATTTCACCCGCTATAAATTAGTAAAATCAAATAAAATTTTCGTGTTATAAAAAGTTTTAATCGAGTACCGATAAGTTAAATAGTCAAAAGTGTAAACATTTTTCAACACTTTAATTATTTGCCATCAGCTGTTGCCTTTATTTTACGAATTTTTACAAATTTTGCGTTCGCGTATATTTTTGCACAACAGCTTTTTGTGAGAGCAAATTTTTCAGTTTACCCATTTACTGCATTTTACTGCAAAAGTACTCAAACGCACCTATTGACAACACATTTTGAAGACATTTTTTTATGTCGGATAGAATTCCTTTAGATTTTCGTGTGAATGAATCGTACGATTGTGTAGGATATAGTGAATCCCGGCCTTTAATGAAAATTATTATTTTCACAACGACACGACTACATGGCTGCAGGTTGTTGTCTATGCTTTTTTTGTATTTGTAGTCAAATTAAACTACCCTACAAGAAATGAATGAGCGAGGTGTTAAGAAAATGAAAAATGTGACTACTCGCTCATACATTTCTTGTAGGGTAACTTCTATGTTTGTCCACTACAAAACAGAAAAAGTGTGACAAATAAAATCAATAATTAAAAGAATTATCGTTTAAAAAAAAATTTCTATTTTATATGTTAAAAAGCAAAGAACTATTATTATTTCTTTTTAGTATACAATGTACATATTACAATAATTAAATATGTAACAATTACCACACATATATTTTTACTTAAACCTAAAAATAAATTGAGTATTTAAAAAAATATAATTTTTAATCTTAAAGCTTCGTTCACAATAAGCAGCAACATTTTCACTGCTGTTCACAATAGAGAAACAATTTCCAATAATTACTAACGTCAGTTTCAATTTCATACAAATTAGTTCTGTTTCTTTACTCTACTTTGGGATCCCTCAGGATCCCAATTTGCACGAAAAGCGTTTCCGTACTTTAAATTTGTGTAAATGAGAGCGGGTATGAGAGAATAAAATTCTTCTTCTTCTTGCACGAAACAGCCCAGACTTTTTCTTCGTGCATAAGCAAAACAAAAATAAGCAAAGAATATAGTTCATTATCCAAATTCTGCTGGAAAAAGTGTTGTAGGATAAAATAATCCACTTAAATATGTAAATAGTTTTGTACTGAAATATTAGGGATACAAAATGTTAGTTATTGTCAAAGTGTTTGTTTTGTTTTATTTTAGGTAAAAGTAGTTAATTTCTACTCCATTGAAGACCACGTAAACAATAACAAAAATCGTTTTTGGACAGAATCAACACGAGAATTATGAATGTTGTAATATGGATCCCAAATGATTGACCCATATTCTATGATAAGTCTAAAGGCTAGTTTACACTATTATACTTTGTTTTAATACATGTAAAAAACTCAAGTAATATGTAAAAGTTTGATGGCGTGAATGCATTTGTGATGGAAATGACAAGTATTATGAAAAAAAGTTTGACATCCCATACGACTTCATCGTTTATTGAAAACTTTTTTAACCACAATACTTTTGTTGGATCAGGGTTGCATTTTATTTCATGTGTGAGTGTTTATACTTTGTGTGACGGTGTGAACACAAAATGTTGTTTTAAAAAGTTAAATCGGTTAAAAAAATATGTCGGAAAATAGCATAAATAACTTTAAAAGGAGACTGAAGAACAAAAATAATAAAAAAATTTGAAGATGGGATTTTTTTTTTGTCAAATAAGTGATGTGACAACAATTTAAAATATAAATACAGATTTAAAATTAAAATGAGTATTTTTTTAATTGACTTCGTTTTCTTTTTATTATTACATTTTGAGACGTTTAATAAAACAATTACAAAAAAATTTGGCATTCATTTAAAATTTAAATTAAAAGCAACTTACAAAATATTTGTGGCAATTTTAAATGTACAATTTTAATTTTGTTTATATGTTTATCTTACACATTAAAAATAATGATATTTATTACAGCAAAAAACTACTTAAATTAAATAAAAAGTAAATTTTATGAATCTAAATTAACGAGTTTTTCCTCTTCGCCAAAATGTTTAACAATTTCCGATAGACTTTCATATGTCCCGGTTAAGAAACCGGCTAAAGCTAATATTAAGATCACGATATTTTTAAAGTACATTAGAAATCTTGTCGGTTTGCTGACGATATCACGTCCAACGATTATGTCAATAATTGGCGGGAAGACCAGAGCCAGGGATGTAGAGCACAATGAACCGATGAGGGAAATGAATAAACCAAGAGCCGGCACAAGTTCAGCAATACCCACTAAAATAAAAATGTGTAATGGGATTATTTGAAACTTAAATGTATGAATAAAATTCACATCTAAAAATAAACCCTACTCAGTAGCACGATTTATGAACAAAAAACGTGTGCTCAAAAATTATGATAATTTGAGCAACAAGTGGAATATTTGTTCCCATGAAATTTTCATTACCCTCGAAGGGAAAAAAGCAATAGTGAAACTCGCGTAAAAATGTTTCACGCTATCAGTACTTAGTGAATGTAAACAAGAAGACCCTACAAGAAATGAATGAGCGAGTAGTCACATTTTTCATTTTAGTGTTAAGAAAATGATAGGAAAAAATGACCGAATGTGACCGAAAACTTGATTTCGGTCATTTCTTTCTATCATTTTCTTAACACCAAAATGAAAAATGTGACTACTCGCTCATTCATTTCTTGTAGGGTAACTATTGAGGGATAGTTTGATTACAACGTTAGTTTTTTATACTTTTTAAATTTATTGTGGTAAAATAAATTCCAAAATTTTGCCACTACATCTTTTGAAAGCTTTACAAATCCGCAGGCAATCGAATTGTTGTTTTTCATTTTGTTGAGCAATATATCAGTTTGTGCCTTATTAACGGATATCGCCCTTAATATTCGAGTTATTAGAAGAACTACTTACATACATACATGCATACATATTTTGTTCGCCAGCAAAAATAAGCTGAGTAAATCAAAGTGAAAAGTGAACAAACTACGAGGGAAAAAACTTTTCACGATAAGAGGCATTTTTCACGTTATTATTCTACCTCAAAACCATTTTTTTAATGGGAGTTTTTCATGATCGCAATTATGTGAAAAGGGGAAAAATTATTCACGATAAAGGTGATTTTATTTTGAAAAGTTTCAAGATCAAGTTTGTATTTTCTTGAAAAGTAGCTGAGTTTTATGATTGTGAATCTTTTTTGACTGATAGGTTTTGCAGACATATATTATGAGTTCTGTCTTATCTTCCTGTAAATGAATCGTACGATTGTGTAGGATAGTGAATTCCGGCTTTAAGACAACTTACATGTCACCGCGACTAAAAATGTGCGAAATGTTAAATTTCCAGTAAAAGGATGAGTGTAGCATTTAAATAATTGTATCACCGAAGGCAACATAATCTGAATAGCAATGTGAAATTGTAAGGGATAACCGAAGAGCACACCCATTGACACCATGATTTTAACAATTTGTGCGCCACTGTTAGGAAAATAAATTAAAAGTAATTTTTGCGATTAATGCAGTATTTAAATTTTAATTTACACTTACATCGTATCGCCTAGATTCAAAGTCAAACTACCGGCCACATTTTCGCCCCATTTCATGTAGCCCACAAAACCAGCCGCCATAAACATTAAGGTAACCTGTAATAAAAATCAAAATCACAAATAGTTTCATGAAAACTATAAAGTTACTAACTCCTCATAGATACTTACGAAAAACATGCCCACATTCAGAACACCCAATGGACGATCAAAATTGTTGGGATTTTCCATGGCGTTTTTAAGCGGCAACACCAAAGCAATACCCTCAAAGGCAAAAATGGCGGTACCGAAATATAAAGCCAACTGCATCGGACCAGTGTAAAGATTGCGCTTCGCTACATTCGGCAAACCATCCTTTAAGCCATAATACATGGTTATGCCTAAACCACAAATCATGCAAATATTCGCTATAAATGACACAGGAGTCAGCCACTTTAGATTGGTGATCATGGAACTCAGCCAAATGGGCACAAATGCTATTAACATAACTAAATGCACATCAATGTTAACATTATAGGCCAAAAATATCTTAAATTAAAATAAAAAAAAAAATTAAATAAAATTGTTTAAGTTATCGGGCATGTTCTACAAATTGAAACGAAGTGGAATTCAAAACAACGAGATTTTGATCTCGGTTATAAATAATCAAAGATAATTAGTACTCAAAGTATGAAGTATATAAATGGATATAATTTCATGAACCTTCTATACAGGATCGTTTTTAAAATTTGTACGATTTTAAATTCACTTCATTTCAATATACAGAACATGCCCGTATTTAACTCTAAAACTCACCTGTTTTATATTTGTACTGATGAACACAAAATATATACAACAGAACCCCAATTGTGTGACACATATGAATACATTAACCAATGTCTTCATTGTTTTTGACCATTTTTGTAATTTTTCCGGACCCGTTTCGAAACATTGCTCAACCGTTTCAGCAAAATCCGGATATTTTTCGGAATTTTCAAGATTCTTCATTCTAACTGAACAATTGATCAAAATATGCTGACAATGTATGCAGACCAAGGCAATGGTTACCGTTAGTATGGGTGCCACAGCTAGACCGCCATGTTTAAAAGCGAAACCCATGGCAAAGAGACCTGGTCCAATGTTGCCCTTAAAGAGATGTATAATAGACTGAAAATAACTGCAGATGATGTGTTTTGATGTAGATACATATGAATGTAGCTTCTTATATATTATATATTTTTTTTGGCTTTAGGGTCAATTTACCTGGTCTGTCTTTCCATTTCATCTGTTGGAGATTAATTTTGTTGAAAAAAAATAAATTATTCGAGAAAAAAAATTATAACAACTATTAATTTGAATTTATTTCCTTAATTTTATTTGAAGCATATCCCAGCAAGCAAAATGGTATGACGTCCGTAAGATGTCTGAGAGAAACGTCGACAAAAAATTTAAAATCATATGTGCACCCTTATTCCATTTATCGTCATCAATACGAAACGATAACGTTTTGTGTCGATTCTTGCACATCGGTATGCCCATTGTCAATATCAAGTTTTATCGATAAGCGTCGATGTATTTTTGGTATGCCGTACGCAACGTTACCGATGGCATCGATTTAAATTGACTCTGATTTTTTCGTCAGTCTTATTGGTGTCGAAACAGTTTTAGTCCTTTTTAACATTTTAATAACAATAATGTTGAATTAAAAAAATGGAAAAAGAGAAACAAAGCTACGCGAAATGGTATAAACACAACTGGGACGAACGACGAACTTCGCGTAGTACGACGAATTCGTCGGCAAGAATTCGTTGCTTAAATTCGTCAAATGAGACACAATAAGTGCGTAAATTCCAAGTATTAATAACACTTGAATTTTTTTTCATTTATAAAAATAAATAAATCCATTTCCATTTTCATCTTCTTTAACTAGCAATAATTTTATTAAAATTTCTTTGTTTGTTAACATTTATCAAATCGTAGGTTGACCATATTCCAACAAAAAAAAAAAAAAACATAAAAAACTATTAATTGGGTGTGTTCTAGAATCCGAATCAACTCGAAAGTGGATTACTTAAGCATTTTTGGTGTTCCTCATTTCGATTTAGCAAACTCAAATTAGTTTTTGGGTTTGTTTCAAATTTTGCAATTTTTCGCGAATTTCAGCCATTTTTGCGATTTGTGTCTGTAAGTTGTCTGATTCTTTACAGCTTTAACGATTTAAATTTAATAGTAGACTTTGCTATCATGCCGCTGTTAGCAAAAATTTGCGAATTTCCGCTAATTTAGCAATTTTTTACGAATTTTTGCCATTCTTAAGTGACTTTTAATAAATTTTATGAGTTCTTTGAAAAATTAAAAATTTTCGCGAATTTTCGATATTTTTGCAAACTTTTTTATGTTATTATCGGATATTTTGATATTTTAAACTGATTAAGCGATTTCCAATAAATTTTTTGCGTTTGTTTAAATATTGCAATTTTTAGCTATGTTCGCGATATAAGCGATTTTTATCTATACGGGTTATGATTCTTTACAGGTTTAACGATTTTTAAAAAATATTAGACATTGTTTTTATGCCGCTGTTAGCAAATTTTTGCGAATTTCCGCTAATTTAGCAATTTTTATTGAATTTTTGCCATTCCTTATAGTTTTAGAGACTTTCAATAAATTTTATGTCTTGTTTGAAATATTAAAAATTTTCGCGAATTTTCGCGATTTTTGGAAATTTTTGCCAAGTTCGCATAAGAAGCGAGTTTTGCCTGTGATTCTTTACAGCTTTCATGATTAAGCTGCGGTTAGCTGTGTCTGTCCCAATTTATTCGTCGTTCGTCTGCGTAAGAAATAGAAATAAACCTATCGCAGTGTTCGTTACGCATGACGAATTTCGTTCTACGCAACGATTGTGTGTATTCTCATACATACCAATGTGTTCTATTTCTGACGAAGAATATTCGTTGCGAGTTATTCGTCGTTCGTCCCAGTTGTGTTTCTAGCAAAAATTGCAAAAATAGTGAAAATTCGGGAACATTTTTAACATTTCAAACAAGCCCCTAAAAACTATAAGGAATAGCAAAAGCTCCATAAAAATGTCAAAATAAGCGGAAATTCGCGAATTTTAGCCATGTGTCTGATTAGGGTAGCCAGATTTTAAATTCGGAAAACAGTACATTTAACACAAAAAAACAGTACAATCAAGAAAAAAACAGTACATTTTTTTTTGGCGAAAACACAACTATTTATTTAAATTATTAAATATTTAAAACTTTTGATTGAATATGCAACAATTATATAACGAAAAACACTTAAAATGTGTAACGTCAAAGGAATGATTTCCGTTTTATGGCATTTTATATGTATACGAAATTACACCATTTGCGCTTAAAAAAAAACACTAAAACGAAGCATTTGGCCTAAATGTTTTTTTTTTTTTAATTTGAAGACAGAAAAACCATAACATTCCTGTAAGCCATATAAGAAAGGAGAAAAGCTCAACTTAGCATAAAACAATTAACTAGTTCATTGTGTAAGTAGGACTTTCTTTAAGCATATTTGTATTTAAAGCAATGTTTACCACACACATAATAGCACAAATCATATAAAATTTGAGGAAATGTATATGTCCAAAGTTAATTTTCCAATTTCAAACAATTTTTAAATTATTTACGGCCAATTTTACCAAGTTCAGCTATAATCTATGAAATCCAAAAAACATAGGTTGGTGTATTTTTATTTAACAAAATATTAAAATAAAATAAAATTTATACGCTGAAGATTTTCAATAAAATTTTTGTAAAAATTAACGTTGCTTCTCCTTATTTCAAAAGTAATTTAGGTAGAGAAAAGTGGTCCTGACAGGAATTAGGTATTTTTATAATTTTTGAACCCAGAGAATTTTTCAAATTTGTACGTTTTCAATTTCACGTGATTTCGATTTCCAGAATTTGCCCGAATATTAAAAAAATTCTAGAAATTAAAGACAATTGTGTTGGAATAAGTATTTACCCTTCAGAAAAAATTAGTAGTGCAGGACTACTGTTCGAGTACTCGCCGAGCGATAGCGACTACTCTCTCTTCATTTCCTTGTTAATGCTGTCAAGTGCTGATTTTAACATTGGACTGTCATACGAAAACCAGCACTCGCTTTTCTATCGCTTTCGGAGTAGTCCACAAGTGCAGACTTTTGGAGTACCTTTCCACCAATCGCCTTTCAAGCAATCCACGAGTAGGTAGTTTGTTGGTAAATTGGTATTGAGAAAAATTAAAGAATGCAGATTTTTATTTTAATATGTATTAACGTATATATATAAATATATTTAGTATTTAAAAAATATAATATTTTTAACAAAATTTCGATTTTGTTTTTGTCTTTCTCAGGTGTTTAAAGGAAAATACTATTGGAAGAGGCAGCCATAAAATCATATAAATATACAACTGCTGCGAGTCACCCATTATAACAATGCCCACAGCGTAAAAAGTCTTATTATTTTAGAGCTTTTTTGTTTGGAACACAACATTTTTTTAAGCTATGTACTGTTAAATATTAGGATATTTTCTTGGTTTTTTGTAGACTGAACAAAAAAAAAACAGTACAAAAAACAGTACAGAGTGTACATTTACGTACTGTTTTGGACATTATGCATTAAACAGTACAATTGCAAAAAATCAGTATATGTACTGTTAAAAACAGTACGTATGGCAACCCTATGTCCTGAAAGTTTTCTGATTCTTTAGAGCTTAACGATTTTTAATAAATATTAAACTTTTTATAATACCGCTATTAGCAAATTTTTGCAATTTTCCGAATGATTTCTGTCAGATTGTTGACACGAATTTTGTCAGACATGCCTTGGAAAGCCGGTATTTCTGATAAATATCTGACAGAAATCTGACGATACTCCTATTGATTTCTGAATGATAGCTTAAATAATGTCGAATGCAATTCTTTCCGACTAATCGAACAGATTCCTTATAGAAATTTGAGAAAATGTCTACTCTTGCGGAAATGTGAAATGAGGCTTTTATAAGCCGGTGCGCTTTGCTAACCCCATCGAAAAAAAATTAGTAAACATTTTTAAAACAGATCACGTGTATTGATAACAAAGCATCTTATACTAAATTTTAATGGTTTACAGTAACTCTTTTACAGATTTGTGTACAGGGGCCTAATTTTGGCCGTCGTGATTCGAAAGCAATTTTATTTTAGTCGCTACTGATCGAATCGAAATTATTTTTTCAGTATTGTGAAACTCAAATTTTTGCTTTATAACACTGAAAAAATAATTCCGATTCGTTCAGTATTGACTGAAATAATTAGATATTAAATTTCTTTCGAATAGAGAAAGTACTCGATCACGACTGCCAGAATCAGACCACAGAATATTTCCCATTGAACCTACTTTTTAAAGATGTTGTGTGTTATTATTTATAATTATAAAATTGGAATACTTTCACTTTAACAGTACTCCAAGTATGTAGGAATCTTTATTGTCATTGTATGGGAGGTAACACGCCCACTTAAAAATTCAAAAATATTAATCACCAATGTTAAGCGCTGGGTAATCAGTAAATTACTGTAAAAATTTCAGGAAAATTACATATGCTTTTTCTTATATATATTACTTATTACTCCCCAGCACCTTCCCCCTTTATTTTTATTTTGAAAGGTGAAGTGTATCAAAAGAGTGGGTCCTACAAAGCTGGAAGACTTTTTTATCTTTAGATATTCAGTATTTAATATTTTCTTTCTAAGGGCTGGTAAAATTTTAAGGGCCGATGTTGATTTTGAATAAAATACAAATTATAAAGGAATTCACTGTCATTTCTTTTTATTATGATAATATTGGTATGCCGCGACCTCGGCGGCACACCTCCATTCGATGGTTATTATGCATGTCGATGACGCTGAGGCATAATTGAGGTTCTATGCCGTTAATATGCCGAATTATCTCATCTTTTAGCTCTTGAATTGTTGATGGCTTATCGACGTGCACCTTTTCTTTCAAATAACCCCAAAGAAAGAAGTCCAAAATTTTCAAATCACATTATCTTGGCGGCCAATTGACATCACGACCACGTAAGATAACATGGCCATTGAATTTGTCGCGCAAAAGAGCCATTGTTTCGTTAGCTGTGTGGCAATTGGCACCGTCCTGTTGAAACCACATATCGTCCACATCCATATCTTCCAATTCCATAAAAAGTTCGTTATCATCTCACGATAGCGAACACCATTCACAGAACCTGCCTGACCGGCCGTATTTTGGAAACAATACGGCCCGATGATGCCGCCAGCCCATAAACCGCACCAAACAGTCACTCTTTGTGGGTGTATTTGTTTTTCGACATTCATTGTTGGATTATCATTCGCCCAAATGCGGCGAATGATAATCACTGGAGATGATTTTCTTCGATATGCATTTTTATAATAAGCCTGAATTACTTTACCGCATTGCTCGGTTGTGTACTTTCCATGGTCCAAATTGAGTAAGTCTGAAATTGAGAAATGTCAAATAAAGAGCGGAAAAAAACTTGACGTTTAGGTGTGGTTCACATTCAACATCGGCCCTTAAAATTTAATTTATGAGGGGTACTGCTGTTTTTTCAAAGGTGTAGTTTACCATTAGAGTGACTCTTTCCAAAATTAACCAATCTTACTATAACAGTTATTAAGATATGCGATGTTTAACATTGGCGTCCCATGGGGGCCACCACTTCCCCTGCTGCTATCTTTTTTTCAATTTCGGAGTTCAGAAGATTCTACTGTAAAACGTCTAAAAAAATTGGTGAAGCGGCTCTTAAGATATGCCATACTTAACATTGGCATCCTATGGAGGGTAACACTTCCCCTGCCCCTATGGAAGAAATATTTGTTTTTGGAGCTCACGCGATGTTACTGTGCACATTTCAGGAAAATTGGTTCAGTAGTTTAGGAGTCTATAAGCCAACAAACAAACAGACAAACATTTTTAATTTTTATATACATATATGTACATATAGATGTTTTATTGTCGTATACTTTAGTTTTATATATTTTGCATTCAAGTTATACTTTGTGATTTAAGTACATACAATACCAAGGCGAATTCATTACAGGTGGTCTTGAAAGCCCTTCTGATAACTTTTTTTAACTTTATCATTGTTGGATGTCAACATTTTGTTTATTATCTTAGTTTCTGTTTTGTTTTCATTCTGTTTTTGACATTGTACAATGATTTTACAAAAACAAATCGCTTGTGGTTTTTGTACGAGTTGTACTTGTAGTAGTACCGAGATTACGTGTAATGAATTCGCCGTGATACTTACATTAAATTAATTTTTAATAATTTTATTACTTTTTACCTTTTATGTTTTTTTTAGCTTTACCAATTCTATCCTTAGAAAAGTTTATTTTATATTTTTTGACCAGATCGTCCACAGATCAGTTTGTTATTCTTGAAATATTTCTTAAATCCCAAAATTTTTCCGAAATAAATTTGATCACATTGTCCTTCGGTTGTTTGTTAAACCTGGCTATCTAACATTGAGTATAAATCCACTTTTTAATTAAATTGAGATTTCGATGCCGTGTGGAAGAGAAAGATACGCCTCGTCGACTAGCATGTAGTTTTTCTTCAGTTTGAGTCCTGAAGTGTGCTAAACCAACTATATTTTTGGTTTTCCTTTCAAGCAGCACACAAAAAAAATAAAAAGTTTTATTTTTTAAATATGTTTGAAAAAAGTACCAAAATATGGAAAAAAGTACTCATTTGCTTGTCGGTCAGTACAATCTTGATTTTTCAATTTTCCATACTTCCCTCTGTATAATCAATATATAAAAACTTTTAATTTCAATATCACTTGAAAAAAAATTCAATATTAAGGGTTTTCACGTCACAAGTTGCACCATTGCGAAAACGCAAGAGTGCAAAAATATAACAACAACCACACAGACAATTAGTTGTGCGTAAATAATTTTCTTTGTGGTTGTTGTTATGTGTTTGCACTTTTGCTTTTTTGCAAGGGTGCAACTTGTGACGTGAATACCCTTATTATATGTCTGAAAAATACAATTTAACAAGAGTTCAATAAAACAAAACTTTGACAAAATCTCTACAAATTGTTTGTCATCATCGTAGGTCAGTAAAACTAATTTAAATAAGTATATTGGAAGATATTCATGTCAATGCATACAGTAAAGAAACAAATGTCCAGTGCGAGCTGTTATTCATTTCAATAAATTGAACAAGTTCATATAAGATAATTGCAGTTCATAACAAACGAAAGAATTGATTCATTTTAATTTTAATTAACAGAGTGATGCCAAACAGATTAAATATTGTAAATACCCTGCAGATAACGAGATTAGTCCATATATGCATGTAGTAGTAGTCCATAAAGGAGTAGGAGTTATCCAAAAATACTCCAAATATATGGTTAAAAGGTGGTCTATTTAAAATTACGATGTCCTAGGTGTAGACTATATAACCCAGTTTTGCATTACAACGGAGTAGTCTTAAAACTACTCCTTGTTCATACATAATCTAGTGGACTAGTTTTGAAACTAGTCCATGGTCTACTCCAGAGGATTACTTTTAACTTCTTTTGAAAACGAAGACATGTCGTTTCACTACAAACTGTTTTTAACCATGACATGGTCCATGCTTGCTTAACATTGGACCAGTCCAGCGAGTAGTCCATTTCATCAAAATGGATCACGTAGTCCAATATTATCTGCAGGGTAGTGTTCCTGAAAGTTTTTTGATATTTTATATTAAAATTGAAACGACTTGACACAATTGTGATATTTAAAATTTTAAAAAAAATTTTTAATTGACTTCTTTTTCTTTTCCTTACAATCACGTCATTAAATGGTTTTGAACCGTTTAATAAAAAAAATTACAATAATATTTTGTATTTTTTTTTTTTTGATTTAAAGCTATTTACTAAATATTTGAGGTAATTTTAAATGTACAATTTTAATTTCGTTTATATGTTTATCTTACACTAAAAATAATGATTTTTATTACAATAATAAACTACTTAAATAAGTAAATATGTAGTAAATTTTATGCATCTAAATTAACGAGATTTTCCTCTTCACCGAAATGTTTAACAATTTCGGATAAACTTTCATAAGTCCCGGTTGAGAAACCGGCTAAAGCTAATATTAAGATCACGATATTTTTAAAGTACATTAGAAATCTTATCGGTTTGCTGACGATATCACGTCCAACAATTATGTCAATAATTGGCGGGAAGACCAGAGCCAGGGCTGTAGAGCACAATGAACCGATGAGGGAGATGAATAAACCAAGAGCCGGCACAAGTTCAGCAATACCCACTGGAATGAAATTGAGTCATGGAATTATTTCAAACTTAAATTAATGAATAACAAAAGATTCACATCTAACAATAAAGCCAGTGATTCACTATCCTACTCAGTCGTCTATTTGTAAAAAAAAAACAATCGAGTGTCCTCATAAAGTTAAATAGTGTGACCTAACAATTAAATTGAGTGCCAGATTATTTGACGAGCGCAAATGTTTATGAAAATTTTCATAACATCATAGATTCTTTGCGATCATAGTTGTATTTTCTTATAAAGTAACTGAGTCATATGATTTTATTTTTTTTATTGATAGATTTTGCACACTTTTTTATGTCAAATAGAGTTCCATCAAATTTTCGTGCAAAATGAATCGCAAGATTGTGTAGGAAAGTGAATACCGGCCTCAAGACAACTTACAAGTCACCGCCACTAAAAATGTGCGAAATGTTAAATTTCCAGTAAAAGGATGAGTGTAACATTTAAATAATTGTATCACCGAAGGCAACATAATCTGAATAGCAATGTGAAATTGTAAGGGATAACCGAAGAGCACACCCATTGACACCATGATTTTAACAATTTGTGCGCCACTGTTAGGAAAATAAATTAAAAGTAATTTTTGCGATTAATACAGTATTTAAATTTTAATTTACACTTACATCGTATCGCCTAGATTCAAAGTCAAACTACCGGCCACATTTTCGCCCCATTTCATATAGCCCACAAAACCAGCCGCCATAAACATTAAGGTAACCTGTAATAAAAATCACAAAAAGTTTCATGAAAACTATAAAGTTACTAACTCCTCATAGATACTTACGAAAAACATGCCCACATTCAGAACACCCAATGGACGATCAAAATTGTTGGGATTTTCCATGGCGTTTTTAAGCGGCAACACCAAAGCAATACCCTCAAAGGCAAAAATGGCGGTACCGAAATATAAAGCCAACTGCATCGGATCAGTGTAAAGATTGCGCTCCGCTACATTCGGCAAACCATCCTTTAAGCCATAATACATGGTTATGCCTAAGCCACAAATCATGCAAATATTCGCTATAAATGACACTGGAGTCAGCCACTTTAGATTGGTGATCATGGAACTCAGCCAAATGGGCACAAATGTTATTAACATAACTAAATGCACATCAATGTTAACATTATAGGCCAAAAATATCTTAAATTTAAATAAAAAAAATTTATAAAATGTCTCAATTGTCTAACGCTAAAACTCACCTGCTTTATGTTTGTACTGATGAACACAAAATATATACAACAGAACCCCAATTGTGTGACACATATGAATACATTAACCAATGTCTTCATTGTTTTTGACAATTTTTGCAATTTTTCCGGACCCGTTTCGAAACACTGCTCAACCGTTTCAGCAAAATCCGGATATTTTTCAGTGTTTTTAAGATTCTTCATTTTAACCGAACAATTGATCAACATATGCTGACAGTGTATGGAGAACAAGGCAATGATTACCGTTAGTATGGGTGCCACAACTAGACCGCCATGTTTAAAAGCGAAACCCATGGCAAAGAGACCTGGCCCAATGTTGCCCTTAAAGAGATGTATAATAGACTGAAAATAGCTGTAGATGGTGCGTTTTGATGTAGCTTTTAATATCTTATATATATGTATGTATTACGGTTTTGGGGCCAATTTTCAATATTTACCTGGTCGGAATTTCCTTTTTAATATGATCATGAAGATTGGGAGTCTCTGAGTCATTTGATGGAGGTTTCTTTTGCTGTAAAAAAAAGATTTTTGAAATGGATTTCTACAATATAATTTTTGTGCTTAGAAATTCAAAATTGTGAGTTATGGAAAAAGTTTTTTTTATTTTGGTTTCGTTAACCTGTTTGGTTTTGGGGAATGTTTTTCAAACCAATTTTAAACAAAATCGAGAAAATATTGATTTCCTCTATAGGGACTTGTTTAGGTACGGATTTCAAAGAAACTAATGACTATATTTGGTCGACCCATCTAGGGGCATCTTAGGCGCTGCAGGGGCCAATTTAAGAATTTCATTAAACGGCCATATTTGTATGGTTGAAATTCTTAAATTTGGCCCCTGCAGCGGGTAGGATGCCCCTAAATGGGTCAAATGTATGGCCGACCCACTTCATTTTTCATCTCAATCATTTATTTCGAACAAACCTACCCGCTTTCTCTATTCCTAAAGGGGGCTCCCATACAAAATGTTCAATGCAGTCAAGAAATATATTGAAGAAAAGTCCCATAAATGCCCAGGAGTCGCTAGTGAGATATAATGTATGACCGACCTCAATTAATTTTTTGTCCTTAACATTTTCTCATACTTGCCCTTTACTCCACTTCTTAGGGGTGCACCCATACAAATATTGCGTTTTATGAAATTCTTAAATTTATTAAAATTTTAAGA
Organism: Pollenia labialis; assembly: GCA_949318255.1. Classification (NCBI taxonomy): domain Eukaryota; kingdom Metazoa; phylum Arthropoda; class Insecta; order Diptera; family Polleniidae; genus Pollenia; species Pollenia labialis. The sequence continues at coordinate 158,977,208 of OX439142.1, forward strand.
CCCGTTTTCACAACTTACCGATAGCTAAAGGAAGGATTTTATCGACCGTATAAAGAGTGTTCCATTATTACAACTTCACTTTAACCTACCAGGTAGGATGAACCTTAATTTACTTTATCGCTCACTTTAGGTTAACGTTAAGTTTAAATAATGGAAGACTTTTTGTAAGGCCGGTTAAAGTCTACTTTTAGCTATCGGTAAATTGTGAAAAGGGCCTTAAGACTTTTGTGAATAAAATCAAAAGCTGCTAACAGATTTTTACCATTTATGGCTTGTTTTGTTTGCAGCTTCGTTTTTTATATTTTAAAAAATAAAAATTTCGAAATTTTGATAAAAAATTATTAATTTTCCAAAAAAAAAAAAATTATGTTTCTAAAACGACTGCTCATATCAGAAAAAAGTTTTACTTTTTTAAAGGATTTTATTGCGGAATTTCGGTTTTTTAGTCATTTCAATAAACTAAACCGTTTTTGAGTTACGCGAATATATGGTGTGCAACCTCCTCCATTTTCGAAATAACGGTATATCTCGAAAACAAGAGCTAACCTAAAAAAAACGCCAAGTGCCGAGCTTGTCTTAAAAAAAGTGTTAATTTCGAGCACAGTGTAATTATACTTGGTAAATTGCAAGTCAAATCATAGATTGTGCACCAATTTAAATGAAAAAGGGCTCAAGAAATTTAGCTGCAAATCACTAGACCAAAAAAACTTTTTATAGGTATTTTTTATTTGCTATGAATTCTGAAAAACAAAAATTTTTTAATCAAACTTTTATGATATTCCTGAAACTACCGAGCAAATTTAGAAAACGGCCTAAAAATAATTTTAAGCTCAAAATTCGGATTTTTCTTTTTTATTGAATTGGAAGAACTCTTCTAAAGGTATTCCACTATATGTAGTGAAAGTGCCTTTATTTTTTACTTAACGCTATATCGCGAAAACTAGACCCGATGAAAAAAGGAAATGGTCGCAGATTAGCGTCCAGCATTCCAAATAATTTAAGAAACAACTTTTATTTCTAGCAAACGAAAAACTTTATCGAAATTTTTAAACATGTGTAGTGAAATTACTTTGTTATATCAGATGTGTAAAACTTCTGTTGGAAAGCACCAAATTAATTTGTACTTTTTTTTATTATTATTTTAAAGTTTCACGGTTTAGCGATAACGTAAGAAGTGAAAGTTTTTATTATATAATGTTTGCGTTTATTTTTTACCACTATAACCACTGTGCATAAAAACGTTTATTTAGTTGCTTTGCAAAATCCAATAATAAAATAATTTTTTTTAATTGTTTTCATTAATTAAGATTTTCGTTTTCAATAGTGGACTTTGTCGTTAGAAAAGTTGATGCAATTATAAAGAAATAAAAATAAAAAACCGTAAGATTTGCAATTTAAATAAGCCATTTTAGGCAAAAGATGTATTTATTCTTTACAAAGCGATCACAAATTTATTAATGTATTAAAAATTAAAAAAATTTAATTTTTTACAAAAGAATATTTTTTTCCATTTGCAATTTAAATAGAATGTACAAACAAATTAAACACTTGACAAATGGAAAAAATTAAAAGCAGAAAAAAACATTATTTTCCGAAATTTATTTGGGCTGGGCAAATGACACGTTAAGCCGTATAATGTAGTCACGCGTTTCCAAAAGAAAGAACAATAGAAATATTTTTGGGGCAGCATAACATAATTTTGTCAAAATATATTTATTTACGGGCATTAATAGATCTTAATAGAAACAAAATATAAGTCTTTTAAATTGCCATAATTGTTATCTTATCACGTTTTATTTATGATTTAATAAAAGTCATAAAAACTCAATTTCATTAAACAAAATAAAAAAATACTATAAAAATTAACAGTTTAAAAAGATAAAAAAAAAATAAATAAATTGAAGCAAAGTTTGTTTCTTTTTTCTCTTATTCTTTTTGTAAAGTGTCAGTGATCTTTAATAGCAGTTTCGATACAAAAGCAGTGATCATTTCTTGATCAAATTGAATTCACACGCCGACACACGTTTTGAATTAAAAGCTGAAAATTCGAAAGATAAAAGAACTCAGACTATATCGCAAGATTTGTCAGGAAAAAGAGGTCAAGAACATTTAAAACTAAAAAAAAATTATTTTAAGGGAACTAAAAATAGCATGTTTAATGAAGCAATAAATTTGTGATTTGCTCTTTAACTGCATATGACGTCAAAATGACGTTTTGAAAGACCAAACTGTATGAAATTTTGCACTCAGGACAAAGCTAAATGTTCTTTGCCTACATTAATTCGTTTTCCATTTTAATAATTGTAATGATGGAACACTTTTTGTGTTTCCGATAACATTCTACCATTAGCTATCGGTAAGTTGTAAAAACGTGAGTTAGTCTCTTTATGATGTTATGGGAAAATTAAACGACTGAAAGTAAAGACTCGAATCAAACATAACGTAATGTTGCGATAATAAAATCTCAAATATGTAATACAACAATATGAAATTTAAATATTTATTCGGTTTGGTTTTCTTCTGAATTCTGAATACGAGTTTGGCTAAATCTTTTATTTATCTTCAAACAATTCTTGAATATATTGCCTTCTTTCTACTTTAGATTTTAAACTTCAAACTACTGTTCTAGTTTTTATTAATGAATTTTGGTCGTCATTATTGTTACCCAGCCAGTGACAGTAAGTAATTTCTTTGTGCGCTCAATAAAGCGACAAAAAACCTGTTACTATTAATTATGTATGTACTTGCAAAAACAGACTTTAGAAATAAATGTTAATCTATACATTTATAAATACATATAATAGAATTACAGTGACTTACAAAACAATCTGAAATACCTATATCCGTTTAAAGGTTTGACACAAGATCAGGAATTGTAAATACTCATGAGGCCAGTTGTACTAATATTTAAGTCGTAAACGGGGAAGAATAAGTCCCGGAAAATCCACTCGTTTTCCTCTCCTCGGGAAATTGGCATATATCGGGTGTTTTTTTTTAGCTGTATGATAACTTTTGATATCGATAACAGTGTTGAAATTTCTATTCAGTAAGGTTTGGCAAGTCATAAAGGCCCAGTTAGGCGAACGTTGCTGTACTCGTAATGCACCGCACCGTACTGTAAGCACGTTGATGCACTTATAGAACATTTAAAATCGTGTCATATGTTTTTCCCATACATAAACAAAAAGCAGGGATTGCAGATAATATTGGACTTTATTAGTGATATTTCTAGTCCAATAAAACTATAAAGAATTAAATTTTATTCTGATAGCAATATTTATTACGGTTTTAGGCGTAATAAACTGTTTTTCGGGAGCAGGGGATACATGGGGCCTAGGGTAAATTATGGACTGATTTTCACGAAATATTATAGTGTGATTTCCTGTCGAAAAATCGTATACCATTCCGTGCATGTTAGATTTTGTAACAAAATTATCAATTTTTTAGGGTGGTGGTTCCACATTTCAATTCATAGCTCTGATCATACTGAACCGATTTTGCTGGATTTCAATCCCAAACTTGGATTTTCGAAAGATAGCGAGTTGTCAACGGACAGACAGACGGACATGGCTAAATCGACTTAGATCAAGGAGCCAGAATATATGTACTTTATGGGGTCTGAGATGAATAATAAAAAGTTTCAAACGGAATGACAAACTTAGTATGCCCTCTTCACAACTAATTGTGGTTGAGGGTATAAAAAAAAAATTAAATCTGTTCGCGAAGTTCATAGAGCACTTCATCCGTTTTACGAAGCTCATTTCTGGTTAGTGGCTACGTCAATAAGCAAAATTGCCGTATTTGGAGCGAAGACAATTCTTTAAGCCTTTAACGATTGTTGCGTTCACACGCTTTGTCGAAAGTGTGAATAGCGAGTGCTATCAAGCCATGCTGACATGAATTTTTGTATTCAAATGTCAAATTAAATAAATGTAAAATCAATTTGGTGCCAACTTTATTTCAAGAAGTGGTTCTGTTCACTGGTCCTCCTCGTTTATACGATTTTAGGCCTCTGGATTATTTTTATGGGGTTATGCCCAGTTATTGGCTTATGTCGACAAACCAGCAACTCTTGAAGCATTGGCAGCCAATATTCAAGCCACCATTGCAGCCATGTACCTCGTAGACGCGGCGGTCATATACCGGAAATCATATTTAAAAAATAAAAGAAATGAAAAATTTTGTTAATCATACGAATTTTCCAAAAAAACATTTTTGTTAACGTTTTTAAAATTTTGTATTTTAAATGAAATTTTTTCAATTTTGGTTTATAAAGGGTGGTTAAATTTTAAGGGCCGATGTTTATTTTGAATAAAACACAAATTATTTAGGAAATTATTGTCATTTCTTTTTATTTTGTATGGTCCAAATTTTCGAGGACGCGGAGGCATTATTGAGGTTCTATGCCGTTAATGTGCCGAATTATCTTATCCTTTAGCTTTTGAATTGCTACTGGCTTATCGACGTACAGCTTTTCTTTCAAATAACGCCAAAGAAAGAAGTCCAACAGTGCCAAGTCACATGATCTTGGCGGCCCATTCCATCATTCGCTCGAATGCAACAATTCTGCTTATTGACGAATCCACTGAGGTGAAAATGTGCCTCATCACTGAAGATGATTTTCTTTGAAAATTGATCAACCACTGCTGCCATTTCTTGCCACCAATCTGACCATTGACGATGTTTGGAATGGTCAAGAGGATTAAGTTCTGCAAATAATATTGGACTACCTGATCCATTTTGATGAATTGGACTAGTCCTTGGACTGGTCCGATGTAATGCAAGCTTGGACCATGTCATTGTTAAAAAGACTGTAGTCAATTGATATCTCTTCGTTTTTTAACGACATGGAGTAGTTCTAAGACCACTCCTTTGTAATGCAAAGCTGGGTTTTATGGTCCTACCCTAGGACATCGTTATGTTAAATAGGCCCTGTTTTTTCCATACGTTTGGGTTACTTTTGGACCAGTCCTAGTCCCTTTTGGGCTACACTTTACACGCGTATGTGGACTAGTCCTAATACTTGCAGGGTTATATCAGCAGTAAAGTTGCCATAATTAAATTAAAAAAATCCCGGAAATTCCCGTACAAATTTCCCGGGAATCTTGTCCCGGGAAATCCCGTTTGAAAAAACCAGTAGGGTAGCACCTCAGGGAAGGGATCAGAAAAATACATTTTACCCTTAATCTATGGATCGATTCCAGCTTTTTTTTCAACTTTGTGCGCAAAAAGGTATGTAGCCCCGCATAGAGTATTATTTTATTAAAAATTTGATTTAAATCATTTACTAAAAATTGTTTAAAATTTTTAACAATTGTTACTTGTAACATTTACTGTAACATATACTTGTAACATTTACTTGTAACAGTTGTTACAAATTTGTAACAATTTTAGTAAATGAACACAGCTATTGTTAGTATATTGCTCAACTACTACAGTTGATGTAAAAAATTTCAAAGTATTAGAAGATGTCGTTTTTGATCTTATCAGTAATTAATCAATTAAAAATGTTTGGCTTCGAGGCCACACGTTCAAGATTTTGCTTTTAAGTCGATCACACGTGCCGGTTCTCAAATTTCATTCGAATTTAAAGCTAAAACGTTCGATGCACGCAATCTGAAAATCAATTTATCATTTTTTATTAATTTAAATTAACGTTTAACACAGATCAACGCGGCAAAAATTAACATGAATTTGTAATCAACTGTTTGGCTTGAATTTTGAAAATTGGTACAAAACTTGAAAGAAATATCGAATCCAGAGGTCGTTTAACTGCAAAAGGTATGAAAGTGTTAGTATGTTAGTAAAAGTCCAGACATCACCTAAACAAGTTTATTGCGGTTATAACTTGCCACTGGCCCACTGGGAGGCACGCCCAAGGGCTGGCGCTCCCTTACAATGATCTATGTAGAAGTTGCGGTGACGAGGAGGAGGAAGAGTCAACGGTACATCTTCTTTGTCATTGCCCGGCATTCGGAGATCTAAGACACAGACTGTTTGGTCGAAGAACCCCTGGAGACCAAACTTGTCTCTCTAATATTGATTTAAACAGGATGCACTCCTTTATCGAATCGACTGGGTGAGAATATTAGCCACTAGGTAACATAATACCCTTGGGAAACGGCGCGACATGGTAACACAACGGGAACTAATTAATGGACCCACGTCAGCTGTGCTTGATAGCGGCTGCCAATGGAACCTAACCTAACCTAGTAAAAGTTTGTATTTGTATTGTAACTTAAACGGCACAAACTTAACTTAAGACCTGAGAGTAAAAAGTTTAATTTTTCCAAATAAAAAATGTTTTGAAATTCTGTATAAGCGATAAAGATTTTCTAAACTTCCCAATAAACTGAATTATTCATCCCTATCGCAAGCAACTACTCCCATGGAAATATTCCCATATTTTTATTTCGTATTATGAATAACTCTCATAACAAATTTTTTGGGAATGAATTTTCAATTTAAAAAAATTGGCATCGCCAATGCACAATATACATTTTTACTCCCAAAATATTTCCGATACCGATTTGTTGGGAATGGTAATATAGGTTTGCTTCCAATATAACATATTCCCATAACTTTCGCGATAGCTGGGATTATTTCTACAAAATGGCGTATTATTTACATATTCGTAATTGTACAGAAGAGAATACTATAAATAAAGAACAGTGAGCTTAGAGATGATTTCACGAGTGACTTTTAAATTGGAAAATCTAAAATATAAAAATAGGATTCAACCTTAAAGAAATAGAAATTAAAACGAAAACTAAAAAAAGACCAAATATCAAAGAAATTTTAGTGTCACATTATTTTAAATGAAATCCCAAAAAATTCTATTTACAAAAAATGGATTTACCAAGATTTTCCCATCTAAAAAAGTATGCACAATTTTTTGAAATTTGTATCAAGAGTATCAAAAAACTCGTGGTCAAAATCTTAAAATTAGAACGCAGAGTTCGTTTTGCTACGTTGATTTTCACTGTGAATCTTTATAAACAACTTCTATGTATTATATGCATGTGAACTCTACGTGCTAAGAGCAAGTATCTATTTATTTATATGTAACTTTTTTTTAAAACGTAGTTGAGCAGTATTTAAAAAATAAAAAGATTTTTTTTTGTTTAATAACTGGTTAATGACGAGCGCAAAAAATATAAAATTTATTTAAGTTGATGTTAAATCGTGATATAAGTGTGAATTTTTTATTTAAATATTAAAATCAATTTGAATTATTTTAAAACAAAAGTAATTAATTACCGTTTTTTTATGAGGCAAATTACAACGGAAAAACCTTTAGGTCAGTTCATTTCAATCATTTTGAAATAATTGCGCAGTTTTAGAAATGACGACAGAAAAAAAACTAAAAGTTAATTGTTCTATTAAAAAGAATTCGAAAAAGAAATTATAAAAGTAAATTTTTTTATTGTATTGTGTAATACATTCCGATGTTAGATAATTATGTTTTTAAAGTGGGATATTTTTTTAATTTTTTTATTTGCATAAATTTGGTACGCTCACAATATTCTGCACGTAAAATTAACTGAATTTGAAATAGGTATAAAATAAATAAAAATTCAGTTTAAAACCGGTATACCTATTTTTCATTTATTTTTAACGAAAGGTTCTTTTAATTTTTACTGTCAAAAATTTAACGCCACGTTCCGCAAAAACAAATAAATTTTCAGTTATTTTATATAAATTAACTACCAAAAATTAACTGAACATTCCGTAAAAACAAAGGAATATTCTCAGTTGTTTTATTAAATTCAGTAATTTTCGTTTGCTCCACAAATGAGCCGAATTTCTAAATAATACCAGACAGACACCTGTCCGCTTGCTTTTCTAATCAGAGAGAGAATATTGTTGTTTACTTATGTACCCTGTTACACACGCTTGTTTTTCTTTTGTTAAGGCAAATTCAACTACAGGTGGTGTCGCAACTACAACAATCCAAAAACAACATAAAAAACATAGGGGGTTTTGCATTGCATTGTTAGTGTTTACGGCTCGAAAAGTCAACCATTCTTAGCAAAACACTAACAAATCAAAACAAATAGGTTCGAACTGTCAAAATCAGAAGGCGTTTCGACACCACGTGTAGTTAATTCGCCTTGCTTTTGTTGAACTGACCTCGACTGTTTACAGAAAAACTATCAATTATAAGACACCAGCAGCCTGACCGATATGGTTTCGCAATTATTTTACTTTAAACATTTGATGTATTTAACTAAATAATTTTAACATATAAAAAATGGGAATTTGTAGCACAAAACAAGCAGATCGTTTTTTAAAGATAAGTAAACATTTATTTTTTAGTAGTTAAATTACATAAAAACCTGAATATTCTATTGTTTTAACGGAATATTCAGTTAATTTTTTTAAAGTTAATTTTTTGACAGTTAATTTATATAAAATAACTAAAAATTTATTTGTTTTTGCGGAATTCGCGGTTGAATTTTTGACATTAAAAATTAAATTAACTTTTTGTTATTTTAAATTAAATTTTTATTTAATTGTACATAAAGAAGAATTTTACTTAATCAACGGACAAAATTAACAGCAACTGAAAATCCGTATAAATACGCACTCAGTTTTTTAAATAACGGTTAGAATCAGTTAAAAATAAATTTGCTTGGAATTTTAAATGATTATTTATTTAAAAATGACTGAACGGAATACTTCTTAAATAAACTTAAGTCCGTTACTGTAATAATATTGTGAGTGCAGATATTGTAATATTAGCTCTGTTTCTTTACTTTTTGGGTAAAGTTCGTGAAAATGAAAGCAATCATAAATTTCTCTCACAAAAGTACGGGAACAGAAGAAACCATTTTAAACACAAAATAAAAAGTCAAAGTATTTTGACAGTCTTAACAAAACAATAAAAGTTAGGGCCACTTTTGAAAAATTGTATATTTTCTGAAGAAATATACTACTTTTACCAAAAATAGATCAATACAAACATTTTAACAATAACTTACATTATTTTTTTTATAATTTCAATATAAAACTTTTTTATTCAAGAACACTATTTTATTCCAAAAAACTTTCCAAAATGTTGTTCATTAACATTTTTTCTATGCCTTTTTTTGTGTTTATGTTTTACAGATGTTTGACAATTAACACAATTTGCACGAAGAAAAGGTTTGGGTTGCTTCGTGCAAGAAGAACAAGAAGAATTTTATTCTCTCAAACTCGCTCTCATTTACACAAATTTAAAGTACGGCAATGCTTTTCGTTCAAATCGGTATCCCAATGTAGAGTAAAGAAACAGAGCTATTATAGACTATATAATATATTTAGTGTTGCCAGAAGTGGGGAACAATCCCTAGAGGTAGGCTTTTGTCTTCTATAAAATAGTAGCGTACTTCTAATTAGATAGAAGTTTGTAATTCTTTAAATTTAAGGTATTTTTTATATCCTTTACGGGTGGGGGAGGTATATAAAGGATGGTTATTTCTACTATCTGGTAGCACGGAAATCAGTGCCTCCGGTGGCCTGATTTGCCTGTTGTTGTATTGTTGTGATATTAATGCCCAATTTTCAGGATACTATTTAAATCTCAATTAAGTTAATTTTTACATAAACTTAAATCATATTAAAATGCAAATTAATTTTTGAGTTTTATTTAAAAAGTCTTATTTAATTAAGATAAAAGTATGGTAGCACTACTACAAAATTCAAAAAAATATCATAAGCAAGTGTATTTATTTACAAGGTGGCCTCCAAAAACAGTTGTTTGCTATTGATTTGCCTGTTGTTGTTTCATTGGTTTAATATTGAGACCACCTTGCTAAGTTTTTCCAATGGAAACTTAAAATGAATTTAAATGAACCACATCTATGAATTAAGTTACATTTAAGTATTTAGTGAAGAAAGGAATTTTGTATTTAAAACGGTTTTAAACATACAAACAGTTGAAGAGTTGAAACATCTTTTTTAATCAATGAAAATTTATTAATTAAATGTTAGAAATATAAACATAATATTCTAAAAATACAAATATTTTTGTGTTTTAAAACAGTTGTTCAAAATAATGGTATTTTTTTTATTAAATTTGTCATATCCAATTTAATTTGTCGTTCAAAGAAGGAGCTACCAAAACGTAGAAATTTTCTATAAATACATTTTATTCTAAATGGCCATATAACAGCTGTGATTTTTTTCATTTCATTATTGTTCCAAATATGTACGCAAAAAATATAATTTTTTAAAAAAATACTTTTATTCATCGTATGTAAAAAGAAACGATAAAAAATGCTATTATTAATAAATAATATATTGAAATCCAAAAATAATAATTAACCATAAAAAAGGGTGTTTTTTTAGAAGTGTAAGTTGTCCTAAATCGAACAAAAGAAATTTGTTATCATCAAAGTTATTTTCGGGAATACAAAATTTATTATTAATACGATTTCCGTATGACGTGGATCACATTAAGGGCACAAAACCCTCCCACAAGAAAAAGTTCTCTAAGTGAACCTCATGGGCAGACTGGACCACAGGTAAGTATCTGTGCAGCAAAGCTAAATTTTATGTTAGCTTTTATTACAGTAAAAATGAGATAAATAAAACAAAAATTTATGAAAATGTTTGTCATTATCATTGAAAACAGCAGGAAGAAACTAAATTCATGATTACGTAATTATGTAAATGTGATGTTCGTGGATTCGAAGAAGTTTACCAATAATTAGTATTGTGGTAATTTTGTTGAACTATTTATGGTTTTTAATCCAAATTTTCAATATTTTTAATCAGGCTTAAGTTCATCAAATTTAATTTTTATTAAATTATTTTCTATGAAGAAAGGAATTTTACAACATGAAAATTAATTAAAATTGTTATTGATAATCATTTATTCTTGACTGACCTGAGGCGGCTGGTTACCCTGACATGTTTCGATCGCTACCACTCGACCTCCTCAGAGGGATTTGCCGTCTTACACTCGCAGCCATCGACGACTGCTGACGTCAATAGTCAAACATCAATCCTTAAACCAAATAATAGTTTAACCCTTTGGTAGATCGAACTTTGCTTTTTTTTTAATTGATTTTACATGTTTTTCCTTTACCTCTGTTTTTTCGTACTTTTTGTCAATAATTCTTATTGAAGTCCAAAGTACATTTTTGTTTTTTAATGTTTGTCTTTCTTTTTCTTGTTGACCTTTTTCACCAATAAAGCGGTAAATTTAAGTGTACCAATTTAGGGTTAACAAAATGTTTTTAAGCCAAAACTGTGGTTTTTTATGAATTTTTTAATAACACAAAATTTGTTTTCCTAATTTTTTCTTTTGAAAACTCTAACGATATCTCTGAAACTACTGGGCATATTTAAAACCAATTTAAGTACTGCTTAAATATTATTTCAATTTGTATATCTAAGCAGCAAATACCCGTTCTCACCGATGCCCCGGATTTCAGGATATTGACAAAGAAAGTGAAGCACAGTTTCCTCTTGCTCCTCATCAAGTCAACTTCTGCAATAGTCGTTAAACTCCACACATATTCTCCTAGCATGAGTTTCCACAGGCCAGTGCCCAATTACAACTGAAACCAACGATTTGGTCCCTATTGAACCTAAGAAGAGAGCCGATTCTACGCTCATCATAGCTAGACCACAGTGCCCTGGATGTAGAGCAGTTGGGCTCGCAGGTCTATCTCATCTGCGCAGTGCCAAAGGACTCGCGCTTAATAAGTGACTTACATTGAGCCGTTGGAAGGCCAACGAATTGATTAATGAATGTGTCTTCCACGCGACCCCCTCGTTTGGCCAGCTCATCTGCTGTCTGGTCACCCGGGCAGTCTGTCTTATGTTACAGCTCATTTGTTTAGAAGTTAGTTTGATTTGGGAATTTAACAATAACAAACTCCCGCCATGTCAACATTTACGAACTTAACCTTTATTACAGCAAGCATACCCGGGTATACAAACACATGTGTATTGTTATTATTTTTTCATTTTATTTGCATTTTTTTTCCTATTTTAAATTTTTTTTATGCATAAATACTTCAAATAACGGGTGTTTTATCAAAGACTTGTGCATTTTTTCTTTGCTTTCATGGATGAATATTTACAATGTGACTTTTAAGCAAAAACTTGAACTGTGGTTGACGTAAGGGAGAGGAATGAAAAAAATACCATATTCATGGTATGAGTTGTTCAATTTTATTCAAACATCAGAATATGTTAGAAAATACTTTTAGTGAGCATATCATGGAGTTTGAGAGCGGTGTGATAGCCACTTTCAGAGATACAGAGTTTTTAAAATTCAAAACATACCCAGGCGAGTAACTGTTAACATAAAGGTTAAACATTTTCTGTTTGTCACTCTGCTGATAAACGGTAGAGGCCGTCTTAATGCCCGTAATTTCAACAAACAGATATCGGTAAAAATAGTTTGGTAATTTCAACGTTAATTTTGCCTACGTGTTTTTTCCTTTATGTTTTCTTTTAAAATATGCCAACATTTGTATTTTTATTAATATTTTTAATTAACTGTCAAAAAGCGATGGTGTAAAATACACTACAGTACAACCAGTAGTTAAGACAAACATGTTAAAATTATCAAAAATTCTTTACACCATAGATAACTATACACAGCTTAATATCTGTTTGTTGAAATTAGGGGCATAAGTATTTTAGGAAAATGCTTCCCTGATCTAATTAGTGTTTGAAAATGTTCAAAAAACAATACATACATAACAACTTATCATAACAAAAAACATGCGAAAAAAGAAAATGAAAATTATTACAATTTGGCGGAAAAAATTGGTTTTTGGACCATCGTACATTGTGGAGCCACCATTAAATCCAGAATAACTTATCATTTGGTGCGCTTTATGGGCAACGATGGTCAGAATGTTACAGTAAACGGTAGGCAGTCAAATGAATGCTTTCTTATTGGTGCCGCAATTGCACAGATGTGCAGCCAAAAATACCAACCAATAGTCAGTTCGGTGCCTGCTTATTTCTAAAATATATCTTGATTTATTGCAACTGTTGTGTTTAAATTAGACCTAAAGATTAGGTCATGTGTGAGCCAACCGCGGCGGCCAAATGCCCGAAATCTAAAAAATCTGAAGTCAATTTAAGGAATGTTTAAAACGATTTTCTTTGTTTTATTCCAATTAAAAGTTCTCCGCCTCTATAGAAACACCCGATACTTTCCAAATTCGAAATATGTTTTTAATTTAAAATATTATCTGTCAGCAGGAAAATATTTTCACAAGGTTAAAAACAAATATAAAAATGTACACTTGAGTATGGATATGGATATAAACATGTGTGTATATATAAACATGTATTTACTTTTATTGTATACATAAATATTATTGTTGTCAAAATCAAGTACATACGCAATTTTTCCTCATGACGCTGATATAATGACTGACCTCTTGCAAGAGGCAGGGAGAAATGTTATAAAATATAAGTAGTACAAAAAACAAAAAAGAAACGGCTAAAACAGCTTGTCATATGTAAAATTAGCTTTTAGCCCATATCGTCCCAATGTTCGATTTTTCGGACAGCAAATTTAACGCGTTTTTGTAATGTTTTTAGTCTTTTAAGGTAAGACAAAGAACTAATTTTTTTAAAACAATTATAGGTATATTGTAAGTGGTTATCTACAAATAAGAAAAAATAAAAGTTGTTACCCACTTCACTCCTCCCTTGTATAAAAAGGGGGAAGAAAAACCTTAATTTTAGCAAAATTAAAAAAAAACTGAAAACTTTGTATACAAAATATTAGTAGTTTTTTTTATCAATTAAAAAAATTGTTTAAAAAGTATTTAAATTTAATTAATTTGATAATTGAATCAATTATTTTTTTTTTTATTAATACGATTTCCGTATGACGTGCTAAATTCCCAGTTTTTCATATTTGAAAAATACACTGAAATTTATTGTTGAGGGAAAGCTAGCTTCTATGCGCATTTCACTGGTTGCTTAGGCCAGCTCATCAGAAAACCGTTTCCAAAGATTTTAGAAAGGCCAAAAATATTATACAAATAAAACCCTAAAGCGAATAAGAATTATAAACACTAAAAGTCTTACTTGTAACAATATCAAAGCCAAAACAAAACACCAACATTAAACAGTGAGTTTATCTTTTCTTACATTCCCCTACAATTGGTTGGGTTCTTTTTTGTTGAAAGAAAATTAAATATATAATTTTGATTTAATTAACATTTTAGTTGTTTTCAATTAAATTTTAAATAAATATTTTTATTAAATAACAAAAAATGTTTTCGTTTGAAATAAAATAATTTAGACTTGTGGAATTGTCGTTGGAAAATGTCAAAATCAATCAACACATTGTTTGAAATGGCAAAGTTTTTTGATAATTTTTTTAATTAAAATTAAAAATATCATTTATTGAAAAAATACTCATAATTTTAAATTTTTAATAATCAAATAGGTGCAAAATCAACAAATGCGTTGTTTGGTTCTATGAATTTGGTGATTAGAGAAAATTTTTAATTTTTTATTTTATATTTTAAATATAACAAATAAAAAAAGTACGAATTGAAGTGAATATAGCAGCTGTAGCTGAGAGTGTAACCATTGGTCCAAATTTTTTCAAAATTAAGGAAAATCAGAGCACTCAGGGGATGACCTCTACTAAAGCATCGCATTGGGTTGGAACTAGGAAAATTTGTTATGGGAAGGAGAGAAGAGGTAGTAGTGCCTTTGAACATTCGACTTTAAGGAAGGTTATTCCAATACAAGCAGGCCGGCCAAAAAACGAATTTTCCCTATTATTATCTGCAGGAGACCAGAGTCTCTAATGGGAATGCAACTCGCAAGCCCCGCCCTGATACTTGAGCTCACTACCAACTCGCCTACAGGGGCACTCATTGCATTGTCTGCATTATTATTTTGGCAGTTTTTCTGTTAACCAAATGCAACTTTCATAAACAAATATGAATTAATTAATTTTGCTTATTAAGTAAAAAGTATAGAACAATTTACATTTTAAATAATTTTCTATGACCGGAAACTTTACTGTATTACCGGCGGAAGTTTAATTTTAAATGTAAATAAATTTTATAATTTACTTAGAGCAATTAAACATTTATTTACCTTCATTTAGAAAAAATTAAAAATTTTCTTATTTACATAAATTATTAAAATCTTTATTGGCCTTAATTGAATTGCCCGTTGTTATTAAAAATTTAATTGTAATGTAAAATATTTAAATTACTATTGTTGTGGTTATATGTACAAAATTTTAAGACAAAATATTTAAAGATTTTAAAAATTTTGAAAATTTTATTATTATTGACTGCATGAACAATAAGAAACTTTTGTATTATATTTTATATAAATCAAGATCGTTTATATTTTATTTAAATACTTTTGAAAGAAATTCCTTAAAAAAAAACCAAAATAACAAATACAGCAAAATTTTATTTAGCATTGACAATGAAAATAAAAACAAATATAATAAATAAAAAATAAATAAATAAATAGAATATTCACCTAGAAAACCAAATTAAATAAAAAGAAAAAGTTAAAAAAACAAAACTGAAATTAATTAGAAAACATGTAAGAGTGCTATATTCGGCTATACCGAATCTTTTATACCCTTCACCATGGTGCAGTAAGTACAGAATGTTATATATATACTGTTATTTAGGTAAAGATTAATCTATTGTTTTGCCACGCCCACTCCTCTAATACCGCACACATTTTGTCGGATGTTGTGTATTGAAAACCAAGATGCTTGTACCAAACAGACGGACATCGTCAACTGCGCTATACATGTGTGTATTTGTTATGTGTTAAAAAAAAGTCTAGACAATAAATTATTAACATCCTACTTATACTCATAAGGTATATTGTTACTTTCAGTGATGGGTAGAAAAATAACAACAACATGGGATTTTATGAAAAAAGTTAGAGGCAGTCTTGGTTTTTTTCGAATATCTCAGCCATCTATGGACTGATCTGGCTAAATTTCAAAAGAAAAATTGGACGGATTAGATGTGACAGAAATCTATGACGAGCAAGTCCCGATCATATCTAGTGTCTACGGAAACTCCATTTCAACCGACAGACAAACATCGTTAAGCCAACTTCGCAACCCATAAAGATTAATAATACATATACTTTTTAGGCTCTAAGAAAAATATTGTAGTAATTACAAACGGAATGACAAACTTATACATATTTACCGTTTTTCGTTAAGATAAATTTTTATAATTAAATCTAATATCAAATTTTAGAAACAAATGACTGACGGAACACTAGCAGCCCAATCAGGGCTGTGGAGTCGGAGTCGGAGTTAAAGAGTCGGAGTTGATGTTTTGTGCCGGAGTCGGAGTCGTAGTACCCACAAAAACTCGCGACTCCGACTCCAAAGTTTTTCGGCATAAAAAATTTCCAAAATAAAAATTATCTTCTTAAAACACATTTAAAATTTAAATAAATGGTTTATGAATACTGCTCTTATGTGCTGTTTTGAAATGACAGATTTTTGTAATTAAAGAATTTTATGACAAATATTTAACAAATCTTTTCCTATTAAACAGGATTTTAAACCAAAAATTATAAGAATAAGGTTAAAGTTTATTAAAAATAACTTCCAAATTCTTGCGTTTTGCGTTTGCGATTTCCAGCACACCCCTGATCAATTTTGCTACATAATCAATCGCCTGTCATTTGGAAATAGCACAGTAATGTTTGCGTACGGTAATTGCTCTCTAATTTTTAGAAGGCCGAAAGGTAATGAAAAAATAAAAGATAACATCACTGAGTCTCATATACATTTAGCATCAAGATTATAGTAGGAGTCGGAGTCGGAGTAGGAGTCGGAGTCGCACTTAAAAAATTTCAGCATTTGGAGTCGGAGTCGGAGTTAGTACTTTTTTCGAACGACTCCACAGCCCTGAGCCCAATTATGAAAAAAATTCCCCGGGAGTTTTCTCCATTCTCCCATTTGTCCTATGTAAATTCAATTGTAATAATGGGGGAATTTTTATTCATAAATGGGCTGTAGGTCATTAATATATAACATCAAAAATTATTAAAAACATAAAATTAAAGAATTTTTTAAGTAGTTATGGTATAAACACAACTGGGAACTTCGCATAGTACGACGAATTCGTCGGCAAGAATTTGTATAGAATTCCAGGTATTAATGCGACTTGAATTTAATATAAAAATGTTTATCCATTTAAATCTTTTTTAACTATGAATAAATTTTATTAAAATTTATTTATTTGTTAACATTTATTTATTTGACCATATTTCAACAAAAAAAAAACATAAAAAACTTTTAATTGGGCGTGTTTTAGAATGTTCGAATCCACTCGAAAGTGGATTACTTAAGCATTTTTGGTGTTCTGCATATTGATTTAGCAAACTCAAATTCGTTTTTTGGTTTTTTTCATATTTTGCAATTTTTCGCGAATTGTAGCCATGTTCGCGATTTGTTCCTGTAAACTGTCTGATTCTTTACTGCATTAACGATTTATAATAAATAGTAGACTTTGCTATCATGCCGCTGTTAGAAATTTTTTTGAGAATTTCCGCTAATTTAGCAATTTTTAACGAATTTTTGCCATTCCTAAGTGACTTTTAATAAATTTTATGAGTTCTTTGAAAAATTCAAAATTTTCGCGAATTTTTGCTATTTTTGCAAACTTTTTTATGTTATTTTCGAATATTTTGATATTTTTAACTGATTTAGCGATTTCAAAAAAATTTTTGGGTTTGTTTAAAATTTTGCAAAATTTCGCGAATTTTAGCCATTTTCGCGATACGAGGGATTTTTATATGTAAGGGCTGTGATTCTTTACAACTTTAACGATTATTAATAAATATTAGACATTGCTATTATGCAGCTGTTAGCAAATTTTTGCGAATTTCCGCTAATTTAGCAATTTTTACCAAATTGTTGCCATTCCTTATTGTTAATCAATTTTGTGGCCTGTTTGAAATATTAAAAATTTTCGCGAATTTTCGCCGTTTTTGCAAATTTTAGCCAAGTTCGCAATAGAAACGATTTTTCCTGTGATTCTATTTAGCTGCGGGGAGCTGTTCCCGACCCAATTTATTCGTCGTTCGGCTGCGTAATGGAAATAATCCTATCGCAGTGTTCGCTACGCAGGACGAATTTCGGGCTACGCAATGATTGTGTGTACACATTTTGCTTACATACACATGTGTTCTATTTCTGCCGACGAACATTCGTTGCGAATAATTCGTCGTTCGTCCCAGTTGTGTTTCTTAGAATCTTAAATTGTTAAACATTTTTTGTTGTTAAAACAAAAAGGTAATAAAACAAAATTTTCAAGATCACTCAAGCCGAAAAGATTTCTATTTCAATTTAGTTTTGTTTTTGTTGTTTTCGCTTAAGGTCAATTACCTTTCAATTAAAAACAAAAAAGCTAAAAATAAAAGAAATCAAGAATTCAAATTAACGTAAACATATAGTAATTTCATCTAAATAGTTAGTTAAACAAGCACAATTTGATTTGCACATAATCGGTTTAGACGAATTTCGTGTAATCTCTAGCGGGAATATTTCAAAACAACTGCCAAAATTCTTTTTCACGCCAAAAAGAATTAAAAATAAGATCTAACAATAAAAATTTTCTCGCTTGTCAAATAAAAAAAAAAAAAACAATTGTGAAACTATTTTACTAATTTTGTTAATTTGAAATTGTCACGTTGGATTCGAAAAAATGCTTTTTATACCCATCATCTAGACTCGGCAGATCGAAATCGGAAGAAGCTTGGTATTCAAAAGATAGAGCCTGATTATTCCTGACATTCAAAAGAAAAAGCTTGACTTTTCTTGACAATTTAAAATTCAGATCAATTAACAAAAAAAAAAAAAAATATATTTATTATATTATTTACACCCTTCACCACAGGTGAAAAAGGTATATCGCTGGCTTATCATGTAAAGGCTCTAATTCCACTTTTTTAAGAAATTGGGATTAAAATGCGGTAATGTGCAATAAGTAAAAATACATTGTTTACAAAGAAAAAAACACAGTTATCTCCTTTTTGTTGTTGTATTGTAGTGATGAGCAAAAGCGCTAAGTCCAATTTATCACAAGAAAAAGCTCTAAGTCCCAATTAAAAGTACAGTTTAATTATTTCTCTCAAATTGTTCAATCACATTTTGATTGTTTTTTGTCTCTCCTGTAAAATTTTCAAATATGGACTTAGGGCCTTTACATGTTTAGCCAGCGATATATGAATAAAAAAGTCCGTTGATTTAGGCCACTCATTAGCTATACATTCTTCTTTTAGCAGTTTATATTCTTATAGGCCTTGAGATACAAGTTCCCATAGCTACCTTCGGCAATTCTTTTCCCCCTTGTTTTAAAAAATTGAATGGAAACTTTTTTAAATTCCGGATTTGACAAAAGACATTTTTTTCTCGATTCTTGGCACTTGAAATCAAGCCTGTCTGGCAGCCCTACCTACACCACTAGTGGTGAATGGGGTTACTAAGTTTTTATTTACTGTGTGAAACCTTTTTAATATTCATCTAAGACCACCTTCAGCCATGTTCGTCGGTCGGTATGTCATAATAATCCGTTGTTTGAAATTAATTTCTATTATTTCATTCTTAAAATATTTTCAAAAACTCACCAAGCAAATCGAACATTTCCAGGCCTGGAATAGTTACGAAATTTTTTAAAATATGTATTTAAAAATTAATCGCATATTAATTATACGATATACCACACTTTTGTATGAAAATTACCAGTAAAAAATACAACATTGTATAAATATTCGATTATACAACAAATACTTTGGGCAAATGTTTCAAAAATAGTAAACTTTTTTCATTTTAAATTTTTATAAGTTAAAAATATTGAGTAAAATAAATATAATTTTTTATAAAAAACGACCTCAAGCTTATGCCATGTTTCCACGACGATTTGAATCACCTGCTTCGCTCTCTGAATCATGTTAATGAATCACGGTGTTTATACGACTTATCTACTTGCTTCGTTTTGACAGTCGTCTTTAAAAAACAAATCAGCGTTGTCAACTTTGCATTTTCAAAACGCACCAAAATGGTGAAAAAACGCAGCAATTTCAGACTTTTTTTTATTTAAAATATTTATTTAATTAATTAATTCTGCATAACATTTTTATATGAATAATACAGTAGAATCGCAAATTGTCGTTCAAGAGGAGTTGTGCACTTTAAACCAGCCGGTGCAAATTAAATCTCAGTTAATTTATTAAAAAAAAGTAATTTAAATAAATTAAGTGTGTTATTTTGGAAAAATCTTTGCTTATTTTTGCATTTTTTACAATTAAATACCCCTTAGAAAATTTAATACATAGTTCAAAAAAGTTAACAACTCATGGAATATTTCGGTCTATTTTTTTCGCGATTCTACTGTAACACAATAAAACAGTCTTTAAAGTTCAGAGTTTTTAGAAAGAATAAATAAAACTTAACAAACATAAAAAAGCTACACAAATTAGTTTGTTTTCATACAAGGCGAATTCAACAAGGTAAACTCTTTAGAGCAACTGCTCGTCAGCTGTTACATCCCATTCGTCAAAATTTTCTTTTTTAATTGTTTTGTTTTAATTACATACATTAAATTGTCGAAGTTAAAATTTTTTGAGAAAAAACTTATTTGTTGTGAAACTTTTATTAAAATTGATTACAAAGTACGTATACTTACTTGTTTTTCAATAGCTTATATATTAGTTATTCCCTTTAAATTGTTCCAACAACTTCAAAATCTTGAGAAACACAAATTAAAATATGAAAACAATCAATAACATTTATTTCATTTATTAATTACGTCTTCATCACATTTTGTAAACAACTATTTTGACAAATTGGAATTGTTAAACTAACAAAATTCCTGTTATTTTTGTTAGAGTTGTAATTGTTGAAGCGACGAGTTTACCTTGTTGAATTCGACTCGGTATTCATATGTACTAATTAATTTTTTTTATTTTCATAAAATATATACCAGCGATCAACTGTAAATATCTAGTAGGGATTCAAAGTTAACAATAGTTCAGTATTTATCGTTTTATTAAGAAAAATTTAAAAAATTTAATTTTTTCAGAAGTTTAGTATTTTCATATTTAAAATTATAACAATTAAACAGCCTTTTACATTTACATAGTTAAACAAGAAAACCCCAAAACTTTATAAAAAATAAAGAAATTTGTATATAAATACATAATATATATGTTTGCATTCATTTGTACAAGATGATACATTTTCGAAAATTAATTTAATAAATCTTGTTTAAAACTTTTTAAAAAGAGATCAAAAATTTATAATAATTATTCCAAATTAATAAAGTTAATATTTTCATCATTATTGTTATCGCAGAATAAATTTAAAAAAGCACCAAAACTGGTGCGAAACGAACCGAGTTGACAACTCTGAAATAATCGATTTTGACAGCTAGATCAGATAAACTTGCGATAAAAATTGGAGAAGAGAGAAATTTTTCGTGCTTCACAAGTAGATTCATATTGAATCTACTTGCTTCGCTCTCAAAATTTTGTATGGCGAAGCAGTTGCTTCGTTCATGATTGGAATGTGAAGCATGAATAGAGAGCGAAGCACGTACCGTGGAAACATGGCATTAAATAAATAAAAGTAGTTAAAAAAAAAAAGTTTTCCAACTTTGCACAAAAATGTTTTTCATTTTTGTGGTCTGAAAAACCGTTAAGTATTTACAAATTTCAGCGTTGTTTAAAATACAATCGATAACACCTTCCTAAGTTACGACAAAATCGGTGGAACAGCCTCTTCAAAAACTTCAAATTTTAAAAAAAATAAAAAAAAATTGTTTAAGAACAATTTTGGTTTTTAGTAAAACTGTTAATTTTGATATTTTTAGGCTTTAGTTCATCAAATTTAATTTATATTAAATTAGTTTTACTGAAGGAAGGAATTTTAAAACTTGGAATTTTATTAAAATTTATTGATAATTTTCTTGGCTGAGATGGGGCTCGAACCTGGGTTGAATTTACATGTTTCAAGAATCACCACATTCTTTCATCAGAATTCTTTGAGTTCTAACCTCTCCACCACTGCGGTGCCCGCCAGTAATCAGTCAAACATCAATCATTAACCAGTGGTACTGTTGGTTCGAAATTTGCTGTTATTATTATCTTCAATTTCATCTTACATGTTGCTTCCATTCCTCTGTTTTCTCGTATTCTTTCTATCAAGACTTTGTCTTGAAAACCTGAATACATTCGTTTACTATGTTGTTTGTCCACTTTAGTCGACATTTTATTTGACAACTTGAAGTACAAATGTAAGAATTAGAGCCTGTGTCTGTCCAATTTTATTAAAATTCCAAGTTGTAAAATTCCTTCCTTCAGTAAAAATAATTTAATGAAAATTAAATTTGATGAACTTAAGCCTAACTAAAAATATCAAAATTAAAAACTTTTTTTATATAATTTTAAGTTTCGACTGTTTTTTTTTTGTTGTAGTTAGCGGATCCTTAGTCATCAAAACAACGGTTTTACTCCTTTGCTATTGGTTTTGGGCAGTTACTCAGATTTTGTGTTCGCAATTTAATAATAAATGCACATAAAATTTGTTCCTGTTTAACCGGTCCACAATGAGTTAATAAAACGTTCGCAACCAAACCTTATTGTTTCTACTGTTATTATTTTTGGTTAAGAAATTACCTTTATCTTAAAAAGTTTTAATTATGTACAAGTTATAATTAATTAATCACTAATTTGCAAAGTAACAAAACGTTTTACTAGCGATTTTTATTTTTGTAATTATTTAATACACAACTAAAGACTAAATTTTTTGCTCAAGATTTATTTATCTATAAAAGAAATTGCAAAAAAAGAATTAAAATAACAATAGACCGATGTATTGCAAACTGCACAAAAGTATTTATGTACGTACCCGTATGCACATTTATTGTTCCATAACAAAAAACAATTTATTATAATAATAACAATAGTAATAATAATAATAATAATAATGAACTTGAAAATTATTTTAGATATAAAATCAATGCCTACCGATGTAGATTTTTATCATCTTCATAAAGTAAAAAATCCTCTTTATAAAAAGATAAAGGTGATTCATAAATACGATTTAATATTTTTGTATTTACTTGTATTAAGCGGCAAAAGTGATAAACAACACATGTTTTATTTTTGTTATTAACACTAATGGCCATTTTCTCAATGTACCGTCAAACTGCCTGTTACTTAATATCAACATAAATTTTTTAGGCCGATAAACTGTCTGTTAACAATTTTGGGTTTCTCAATATACCGACAAAAAATATGGTTTTAAGCTGGCACACCTCTCAAAATACAAGTAAAGTTGGGAGTCAGCTGATTGAATTTATCTGTACGGCAAATAAAAGGAAAATAAATAATCGGCAGATGAGTGCTGGTTATCTTTGCGACAGAATAGAAGCAAATGATGCATTGAGAAACCCAAATTTCTTTAATGTGTAGTTTTTCGTTGGGAAAAAAAGTTAATCGGGTAATGAGAAAACGGCCATAAGTGTTTAAAGGTAGAAGTACATAACACGCGTTAGTGCGCGCGCACTCTGTAGACTTCTGTCAAAAAAAGTTCAACTAGTGTATTTTCATGGAACAAGCTACATGCAAAATATTTTGACGCGTTAGCGCCAGAAAGTTGGTTAACTTTGAACTTTTTTAACGCGTTGTGTATTTTTGACAAGTATCCAGCTGACAATAAAAAGAAAAATTTAACAAATTTGTGAATCGTGAAAGAAAAACTTATTGAAGAGCTTAAAAAACTTACAATATTTATATAAAAAAAATAAATTCAACAAAATAAAAAAGTTTTGATATACTTTTGAATCCGTTTTCAATGCACATATAAAAAACAGCTGACAAGAACGACTTTTGTAACGCGCATTGTGTAACTTGCAATTTTTCATTCGTCGACGAATTAATGCGTGTTATGTACTTCTACCTTAAGTGCTTTAAATGGAGATTATTCTACAATTTTAAGTAATTTTTTTCAATATAAAACGGTCCTAACCCAGTTGTATTGTGTTGGTTCAGACATGTCTGGTTTAACTGAACAAGTTTTCTTTAATTTTCTTTTGAACCTGCGTATACGTTTATATGCAATCAGTTTCTGTTCTAAATTTAAGCTTATTACGATTACAAAAATAGAAACAAAAACGAAAAATTTCGAGTAAAAAAAAACTCAAGACTTGACAAGTCAAATTTGATGTGTGTGAGCCAGCACAAATATTCCAATTAACGCGGCAAACTGCTTTTAAAACCGCTTTCGTATAAACTAAACGTAAATAACATTCTGTTTATGCCCTGCATCTTTGTTGGAAATGTTGCATTATTGATGTAAAGTATATAGTAGGG
This sequence comes from Pollenia labialis, assembly GCA_949318255.1. Lineage (NCBI taxonomy): Eukaryota > Metazoa > Arthropoda > Insecta > Diptera > Polleniidae > Pollenia > Pollenia labialis. The sequence goes on from OX439142.1 coordinate 159,001,568, forward strand.
CCTTATGAGTAGCGAAATTAGTTTAACGATGTCCGTCTGTCCGCGTGTATGTTGAAATGGGGTTATCGAAGACCCCAGATATGATGCGGACTAGAATGTTACGTATTTACGTATATTAGATGCAATCTATTACTATTTTGTTCCTCCACACAATACGGTAAGATAGGGCCCATAGTTGATTGATTGGGTCCACCAAATTCAGAAAAGATATTTCTTAAATATGAGCGAAATCAGTCCCTTATTCCAGCTGACCTCCATATGTATGTCTTCCCGAATTTTGGTTTTATGGGTCCCACAAAACAAGCTTGATTGATAAAATTGAAATTTAATATCGGCTTAATTAACCTGTTATGGATTTGGTAACAATGGCTCCCATGCAGTATGAGCTTGAGTAACAATTGCCTTGTCAATATTATTGTGAAGGGTATAAAAGATTCGACACAAATGAATGCCTCACTTTTACTAGTTAAATTTTTAACTGTGAGTTGAATTTCTATGGCTGCTTCTTTACAGCTGGTTTATATTTAGTTAATTAAAAAAAAAGTTAATATTAATAAAAAAAGAACTGTTCGTACTGTAAATCACTATGAAATAAATAAAATTTCAAGTTATTTAAGATTTTATTTTCAATTAAATATTTTTATTATTCTTTATTTCTACAATTCTGGTGCAAGGCACATTCATAAAGTATACATTTTTTTATATGGAGATTTTCTTTTAACTTCTTTATTCTAAATGTCAGATCCTTTACAAAGAAGTTGACAGGCAGCATAACTCTCTGTAACTAACGCATATACCTTGTGAATATGCCTTGATTTGGTGGGGAATTGTTTGATTGATTATACCCTCCACCACCAAAAGTGGTTAATGAGGTTATATTAAGTTTGTCATTCCGTGCGAAACTTTTTTAGAATTCATCTTAGACCCCATAAACAATATATGTATGCACGCACATATGTACATTTTGGGTGCTCCAGAATGCACCGATTGTCGATAATCTCGCACAAATTCAATTTATATAACTGAAAATCATACTACAAACTTTTCTGAAGATCGGTCCATAATTAACAACACAGACTCCATATAAAGCCCACTCTTGGAAAGTACTTGAGTAGTTACTCCTAAAACCATAACAAATAACGATAGTTTTACAGGTCAGTCTGAATGAATTAAAAAAAAATTTGTTGAATATTTCTAGAAATTTTTATTCATTTTTTCACTCTCTCGTTGCAAGTTTTTCGAGTACGTGAACACTAACTAGTAACAATTATTGAAAATAAGAAATTATTTTCTGTAAATAAACACATCTATTATTACACTTGAAATATTTAAAAAGATACAATAAGATAATTTTAAGGGTTGTTAAAATATATAGACACTAATACTTATAGCATCCAATATAAAAAGGCAAGGAAAATGATAAGAATTATGCTCGTGAATGGGGTTTGACTCACGATCACGAACGCTTACAAGGGAAACGATACAGTGAACTTAATTATTACACTTGCTAGATTTGCATCCCAAATTTTGAACATAATTCTCGTATATTCTTACAAAAAAAAATCAGAGAAACTAATTCTACAAACAATTTCACATTCCACGAACCATTTGCAATTTATACAAACCAGTAAGACCCGTAATAAACATATTTTAAAATAAAAATTTAACGAACATACAGATAACAAAAAGCAATTGCTAAAATCACGTCATTTTGTGTACAAATAATATAAAATACCGCAATAAAATTTGGTAATAACTTTTTAAGGAAAGATTAACTTAAACAACAGCAATAAATTAAAAAAAAAATTTAAAGATTCTTTAAAGTTTAAATAAGGCGGCAAAATGTTTGCTTAATTATCTTTACCCTAGGTCTACACTAAAGATAAATATCTCAACAAGTTGGCAATAACGTCGGCAAAATAACAGGGCAATATTTCTTATTGCTCAGCTTATGTTAAAGGCATGGGAAAACGTAGTTATGTTAACTAATAATTTTAAAGACATCAAGGAAGAAGGTGCAGTGTAAAAACTGGCGCAATCATGCAAAAATTATTTTATTAATATAAATTCTTTCTTATTCGACTGTATTATTTAAATGTATATTAATTTATTAAAGCTTGAGGTCTTTTTTTAATTTAAAAAACTAGCTGTTTTGCCATATAACTTATTTCTTTCAGATGTTACAGTGTCTTCATGCCAAATTTTAAGAAAACCGGTTGATTAGTTAAGAAGATAATAAAAATGATTGGCTATAGCTCGTTTCAGATGCTACACTACTTGCCTGCCAAATTTCAAGAAAATCAGTTGATTAGTTAAGAAGATATAGGGAGGCCGAGCGTTTACCCCTCCTGCTTTATTTCACGCCCTTAATAATAAAAACAATAGGTTTGAAGTACTTTCCAGCTGTAACACTATTTGCCTGCGAAATTTTAGGAAAATCGATCGATTAGTTAAGAAGATAATGGGAGGGGGAGCTTTTACCCTTTTTGCCCTATTGCACATCCTTTTCCTTTCACATGTTACAGTGTCTGAATGGCCGTTTATTAGTTTAAAAGGGGAACTTTTGCCGCTATTGCCCTATCTCACGGCCTATTCCCTATTTCTTTTCAGATGTTACAGTGTCTGTATGCCAAATTTTAAGACACCCGGTTGATTAGTTTAACAAATTGGGGTTATATAAAAAAGAACTCAAACTCAACAAACTAATATAAATTTAAATAATAAAGATCGAATCAAGGCGAATTTACACCAGGTGACCTTAAGACCACCTTGTATGAATTCGCCTTGGATCGAATAAGAAAAAAATATATTAATAAAAATAATTTTTGTAATTTTATTTTAGTGTTTATTAAATTCAATTATAACTTGCTACCATTTCACAATTTAATTTCTTTCTCTCACAATTTGCTTCTATTTTTTCTTTTTTCTCAATTGACAACCAAATTTGACGATTTATGTTAGCAATAATTGTCAACGAAAATGGACTAACAATTATTGCAACATAAATTGCTGGCAATAAATATGTACAAAAAATTTGCTGTCTACATTAAATATAACATAATTTCCACATTTAGTGCTGTTTCACATTCTTAAAGTTTTAGCCGTCAAGTCTTGAGTTTTTAGGAAAGAAGGGAATAGAGAATGCCATTTCTTTTCCTCTCTCTCCTAAAAACACAGGAATTGACGGTTAAAACTTGAAGAGTGCGAACCAGCTCTAAATGCAATATATCTCGCAATAATTATCTCTGGTATAGACGGGGAGTTAACAATAAAGCGGCAAAAAGCATATATATTCGCAATTAGGCTGTTTTCCTAAACGTGTGTTCACAATATATCAATACCGTGTTGATGCATTGTGTACTGACATTTTTAACTACGTTGTATTGTATTTGAATATGGCTTGCATCTACATACATACATTATTTTAACTGCGTTATTTGCTTTTCTCTGCGCAGTGACAACTGCAAAGTAGCATTTCGGAACTAAATGCATTGTCAAAATTTTTATGGTTGCATTTAAGAACATGTTGCCTTGTATTACTACAATGCAAAAGGTGTTAAGGAAAACAGCCTTAACTTGAAATATAGTTACATCGCTCTCAAGGAGTTTTAGAGTGTTTTGGGGAAGCATTCGTGTTATTTTGATGAGTATCCCATCATGCCAAATTTTGTCGAATGCTTGGTAAAAATCTTTTTCTCAAACGCTGATCTAAATTTGGTAACAATTCTTTGCAGTTATTCGATTGCACCATGCCTTGCTCGAAATCCGATCTGATAATCTGGAATGTTTGCGTGGTCATTAAGATATGGAGTTATACTTAAAAGGAATACTTTTTCGAATAGCTTTGATAAGACTGATTGGTCGGTACGACGTAATTTGACTATCGTCTTTTCCTGATTTAGAAATCATAACTATTGTAGAGGTGTTCCAAGAAGATGGGAAGTAGCCAACTCGTAATATCGCATTTAAGATGAGCAGCAAGATTCTTAAAGCAGACGTAGCTAAGTTTCGTATCATTGAACCTGTGATGCGGCCAGGTCCGGGAGATTTTTTAATGCTAACATTTTCTATCGCTGATTTTACTTAAGTTAATTTAAGTTTTATTGGATCGTTAACTGTATCAGGAATAATTGGACGACAGGAACAATACTAACTAAGTGATACAAATCATGTTTGTCATTTGGCGGAAACCCCTTCCGCACCAAATGCAATTTCTAAAAATTTACACATCATTTTTTTTTACCACATTAGCGGAGTTCTGAAAAATCAAATTCATAAAATCGTTAAATCTTAAAACAACATACAAAAACTTTTCCCTAGATGTCTTAAAAGAGCTACGATATACTTCAGCAGTTTAAAATTGTGACAATGGCAAATTTAATAGTTTATTTTTTTTTTTATTTCAAATCGTTTGGTGCGGGAACTTTTATTAAAGCAGCGAAAAATAAAGATAGCGCTTGTTACTATTTTTTTATGGACGTTTCGTTCAATTTTCAATTTGATATTAACAAAAAAAATTAGAAAGTCATAACAGTGCACACTTTTTTTTGTTTGCATACAGTTGATGGAAAATTAAATTTATTTCCGTAATAAAAAAAATCAAATTTTAATCAAAACAATTTTTTTTAATAAATCAGGTTGGATGATGTCACTAACGTGTAAATCGCACTAACCAGTGCATTTTTCTGGATTAAGCGGAGTATGTAGGGTCTGTTGTGGTTTGGTTTGTGCTTTATTAATATCGATGACTGATTTTCAAAGAAAATTTGTTAGACAGTTTGTTTAAGAGCTAACCCTATCGTAAGTTCTATTAGGCTTAAGAAAGCATCCTTTATACATTTTTAAGCAGGTGTTTCAAAAATCAAATCTTTTGTTACGATATGTAAAATCTATATTAAAAGAAGTACATATGTATTTCGAACAAAAGTTTTGTCGAAGAAAAATTTTCTTTGTGAGCTTCAACGAAAAAAAAAATCTGTGAGGACGTCAAAACCAATCAATGAATAATTATTCTCACACCACAGTACTGGACGGGGGTATTATGCGATTAGGCCAAGGTTGGATATCGAAAGAATATCGGTACCGGTATTTAAAAATTAGTTTTTTTGGCATCGGTATTTTAATTATATCGGTATACCGGTGTAGAAACTTTTATAACGGTATATAACGGCATAATAATAAAATTAACCAAACCAAAAAAAGGAAAAAAAATTATTTATATACATACATATGTATAAATGTATGTATTTTAGTCTTGATATATACAAATGATTAGTATTGGTTCACACTCTTCAAGTTTTAGCCGTCAAGACTTGAGCTTTTAGGACTGAAGGGAAAAGAGAATGCCAAGGCGAATTCATTTTTCAGGTGGCGTTTAAAACACAGCTGTGCTCAGCGATGCCAGAAGTGCAGATTTATCTGCATTTTGAAGATTTTATCTCCAAAATTGTCAAAATGCAGATTTGCAGATTTTTGGCTTAACATTGCAGATTTTTTAGCTCGGTGGAAACTTCTTTACATTGTCATGATTGTACTATTTCCACTTGTTGCATTGATAAATTTATATAGTATATCAACCATTCATGGAAGAACCGTGTGGAAAAACATTCATTAGTAGACATTTTATGCACAAATTATTACTTAAATCGCATCGTCTTGACACATTAATATCGCCGGACATATGTTTTTTGATTTTACACAAAATATTATGCATGCATATGTATGTACGTATATATTTATATGCACTTATGTACAAATATCTTCAAAAGTTGCAATATTTCAACTTTTCTAAATTTTCAATAAGACCCTTGGTAATTTAAATTACATGTCAAACAATTAACGTTTAATATGTTTTTTAAATAACAAAGATTAATCCTTACTCAGCCTGAGTAATTAAATAGATAGATATTTTTAATGTAAAAATATCCAAAAGTTATTAGTCATGTTCTTAAAATCGAACAAATTTTTAAAACTTTTCTGTGTTGAAAGTTCAAAAACCTTTTTTATACCTCATACTTCGAGGATCACTCATATTAACCAGAACGATTTTTAAATCTACCATTGATTTTAACTTCGGGAACATATTTTGAAATTAATTGTAATATCTTTTTCTAAACAAACTATATAAAAATTGTAATAAATTTGTTTTGAAGGTTTATTGAAGATTTTTAAAACTTTGGCGCAGATTTTGCAGATTTTTTGACGAAAAATTATGGGTTTTTGCTGATTTTTCCTCTAAAAGTTCTGGCAACACTGGCTGTGCTACTTTTTTTTTCTTAATTATGGAGAGGAATGTCAAAAGTTACTTGTGTTTTTTACATATCGGCCAACGAAAGCAACAAAAAAATACATTGTTGTGTTTTTGGTGTTGTTAATTGTTGTAGTATCGACACCACCGTTTACATGAAGAATGCCAATTCTTTACCTCTCTCTCCTAAAAATATATGCATTTGGCCTTCTTAACTTTTTTTACCACAGCTCTAGCTTTTTAGTAACTTTAAGCATTTCACGGTACTTTAGTAGAGCATTAAAAATCATGGTATGTAACAAAACATTAACAGTGTTGTAACCGTAGAGCGTCAAGTGTTGAAAATTTAATTTTTTTCTATTTGAAAATTTATACATATTATTTTTTAATACCGAAACGATTATACCGGTATAAATACGGTATTAAGGGGAACGGTATACGAATACCGGTATTTTATGCAAAAAAACTATTTTCGGTATGGGCATAATTAACGGCATTCAATTTAAACAATATTTACACGTTATTGGTATCGGTTGCCAGCCTTGGTTTATGCTGATGTTTGTGACACCTTTAAACATTTTCGTATACTGATAAAATTAGAATCACTTTTTAAATCGATCTAACAATGTCCGTCTGGATGTCCATGTTAACATTGTGCGCAAAGAACAAATCGCATTTTTAGAGATCATTTGATCAAGTTTTGGTACATACAAAGGTTGTAACTGTCACAAGGACGAAGCCTTTTGCAAATGAAATGAGAATCGATACATAATTTCAGATAGCCCTTTTGAATGTTGGTATTGAAATAAAATTTGGCGACAATAACTTTTACAAAATATTATTAAGGTAGTCCAAAATTAACCATATCGCTCCTTTATTGCAATATAGTCATATCTCAAAAAATCAAAACTTTTAGGTAACTTAAGTAAAAGTGTTCCTTCGCACCTTCTTTATATGTAAAACAACAAATCAGAATTATATTTGAAACTTAACCGAAGTTATAGCAAAATGTAATTTATAAATCTGTATAGGTATATGGGTACATATTGAAAACTTTAATCGCATTTTGCGAAGTTTGTTTTTTTTGAGATTCCTTTCAAGCCCCTTTCCTTAAATCACTTAAAAGCGAACAAACCGCAAAAAGATGAAGGTATCAAAATAGTATTAGGCACAAAGAACTTTTACATGAATTTTAACCTCATAAAAACAATTTAGTTCTGGCGGGAATGGCCATCCCTAAAGTCCCTAATAGGGTACAGTTTCGAAAATTAATTTTTTAAGTATTGTGGCGTTAGGTTTCATATGGTCGGTCTTCACCGGACATACTTTCTTGATTATTAGTGCCGGTTCACACACGTCAAGTTTGACTCGTCAAGTCTTGAGTTTTTAGGAGAGACGGGAAAAGAAATGGCCTTCTCTTTTCCCTTCTCTCCTTAAAGCTCAAGACTTGACGAGTCAAACTTGACGTGTGTGAACCTGCACTTACTTAAGTTTAAAATTTCGACTTTTTTGGTACAAAAATTGTTTCCAACATTTTAATCCCTGATAAATTCACATGTGATAATATCTCAACACTCTTTTGCCATCATGCCAAACAAACAACACCACGATCTAATAAATTTCTTATGGACGCCCCACTGTGTAGAGTTAGCAATTTTTTTTTTTTTGTTGATTTTTTTTATTTTTTGTTTTGCTGGTTCTGTTGTATGCACTACTCAACAAGTGTTTTTTGTTATTGTTGCTGTATTTGTTGTGTGTAGTTTGTTTGCTTGATGTTGTTGTTGGTGTATTTTATGCGTATGCAATGCATTTGCAGGCAGTATTTATAGATGTGGGAATTTTCCACTCAATACTGTAAATTTTCAAACAATTTGGTAGCACACAATTCAAAATGTTTGGGTTTTAATAAATAACGAAAAAAACAAATGAATACGAATTATTTATATAAAAAAAAAACAAAATTAAATGTTTATAAATATTATAAAAAGGCAAAATTAGTAGGTCAATGAACACTTGAAATATGTGCAAGAAACCCGTTAAATACATATTTTAATCATATTATTGGTTGGTACCTAAAACACATTAGAAATTTTAAATAACACACCTCTGCAATTTGAGCCATTTTGTTAACTTTTTTTAATTTTTAAACAATTTTAAAATGTATGTAATATTTTTTTTTAAATTAAATTGTTACAAAACTATGTGTATTAGAAATATGTCAGTGCGTTCGGTTAATTTCTTAGATTCGCGCAATATTATTTTTAATTTTTTATTTGAAATAAACACTTTCTATTTTAGCATATATTTTTTTAAGTATTTTTTATCTTTATTTTTTAAATTTTTTTTCTGCGATTTTTTTTTTGTTTTCGCTGTCAATGTTGTGTTAATCGTTTAACGAAATCTTTAAGACTGATTGTCTCATGAAAAGTAGACGCTAAAGTAAGTAAATAAATATACGGTATGAATGTATTTCTGGTCAACTGCCCCACCAGCCAGCCTGACTGCCAGCCAGCCAGCCAGCCTGCCACAAAACCACCAGTCAGCCAGCACACCAACCAACCAAACAGCCAGCCAGAATATTTGCTTTATTGGTATAAGTATGTAGAGTGTGCACACTGTTGCTGTTTATTATTGTTCGCGCCAACCAGTGTCAAACAGTTCTAGTTCTATAGCCACAGCACAATATTATTTTGTTTAAATTGTCACTTTTTGATTAAAATTATAAAACAAACATTGTTATTTTCTTCGCCTTTTCGCACTTCTTAATTTAAAAATTCTTTTAAAAATTAAGCGTTTTTGTGACTGGATTTTTAGTTTTTGTTTTTATCTTAAATACCTACCCTGTTGGCCAAACTGCCGTCGACGACACTGTCGTCAACGATTTATGCACGAAATGTCCTCTATCACTTTTGATTTCTGGAAGACGATTTCAAGGAAAATGTCGTGCACGACAAAATACTCGACATTGTCTAGGGCATTGTCTTTTACAGAAGTTTATAAACGACGACATGACCGACATTGTCTTTCATGCTGTCCTTTATCAAAGTGTAACAAAGACAACATGACGGACATTGTCTTGTAAGCTGCCCCTTATCAAAATCTATCCATGACAAAATGAGCGACATTGTCTTGTAAGTGATCCTCTATCAACAACTATACACGACAGTATGATCGACAGCGTCTTGTAAGTTGTCCCTTATCCGAATGTATCCACGACAACATGACCGACATTGTCTTGTAAGGTATCATCTATCAACAAATATACCCGACAGTACAATCGACAGTGTCTTGTAACCTGTCCTCTATGAGCTACTAAATACGACAATATCAGCGACAGTGTCTTGTAAGCTGTCCTGTATTAAAGTGTATGCAGGACAACATGACCGACAGACATTGTCTTGTTAGGTGTCCTCTATAAACTACTAAACACGACAATATGAACGACATTGTCTAGTAAGCTGTCCTTTATCAAAGCTTATCCACGACAACATGACAGACATTGTCTTGTAAGGTATCCTCTATTAACAACTATGCACGACAGTATGAGCGACAATGTCTTGTAAGCTGTCCTGTATTGAAGAGTATGCACGACAACATGAGCGACATTGTCTTGTAAGCTGTCTTCTAAACAAACAAAACTAATTTATTACCAATAAAAAATAAAAATAACTGTAAAATAACGATACATAATAATAAAAAACAACCAAAGCAAAGCGAAGAGAATCAGTCAGTCAAGTCTGAGAACTCAAAGACTAAGGTATGATTTTTAAAATATGTATGTGCTATTGTATATTTTTATTTATTCCTTTAGGTTTATAGGCGATATTGTCGTGTAAGCTGTTACTCTTGTAACTTCATCGACATTGTCTTATACGCAGTCGTTGACGATAAAGTAGAATCTATTGTCGTCTATATAGTCATCAACGATAATGTGGACGACAATGTCGTGCATGTGGTCATCAACGACAATATGGACGACAATGTCGTGCATGTGGTCATCAACGACAATATGGATGACAATGTCGTGCATGTGGTCATCAACGACAATATGGATGACAATGCCGTGTATGTGGTCACCAACGACAAGCTAGGAGATATTGTCTTGCACACATTCGTGTGTGTACACATTCGTGTGTGTACGACAGGCTGAGCGACATTGTCTTTCTTTGTGTCGTGCACGATTTACGCGACACTTGTTCGAAAAAATCGTCGACGATTTGCATTAGTTGTCCCTTACGTGTCGTGCAGGAATTAACATTGTCGTGCAGGAATCATCAATGATTCGTGCACGACATTGCCAACTGGGTACCTATCCAACGTTAAAGTAAACATATCCATGCATACCTATGTACATATATGTATGTATGTGTGTACCTATGTGAACCTATACATATTTATCTGCAATAAACTTTATTATTATTTGTTTAATTAATTGACAGTGTTTTAATTTTGTTCTTGTTTTCGTTTACTATTATTGTAATTGAAACATGTGTCTCAGATTATTAAACGTAAAAATTCCAAGCGGCTTGTTTATTTAAGAGTTGCCAGCTTAGGGGTTCCCCCCGAGATTTACCCTCCAATTTTGAGGGTAGAATGTATATTTTTTTAATTTTCACTTAAAGCCTACAGCCTAAATATAGTTTGGCTTTTCACTGCTATTAAAAAGTCTTATTTAATTAAGAAAATAATTAATACAAAAAAAAATCATAAAAAGTGTAGTTACCCTGCAAGCAACTCAGTTAACTTTTTAAAAGCTAGTTGTGGTTGATGCCTGGATTATTTGTAATGGAACCAACATAGGAAGTAGTCAATTGTCCGACTCTGCATGACTTTTCAACTAACTAAGTTTGCTACTTAGTATATAGTTATGTTAGTCGTAGACTGCGTGTCAGGAATAATGCCTCATATATTAACTAAAAGTATCATATTTTGCAGTTTCAAAATTTGAAAATTTGTTCTTGCTTATTTAAGTGCATATTTTTCTTTGTTTCATGAAATGCAAAAAGGAAAATTTTTAAAGTAAAGCTTTTTGAAAAGACTCATTCAATTATACGCGCTACAACCTTAATCCAACATCTGAAATGCTTAAACATTTTAATGTTTATAATATGTACAAAGTTAACGAAAATGTTTTGGCAGAACACGATATGTTTGAAAAAACTTCATGCCACTAAATGGACTAAATGGATTTCTTTTACACGGAAAGAATTATTAACTAAATATGGCTTGAACCAAGAAAATTTTGCATGATTCCCATCCAAGACTAAAATTACTTATTCTTAATAAATGTGTGTTTAAGCAAAATGTTTGTTTATTTAAGAAAATTCTACTAAAAACGAACAAATTAAGTTAAAATCAAAAAATAATTAAAAGATTTTGGATTTTCTAGTTTTAAGAAACGAAATTGATTACTTTAGATTTTTTATTGAAGGTCCAACCATAATGTGCTTAAGTGGGCTTAATCAAATGTGCGAATACATGTTAATTATATGAGGCAAACCATATTGAACTTAAGGAAACTTTTTACTAAGTTTAATGAAACTATTATTTGCTTAAGCAAGGTTTTAATTTTGTTTTTGATTTTTTAATTTATTTGAGAGACTTTTTGTTAATTTTTGACAGTAGGAAGCAAGGCTATGCATATTATGGTTAGGCCTTAACTAATTTCCGCGTAAGTTCCTTTTTTGATCAGATTCAAATTTAATTTTTATATATAAATTTAGTTAGTCTTTTCATAAATTCTAAATTGGTTTTTTAGATAGTTTATTAAGTTTATTAAATAAAAATGTTCCAGAAAGTATAAAAAATATGTTTGGGAAAATTTCAGTTCATATATTGTTTGTTTTTTTTTAGACAGTTTATTAAGTTTATTAAAAAAATGTTCCAGAAAGTAGAAAAAAAAGGTTTGGGAAAATTCCAGTAAAATATTTGACGACTTTTGCTTTATTAAGGTTATAACATTAGTAAAATAGACTCGGTTTTAATTATGTTTATTTAATTTAAATGATATGAAATTATTATGTAAACTTTTGCATTAAGGTGATTTTGAGGGGATTTTTTGGTCGGGGGAAAGAAAAAAAATTACCTGGCAATACTGCTTCATTTACATATTTATTTTTTTTTTTTTTATATTGCGTTTTTAAAGAGAAGTTGCTCAAAGAGTTAAGAGCGTGAGAAGAGAAAAATTTATTTCGTTACATAAAATCAGGCTTGCCAGAAGAATTCAAATTAAAAGTTCTAAATAGACAAAAATAAAGTGCTAAATTGTTGAAAAACAAAAGTGCTAGTTTTTTTAACATTAATTTTTATGAATTTAATAAAAACTTTACAATTGAAATATTTTTACATATAATATATAGAATACATATGTACATATATTCATTTTGTTTTATATAAACACTTATTAAAATGTTACATTATAATATATTTTATGACGATTTCTTTTCTGAGAAGTATGTTGCATTAATGTAACATGTTCTACATTTTTGTGTTCGTTTGTTCAAAAAATAGTATTTTTTAAATACAACTGTTGGACAAATTTTCAAGCTCTTTTGTGAATAAGTTGATGAAGAACATGCAAAACATGTTGTATATTTTAACCATACTTTTATTTAAGGAGTTCATACTGCTCTGTTATACAACTTTGGTACTTACTTTGTTTGTAGAACCAATGTTTTATTTTCTTTGTCATAATTCATACCGCTCATATATTATAATCGTTTTCATTTTTCTAAGCCATTAGTGATGTCAATATTTGTTGCCAAACCGTAATAGCGTGTGTAAACCGCTCAAATAGCCTTAAAAATCGCTCATGAAGAACATTAATGATAAAAGTGTAATACAGGTATCCCTTGATTTGCAGGGAACTCCATATACGCGATTCAGATATAACACGGATCAATAATAGCAACTTTTTTTGAGTTCGATTTTAATAAAATACTCTCAAAAAGTTACGGCAATCCTTATTTTATGCGAAATTAAACTGCGATTCAAGAAATTGTATCATATGCGTGCTAAATCTGTGTTCATACGGCTCATGTTTTAATGACATGATTGCTACTTTATAGGCGAGAGGGACGAGGGGAAAAGAAACGAGTACACAGATGCATCAACTGTCAGTACGCTTTGCTTTTTCAGAGTGCCCCGGTAGGCTAGCTGGTAGATAGCAAGTCTAACAGCACCGGGGTTGCGGGTTCGATTCCCGCCAGAGACCCTAGTTTCTTTCCTGCAGACAAGCGTAGAGCTCCGCGGGATTAGCTTAGGAAATTAAAAAAAAAAATTCGTTGTTTAATTTTGTTTTTGTTTTCAATATCAAAAAAGCACACATGCATACGCACGACTATATAAAATAAAAAACATGTCGTCAACATGACATGAATCATATGAGCGCCAATTCATGTTCAAAGAAGAAAAAGGAAGACTCATGTCAATAAAACACGAGCCGTTTAAACGCAGACTAAAAAAGAAATGCACATATGTATGCATATTTTAAAAAAATAATAAGAAATAAAGTTTTTTTTTACTACTTTATCGTTTTTATTTATAATTTTCTTAAATTCTGTGAACTATTTTTTTGTATGTTATTTTAAGGATTCTAATAACTATTGACTGTAAGAAAAGATAAACTCGCTGTTTATTGTTGTTGCTTTTGTTTAAGCTTCCATATTGTTACAAGTAAAACTGAGGTTTATAATTCTTATTCGCTTAACAGTTTTATTTGTATAATATCTTTAGCTTGTCTAAAATTTTTGGATGAAGTTTCCTGACGATCCGGCCTAAGCAACCAGTGAAATGCGCATAGGAATATCTTATCCCTTCAACTATAAATTTCAGTTTCTGAATAGTATGAAATGGGAATTTAGCACATTTGAAAGAAACCTTGTTAATTAATTTTTGAATCCCAAGAAAAACTTTGATATTGAATAGTTTAATTTGTTTTTGACTATTTTACATACAATTGCCATAATTTGCTTATATTTTTGATTTTAAATATTCGAATATATTTCAAGTATTGCTTTTGTTCTCTTTTAAGTCAATTATTTTATAAAAATATAATAACAAAGCTTTAAACATTTCATTATGTAGCAATATTCTTTTATTTTAAAAAAGTAAAAATAAAATTTTTAAAAAAATATAATTCATGAGTTCTTGATTTAACACGGTTTTTAGGCCCCAAAATGATATTTTGTATGTATCTTATGTTTTGATTTACGTGATATGTTACATTTCTGGTCCCATAAACAAAATTTGTACCAGTCCTGAACCGTGTTTTATGCGAATTTGATTTACACGTGCTTTCTTCGGTCCTAACAAAACGAGTAAATCGAAGGTTATCAGCTAATCAGCTAATTTTGTTCTATTGAAGTTGCACAACATGTAACACTTCAAGTGATTATAGGTAACATTAGAATATTTTACACGTATATACTGTAACATATTTTTCTCGCCATTAAATAAAGTTGTTGCAACTGTTAAAAATTTTAATTATGCCATTTTCATCTTCCTCACCAACTCATTTTGATACATTTCAGATGAACCGATTTTTTTAATATCGCCCGATATGTTTAAAGTGTGGCAACAAACGTTGTCTAATTTTGCACCTTCTCTTATGCGTATAACTGAACATAACAGTTCTGTTTTCACTCTAGTTCTTAGCATGGTCTATCAAATAGGTTTTTGGTCCAATAGGTGGCTCCCTCACTGAACTGCTGAGAAAACATTCATTTGCTTCTCTAAAGCCCCACAATAATATTTGTAGTGTGGCGAAATTATTTTTGTTGATTGTATGATCAGGAAACCGAACTTCGCTTTAAGCGTTACATACAAATTTGCAAATAGAAAATAGTTGCAACTGATATTTCAGAATGAGTATAAAAGGCCAAAGTGCTGGCATTACTAATTGGTAATTGCGTTTGATGCGAAAACTTTTATGTGATTTAAAAAAAATATGCTCCCTTCGACTATGCCATGCCATTTTTCCTTTTTGCAAATATTGTAAAAAGTGATATGCCTAAAGCTAAGATCCCACTATCGGCGCAATGTATCAATTTTTGTCGTATTTCATGTGCCGATACTTTGAACACTCTTTTGCACAATTTGGAGCAATCAAATTGTTAAATATGTACCGATTTTTGTCGGCCATTTCTGCGCCGATCACAGTCGCCAATCAGCGCCGATAAGAGGAATGGCAAAACGAAATTTTAAAATTGCACCAACTGGCTACTAAAATTTTACTTTGTTGAGCTTAATTGTACCAATATTACATTTGTTTTATCTATTATGTATGTGCTAAAACGTTAAGTAGTACATTTGTACTGTTAACTGAATGAAAACAATTCGCTTTAACCAAAACATTGCCATCCCTGGTTTGTAAACAGATGTTTACAAAAAAAAAAGAACAAGTGCATTAAGTTTGAATTAAATTGAATACATTTTTTATTATATATTAATATATTATATAAAATTGTTAGAAAACAAAAAAAAATTTTTGCGAATTTCTAAAGTAAAATTATGTCTGCCAACAGGCAAATAAACAAAAACATATGATTTAATTTGCCCAAATAGCACGATAGTAAGACCGCATTGTACCGATTATTGTCGTAATTGCGTTTTGGCCGATATGAACCGAAAATAAATAAATTGTAATTAAATGTGCTCCGATAAAGCAAGTTAAAAATCGTCAAAGATTGTGCTTTTTGAGCCGATTGTGGGATCTTAGCTTAATATGTACATATGTATGTAAGTATTTTGCTCGAAACACTTAAAGAATTGATACTTTACTTGAATTGATTATGTGAGCTTTTAAGTAGTTTTTGGATCTAAGAAAAGAGCTAAAAATGCTAAATAATTATAAAAATGGTCTCAACTAGCACTTAGCACTTTTTAGAAATCCTTAGTGCTAATTAAGAAAAATAATGTGCTAAATCTAGTACTAAAAGTGCTAAATGGCAAGCCTGCATAAAATTTATAATATTTAAGAGTAATTTAGCAAATATTTATTAAAACCGGTTCAGGGTGTCCAGTTTTATTTTATACCTTTTCCCAGTTTGTGACATAGTATCCCCCAAAAAGGCTACATATTTTCCTTTTCCCAAAAATCACCACCGAACTTTAAAGATATATATGTACATACATATGTAAATACCATGCCAAAGGAAAAATATGCATACAATTATTTATTTTATAAGATTCATTTGCGTAATATTTTTAAAACTATGTATGTAGTCTTATTTGTACTTTGAGTTCTACATGTTTACATACGAATGTAACGATGCAACGAAAGAGAAACGAAAAAATGCACAAGAAAAAAATAGCTACGTATCAATGTTTGTCATTTAAAATCCGATTCTGATTCCTATGCAATTTTGTTGCACATGTTGTTTGTATTAAGAGTGTAAGATTTTGAGAATATGACAGAAATTTGCAACAGAAAACTGAATTATTTTTAAAGTGTGAATTTATTTTAACTCCTGAGCGCCCAATGATCCCATTTGGGAGCAAACACATAATAATTAAATAAGTAAATAGGTACTACATAATTGAACAAATTTTTAAATTTTTTTATTTAAAATAAGAATCAGACGCTAATGGGTTAAGAAGAGCTTCTAATAGCTCATTCTGTTGCAAATTTTGGTTTTGAATGTATTTATTATAGAAGACTCTTCAATACAAGCGTTTGTTGTTGGTTAGAGCTAGGAGTGGGCGAATTGAAAAAATATATCGAATCGATATTTTTTAAGAGTATCGATACTTATTATTTCAAAAATATCGATATATCGAACGTGTTTTGCTGAAACTGTGTATTACCAAATTAAAAAATATAATATACCCTTGTACATACGTACATATTTATGAACAAACATATTATATGTAATTACATTACATATAATAAATCCATATGAACTCCAAAAAAAGTAAATTACGAAACATTTAAATGGAAGTAAATAAGCCATGGAAGTACATACCAACTAACCTTAAAATTTGAATTGCACCCCAAAAGTACTAACTTTAACTAGAAATGTTTTTGATTGTTTTTGTCAAACCAGTAATCATCAGATATGGACATCAGGAGCACTCTCTGTTTTATGTGCCCTCCTGTCAATCTGCTTCTTGTATCCGGCACTGCTTCTGATAAATGCCAATTATTTTAGATCTTCGTATTAGTTTAAAAAAACATATAATGCATGCAATGATGTCAATTCATAAAAAAAGATATTGTTTGAAAACAATATCGAGTTATATGCAACAAATCATATAAACAATATGCTGAAAATCGACATTTGACTGCAAAGGTTAAAGGTCGATTAAAAAAAAATCTTCTAATTTAGCGTCTATTTTCACCCCTCACTCTGAGACTCGACCTAACTTATGCTAACCTGAATTTGTTCCACAGTGTTATCTGTGCCTATATGTATGTATGTACCATAATTGACGAGTTATGTTCATTTTGACGATTTTTGGGTTCAATAACCCAGCAAATAAAATTGGACCACCTGACCCATTTTGATAAAATGGACTACTCCATGGACTGGCCCGATGTAATGCAAGCACGGACCATGTCATTGTTAAAAAGTGTTTGTAGTGAGACGACATGTCTTCGTTTTTTAACGACGTGCTTTCGTTTTTAAACGACTTCAAAACTAATCCTCTTGAGTATACCAATAGGGTGACCGTTAAAATTAAAATTCGGATTTCTTTAGGTCTCACCCCCCAATTTGGTGGGTATTGATAAAAAATTACGCCAAAAAAATTTTTAGGACAATCGGCGAAGGGTAAGCCGTCCCTCACGCCCACCAAAGTTTGAGAAATTATATTTTTACATGAAATCTGGCTTTTGTGTTTCATAACTTAGAAAATATTAATTTTAAACAAAAGTTGTTACTTAAAAAGTTGATAACAAGTTTTTCCTTAATCTCTTATTAAACAAAATAAACTAAAAATATCGAAAAAAAACCACTAAAAAATTAATTTTATTAATTTATTAAAGAAACGAATTTTCTCTGAATCACATGTCTTTTATTTTGTTAAAAAACATTTTTATTTTTGTTGATAAGATTAATATTTTCATAATTTCGTATATATCATATTATTGAATTATTTTTTCTTTTATGCAACCTGAATACTTACGCTTATAATCTTGTACAACTTGTAAAACAAATTGTTTCTGCTCTTCATCTTTTGTGAAAAGCAAATTAAAATTCTCCATTAACTTGACACCCCTTTCTGCTGTGTCATTAACCACCTTAAGGAGATCAGCAATATCTTTTGCTTTGTTAAAAGCAATAATTTTTTGCCAGTCTGCTGGATTTGATTTTAAAAATTCTTGATCTATTGAGAATCTTTTAAAGAAAAGTTTTGTTTCCGCGGAAATAAATTGCTCAATACCATTGCTTATTACAGTTGACATTTTTTGGTTTTTTATAATCGGTCGCTTTATATTTTCTCCAATTTCGCTAACATCTTTTAAGGCTTCAACCATTCTCGCTTTAGTAGTATGTGGTATTCGAGAATCAAAAAATGCAAAAGCAACATTTTCAGGACTTAAATACCATAAATGATTTTGTAATTTTTGAATAGCAATCTGCGATAATTCCTTGTCAACATTTCTAAAATTGTGGATGTTTTGTAGCAAAAGAAAATCATTATATGGCGCATGAGTTGCTAAAGTACACGAAAACCAAGCTTCGACATATATTTTTACTATGAAAATACAGATTTGTCGTAAACCATTCAGTTCCTGTTTTGACATTTCAAATTCTTTGCGAAACAAGAAGATTTTTAGACTATAAATGGCTTTTGCCATCCATCTTGCGTGATGAATAGCACCTGGCGTACGAAACTTGACAGTGTCATATTTGGGGTTAACAGGTGTTTGTCCTAAAAATAACAAGGTAAGTTCTAACAATTCTTTGTAATCATCTCTTGGTTGTTTTTCTCTAAGCGTAGTCTGGGCAAACTTTATAACATGGCTGGCTGATTCTTTTAAATGACGATTTGTTACTTCGTCGTCAACTCCAAATTTAAAATTTTGCAAATTAAGTTTAGGCCAAGCTTTCTAAAATTTTTCAAAAATAGCAACATTTGGACTTCCGTTTTTAATTATTTTGGCTTCAAAAACACTCCTTAAAATAATCTCATGTATATGATGTCTACAAGGTAACCATAATAGTGGTTTATGTAGAAAATTTTCGATAAGAACACACGTTCCATTTATACGTCCAGTATTGACGGCTGTTGTGTCAAAAACCAAAGCCTTAATATGATCCTGAAGACCCCATTCTTGGATAGCGTTGCATACAGCTAACGCCTGTTCTTTTCCTGTTCCACTTTCTAAAGAAGGGACTCGAAGCAATTGCTCAATACACCCGTTTGTAATTATTATTGGCAGCCTGTCTACTTTGTCGTTGCCAGTTAAAGAAGGTAATAATTTACCGTCCCAATGCAAGGACAAAGCATTAAATTTGCTTACATCAAATTGTTTTTTTAATTCTGCAACGTAATCTTTGCGCATGTTTTCTCTTGCAATGTGGATGGAAGTTTTATTTATTATATAACTTTGCGCATTCAGTCCTAATGCCTCAACAACCGCAATTATAACATGCACTGCTTTTCTGTCACTAATCATGCAAGCATCGAGAGCTGCTGCAAGTTTTGGTGTTAAAATTTCTATTCTACCTCGCCTTTTAGGTTGTGCAGGTGTGGCCTCTACCAGTTCTTCCATAAGCTGTAAATATTTTGGTAAAATAGGTAATATTGTTAATGGATGTGTTTCGATATATACCTCAACATTTTCGGTTGATTGTGTTTGTGTTGGCAATACGGATCCTTCTTCTATGAACTATTTAAGAAATATGATAAAATCTGGTAGCTTTTAATGACTTTTAATACATACCTCAATGCTTTCACTTTCTGATTCTGACGATATTAATTGTAGTTCTTCTTCTAAAAAACAAAATGAGCTACAAGCAAACAAAAAGATTAAACTGTTTTCATACCTAGAGCAGCTTTTTCACAGATACTGCGTTCTCTTTGACTAGATATTTGTTGGTACCGTGCTTTAATTTTAGCTTCTCTTTGCACGCTCTTGTGGTCTATGCCATACATGAATCCCGGCCTGCCATTTTTTCTTTGGTTTAACAAAAAAAGTTTATCCTCCTCAATTTTTATCAGATTCAGGGCGTTTGTGTGTGAAACGTCAAATAGATCGTCTAATTTTGCATCCCATGATTTAACTTTTTCACGCTGCGTTAGAGTTTGTCTTTTTGAATTTTTTTGTAAACTGCTCCAAGCGGAATATAGTTTCTCTAATTTAATTATGCAGTGTTGTTTGGCTCTAGTTGGGATTCTAGCTTTCTCCCAGAATACTGAAAGTTCTTCAATTACTAACTTAGCACTTTTTCGTACGTCTAGTTTTACCACTCGTAAATTAAAAAATAAAACCTTTAGGACTTCTCTATTTGAAGGTAATTTATTTCCACCTAAACTTGTAGAAAAATTGCCTACTAAGTATATTTTTTCGCGTAATATTCTTGAGCACATTTTTAAACATTCACCTTGAATTATAGACTTAAACTGATCTGCTTGCAGCGTTAGAATAAATTGTTAGTCAATTATCTTACAAATGAACTAAAACAATGCAAAAGTCAAATGAACCGTTATTTCAAATGTAAACTGGGGAATACCCAAGTTAATATTAAGCTTAACAATTTGGGTTTGTGTGCATTTGTTTACGAAAAATAGTCACATGATATACATACATATGTTTTTAAACATTCTTTTTTTTTTGTAAACAAACACACACAGATATTGAAACTGTGTAAGTAAACAATAATTCTAAAGAAATAAATTCGCATCAATGTCGCTCTTTGCGTTTTATTTTAATTAGGTTTTGTTAAATACGAGATTTAGAAAAAACTTGTTAAGACAAAAGTTGTTGCAAACTTCACTAGTAATAACTTCTTAGTATACGATTTTTATGTTAACTTAATATTTTCCAAGTTATGAGGAATAGAAGTCGGAATTTACGATTTTTCTCAAACTTTGGTGGACGTGAGGGGCGGCTTACCCTCCGCCGATTGTCCTTAAAATTTTTTTTAAGGCGTTTTTTATCAATACCCACCGCATTGGGGGGTGAGAGCATGGAAAAATGGGAAAAAAATATGCTCCATACACTTAACGACCACCCTAGTATACCATGGAGTAGTTTTAAAACTACTCCTTAGTGGTCCAAAGGTGGGTTATATACCATGGAGTAGTTTTAAAACTACTCCTTAGTGGTCCAAAGGTGGGTTATATGATCCTCTCCTAGGACATCGTAATGTTAAATAGACCAGGTTTTTTCCATACGTTTGGGTTACTTTTAGACTAGTCCTGGTCCTTTGTGGACTACTCTTTACACGCGTGTTTGGACTGGTCCTATTATTTGCAGGGAAACAGAACATTTTTTAGCGTTCGGCTCACACACACAGGAACAATATATATTTTGTTTAGTGTTTGTGTAAACGAACACAACCCTTAATACCGTTCGTAGCTATTTTCAAGAAAGAGTCGAAAAATATATAGTGTTCTGTTCTTTGTTAAAAAAAAAACAGAACAATTGTGGTGATACTGTAGACGAACATTATATTTTAATGTTTTATAATGTTTCTTTTTTACATTGATAAAGAAATTAACAAACAAAAAATTTTTAGCAACGACCGCAGCACGAACAGCTTGTGTGTGTATATATTTTGTTTGTGTAAAATGATTTTGCTGGCTTTTCGTTTTTTTTTCGTATGTGTATTTTGTTTTTGTAAACAATGTTTTAGTTTTACCAGCCAAAAGGGCGCTAAGACCAACAGAAACGAACGAACACTAATGAACTGAACCGAACACATTGACGTTTGTAGTAAAAAAAAACCAAACGGAATTAAATGTTCTCATCTTTTTGTTGAATTGGATAAGAACAGTACTATTTTTGTGTTCGAAAAATTACCAACTGGGAAACGTTATCTTTTTTAATGATTTACTACACAAACACTATTAGCGTTTGTGTTTTCCACAAAACTACCGAAGCGAACACTAAGGAGCGATATTTAGTGTTTATTTTCGAACACTGGCTTATTCACGATTTAACGATTTATGCTGCAAATTTGACGATCTTTTAAATAACAAACTGTATACTTTTTTGTTATACCCTACACCATCATGTGTGGCAAGAATAGTAGTCGTTTGTGCTGGTGTACATAAGTACATAAGTTTTTGTAGGCCTTAGGATGAAGCCTATTTCAAATAGTGAGAATCAATCCATTATTTCACCATACATATCTCGTCCCGACATAGAGCATTTCTTTCCATAAACCTTTTAACCCTTTCATGCACCATACTTTGTTAGGCCAGCTATATGAATATTTTTTAACTAGCTACATAAAAATAAATAGTTTATAATCGACATTTAGATTGAAGAAAATGCTGTACATACGTATGCATATGTACATACATACAATATAGTACATGTACAGGCTAACCAATGACCCTTTTTTCACATAAGAAAACAGGTAAGAAAGTACTGTCGGTCAAGCCCAATATGATACCCTAAGTCATAGTATTAACGAGAGTGGACCACCCATCAAACAAAATTACGTTATGAGCTTAGGATTCATATAAGAGTTCTTTGTGCCGAATATTATCAAGATTTTCTACATCTATGTATATGAGATGTGTGCGTCTTAAAGGTATTTCAGGGGGATTTACATGGGACACATTGTAATTTCGGGAAAGTTGTCGTCACCATAATTCATAAGAAAGTTATGGTATTTAAAGCTATCGGGAGTGGTACATATTTGTATTTGCTCTATGGTCAAATTAGGATCGATTTAAAAATATTGTAAGTCGATTAATATTGCAATAAGATATCTTTAGGCCAAATTTATTCTAAATATTAATATAATAAGATAGTTTGTGGGAGAGAAATTTGTATGGGGGCCATGTGGAATTATGGACCGATTCTCACCATTTTCAACAGCTGTTATTATAATACCAACAAAGTCAGACTTTACAATTTTTCTAAATTTTTGCGGGCGTAAGGGACGGCTTTGCCTACGCCGATTGTCCTAAAATTTTTTTGCGTCTTTTTTTTATTCATACCCATCGAATTGGGGGGTGAGAGCATGGAGAAAAAGAAGCATCCCCTATACAGTTAACGATCATCATAGTGTTTATAAATTATTTTAAGACCCGTTTTCACAACTTATCGATAGCTAGATAGATAGTGTTCTATTATTACAACTTTGCTTTAACCTACGAGGTAGGATGAACCTTAATTATCTATATCGCTCACTTTAGGTTAAAGTAAAGTTTTAATAATGGAACACTTTTTAGAAGGCCGGTTAAAGTCTACTTTTAGCTATCGGTAAGCTGTGAAAACGGGCCTAAAACTTTTAATTTAAAAAATCATGAAAATTATTTTTGTTTTGTAAACTAAAACAAAATAATGACTAATTCTTACTAGTAAATACTTTCCTACCAGAAATATTCTTCTAAAATTTTTAAGCCCTTTTTTCACACTCTTGTTGCAGGTTTTTAGAGTGCGTAAACACCTACTATTAACAATTTTTGAAAATAGGCAATAATTTTTTGTTAATGAACAGACCTATGGTAAGAATAAATAATTATTTTTTTTGGTTCTACTGTAAAAATATATTTATGCATAAAATAAAATATGTGTTATTAACAAATGTTTCTCAGTTTTTTTTTGAATGTTTAAAATGTTACGAGGGTACTAAAAAGTTTAACGATCTTTTCATACGAAACACCAAAAAACCCCCAAATGAAATCATGGCTTTAAACAATTATTTACATCAACAAACCGTTAAAATGATGATGTTGATATTTAGAGAAGAGAAATAAAAAAATTATTTAACAAGTTTTAGCTCCAGCCACTTTTATTTTCATTATTTCAACTTCGTCAAGTCCATTTTCAGTAAGCGATTTTGTTTACATTCTTCTTAATGGCAACAGCAACATGTTCAGCGAGAATGACGGCTGCCTAAGAAATGAGCAATTATGGCCAATTTGTAAGAAAATAAAAATAAATTTAAGCTTCACTGGACTGTAGGTTTAAATTAAAACTTTTGAGCATCAAATTAAAAGTGAAAAATTAATGTAAAATTAGAAAATTTAAACAATAGAGAATATACAGTGAAAAGTATTTTGTGCCAATAACGACAGTTTTTCGAAATTTAAGTCGCTCAAACATATTAAAATATTTGAAATGTGTACAAATTAGTTAATATTTTACGCTTTAATTTTAGTGTAATACTTTTCGCAAAACAAAATTTTGTTAGACCACTGTGCTGTGCTGAAACTAGGACTTCAGTTATGAAAAACAAAAAAACCATTAATTGTAGTGTCATTTAAAAGAACATAAATGGGTCATGATTAGTGTGACCAGATCTTAAAAATTTGTAAAGCTAAATCCATCGTATGGCTTCTAATTTCCCGTTCATTTTCCATTGCCGGAAGGAAGTCCAAAGAAATTCACTCAGTTTGGCTTTTAATAAGACAATGCCTGTTTTAATCTTTAAATCTTCTAACCGCATCATTTAAGATTTTAGAATCGTGATAAAAATTATTGGAATTTATTTTGTGAAACTTTTGTGCAAATACCTTCCATACTTTTTTTTAACATTTATATCTCAGTTTTTCTTTTGCACATTTTGTAAATATTATGCCGAATACTATGTTTCGCTTCAAAGTCATATTCTGTAAATCGAATTTAAGTGAAATTAAATTTGAATAAATGTTAAAAATGATTCTGTTTTACAGTATCAATTATCTTTACCAAATCTTCTCTTAAAACTGTTTATGCTTTGATATTGTTACAGGTAAAACTGAGGTTTATAATTCTTATTCGCTTTACAGTTTTATTTGCATAATATCTTTAGCTTTTCTAAAAACTTTGGATGAAGTTTCCTGACGATCTGACCTAAGCAACCAGTGAATTGCGCATAGGAATAGCTTATCCCTTCAACAATTAATTTCAGTTTATCCATAGTATGAAATGGGAATTTAGCAGAATTTAAAAGAAACCTTAATAATACTTTTCATTGGATCAGGGTTGCATTTTATTTCATGTGTGAGTGTTTAAACATTGTGTGATGGTGTGAACACAAAATGTTATGTTACATTCGATTTTTTAACAGTTGCAACAAAACTCGTTTGAATTCTATCTCACAAAGTATTATGGAATACTTAAGACTTGTGAGATAGTATAAACTAGCCTTTATGAATACGGTGGTTAATATAATAATTGAACGTTTTCCTTCTTTCATCCTTAAATTGCTCAAAAACTGCTTAAAGTTAGCCTTTTCACATGAATACAAAGTTGAGCTCCTCAAACTGCATTAGGGTGTGTTATAATTTTCCTGTAAATTTTTTTTTTATTTTTATTTTTTTATTTTTAACGATAAATCAGGGAGGTTCCCCCCACAGTGACGAGTACCGCGACCAGGTTAGGTCTTTTGTACCCACTTTCCTTAGTTGGCCAAAATACCCTCTGCTTCCCAAAGGAAACCAACCAGGGCCTTTGCCGATAAAGTACCGATACGGAACGCACCCATTATATCCTTCTGGCCCATGCCAGCGTTGGGCAGTCGCACAGTATATGCTTTGTCGACTCGTCCCCGTCTAGACATAGTCTAGAAATTTATTTAACAAATAAAACTTTTTATTTGTTTTTTAAATTTTTTTAATTAAACTATTGACAATTTACACTATTTATCTAAAGCTATGTTCACAACTATTAAATATTTGCCGTCCTACACGTAACCACTAGTTTTATTAAAAAATTATGTATTTGCTTTTGGAAAACGTTTGGCAAGATCAAACATTATTTAACAGTTTCTAGATTACATTATACAATTATCTTCTTGCTAATAAAGCTTAATACATCAATAGAAACTGTTAACAATAAAGCTTAAGTTTGATCAATTTACTGGACATGAAAAAAAATTGTACAAACTTTAACTACTTATTTCTTATATTAACCTACATCTTTTATTTCTAACCCCTTCAAGAATTAATTGTTTCTTAAATATTGTATGCATATCAATTGACTGCGGAACTAGTTATGCTTTCAAGAAACATCCTCTATACAACCCTGATATTTATTCGTATTTAAATAATTTAGAATTTCTTTTAACCAACTACTTGGTGTGACCATTAACCTCATCAAGCAATTAAAGAGTTTATTTAAACGTTATGATAGTTAACAGGGCAAGTTTCAATATGCACAAAAATGTTTAAAATATGCATTTAAATATATTTCAAAAAAAATTAAAAAATATGCACAAAAATTATAAAAAATTATAAGCTACTTTTATTTGAACAAATCGAGGCCTTATAGCAAAATTGATGTTACCAACATAAACTTTTTTTTAAATATTTTTGCTTCAAGTCTAGGGTTACGTTTGAAATTGCTTTTGCTCTTATTTCGTAACGGTACTTCCCAGAGATATGAGATTTTTAGAGATGATGCAAATGATCAGAAATGATCGATTTTCATCTTATAAATGAAAAAGTTTACCGTTGGGGTATTATGCATTTGTGCCGATATTTCTAAAGCTAAGATCCCACTATCGGCTCAAATAGCACAATCTATGACGATTTGTATCGTGCTATATCGGCGCACATTTAAAACATTGCACAATTTATTCTTGGGTGGTCCCAAGGCGAATTCAAACAGGTAAACTCATCTCTACAACTACAAAAAGCCCCATGTATTTTGTTTATACAATTTCCTGGTTAGTTGTCAAAATTTTTTTATTGCAAATTAAAATTATCACTTTTTTATAAAAGAAATTAATAAATTCACTTCAATCATTCGCAGTTTTGAAATTTTTTTTTCATAAAAATAATATTTTTAACACTTTTCATTCAACTTATCAAAACAAAATCATATTTTGACGTTTGACCACATTTGTTAATTCGCCGTGGAAACAGCTGATGAACGGCTGACGAGATGAGTTTACCTGTTTGAATTCGCCTTGGGTGGTCCCAATATCGTCGCACATAGTGACAATTTTTTTCAGTTCAAATCAGCCAAGACTCAATTGCGACAGTAATCGGTACAATGCGGTCACACTATCGTGCTATTTGGGCAAATAAAATCATATGTTTTTGTTTAATTGCTTGTTGGCAGACATAATTTTACTTTTGAAAATCGCAAAGTTCTCCGTCTCAATAATCCATTATGTTTCCTAACAATTTTAAATAATATACATACATATTAATATATAATAACAAAAATTATTAAACAGATGTTTACAAACCAGGGATGGCAACATCGATACAACTGCAATGTTTTGGCTAAAGCGAATTGTTTTATTTCTTTTAACAGTACAAATGTACTACTGAACGTTTTAATACATAAATAATAGATAAAACAAATGTAATATTGGTACAATTAAGCTCAAAAAAGTAAAATTTTAGTAGTCAGTTGGTGCAATTTAAAAATTTGGCGCAAATTTGATTGCTTCACATTGTGCAAAAGAGTGTTCACATAATCGGCGCATCAAGGTTAATTTGGATTGTCCACAGTCAGCACAATTTCGGATTGTCGAAATTAAAAAAATGTTGACCGTTCACACTATCGGCACATGAGATTCGACAAAAATTGGTTTATGGGGCCAATTGTGGGATCTTAGCTTAACACCTTAAGATATTGATCCTATACCCACCTTTAAGTATATCGATCGACTGGCTGGCCGCCCATGTAAACCTTGTGCGCAATGTACAGGTACAGGCAATTTTGCAGACAATTCAATGAAATTTTGTACAAAGGTTCTAATTGGCACAAGGAAAATGAGGCGCATCAGTCCATAATTTCACATAGCCCCTATTCAAGCTTCTTTCCGGAATAGGGTCTTTGTAGCAATAAATTATCTTATTATGTAGGTATTTATATTAAATTTGGTCAAAACTAATTTTATTGCAATCGAATCCTGCCAAATTTTTTTTTGGAATTGGTCTGTATTTGATCAAAGCTCCCATACAAACACTACTCCCCAAATTGACTTTTTATGTCTTAACTTCCGTATAAATGTTGGTATGTATTCAAATACAAATTGGCGACAATGACTTTTACGATTGTTACTTTGCCATGATAAAATGTTGTACTGGTGGGTCCAAAATTAACCCATTCCTAAAATCAGGTAAAGGCAAACAAATTTCATAAAGATAAAGATATCTATATAAAATTCGGCGCAAAGAACTTGTATATTAAGGTGACCATACGTACTGTTTTTTAACTGGCTGTCATCTATAAAATTTGTGTCCTCCTTTATCATCTTTTTTTATAATCTGTCATCTATGTCCTCTTTATTTTTAAAACCCCGACCAATATGTGCTTTTATTTTTATAATTTAAACTGAATTTTATTTCACGGCGATCACCGGGTTTTCTGTCAAATCGTATGGAAAATATCGTGCCATGCTTGTTATACTCCTACTGAACTCTCATACACTTGCAGTATAAAATTTTGAATTAGTTAGTGCAATGAATTTTTAAGTTTCGTTATTTTTTTAAAAAAAATTTACTTAAGTAAATGTACATTTTTATTTATCGTCGGCTTGATATGCAAACCTACTAACTTCCGTTTCAACAAATTTTACAGGAAAAACTTTTTTTATTTTTCGTATTTGCTGCTTGAGAAAAAAACCAAAAATATAGTTGATTTGACACACTTCAAGACTCAAATTAAAAAAAACTACATTGTGGTCGACGAGGCATATCTTTCTCCACGACACGGCATCAAAATCTCAATTTGCTTAAAAAGTGAATTTAACAGGTTTGCATATTAAGCCGACGATATGTTTTTTTATTTTTAATTTACTTTACATATATAAATATGGGAATGTAAATTTGTCTGCAAAAGATGTATGTAAAAAATCTTGAAGTCAAATAAATTTTTTATTTTTTTCTTTATGTCCTCTATTTTTATTTTCAAAATCTGGTCGCCTTAGTATATGAATCTTAAACTCAATTATATAATTTTTTTTGTTCATGACTGACAATGGGTCTTAAATAGGTCACACTTGGAAAAATTTGTTCTATTAAACTGTCGTTTAGGGTATCATATCTTGTCGGCTTGACAGACTGTACTTTTTTAATACTTGCTTTATTTTGTCCTTTTGTTAAAAACGGCTGTCAGCCTGCGTAATGTGCAAATTTATGCAAACCCTTTTTTTTTTTGTAGGAAAAACTTAAAAAATATGCAAATGCTAAAAGCATTAAAAACTTGCCCTGGCAATAAACTAATTTATACATTAAATAAAAATTAGTTAAAGGCAGTTACAGAATATGTTTTTTTTTAAAGAACATTCTTGTTGATGGGTTTAAAAATTAAATATTTAGGAAAAAGATTTTTAAAGACTTGTGTTTTAAAATTTAACTATTGGGGGATTCACAAGGTGTGCTATCCAGTCATATCGTCGTAATGTCCTAAATAATTGTTTACAATTGTTTAAAATAAATGTTGTTGTATTTTAAACAAAATAAATATGTTAATGCTGTGTTTATTGATTCGTTATAACTGTACAGTAGATAATTATAATTAAGCGGTAGCCCACAGCAGTCCTATATATTTCTTGTAATTATTTTAGGACATATGACTTTACAACTTTATGACTACCTTGTGAATCCCCCATATGTATTTATATTTTATTAAATAATGGTTGCTTTAGTCAAAAATTACGGAACTAATACAGTATTCAACGGAAAATAACCTCGCCTAAAATGCCAATATTTTTGGGTAATAAAGAGGGGCAAGCATTTAAACGAATATGCTTAAATACCTCGTTGAGAAAATCATAAGAACACGTTTAACTACCTCATTGAGGTAAATAAGCGAATACGTTAAAATACTTAAGTGAGGAAATTAAACGTATTTATTAACAAGATACCTTTACTTTTATGTATAAAAAAAAGCTAAGGCATAGGTATTTTTACATGAATCAGCTAAACTAAAGAGCTAGCAATAAAACACAATGGGGTTTTCGGTCTTAATTTTTATCTGTAATGATTTTTGAGATGTCCTGCCTGTCATATCATACCAACAAAAGCGTTCTCATACATACAAACTTATGATCAGGGAAACCGTAAATATGCAATTGCCTCGTTTTTCTTGGGCGATCAATTAAGGCAGAAACAATATATTTATCCGGTTTAGAGCTCTTTATGAATATTGGTTTTAATCTATTTAAGTTTTTGAATCATATTTTAATACATGTTCAGCAAATAAAAAAATTGCTTAAAATTTTGGTTAACAGATGAATTATATGTTGCTTTAATTTCGCCTATAAATTCAATTTTCATTCTAGAATTGTAAGCTAAAGCAAGTTTTCGTTGAAGATAAATTTTTATTCAAAACTATTAAGTTTTTAAACTGATCTTTTCTTGTCCGTCCGTCCATCTGGCTGGTTGTCTCTCCATGTAAACCTTGCGCGGAAAGTAAAAGTAGCAGTTCTAAAATTTGGTAAATATGTTTTAATTGTCATAAGAACGAAACCTGTGTAAATTGTGAGAATCGGTCTATAATAACACATCGTCCCCATGCAAACTTCTTTCTTTATGTCCATAAACCACTTAATCCTGTTCGTATTAAGATTAAATTCGGCCCAACATATCAAACTGCAAATTAAATATGGTTGAGTTGGTTCAGATTGAAGCATACAGCTTCTATTTAAAAACAATTCCTAAAATATTCAAGCTATTTTATCCTTTTAAATGTCAATATAACTTAAAATTTAGCGACCTTTCCCCTTTAATCCCCTTAAAGGCAAAATATCATTTGGTGTATCTAAATAATATTCAGCACAAATAACTCTTAACCTTAAAATATGACTTTATTCTGGAGAGCCCAGAAAAAAGGTTATTTTAATGCAAATATTAAATTGTGGAATATTTAAATGAGCCATATTTTGTTTTCTGGGCATATTTTTTTAAACATTTTTAGTGAATATGTTATTGTCAAATAGTACTGAGGCAATTGACCGAATGAAATTGAGGTGTAATTTTGTTTCGGGAGTTAAATTTTAAGGCAATTACCCGAATTGGGTAATTAAGCGTATGTCAATTACACGTGGTTTTTGTTTGAAAAATGGAAGAAACCAAAAACGGGGATTTAAAACTCAAGGTAAATAAGCGTGCAAGACATTTAAGCGTGGGGTAATTTACCGGATTATACTGTAGCTGGTTAAAAATACGTTTTCCGGATAATTTAAAAGTGTTCAAATGTAAACGCTCTTAATTAATTCACCAGCACTGTGTGAACTTACCATAATAAAAACGGGTAATACGTGTGTGTAAAGGAAGCTGTAAATACGATCAAAACCATCCTCAAGACTTGCAAATTGTTAAAGAATCAGTCAGTCAAACGTTAGATGTACTAAAGTTAACACTTGCAAAATAAACAAGCTCAGCAACTATTTAACAAAAACGCACAACATTAAAAATAAATAAAGTAATAAAGATATACGAGAAAAGGAGATTAAAACTTAATATTTAAAGAAAAAAAAATTAAAAGAAATTTAATTTGGAAAAATTTAAATGCAGAAAACAAAAAAATAAAAATGGGATGAGAGAAAAGTAAAAGTTTTCTAAATTTTTGTGTATTAACAAATGTTTGTTTTTTTTTAAAGATAAATATATGATTGGGTTATTAACAATTTGTAATGCTTCGATAAATATCGAAACTTTAAACGATACTGCAAGCATGTGCGTGTGTGTTAAGTTTAAGAAATAGTCATAAGTTTGTGACATTTTGTCACTGAACCATTAAAGTTTTTTCTTCGTGACCTAAAGAATAAAGGCGGTACTTTGGTTTTAACTAGAAAACTTTTAAATTTCAAAACTTATGTAAAATTTCACTTGAACTTTTCAAAATCACTTGACGAGAACAGGTTGAACTAAACGGTTGTGTGCGAATTAGAAACCATTTAACGGAAATTAAATTTTTATTAAAATAAATCAAGTAAAAAGGATTTTAGGCCAAAGTAATTAAAAAAAACAAAACTTAACAGGAAAAGAAAGTGTTTAAAGACAATTTGTAAATAATTGTTAATAGTTCTTAAGACAAGTGTGAATGTGTGAAAATGTGTTGGTTTTTTATTGTTATAAAATTGTTAATGTTAAAAATATTACTAGCCGGTTTAACGGGTCTTATCACGGCTTCGCGTTATGATTATGGTTATCATCCCAGTGCCGAGGAGCTTGATAATCTTTTACGCGAAACGCCTCATACATGGACTCATTCACATCTTAAAGACGAAAGGGATCGTCTTTCAATGCGTCCGACTCACAGTGCCTACCAAACTGCCGAAAATCGTGCAAAAACGGAAGCAAGATATTTTGTGCCAAAATTTCAATATGAAAATAATGAATCTAAAAAATTAAATCAATTTATACAAAATCCTTTATTTACTAAACATCATCAAGATTTACAATCGGCCTCATCTCAAAAACAGCCAATGCAATTGCAAAATGTTGGATCATCTTTAGAATTTAACTATTTTAGCGATGAACTGCCCAAACCCTTTTTTAATACTGCACAGAAAATTCCGGAAACATTTATAGGACAACCGACAGTACCTACAACTACAATAAAATCTATAACTGTTATTAAACCGGTTTCCTCCGCTTTGCCGGAAATTAATTTGAAGCCTATTGCTAAACCGGATATTTTGAATCCTAATAAATATTCTTTAAATAATATCTATAAAAATAATACTCAAGGCCATTTTCCAATTTATTTTACTAACCCAGCCACTGGTATAGTCTATGCCATAACTGAGATGGGTAAGTCCACCAAAAATTTAACGAGAACCAATGGCTCAATACCAATTTTTATAACCAAGGAGCAATACGAAAAGGATATTTTTCAGTTGAAAAATGAATATGAACAAAAATGTAAAATCTTACAAAATCCTTTTACCACACAAAAACCTCAAATTATAAGACTAAAAAGACCGTTGTCACCTGTTTTACCCATAACATCGTCGAAATTTTCTCCATCTTCTGCTACTTGGACGACTCTTAAGCAACCCCTACCGGTAGTGGTTAAAACCGAATTAACGGTAACGAATAAAAATCCTGTTTCGACAACAACTAGACCGTTAAGGAAAAAGAAAAAGAAGCCTAAACTTAAGCATAAAATCAGAAAGCAAAATCCACCAGGACACAAAACCTTAAGTACCTCCACTGTCAAGCCTTTTATAGCTAACCATCCTTTAGGACCTGCTATTATACTGGGTTCAAGAGTGACGACAAGAAAACCGACGGTCAATAATGAAAAACTTCCTACTCAATTAGAAAAGCCTGATTTTAATAATATATTTTCCAGCGCAATGGGCTTTAAGGCGCATACACTGAATCCGAATCCCTTTCCCAATAATCATAGACTAAATAAACGTTCGCCCAGTGAAAATACAGAAAGAGAATTAGAAAGCGTTTCTATAAAACTACCGGTAAAATCTCTAAATGATTTCAAACAAAATGTAAACAAAACAAATGAAAATAAATTGCAAAGTACTTTCACAAATCAGCAGACTGAAAATCTCCATCATGTAAATAAAAGATCTATTGCCACTTTAACAAAACCTAATTCCACGGAACCAAAATTTATTAAAAAATCTATTGTTAATTCTAATCCTAACTTTAATAAAACCGAATTGAAAAATACCACAAACAATATATTACAAACAAATAAACACAGCTCCGATCATCAAAGGAGTTTAAAATCCAAAAGAACAGATTCAATAAAATCCACAGAAATGGCAAATCATCGTAAATCGATAAATACAACGTTAAATATTGCGCGAAAGAATAAGAAACATTCGAAACGTTCAAAAAAGCAAAAAAGATTGTCGAAAATAAAGTTAAAAAAGAAACATGTACAGGTAAATCAAAACTCTACACTTCACAAAATCGGTTCTTCTCATAATTTTACTACAACGCCGAGAGCCATAAAGCAGAGCAATACAAACAACAACAACAAAATATCGGAGAAAAAATCGGAACGGCAACGAGATACCGAATATTATTTCTTTGCTAATGAAGACGACTATGATGATGAGGAGGACGAGGACTACGTAAAAGATGATGATGATGATGATGACGATGACGATGACGAGGAGGAGGAAGATGATGAGGAAGAAAATGAAAAAGATGAGAATAACAATAATTATGAAGAAGTACTAGACTATGACGAAGAGCTACCCCATACAAGTGAGGTGAATTTATCAATAGAAGACTTAAGTGAAAAACCTACACAAGAAACCAACAGTTCTCCAGAGGAAGATGCCAATATGAGCGCGTTAAAAAAATATCCAGTAGATATAAAAAATCCACCTTTAGATTATGATAACGATGGCAAAATTGGTTTTAAGACCCAGTCCACTTATAACAAAAAACGCATACGTCGACGACCGCCCCAATTGAACATTGATGTAGATTATGATGAAGATGACGAGGACAACAGTTTAAGTTCTAATTTGGGTGGATTTTTCCGTATGATCTTCTATCCCATTCAAGCGGTAATGTCTAGTGTCATGGATTCGTTGAATGCCAAAGACGCTGAGGAAGAAGATGACGCCAATTTTAATCCATATGTACAATATACTTCCTACCACAATACGCTGAAGCAGCATTCCAGTGCTGAAAATGAAGAAGATTATGATTCTAGTGAATCTGGCGGTTCTTTACTTAGCAATTGGTTTAGTTCTTGGTTTGGCTTAAATCGTCGTAATAAGAAAATCGGCAGTACAACGGAAGCCCCCAATTCTGCAAAACCAACAAAATCATCTAACAGTTGGTTGCCATCATGGCTGAGTTTTGGCGCAAACGAAAGAATATCTACGGAAAGTAGTTCCAATGAAGAGTATGGTGAATATGATAGTAAGTTGGGTTTTTATTTCTAAGCCTATTCATAATCAGCCCAATTATGAATAGGTACAAACTCCCCGGCCGTTTTTTTCCTTTTCCCATTTTTGCAATTGAATTTACATAGGAAAAATGGGAGAAGGGAGAAACCCCCCGGGGAATTTTTATTCATAAGTGGGCTGAATATATCCTACAGATTTTTCAATTTACCGTAGGAACACAATAATAACGTATGAACGTAGTAGCGAATGACGCGTGGTTTTTTTTAGAAATTTAAGGCATTACATCCCACGTCCTTACGACCCAATTGGGTTAATAGCATTAGCCGAAGCAGAAGGTAGAAGCGTTTTGACGTACAATATAATTTTACAACGTATCTTCGCTACGCCGTATTCTTCTACGTTCATATGGTTCAATTATATTCCTACGGTAACTTATTGGTTAATATAATTCTTTGCTTTCAATATTAATTTTACACTTTTTGGGAAATTTCTTTACTATTTAAAGCTTCCGTACGTTGGAAGAACGTAGAACGTAACGCCATAAATTTCTAAAAACAAGATCCATTTACAACCAATTCCGTGTTAAACGTACATATTTTGTTTTCTTTTGAAAATAAAAAAAAAAAACTTCAAATTTATTGAATCTAAGTCGACATACGACGAAGATACGCTTTTACATTTGCTCCAGCCTTTGTGTGCCTTTGCATAAATTAATATACGTTTTAATTTGACTACGTATCTTAGTCGTACGTTACAACGCTGCGATTGTGATTCTAGGTTATATTTAATTCAAAATTTTTTTAGAACAAAACAGTTTTCGGATACATATTTGAAACTTAACCGAAGGAAAGCATAAATTTAAAGCTTAATTGAAGGTTTTTAAGTGGAGCATATTTGAAAAGTCAAAAGTACAAAATTACATTTTTCAGATATACTTAACTTTTGTATGTACTTGGATAGTTTTATATACAAACTGGAAATAGTGTAGAAAATTAATAAAGACAATTCTCCTCTTTTCATTTCCCTACAGTCTACGATTCAAATTAAAAGATCAAATTTACATACGTCACAGTAATTACAAATATGCACATCCAGACAAAGTGAAACTCCACAATACAATTGCATCAAACATGTGTTCAATTAGGTCGAAGTTTCTGTAAAATCTTGTCATAATGAAAACAAAATATGTAGTTTTTTTTTTAAATAGGTCGCTTTAATGTCTTTTATGTTAAAAAAACATCATGATGCTTTTCAGGAAATTTCATATAGAGGGTGACCCAAATAAAATCTAAGGTAGTTGTTATTGATGGTTTTGCGGTAGCAGTGCTTGCATAATTTGAATTCTGTATGGATGCATCTAAATATCCAACTTAAAAATTATCTGCAATGTTCTTTTGGTAATACCCAATTATTCGGTACGACGACGAGTTGAGACAGATTGATAATTATAAGCAATCTGTCGCACAGCTTTCACGGTTGTTTCTATGCAGATATTTCCATGAGCACCTCCTCTAGTACGGTCAATCACTGAAAACCGTTCCTTAAAACAGTCGAGTTAATTCCTAATCATGAAGGCAGTGGGAACTGCTCTTGAATAAAAATATCGACGATATTTTCACTTCGTCATAACAATTAATCGTTGACAACAATAGAAAAATTCGATAATAATGGTGTGTACATTCCTTAATTTAAGCAGCTACTTCGTTAGCGTATCACTTTCTTTCGTGGACATATTGATGTGCCAAAGTTTCTGTTTCTAGATTTTAACAAAAAAGTACCAACATTTTTTATCCTACAATTTTATGTTTCTAAGTTCAGGTATGTGAGGAAAAACGATTTTAAAAACAATACGATTTGAACACGATAATATCGTCTTTAGTATCTTTAAAAATTTAATTATATGTAATACATTTTTCTCTGGTTTTCTCTTTATATTCTTTTAAATCTCTTATATTATGTATGTTATTTGAACTGTATTTTGAACGAAAAGTTAAGACTTGACTCCAGAAATGGGTTTTAAAATCGGTCGAAATTCATCACACCTGCTTAAAGCGATAATTTTGAAAATGATCGATCGTTTTTCATCACATACCTGATTATAGAAAATTCAAACAGTAAAACATGTAGAACGGAAAAGTACATGAAAGAAATTTAGGGGGTAATTTTGTTGTTCACTTCACCTTGCGTTGAGAAAATTTTCATATAAAATTTTTAAAATTTTCAAAAATTCAAAAAATTTTATATGAAAATATTCTCAACGCAAGGAGAAGTGAACAACAAAATTACCCCTTTAATTTTCCATATTTCCCCTTTTTCATACTTTTTTCTTCTCTCTGTTGAAGTATCAAAAATTTTAATAATTTAGTGGTAACAAATAATTTAATGCATATGCATGTCTCAATGAATGGGAAAAAAATGTTAAGAAAAAAAGTACCAAAAATAGGTACGATTTTCACCACTTAAACGTTCGAATTTCGAAAAAGAATTCTGACTTAGAATTGTATAATAGGAGTTCTGTTAATCGCAATACAACAAGTTTGGCAACTTTAAATTGCAAAAGTATGCTCAAGAGAACTAGAATATTTTTAAGAAACTATGAAAGATCGCAAGCTAAATTCACGAGTTTCAGATCGCCATTAAAAAAAATCTGGCATTTCGCGATTTCAAATCGTGCGGTTGTCAGAATATTACCGAATGTGGTATAATTTTTTTTCCTATGCTTATTGGTTTTATAGACAGATGGAGTGATTAAAAATGTTCAAAAGTACGGGTTTTACCCATTTAATCTCCAAAAGACCCAAATTAAAAAAAAAAAATTGCGCGTATTTTTTTTTTAATAAACAACGATGTTTTACATTTTTTGTATCTCTTTTAGTTTAGAAGATATACGGTTAGCGAATTTAATTGTTTTTACCCCTTAAAACATTCGAATTTAAAAAATATTCCACGTGTTTAACATTGGTAGGTATTAAAACATAATTTTCAATTGGAAAAAGTACCAAAACTGTTAAAATACGCAGAAAAAAATACATAAAAGAAAACATGGCGCAGAAAACACAAACATTTTTTAAAAAATTCAAAATATTTCGAATTCGTATGCTTTAAGCTTTCACATACATATTAATATTAATAATACTTCATAATTATGGTAAAGTATTTAGAATAGTTAAAGATACACACAACTTTTATAAACAATACGATTGTACATGATTCATGAATTATTTTCAGTGTAGAATGCAACTAGAATGCGATTATATTGCTAAACCACTCCTATTAAGCGTTTATAAATCAGAATTTTTATTAATGATTTATAAAACAAAAAGTGTTTGAATACTATTGTAAACATTAAAGCTCAAATAAGAAATTTTTATGAATTAGACCGTTAGAATTTCAAAAACAGACACTATACTATTTTGATAGAAAAGTTGGAAAAATAAGAAGAAAAAAACTAAATATGATTCTGAAATCTGGTTCTGGCGCAGACGAGGAATAATTTTTAACACTTTTGTACGTCAATTGCCGCAACACAATCGTCGTCTGCATTCATTGAATAAAAAATGAATAAATTACTTTCTCAAAGTTTTTCTTGGGATTCAAAGATTAATTAACAAGGTTTCTTTCAAATGTGCTAAATTCCCATTTCATACTATTGAGAAACTGAAATTTATTGTTGAAGGGATAAGCTATTCCTATGCGCATTTCACTAGTTGCTTAGGCCAGATCGTCAGGAAACTTCATCCAAAGATTTTAGAAAAACTAAAGATATTATACAAATAAAACTGTTAAGCGAATAAGAATTA
This sequence comes from Pollenia labialis, assembly GCA_949318255.1. Lineage (NCBI taxonomy): Eukaryota > Metazoa > Arthropoda > Insecta > Diptera > Polleniidae > Pollenia > Pollenia labialis. Next base: position 159,040,531 of record OX439142.1, read on the forward strand.
TAAACCTCAGTTTTACTTGTAACAATATTAAAGCTTAAACAAAAACAACAACAAGAAACAGTGAGTTTATCTTTTCTTACAGTCCCGACTTCAATTGGTTGATTTTTTGTCAACTCTAAATGTACAACTACAGTGGGTAAAGAAAAAACAAAAATAAAAAGAAATTACTTTAATTTATTATGCCAGTTCAGTTTATTTACACTGCCACATGCATATTAGTTATCAAAGTTTTTATTGGGATTCAAAAATTAATTAACAAGGTTTCTTTCAAATTAATTTTTACAAACCAAGGCCAATTGAAAAGGTCTGCGCAAGCAGCCTGATGATCATTGTTTATGTTCTTTTTAGTTGTCAAAAGTTGTTTACATTTTGCATGTATACGTTTGTTTACGTTTATGGTATGGCACACATACACGTTTTTCTCCTTTGCTTTGTAAATGGTGTAGTAAATTTTTGATAGATGGGCCTTGTTACAAACATTCGTATTTTTGTTATGTTGCTTCATTTAATTTTTTATTTAAATGTGACAACAGTTTTTTACAATTCAAAAGCATATTTTTATGTTTGATTGTTTTATATAAGACACATGGGGAAAAAAATCGTATGAATTTTGAGGGCTTGTTGAAGCAACTTTTAAAGAAATTTAAAAATAAAACATGTTTTTCAAATCATCCAATGAATTGAGTCTAAGGTTTAAAATAGGGTTTAAAAACTGCAGTCGAAACCGAAAACTGTCAAACAAATAACTAAAACTTGAGTGTACAAACTTTCGCTTTTTAAGTTGGTTTGACAGTGACTATTTACTTTAAATGAATTAGAAGTAAAAGCATCAGTTTTTTTATAATTTTTTTTTTGCAGAAATAACAGTTTTCTATTTTGACTGCAGTTTTTTAAACGCTGAATAGTTCAGCTAAAATGTGGAAGTATTCGATTTGCTTGTTTCGACTTCAAGTGCATGAAATCTCTATGTTTTATAAAATGGATTTGGAACTAATGAGCGTCGCAGAAATTTACGCTTTATACAACGTAGGAAAGGAGGCTTCCTGGGGGTTATTTACTTTAGCTTGATTGGAACTTTATTATTAACAAAACATTTAGCACCATTGTGTTAAAAGTTAATTAAATATGAACGCAAAACTAAGTGTAAATCCGTTAGAGATTTTTTAAATTTATTTCAATTATCCAGCACTTTCATATTTGCTTGAATCTCCGTCTGTCCGTCAATTTTTCAATGGCATAATAAACCATAAACTCAACCAACCAGTTCATAGAACATTAATTTTTTGCACGTAATAAAAATAGACAGATACACAGACCGCCAAAAGAGTACGTATGTATTAACCAACAAACCTATAACGGATGACTGCTACACATTTTATGAATGGAGGTTAAGAAAAAGGTTACGCTTTCTTTGTCGCGCTAATCATTTAGTGTTTTTTACTAAAACAAAACTCAAGTCAAAGCTGAGATTATAAATTAAGTTGTTGTCGTTTGTATTTTATTTAAACTAGAATGGTTCGCCAGTTGGTTTGGTGACACAAAACCAAAGGCCAGAAAGAGGACAACCACTTCGACTACCACACAAATACCTCACGTTCCTATATTGACCATTGTTGATCCCATGAAGAACCCACAAAATTGGATTGGTATATTGGCTCATCATATCATTAATCATACGTCTACCTCTACAGCAAATCCTTTAAAGGATATGTGGAACAGGGTCACCACTACGACTACAGAAAATCCTGAAATACCCAGAAAAATTTTGTATGATAAATATCAAATATGGCGTCTGAAACCGCAAGATGATAGCAAAGTTAAAGCTTTGGAGGAATATAAGAAAAGTGAGGATGGCATTAAGCTTCAGTGGCTAAAAGGACCAAGTTTGAGGTACATTAATACTCAAAAGAAAAATTTATTAGAAAATTTGAACATTTATAACCAGCATTATTTTTTTTCTCTAGGGGTTTAACTGACGTTTTGGTGCCACCAAAAATGTTGGTGGATTTTCAGGCCTCCTTGACCTTTGAACTTATTGATCATGAAGTGTTAATTTTCGACGTGGGCAAAGCAATAGCCTATGAAAAGACCAAAGAAGATTACTTTTTTACCACCACCCAAAAGCCAAAAAAACATCACAGTAAAATTCCTGCCGCTATGACTGGCATGACTTGGCATAAATACTATGAATACGATGATATTATTAAATTTTTGGAAACAATGCGCATGCGTTTTCCGCACTTAGTGGAGTTGATACATATCGGCCGTTCCTATGAGGGTCGACCATTGATAGTTATAAAAATTGAAAGTAAAGAAGCAGCGGCGGTGAATTCCGCTCATTATCCAGCTCATCAGCGAAATAAATTAAGACATAAGAAGCGAATTGGTCTGGCAAACGCTGTATTCATTGAGGCTGGTACACATGGCATGGAATGGATTGGACCGGCAACGGCTACTTGGATAATCAATGAGCTGTTGAGAATAATGAAGAGTAAGTACTACGTATAAGAAAACTTGGACAAATTATGGTCACACTTGGTAAATAATTTACCATTTATCGTGCTTTTTTATCTACTCTTTGGTAATGAAGCGGTTGGCTTAAGAATTCTTGTTCATTCATATGCTTTTAATATTATATTGAAATTTTTTGTGCTTCCACTGACATTTTTATATACAAAAATTATTCCAAAACAAGTAGGAGTGCTATATTCGGCTGCGCCGAATCTTATATACCCTTCACCATTGTGCGAGCAGAATACAGAGCAACTAGACAAAAACTAAATAATTTTTACATATACATACATACATATTCACAATTCTAAAAACTTCATTATAAATTTAAAAATCTAAAACTGGTAAATATTTTTTTAACATCGTTTTTAGAGCATAAAAATTTAAAAAAAATTCGCTTTGAAAAACCAAGATTTGAACCAGAGGACTCAACTCCATAGACGACTAAAACATAAACGAACGTTGTTTAAATATCATTAAAATGAAATATGGCCCGTTTTAGGTTTCACAACTCAACTCAGTTGTGTCAACTCCACTCAGCAAAGTTGTAAACCATAATACAAAAATTACAATTCAACTTATTTGAGTTGTGAACCGTAATAGTGGCCTATATTCACCATGTACCATGTTTGTGTGTTTGTTTGTTTCTTTTAGTATAGCCAGTGTTGCCTTACCGTAGATTTAACTTTTTTGGCGAGTTTTTAAGTAGCAAAAATAAGTCTACAACTGAAATGAAATGCTTAACTTTATCACTAATGCACTCAGGGGGTCGATTCTGGTTCTGTGAAACTGTGAAATGAAAAAAAACTTTTCATTTTCGTTTTCATGAGCACTTTTCACATTAGCACTTCACATTTACACAAAAGGCGATTCCCGTTCTTTTAATGAAAAAGTGTTTCATTCCATTGTAGCTGTGAAACTTTTGTAACTATATTAATAAAATGTAAAAGTCAAATGCAGATATCGAAGCTAAGGATTTTGAAACGGCGCTAAGCCGCAAACGAGTTTATTTAATGCTTGAGCTGCAAGCATTTATTTTTGCTAAAAGAGTTTTTTTGAAGAGAGAAAAAAATACAATTGTATGGCTCCTCTTGTTTTATACAATATAAATTTTTTCAGTAAAAGAGTTTTTGTTGTATTTTACTTTTATACATATGTACATGGTAAATATTTTTAACTTAAAATAAATAAGAAGTAAACGAAAAATTCCGAATTTGTTGCATTTGGGTTTTTTTCATGAACGATATTGCATCTTAAAGAGGTTGGCCTCAATGTTCTGCCCAAGTGCGCGCAAGAAATAGGAAAGGAAAAAATTTTACATAAAATGTGTTAATAAATACATATATAAAAACAACAGCAATTTTTTAACGGAAACAAATTTTTATTCAAAAAACAAGAGCAGTCATAAAATTGTAAAATCGATCAATTAATGAGTTGACAAATGAGTTTTTTGGGTAAACATCTTGCCCGCGCGATTACCCCAAAATATTTATTGCAGTAAATAATTTTGGCATAAAACTGACATCTACGAAAAAATTATTATTGACTTAAGTGAAAGTTTCTTTTTAGGGTATTAAAATAAAAGCTTGTTTTTAAAAAAGGTTTTTTACTTTTAATTTATTTTTTAATAATTCAAATCAATCACATCAAGTTATTTAATTTACTTGTTTTTTACACAAGCAAATTTCGCGACAAGTTTTTACATCGTGTAAATTGTGTAATGACAAATGGCAAGATTTTATATCATAGTGCCGGTAGTGCAATTTTTGTGGTGAGAAAATTTGGGAGCGGAACTCATTTCACCAATAAAATCATGAATCTCTGCAACAAAAATTCCAAATTTGGACAATGAATTATAAATAAGGTAATGCCTCTATTAGTTGCTAGTAAAATTTTCAAGTAAAAGTTACTGCCAGGCCCATGATGTCTACAAGAACATTTCTTTCGCATTTATATTGAAAACTATAATAAAAACCTAAAATTTCTTGTTGTTTTCAAAACAAATATACAAAAGAAATGTTCTTGTCGACATCGTGGGCCTGGGCCTTAATTTCTTTCGTTTAAGCTTTCGAGTTATTCTTAGCAAGCCTTTTCATTTGATACCTATATTATAGGATCGCATTAAAAATAGCTAGACCGCCATTTTGGCTGTGCTGCTATGTTTCATTTAGAATGACGTTTCATAGTTTACAACATAATGAAATAAACAGGTGGCAGCACTACGCCAGATGACGATTTTTTGCTCCTGCAATGTTTGTCTAGGTTTATGTCAAAGTTTTGTTTATGTTTACAATAAGTCCACGTTTTGTGCTGAGATTATTGTATTTTAATAAAGTTTTTGATAATTTTTAATTAAAATAAATAAGATATTGACTATAATAATATAAAAATTGGCTAAAAATTTATTTATTTCATCACGTTCAGCGGCACGCTTTGATTTTTGTTAAAAGTATTTTTTGACGTAAACGGTGATGTAATTTCCAATTTTGTTGTAATGTTGTATTTGTTGCCGTAACGATGACACCTACTTATTCCACCATGGTTTACAATGCATTGTCATTAAAACTGAACGTGTGTACATAATTTCAGCTCAGTCAATTGAACATATCTGCTTCAAATTGAGTTGCAAGGTTCCACCCAAACATACATTCATTGCAAGTTAAACAAAAGCTTTAGAAAACGACCATAAGCCCAAAAAATTGTGAAATCATAAACAAATAAAAGGCCAAATAAAGATTTATTTAGTAATATGTTATTAAATATAAAACATAAACATTTTGCAGGCGGCTTTAAATTTACTTTAAGCCGTCGCTAAACCTAAATTCTTCACCGCCGATGGTAATTACATATCTACTTTGTCATTTAATCAAGTGTAAAATTATACAAATACACGAAAAATATAATTAATTTAAAAAATGTTAGGATTATTAGTTTTAATGGAATTATAGAAATAAATTCGGAATGGTACAATGTAAGAAAACGTTATTAACGTTTTTCGTCAGTAATGTTTTTTATTTCATCAAAAATTGTCATTTTATATGAATATAATATATTAAAAATCTGTAAATATGCATCTTTTTAGAAAATTATTATTTCTATTTCTCTAAATTATTATTTATCGTTGGCAATGTCCATATTTTTCTCTAAATAATTTAATTAAAATTATTTTTCACCGTTGAAATGAATGTGTAAAAATATGACATAAATGAAAAGTTTGTGACACTTCTTTGCACTGTTACACAGAACAAGAATCACATTACTGTGAAAATGTGAAAACAATTTGTTTCATTCCATTTGTTCTTCTCATATGAAAACATTCGAATTTATTTATCATTTTTTCACTAAACGAGAATCAGAAACTCTATGAAAATGTGAAAAAAGTTTTCATTTCACAGTTTCACAGAACCAGAATCGACCCCCAGGTCTTTTTTTATGCGGTAGATGCGTTCCCAAAAAACCGCTTAAATGAAATCCGCATAAAAAAGACTCAATTTTCACACAAAACGGATGATTCGTTCCGAAAAGTTAAAAAACCGCATAACTTCAAATCTGGGAGTAAAAATTAGACCAAAACCGCATAAAAAAGTCATTATATAAAAAAAATTAACCAAAAACAATTCATTTATTTATTATAAAAAATACATAAGAAGAGAAAAACTACAATATAAACCAGTTTTATGAAAGTTAACAAATAGTTAAAGGCATACATTTAAATTAATACGTAAATTAGTAATGAATAAGAAACAAAATAAAATATTTATAACACCCAATTTTCATGATGATTTTTCCCCCTATTTTTGAAACATGTCTTTTTTTAGTTTGATAGCGAGCGGGGGAGAGAAGTAAGCAGGGTAGAAAAAAAGACATGAATCGTATTTTCTGTGTTTTTTTTGACATTCCTCTTTGCACTTAATTTTGGTTTTTTAATTTATATTGTATTTTTATTTCAAAATGACAATTACTTATTAAAATATAAAAAAATGAACAAATTTAATTTAAAAAAATTCAATACATACATACATACATATATAAGGAAAATAAAAAAAATCAAACAAAATAGGAAACATTGTGAAAATTTAAAATGTTTTTGGAAGTTTCTTTAAAAAAGAACTACAAAAATGACATGTCTTTTAAATCATCGTGAAAATTAGGTGTAAAACTTAAATTAATATTTAAAAGTAAAACATTACATGTTATCGGAATCACTACTTGGCAGCGTTCTAATCCTCTTTTTAATTGGTGCAAAATCACTTTCATCGCTAGAGGACCCAATCAAATCCTCGTCGCTAGATAATACAACATACACATTAGCAGTTGGTAAAGTCGGAACATTCATACAATCTTTATTTGGAAGGGTTTCGGCAGTTTTTTCAAAATAATTCGTCATTAAATTTTGAAAACTACTACTAAGTGATGCCAACGTTTAAAAATGTTTAATACGACAAAAAAAAATATAAAAAATGAATAAAAAAAAAAAAAAATATGTAAAAAAGATCGAATTGAAAACCGCATAAATTCAAATCCGCATAAAAACAGACCTAAGTGTATAATGTTAGTGTTAAGTAGGGATGCCAATCGGGACTGGTTTTCGCAAATCCCGGGATTCGGGATTACAAAAAATCAAATCCCGGGATTTTACGGGATATCGGGATTTTTGAAAATTAAGAGAAAGAAGTTTAGTCATAACAAATTTAAAATAAAGTTAAATATTACCTTAATTTGTAAAAATTTTAAATTGTGACTTTTCTTATTTAATGACTAATTAGTAGACTAATTATAATTTAATAAAAAATATGATAAAAAAACAACGTACGATTTTAAACAATTCATTGATTCAATAAAAAAATAATTACCATAAAAGCTATATTTGATACAATAACCTCGTTCATTCAAGCTAAATAAAAAAAATAATTAATATTCTAATTGAACAACGCAACATAAAAGTTGATTTCTTTGTAAGATTCTATTAAAATTTTATTAAATGAATTAAAATAAATAATTGAAATTTGAATTCGAAATTAACTAAAAAAATCAATTTATTTAGTTAACCATTAAAATCTTATTTTAACAAAAACGCATTTTTATAACCGTAGGTTCGATGTCAACTTTTGGAAAACACTTTAATAATTTTAACCCCGTAAAGAGTAAAGTTTAAATTTTGTATTTGGTGCACCAGTGAATCAAAAACATTTTTTTCTTTAATAAATTTTCTTGTTTAGTTATTTTCAGCACTTCCTCGTTAAAATTTCTTTATAATTATTGGACACGCTTTTTATAAAAAAAGGTAAAACAAAATAATTAAGTTAACAATTTCGGGATTGACAAAATCCCGGGATTACAAAATTTAAATCCCGGGATTCGAGATTCGCTAAATCCCGAAAATTACGGGATTTTCGGGATCGGGATTGGCATCCCTAGTGTTAAGTATAGACTCATCATGTTAGAAGTTTTCTCATGTTATAACACGGTTGCTAATGCAAATATTTTAACAACGCTTTTATAACATCAAGCTATAACAGCAAATTATGTCTGTTGTAGACGGGCAGTAATGATAATCTGCTTTGTCTTACAATTTTTATGTTGAATTGACCCCACCTTCTAGTCAATTCGCCTTGGTAGGCATTTAAAAATACATATTGAACATGTATCAAAAAAGCAAAATATGCGCTAAAACTTAAAAAAATGCTCCAAAAAGGCTCTTTTAACTAAATTATACAAAAATATGCTGCAAATTGTAAAATATGGACTTTTAAATCGATGCAAAAATTCATTAAAAGCTCTAAAATGGATAAATATATTGCAAAGCATCCCTTAACACCAATGCGTTGACAAATCATCGCAAATAAAAACGATGCACAAATTTCGCAACCGTTGTGCAGAGAATACGGTTACCGTGCAATAATGATCTCAAGGCATTATCTAGATAAAGGTTATGGTTATTTAAGTGATGCATTGCAACACTGCGTCTATGAAATAAGTCATTGTTTCTGCCTTCATTGGTCGCACAAGGAAAAACATGCAATTGCATATTTATGGTTTCTCTGGTTATCAGTAATAGCATGAATCTTATATATCGTCGGTCACAGGTTGACAACTCTTAACATGTTTTTTGTACTTTTCAGGAGACAAAAAAAAAACGTTATTACTCCGTTACTGAACCGTGTTGGAAGTAAATAAAAAAAAAAACAAAATTAGTAGGAGATATTTATTGATGGTGTAAAGAAAGCAAAGGTACTAACATGCAGAAGGACAAACACAGTCTTTTGGCATCAAAAACCTGATTCGATTTTTTTGCGAGTTAAGAGTTGTCAACCTGTGACCGACGATATTTTTCACATAATTCTTGAAGAAAAATTCACTGAAAATAAAAATAAATGTACAATATGCAAACATTAAGAGTTTTCTTCATGTTCTAATAATCAAAGTCATGTGAAATTGAATTTAAAAACAAAATCGATTTGAATTACTCTGGATTTGGATTGTTTCAAAAAATTCACTGAATTTGATTTGATTAAATGTTTATTTAGAATGGTTGTAGAACTGAGAATTAGAAAATAGTTTACATATCAAAATTTTTAAACTACGGAAGTGTATTTGCTATGGAACTTGATATACCATGATATAATCCAGATAACACTTCGATAACATTACCGATAGATGGTGGGGTTTTCATTTCGCTTGGAACTGAATACAATTTAAACTTTTTGTACATTTCACGAATTTCTTCATCACTTAAGACGGGTTGGAAATTTGTAGTCTCGGGTTTGATCTGCTTTGCACACAAATCGCAAAGGGATGGATGTTTTTGATCAGACAAGTTATAGCTCGAAGACGATAATAGATTATTGAAACTTCCACCACAATTCTTGCAATGTCTTTTGAATGTTTTCATATTGTTGTGCACCTTATTGTCATCTTTTGTAGTTGAAAGATTTTCATTTGAAATTTTATTCGGGTCCGGTATGTGTGAATGGGAACATTTTTTGCGAAGGCAAGGTTTATAATGATGACATTTGGACTCGTGATGATCGATTGCATTGTTTAGAGATGGTTCTAGACTGGACGGTATTTCTATTGTTTGGATTTTGTCTTGACGATACCGTTTGCCTTTAATAGCATGAAAAGTAATGCTAATACAAAGTAATATCAATAAAACCATAGTGATTAATTGAACTTTCCTAGAAATTAGAACAAAAATAATTAAGTGCCTACTTATCCAAGTAAAATTACCAAAATATAAATATGTACCTTCCCGATTGAAAAATTATTTTAGCAAAATGCCATAAATATTGGCAAATTGTAATCCAAAACATGAACGTGGCAATTATAAAAAAGCTAAAAGAAATGGGGGGGAAAATAAAATAAATATATTCGTAGCCATATTTATGTATTCATATTATTACACTGTGTACTAGATAACTTTAATCTTAATCATCCCTATCGTGAATAACAAGTGGAATATTTGTTCCCATGAAATTTTCATTCCCCTCGAAGGGAAAAAAGCAATCATTAATTTAATCATCCCTATCGTGAATAACAAGTGGAATATTTGTTCCCATGAAAAATTCATTCCCCTCGAAGGGAAAAAAGCAATCATGAATCTCATGTGAAAAATTTTTCACGCTATCAGTTCCAGTGAATGTAACAAAAAAGAAGAAAGATTTGGAAATATTAAAAATCAATGAAATTTATGTTCAAAAATGTATTTTAAAGAAAAGTGAAAATAATAAAGCTAAATGATTAGTATTGGAGGGATAGGTTGATTGCAACGTTAGTTTTTTGCACTTTTTAAATTTTATGTAGTAAAATATTTCCCAAAATTCTGCCACCACGTCTTTTGAAAGCTTTACAAATCCGCCGGCAATCAACCTCTTGTCTTGCATTTTGTTGACCAATATATCGGTTGGTGCCTTATTAACGGAAATAAACCTTAATATTCGATTTATAGGAGAAACTACTTACATACATGTTCTGTTCCCTAGCAAAAATAAAGTGAGAAAATCTAAGGGAAATGTGAACAAATTACGAGGGAAAAAACTTTTCACGATATGGGGAATTTTTTCACGTGAACATTTTTTTACGTTATTATTCTCTTTTGAAAGACCTTTTTTTCATGGGAGTTTTTCATGATGGCAAATATGTGAAAAGGGGAAAAATTACGAGGGAAAAATTATTCACGGTAGAAGTGAATGTGAAAAATTTTTCACGCTATCAGTCTTCACTGGAATGTAACAAAATAGAAGAAAGATTAGAAAATATTAAAAATCAATGAAATTTATGTTCAAAAATATACACGTAGATATTTTAAAGAAAAGTTAAAATAATAAAGCTAAATGATTAGTATTGCAGGGATAGGATGATTGCAACGTTAGTGTTTTTGCACCTTTAAAATTTTCTGTAGTAAAATATTTCCCAAAATTCTGCCACCACGTCTTTCGAAAGCTTTACAAATCCGCCGGCAATCAACCTCTTGTTTTGCATTTTGTTGGCCAATATATCGGTTGGTGCCTTATTAACGGATCAAGCCCTAAATATTCGATTTATAGGAGGAACTACTTGCATACATGTTCTGTTCCCTAGCAAAAATAAAGTGATAAAATCTAAGGGAAATGTGAACAAATTACGAGGGAAAAACTTTTCACGATAAGGGGTATTTATTGCCGTGAACATTTTTTCACGTTATTATTCTCCTTTGAATTACCTTTTTTTCATGGGAGTTTTTCATGATCGCAAATATGTGAAAGGGGGAAAATATTCCAACTTAAAATGGAAGTATACATTGGATTTAAAGCAATGGCCCACACAAGGTACATTTACAAGAGGTAGCAGCACTAGAAATCTAGCTGTCCATTTTTTGCTTGTAGTTATGTATATGGATTTGACATATACATAGAAGCCATATAAAACTTCATACAAGCCGAATTCAGTACAAGGTGGTGGCACATTTTGACAGTTCAAGCCAATTTGTTTAGGCTTTGTTAATGTTTTGCTAAAAATGGTTGACATTTCGAGCAGTAAACATTACCAATACAAAAATCCTCTGTTGTTTTTGGATTGTTGTAGTAGTGCTACCAACCAAGGCGAATTTATTACAGGTGATCTTAAAAGCCCTGTTGATAACTTTTTGTTTAGCTAAAATCACTGTTGGATGTCAAAATTTTGATTTTTATCTTTGTTTCTGTTTTGTTTTGCTTGTTTTTGACATTGTACAATGATTTTACAAAAACAAATTGCTTGTGGTTTTTGTACGAGTTGTACTTGTTGTAGTACCGAGATTACCTGGGATGAATTCGCCTTGCCAACACCTGTAGTTGAATTCGTTTTGACAACATACAAAAAAGGGGCAGCCAGCATAGGCTTCTATAGTGCGGATAACTTGTGTAAACGAACCTTTGACTTACAGTTTTATAAACAGTGTTTCGGTATTACAACTTACGCTATAATTCCCACAATATCGAATAGAACCGAATGCAGATTGGAAGATGCAAAGTTCCACGAGGGCATAGTCAAATTTGGAATAGCAAAAAAATTTCCTTTTTCAAATCTGGATGCGTCATTTTCAATATTTAATGAATTTTCGTCATTCTGAAGAGTATTAGTAGTTTCCATGAGGATTTTATTGTTTATGGCAGCAAAGGAATGTTTTATATCGTTTTGATCTTGTTCTCCATTTGATCTTAACTTTGTGCATTTTTCACAATTACATGGTAGAAACTTACTTATCGGACATTTAGGCAATACTGGTACAGTACAGAAATTTTGCATATTAAGAAATTAATAACGAAAATTTGGATTTTTTTTAAGTGACTTTTTAATTAAAATATTTATTTCATTTTGTTCGATTTAAGTTTTTTTTAAGGTTGTTTTAAATTATTTTTTCTTGTTTCATTTTTAATTAGAAAACGTTACCGACGACCAAAGTTTCATACGTAATACAACATGGTATATTATGCCCGTTTTAAATCCCGACGGTTACATTTATAGTCATGAATATGATCGTTTTTGGAAAAAATCAAGATCACGTCATATTTCACGACCTTCGGGAATTTTAAGTTCAGCCATGACTTGGTTGCAAAAGAAACGGGCAAAAGATAAGGTTTGTTTTGGTGTTGATTTAGATCGCAACTGGCATTACCAGTGGGGTAGACGTGGCAGCTCAAAATCGGCTTGTAATGAATTCTATGCAGGCCCTACACCGTTTTCAGAACCCGAAACAAAAGCTTTGTCTGAATTTTTAATGGATTATAGAACACAGATAAAGGTTTGTTTGAAATCACTAAAATTTCCAATTGTTTTTTAACTAGATAGAATTGCTTAGCTTTTTGTATCAATGCAGGCTTATGGGCAAGTCATAAGCTATCCCTACAAAGCTAACACCACCTACGATTCTGAACGCCTCGATGACTTGTTGGATGTAGCCATGGTGGGCACAGATGGTTTGCGCAAGAAGGGCAGTAAATCGAGATATAAAATTGATTCCTCCAATGATTTAATAGAGAATAGATCTGGTAAGTATTTAAATTGGTTTTTCAATGTAGAAAATGTTTCCTAGCTCACTTATTATGTTGATTTTAAGGTTGTTCTGATGCTTATGCTGCCTATGAAGTGGGCATACCATTTAGTTATACTTTACAATTGGCTGACAATGGAGTTCATGGTTATTTGTTACCTAGTGCATCGATAGAATCGACTGCCAAGGATTCATTTGAAATTATAAAGGAAATGCTGGACTATATATAAACAAATTGCTTAAATATACTAAATTAAATGCTACAATTGTTCAATATTATTAATTTAAACAACATACAGGATTCTTTTTAAAACCAACTCGAATTTAGGGAGACAAAATTAAGTTAACTTTTGTAATTTTTCAGATACCTACCTATAAACGTTTTACACATTTAAACTTTTAAGCAAAATTTGCAGATTATTGACCTTTTAATTTATGGTCTTTTAAAAATTAAAAATTCCTAATGCAAAATTTTTCTAAATGTTATGAATTTTGTGTCTTTTACAAATTTTTATTGATTACACATAGAACTACTATTTATTTATAAGCCCACTTAATAAGGCCCAATTATGAATAAAATTACCCGGTAGTTTTTTCACTTCCCCCTTTTTTTCTTAATCAAATTGAACTCCGGGAAATTTTTATTTATAATAAGGTCAAGGCAAATTCATACAAGGTGGTCTTTTTTGAAAACGTTTACAACATTCTAAAGTATTTAAACGTTGTGGCAAAAATAATACTGTAGAAAACAATTTAAAAAAAATTTCATTTTCTTTTTAATTTAAAATTGTTTGTTTTGAAATGAAATAATTTAAAAACATTTTAAATTTCATTATTTTAAGCGAAAAAGATAAAATTTGGCTAATATGCCTCAGAACCACATGAACGATATATCATTTTGACACAAGGTTAGTAATCAGCTGTTGCTTACGTAGCAGGATAAGGTCACCTGGTGTAAATTCCCCTTGAATAGATTGTTTGACTTTGTTTACATGGGGTCTTCACCTGAGATAATATCTGATATAATATGTAAGAGAACGTCGGCAGAATGAGAGAACAAATTTCTTAATGCTAATCTTAATCTTAAACAAGGGGAACATGTATGTTATAAGATTTCATAATCGAATGATTCTCGTACAGTGAACTTGTGTCGTTCTTATTATTTTTTTAGTTTTTTCTATTTTTTAGTTAAAAATGTTTTTTTTTAAACACTTACCACAAAATTTTCACTTTTTGCACTAAAAAACTAACTGCCGTATTCATAAATAATAAAATGAGTTTGAAATCTGTTTTAAGGCAAAATTTTCATACAAATTTTTCTTAAAATGCATTTCAAATCCATTTTAATTTTTTATGAATACGGCAGTAAACATTTAATTGAATGCGTCTTCTTATTATTTTATATGTATGTATGTATGTATGTATGTATGTGTATTTTTGACAGCTCATCTTATAAGATAGATGTTATAAGATTTCTCATAACAACTGTCTCATAATATTTATTATAATATTAATATTAACACTATTTGAGAGTCTACACGAAAGATAATACTCTCTGCGATTTAATTTGACGTTTGCTGATATACACATCTTATATCTTATCTCACATGGAAACCCTGTGTTACAAACACGAACAGAAACAGAATGTATGTACTAATTAATACATTCTGAACAGAAACTTAAATAAAGATTACCCTGTACTACACAAAAAAAATATGCAGGTATTCGTATCTAGCAATTCTGGGGGCTTCTTCGGGCAGTCGTGATCGAATACTTTTTCTATTTGAGGAAATTTCATTTCTAAGGCTGGGTTTTTATTAAAAACTTTAAAAAGTCTCAGTTAATCTAGAATCTAGTTAATCTGAAAACAGTTTTTTTTTGCTTAAAATGTTGGTCTTAAATGAACAAATTAAAAATAAAAAACATTCAAAGTATTCGATGACGACTTCCAGAATAAGCCCCCTGTTTTGTTATGCGTTGGGAGTTGTTGTACAATTTGATCAAATTAAACAACCATTTGTTACGTTAGGGGCGTGGTTGATTATCAAGTGACCTCAGTTCTACAGAAAAATCACCAGGAATGTTGTTGCTAGAATTATGAGGGTGTATGTCAAAATGCCTTTATAAACAACGTAAAAAATAAAAAAAATATTAAACGTCACACCACGAAGAAAAACACTCCCGCAGCTGTTGCCTTTCCGCCCCCCGTTATTATTGCATCTTACAACTGACGATCAACTAAATTTATTAATTGGTACGTGCCAAGGCCTTGGACCTTCTTGGTACGTGTGATGGCGATTTTTTCTTTCGTTTTTCATTTTCACCGCCGCAGTAGAGTCCACAAACTAAAGAAATAACAATAATTCATTTCTTTTAGTGCATTTTTGTTTTATTAAATTCATAAAATAATGAACTTGTAAAAAAGCTCTAGTTTGATTGTGAGGCAATGAAATATCTTTTTTGTTCACTTTTAAAAACCTTAATACTGATTCTGTGATAACATGTACGCAGCGTTAGTCTTAATTTACACGTTTCATCTTTTGATGCTCAACTTCTTTTCAATTCCCTTTTAAAGATGCCAATATATTCACACGCAGCAATCGGTTTCAACTTTTTTCGGTTCAAAACAACAACAATTTTATTAAAAGCGAATCAACGAATAAAAACATAAAGCGCACCGACCGAGTACAGGCATCTCCGTACTAACCCCCTTCATCTTTCTTCCCTCACCTAAAAACATAAGAGTTGAGCATCAAAAGATGAACGTGTGAAAGCAGACTTACCGTTATGCGACTAAGTCGTATTTTTGCCCCTTTTTGACTGCCGTGCCACTTTTTTGGCCCCTTTGTTTTAAATCCCCTTTTGTATCATTTTGCAGTTTTTGTGCCCCCTTTTTGAACCAAATTTTTTTTTACTGGCAATCAATGAAGGCGCCCCAAAAATATTTTACTGCAAATTAAATTCTTTTCGATTCATTTAACATAAATAGCTTTAACCTTCTTTTAAATACTAATATTAATAAACAATGTAGCGGCCGGCCCTAAAATTCCTTTAAGACAAAAAATCTCATATGGAAGTTAATATTCAATATAATAAAATAATATCTGAATTTTAACCTCTTAACATATCTTTGGTTTTGTGAGCCGATCGCTTCCAAATAGGGTAAAATTTAGAAAACTTTTAACAATTTTCAGCGCATATTTTCAAGTTATTACTGCATATTTAATGAGCATAAAAAGTTTTTTTAGAGCATATTTCTGGTTTCCCTGGTTATAACACTATTTTAAGCTTGTTCTATTTACAAGTAATTAGTAACTGTTTTTGTAAATATAAATACATAATTGAAATAAAAATTTTATGCAACAATCCGCCGTTTCTTTCACTTCTTCATTTGTCATTGGGCCAAAAAAAACTGTTGCTTTTACTTCTGGGGTGTTACTGCGTATTTCGATTCAAAAGAAATAATTTACGAGTTTGAACAATTTGTACTGTGTATTACGATTTTTGCAATCGTTCGAAACGATGACAAAGGTTGTATTTTTAAAAAAATTGGAAATTTGATGAACACTTTTTGTTTGTAATAGAGAGTGGCTATTAAGAAAGGGATATTTTGTTTTCAATAAAGTTTAAAAAACGTCCGTTTATTCGAAACAAATATTACGAAAATCGTAATACGCAGTACAAATTGTTCGAATCCGTAAATGATTTCTTTTGAATCGAAATACGCGGTAACCCCCCTGATTCATTAAATGTAAACAGTCGCTGTTAAACCAACTCAAAAAGCGAAAAGTTGCATACACAAATTTTCGTTTTTCGTTTTTTGTTTTACAGTTTTTTTCGACTGTAGTTTTTTAAATCCTGGCTATTTTTGCGATTATTGTAAGATGACCGACCGTCATAATAAATTACTTAAATATAATATTCAATGAGTTGTTTATGCAATCAACTCTTTTATTAACAACAAATCATTTAAAATTAAGAAAATTCGACGACACTACAAAAATATTATTTGCTTTTGTGATGATGACACATTAAAATAAACATTTAAAGTCAACTAAATTAAAGTAAACACGTAAATTTCTTTAGAGAAAAACTGTTATTTTTGTTCAAAAAAATAAAAATCATAAAATAGCTGTTATTTTTGTTTAAATAAATAAAAAAATACCTGTTAATTTTAATCAAAAAATAAAAATCAATTGGGGCATTTAAAAGCCATATTGTCATAGTGTTCTAAATAATATTTTGTTGTTGTTTCAAACAAAATAAAATTTTTAAAGCGGTGTTCATTGATTCGTCTTAACTGTACAGTAGAATTCTAAATTATAAGCGGTTGCCCAAAGCAGTCACATATATTTCTTGTAATTATGACTTTACAACTTTATGACTACCATGTGAATCCCCCAAATATTTTTTATCATATACATTATCTATACATTATTTTACTTTTGTTTTAAAATTCCAATATAATGGTTATTTTCGCTCCGTTTGAAATCGCTAAATGGGTTATTAACCAAAATATCAAATAGTAACAAAAACATTTTGAAAGCAGCGAAAATTCGCGAAAACTTTTAATATTTCAAACAAGCCTAAAAATTATTAAAAGTCCCTAAAACTAAGGAACGGCAAAAATTTGGTAAAAATTGCTAAATTAGCGGAAATTCATAAAAATTTGCTAACAGCGGCACGAAAACAAAGTCTAGCATTTATT
The DNA here is from genome assembly GCA_949318255.1 of Pollenia labialis. Taxonomy (NCBI): domain Eukaryota; kingdom Metazoa; phylum Arthropoda; class Insecta; order Diptera; family Polleniidae; genus Pollenia; species Pollenia labialis. The sequence continues at coordinate 159,058,260 of OX439142.1, forward strand.
AAAAATTGTTAAAGCTGTAAAGAATCAGAAAACTTACAGGATCAAATCGCTTCTATCGCGAACTAAAAAAGTAGCTATAATTTTATAGAACAAACTTTTTGTCAGGTGTTAAAAATAGGGCATTCCACTTGTGTTTGCTTGTGCTTCGGACGATTGAAAATTACAACGAAAGAACAAAATCGGTGTGATTTACTGAACACCACAAAATCACACGTGTGATTTTAAAAACACATGTGATTTTAAATCACGTAATTTTCAGAATAACGACTGTCAGCGTAATTTTTGATCGCAAGGGTCTTAAAATTTGCGTAAACATGTAGTTTACTAAAACGACTAAAAATTAATCACAACCCAATTTTGAATTTCTGTGTAGTTACGTCTGTTTGCATTGAAGGTGATGATATATTCCTTGAAAATGGTTAACTTTAGCTAACCGAAAAATAATAAATTATTATAATAAAATAAAAAGTTAAAGAAAAAAACCCTGAAGAAGGCACACAACGGAGTGCCGAAATATTGGTTCAATAAATTTAATATTTTTTTATAAAAAAAATAGACCTCAAGCTTAATAAAATAATAATAAGTTATTATTTAATTTTATTTATTAACAGAGTGAGGCCCCTTTTCATAACTTACCGATAGCAATAAGTAGACTTTAACCGGCCTTATAAAAAGTGTTCCATTATTAAAACCTTTAGATATCGGTAAGTTGTAAAACGAGCCTAAAAGAAGTAATAACAATTTAAAGACCTTTAGCCGCAATATAAAAATAGTAATTTTGTAATCAACAAGCTTATGATTTTACAAAAAAAAAAAAAAATTAATCAGGAATAGTTTTCGGCACTTAATTTATGGAGTCCTACAGGACAGAATTGCAATCAGAGAACCCCTGCATATGTTTTTTCATTAGCTGTGTTTCACAGTGTTATTCCTATAAATCGAGAGGTACATGTATTACGGTTTACAACTCAACTCAGTTTGAAACCTAAACAAAATAGTGCGGGGTTTGTCGTTTCTTCTTTGAAGTCGCTCTTATTTTAACATTGTGCGATTTTTGTCGTTACAACCTTTTGTGTGTACATATCGAGCCCTAACCGCGAAAATAGTTAAGCGCCAAAAATCAAATTTTACAGGAGAGAGCTTTTTTATTTTATTTTATATAAATTTTGTATGAAATTTGTCGCTTACAATAAAATTGTTCTTGCTATAAAATCGTAACGGTACCTAATGTGACTATGACATTTTAGGAGATGATGCAAGTGTTGCCAATAAAGTCATTTATTCAAAAAAACAAAAACTGAAATTTATGTCGCTTACACTATTTTCGCGGTTAGGGCTCGATATGTTTTGACAACTAGCTAACTTCATGTTTAAGACTGCGAATTCCTCTGTCGCCAATAAGGTTAGAACCGCACCGAAAAAATCTCCCTTAACTTAAGAACTGGTGGGGATGAGTTCTAAATGTTTGATGTTTTTGTTAACTGCACTAACACCGGGTTTTTAGCAATAATACAACCCTTCAAGTTAACCAGAGTTAGGTTATAAACCGTAATAGTGTCATAAATTGTAGATTATTCATGTATATTAATAATTATTTTAGTTTTAGTTATTTATTGAAAACAAAAACTAATGCTTTAGTCTTAAATTTAAAGTTATTTATTTATTTCTAATTCTTAAGTTCTTCAATAACTCAATGAAGAAGGGATTTTGATTTTGTTAGTTTGTTAAAAAAAAAGTTTTAACTTGTTTATATTTTCTTAAAAAAATAAAACAAGATATATAAATACACAATAATGAAGAAAACTACATGAAAATTTCCAATAAAAGGAGAAAACTAACTATAGGATGCAGAATTTTGGGCTAAAGAAAAACGCAAACAAAAACAAAAAAAAGGTATTCAAGGGTTTCTATTATATTGGATTTTGTGATTTTATGTTTGTTTCTTTTACGATAGATTTTGTAGTTTCTTTAATATATATATTGATAAATATATATAATAATAATTATAACACTCACTTATTATTATTCTTGCATGGTAATAATAAAATTAGTATATAATGTAATAATGTGCTTACTTACAATGCTATTAAATTATGTTTTATTTATTACGGTTGTATGTGTTTTCCTTTTTTTGCGTATTTTTTTGCTGTTTTTTATCTACAAGGTGTAAAAAACTAAAATTACAATACATTATTAATTTATGTTTATAATAATTGTAAGAATTATAATAATAAGAATAATAATAATAAAAAAAAACTAACTATAAAAAGAAATAAAACATTATTTATATTTATTCAGATTTGTTTTTTTTTTTTTTTGTTTTAAATAAAAGTAATAAAAAATAAACTGCTAAAATCAAAAAAAGGAAAATAATCTACAAAAGAAAAGAAAATTTTGTATTAAGTTTTTTAAGTTTTGACAGCCCATTTGCAAATAAAATAAATATCTTATTCGTTTTACAAACACAATTTTTAATTTTGTAAAAATATGTATATTTAAAATAATATTAAAATTATATATATTTCTTAACTTTACTTTCTTTGAGAGTGAAGTGAAATAAAGTCTTTGTCTTAAAAAAAAGAGAGATTTAAGCAACTCTTCAACAAAATTTTTTAATTAATAAAAAATGCTAAAAATTTCAAAACAGGATTAAAAAAAATATCCTAGACAATAATTTTGTTAGTGAGAATGTTTAAGGAAATGGACTGGTTTAATTTAGTTTTTAGAATTTGTTTAAATAATTTGCTTTGTTTTTTTTTTATTATTAGTTTATTTTATTAATTTTTGTTGTTATAATTATAAGAATTATAATAGTACTATACTCCTTTTTTTTCTTCTTATATTTTCCTTTTTTATCTTTTTTTTGCAGTTAGTTTTGTGTTTTTCCATTTCTATTTTCTTTTTGTTGTTTAAAAAAAATGTTGCTGAATTGAATGCATTTTAATGTAAATGGGGTTTTTCTTTTTGTATCTATTTTTTATTTTTTTTTTTAATTGTATTGTATTTTTTTTATTACCTCAAATCTATATGTGGGGCACATTGCATTTAGCGTAACTTTTTTTATTTCATTGTTTAAATAACAGAAAATCTATATTACGCCTTAGATTGCTCTAAAAGTAATTGGCTAAAGATCATCGGACATGAATGAATTTTGTGATTTTGATTCTTCTATTCGACGTATTTGTTGGCGCAAATACATAATCCTGAAAGAAATAAGTTAGAAAAAAGATGGTGGAAATAAACTTAGAATTCGATGAGAGGTTAAAGAAAAAAAAACTCACTTTTGTTCTTGTAGAGTCGCTGTTATTTCAGTTATTCTAACTAAACTTCTCGCACATTTTAACTCAGCGGATACCTTTGTACACTGCAAGTCTCCATATAAATGTGCTTCTTCTGAACATTTTTGCGTCTTAAATGTAAAAAAGTAAATAATGTTAAATAGTCATTTATATTGGTTTTACAGAAAACGATTTTTGTTATTTAAACTTTAACTGCCGTATTCATAAAAAATTAAATTACAAAAAAATTTTTTTTCTTAAAATGCACTTTTTTTATGAATACGGCAGTAAATCTGGAATCATGTACTCATTTGAATTTTAAAAAATATGTATTTATGCACATAACAGTATTGTCAAACTAAGGAGAGTTTAACTTTATCTTGACTTTTACTAACTTTATAACCTTAAAAAAGTGCCACTGAAACAGACGTCAAACGAGTTTTTATATTGTTAAAGTTGCATTACCTTGAAAAAAATGGGGTTATTCATTAGATTGTGTCGGAAGAAGACACTGATTAGAAAACGGACCAAATGGGTATACATAATATGTTTTATATTATGAACTACTATAATTGAATAGCCTTATAGATCTATTCCAAGAAAAAAATTAAGCAAACGTTAAATGACACCGGACCCGAAAACATAATTTTTACATTGCCAATTCTTTTTCTTTTGCTGATGCATCAGCAAAAACTATTTGGAAAACATCAGGTTGGATCTCTCGCCAACATTTTCTTTGTTTTGGTCGATTTGGTAAAACTTTTTGTTACATGTCATTAAATATTTTAAATTTAAATAAATTTTCTAAGAATTATTTCTGACAATAACTTTTCTTTATACATATGTATATGTATATTTGTTTATATATAATTAGCTGGTGAGGCCTAACACCATTTGTGAAAATAAAATTTTTTTATATGGGCATTAAAAAAAAAATAAAAAAAAAGAGTTATACGATTTTCCCAGTGGTACTTTACAAATATTAAAAGATTTCCACAAACATAATCTATACCATATTTTATGAAAGATACTCTCGAACCTTTTATTTTTCGTATTATGTTTTAGTAGTGTACAAAAGTGGGAAGAAACCCCACTGAAGCTAAATTATTTGAAAACAACCATAATTCCGCAGTGGCCACGTTTAACTTTAATTTTATTTTTTAAATTTGTAAACAAAAATTTTTTTATTTTTAGTGACAGCTGATCAAAAATGTACTATTGTGAATTAACAAAATCACAATAGAAAATTTTTATTGAATGCCCGCCATAATACCAAGTGATAATTCGTGCGATCATCTAATTCGACTGCTGTCGAAAATCGAATTTAGTTCATAATAGGCACCTTAGAGTGCTAGCTCGATTTTCGCAACTAGAAAAAATTTCGCCTGTTGCAATTACGGAAAAGTTGCAATGATAGACCGTTGTTTTTTGTACTTGAGGACACCCCATTTTTTAATAAAAAACTTGAAAAAATCTAAAATCTTACAAAGTAGACTAAAACCAAAAACTAACTGTAAAAAACGGTCTTAATCAGTGACGAAGCAAGCAACTGTATTAACCTACATATGAACACTTCTCAGTAAAGCCGGTTATATACTCGGGCCTGTTCTGAAAATCGCGTGATTTAAAATCACGTGCTTTTAAAATCACAAGTGTGATTTTGTGGGGTTCTGAAAGTTATACCGTTTTTGTGTTTCTTGGTGTGTTTTCGGCAATTGCAGATCTCACAAAAATACACAAAAAACGGATCACCAAAACATCACACGTGTGATTTAAAAAGGGACATGTGATTTGAGGTAAAGTGATTTTCAGAACAGGCCTGACTATCGTGTGCAGCCGATCGATCGATTTGTCGAAAAAATCACGTGTGCTTATAAAGTATGATAGCATAAAGTATGACCTACAATTTTAATTCAGTGAAAGATTATTTTGAGAAGTCTCCCCGGCTTGCAAATGAAAATTTTCATTAAATGACAGATTCCATGCAATCATAGTTGCATTTTCTGGCAATGTAGCTGAGCCATCTGATTTTGATTCTGCTAGATTTTCCTACGATTGTGTAGAATAGTGAATCCCGGCCTTAATAAGTACCAATCAAACGTTTTTGCGACAGCAATAACGGGTAAAAAATGTTATTGAAATAAAATTGTTTAGCTAAAAAGTGGCTGAACAAGAAATCCAGAAGAAAGATATTAGCGTTTTAAATGAAGAACAAATAATGTTGCACTTATTGAGACTATTTTCTGAAAATAGTAGCGGTTATAAAGACTGTAAGAAGTACAAAAAAGCTCCCCCTAAAATATAGAAATTTAATTTCCTGCATTTCCCCTTTTTGATACTTTTTTTCTCCCCACAGAAGTATCAAAAATATCGATATTGTATGGGAACCCAAAATTTAATATGTATGTATTTATATGTACGGTGACCATTCGTCCTTTTTATAAGAGGACAATCCTTTTTTTGATACGATGTCCTTTAATATTAAAAAAAAGACAGCAGATTGTCCTTTTTTAGTAAATTGTCCTTTTGTTAGATTATGACTTCTTCTTTAAACTCGAAAACAAAGTTTAATTTTCCCCAAACCCCGAAATTTCAACGTATATACAGCAAAACACGCTGGTTAACATTAATGCTAGCGTTAGATCGAATTATAAAATGTTTTGTTCCATTTCAAAAAATATTTTCTCTCTCAACAAATGAGGCCGATGACATTGCAAAAATTATTTTCATGATCAATGTGGATTGTGGTTACTTTTGGCTTGTATCATGTGACTCCAAAATAATTATTGCAACCAAAGTCCAATTCTTTACTTTTCAGAAAACAGATAAACTGATGAATTTCGGTGTGACTCTCAACAGTTCTTCCAGTTAAATATAAAGCATTTGGAAAAATAACATAATAAAATAATTTAGACTGACCTGCTTTTCTAATTGATCTGCTGCCCAATTGGTAACATGTGTTATTAAATCGGCCCTAAAGTACTTGCTAAGTTTTGTAGAAATTTCAGGGCCTTGCGAGCGGCCAGCTTGTATCGAGTTGGAAACGCAGCTCTGTAGTGAACTTAACGAAGCTGATGACGTACCATCCACTAAATAAACAAGAGCACAATACACAAATTGTAAATAACCTCAAATTCATTTTAAATTCTATTTACGTTTTCTTTGTTGTTGTTCCAATGATGAACTACCACTTAAATCTAATTCCTGTGTAGGAGTCGGTGGGCCCTCACCAGGTATTAGTCCCATGCTGTTGCTGCCAACGACACCGACACCACCACTATTACCGCTACAAATTGCACCGCTTACACTAATATTGGGAGTACCAGATAAACTCGATGAGGAACATAAAGCATTGTTGCCACCAACACTAACAACTCCTACAGCAGCATTAAGCGAATTAATGCCAACATTGCTATTGATGCCACTACCATCGACAGTCTTAAGTCCATAGGGATTACTGCAGGAATATGAGGCAGTCATGACACCACCGCCACCACCGTTATTTGCATGTGTCATTGTCATAGAAATACCGACGCCGACGGAAGAGACTCCAACGCCAGCACTGCTGCCAGAGACAACAGATGTTATTGGACTTTTACTATAACCCATGGGAGACATGCCATGTGAATGCGTTAAATTATAGAGTGGTGAATTTAAAGCATTTTCTCTGTTTGAAATTGGATTAATGAAATTAATTTTCAAATTGAGTTTTGGAAAGAAAAGGGAAATTCAAAAACTTACCTTAAATTCATAACTTGTCCAGCGCCTGCATGATTATCTCCTGCAGACGAGGAAATGAGATGACCATCTTGTGAATTTAAATGATGATGAAGCTGTTGTTGGCGCATTAAATGTGTTGGATCTTTAGAACTCATTTTTGGGGGACCTGGTGCATTTGAATTGAGGTGATGATCCACTTGAATCGAAGACGACGGTATAGTGGACTAAAAAAAATAATAAAGTTTTTAAAATAAGTTATGGCCAAGAATAAGTTTTTATTGTAGGCTTTACGTTAGGCGATCCTATCATGTGTGATTGATGTTGTAACGACGATATCGCATCCAATTTTCTGTGATTACTGTTGCCACTGTTCGGCAATACACCCTGGCTGGAAATTGCAGACATATTTGTCGAAGCGAGACCAGTGGGCAACATTGTTGCACCGCCGGCAACAACTCCTGAACCACCTACTGCACTAGCGGCGGGATTAGCACACGTCACAGCATAGTGCATAGATGATGACGCTACACTTGGTGTTGTGGCATTGACAGAGGAAGAGTTCATGTTACTAGAGGCATTGGGATGTGAAGCTAAGCGTGGCAACGCATTGGGTAAACCCACTGTCGTTGACGGCAATGCTTGGTCGTTGTGTTGATTGCCACCGCCATGGGTTGTTGGTGTGCCAGTCAGTGAATAACTGGCCTCAGATGTGGGCGTTGAGTCCCCTGGACTAATGTCCATATCGGCATTGTCTGCTAAGCGAGCTGAAAAATATAACGAAACATTTTATTTTGCCATACCATAAAAAAAAATCAGAAAAACTAGTTTCACAGCACGACAATGCAAATATACGTTCAAAATGAGCTGCAGTTTGTCGTAGATTTTGTTAAGTAATTAATTTTATAATTTTCAGAATTTTGATTCCCCCATAAAAATCTTAAGTTATCAATACATTAACTGTGGGGTTCTTTTACATAAAAAATAATAATTATTTTAAAATTTAAGAACGTTTTGGAGAACCGAAAACATTTTTCGTTACGGATTAACAGCCGAACGTTAACGTTCGAAATCGATGAACAGTTTGTAAATCTATGTTTACATTATGTGTTTTTGTCATGTAGATTGTCACTTTTTCACATGTTAAATTTGTACATATCGTCTGAACTCCTTCAAACAATATCATCTGTTATTTCTCTGTGTAAAGTACGTATGACATTTTTTATTTAAAACGAGTTCGATTTTTCATCATCAGCTGTTTTTTACTAACAAAATTGGTTGTGGCGGTTAAAATTAATTGAAATTTTAATAAATATAAATTATAAATATGAAGTAAATAAATAATACAAAAAATAAAAAATATACACATTTCTTATTTTGATAGTTTATGTCAAATGTACGTTACATACCAACATGTGAACATGAAAATTACAAACCTTTTGTAAAACTCAAATTTTGACATGCACATAAAATCACATGTGTGTAGAAAAGTGACATTCCACATGACAAATACACATAATGTGAACATAGCTTGATGCGTACGTTTTGTGATAGAGTGCTTTGTGTTGGTATCAACTAAAATTAAACAAATAGTTTAATTTGAAGGTGTATAAAAAAAAATAATCTACTTTGTGATCTATTACGAACTTTACTTATACATCTTCCAGGCCGTAGTGTTTTGAATTAAATTTTTTTTGAAAGATTTATCTCAACCGTCAAATATTACATTAATTGTCCTTCTGATTTGCAACATACCATCTAAACGCCTTCTGTGATTTGGTGGTCCGCTATCATTGTCATAGTTCCACCTCAGTCGAGAATTGCCACGAGAACTGGAATGTTTGTAGGCTTCAAGCAAAAGAAAAATTTAAGTTATTTTCTAAATGTTTAAGACTATAGAAAAACTTAATTCTGCTTGTAAAAACTTACTTGTTCTGGAAAAGCGCTCTTCACGATCTCTATCGCGTTCTTTGTCACGATAATCCTTTTCACGGTGTTGATCACGCGACAGATTACTAAAAGATAAAATTATAATACATATGTACATATAATAAAAACATTTTAAATCGAGATAAAATAGCGAAAATGTATTAAAAAATACTCAGTGAAAAAAATATTTTTTTAATAATAAAACAAACCAAGTTTAAAGAAAAATTTCGTTTAAACAAAAAGTTTTTTTTAATGAAAATTCGTATGATTACCAAATTTTTTTTTTTAACTTTTTAAATTTGACTTAAGATGTTTTGTCAAAATGCCACAGATTTTTAAAAGTTGTTCATTGTCCAATTAGTAGGTCTGCTTGAAACGCCTGCTGATTTTTGGCAGAGTTGTGTGTTTTTACATGCAATTGTTTTTGTAGCAATTGCTTTTGACATTTCTACCATATTTTACACAAACAAATTGCTTTTGTTCTTGACGTCTTTATCATTTTTTACACAAACAAAATGCGTGTTGTTTTTTCTATTGTTGGATTGTTATAGTTGCGCGCAGACCTACTAATTGGGCCATGAATTTGTTTAATTATTCAATTATTATTAAATTATAAATAAGTTTTACTCGCAATAACATTACTAACTGCCTGTTTTTAGAACGCGAGCGCAAAAGTGATTCGTTTAACTAACATTTAAAACAAAAACAAATTTTGAAGTAAAATTAAATTAAGTCATCAGTGGTTAAATTTAAGAATTGCATTGTCCTAACAAGTCGTATTTTAACCACATACATCAAAAAACAATTTTAAAAGCCATATCGCACTGATTGCTCTAAAGAGAGTAAATTCAAAATTTATCACAAAGGGAACAAAGGATCCAAGAACTTCAGTAAACTCAAAATATAAAAATTTTCAGTTTTTGCATGAAAACGATGTACAATTGGCAGATCTTTTTTAAGGTCATGGTTAACCAGAAACCTTATCTGGTACCAGGGCAGTCATAAGACCCTGGTAGCACGGCCTCGGACTATTGGCTGGGAAGGATGATCAATAGGCTTCACTGCAGAATTCAACCAACACGTCTGTCCTGGATAAGCGAATCGTGGATTCGCGAGTCCGACACAACTGTTCAAGTCAATAAGTCTCGTACTTCATTAGTGACTTACAGTGAGCCATTGGAAAGCTAACGAATTGATCAATGAATGTGTCATCCAGACGACAACCTCGTTTGGCAATCTCATTTTATATCCGGTTACACGGGCCGTTGGCTGCCATGCGACCCACATTAGCGTTACCCTTGAATGCTTCGCAATCTCAAAATTAATTTTTCGAAATACAAAATTTATTGGAAATTTATTAATGGGGAAGATTCCATTAGAAGCATTAGTAATTCAAATTCTACAATTATATTGATACGAAAGTTACATTATCTAAGATTTATTTATAGTTATAAGTTATCTTGTAAGTTATAGTTTTATGTCATATTAGTAACTTAACATTGTCATGTATAATTTTCAACACAACTGTATTACCCCTAAAAGTGTACTTAAATTATAACCAGAACAAGAATTTCCTTATTTGCGTGTAAAATGGGAATTCCCATTTAATTCTGTTAGGTAAGTTATTCTATGTACAGTTGCGTGTTAGGAAGTAAGAAGTTAGTTCTTAATAAGAAGTTGTGTAGAAAAATGAGTGCAAAGAGAAAAAATGCATTAGTTTGGCACTAAAATTGGACGTAATAAAACGTTTCAAGTCGGGTGAAATGGTTGTTTATATAGACAGAACCCTTGGTTTAGCACCTCCAACAGTAAAAACAATTTGCAATAGTGATAGCGCTAAAAATTAATCATTTAAAGATAGCTCGAGTTAATAGCGAATGAGATTTTATTTTTAATTTACTGCCTGTTCAACGATTTCGAACGTAAACGTTCGCATAGAAGATTTGTATGAAAAACACTCAGTTTTAGAAATATTTTTCAAATAAAATTCTCTACGAACGTTTACGTTCGAAATCGTTGATCAGGCAGTTAATGTTTTTGTGAATATGGATAAATGAAATAAATAAATGTTTGTTATGTTTTTATGAAAAATGTGTTTCTTTACAAATGATAAATATATTTAAGCCCGCTTGCTGAAATAAATAGAATAAAACTTAACCATATCATTTCATTATCATTAAAAGCATTTCTTGCTAAAAATTAATCAATGCAATAAATTGTCTCTGATTTGTAAAATTAAAATATTTGACGATTTTGTTAAATGTTCGTGACGATTTTGACCAATTTTGTTAAAACTTTTGACGATTTTTTAAGAAAAAAGCCTAACACCCTGACCGTACGTGACTGTTTTTCTCCTAGAGGCAGTTTAACCGGTCGCTTTCCATTACATTGTTAGTGTTTACGGTTCGAAATGACAACCATTTCTAGCAAAACACTAACAGAACCAAAACAAATTGGTTCGAACTGCCAAAGTGTGCCAACACATTATACTAAATTCGCCTTGCTGGCTACTAATTATATTTTAATTTTTTCCTTTAATGAATAGGCAGTTCGAGATACATTTATATATTGACTATCAATTTATGAAAACGAATAATTTTTTTTTTATTTTGGGAATGGGCTGGACATTTTGCCACTTTTCATTAAGAATGAATGAAAACGTTCCAAACTCTTCGGCAGCAATATACAACTTAACTCCTTTAATATATTTATTACAACATTCATAAAATGAGAAAGCATCTGGCAATATTAAATTTTTTGCTTTCCCAAACTTCTGGCCCTTTCTTTTAACCGTAGCACCAACTCCGTCAACAGCACCTTTACCATGGGATGTTGCGAAGAAGTTCCATTTAGAGTTGTGTCGTTCCGGAACGACCTAGTTCCATTGAACGATTCCCTATAACGAACGGTGCGGACTTTTTCAATAGTTCCTTTTTTGTCGTTCCTCGTTGCAATCAGTTGGATGATCACATGTATTTTTGTAGGTTCATTTCTTGTGTATTGATCAATATTGCCGACTTTTGAGTATTTTTGTCGTGACATATAAAAAATTTCTAATTAAATAAATTGCATATGTGATCCAAAGCAATATATTTTAGCAATATACCACTTATTTTTATTTGTTATTATTTTTTACAAACATTTTAAAACATACATATATAATCTTATGTAGGTGGTTGTTACGCCACTACATAAAAACAAACAATAACAAATATTTGATTATTGACGTTTTAAAAGTTTCAAGGGTTTTTATTTTTTGAGTCGTGGTTGTCATTCTCATGAAAATGCCCATATGTACTATGTATCCCTCTTTGTGGTATAAGAGTACATATAAAAACAACTTTTTGCCTCTACTGAAATATTATAAATATTGAGATAACCACTTCTTAGAGAAACCAGTGCGATGTTTACAATTTCTCTCTCCAAAAGAAATAGATTTTGTTTAGTGGTTTAAAACTATAGTTTGTTTATTTCTGGGCAATTTAAAAATTATATGAAATACATAGTAGCCTTTTGGTAATCTAAATAATGAGTTTAACAAATTAATGAAATATCAGCAAAAAGAATATTTCTGCACTGAGTTATTCACATAAAATTTTCATTACTCATGTTTAATAAAAATAATAAACAACCGATAATTGATCAATTGGAAATACCTTTCGAGCAAAGAGTTATTATTACTTTACACCCCTCAAATTGTTTCTAGTTAAAAAATTAGATAAAAATATGCAAATAGGACAGAATGTTTTCGATTTTAAATATAAATATTTACGGTGTCAAAAGAATTACATACTTTAAAAGAATAAAGTTTATTAAAAAAAAAAAATTAATTTTGGTCATAACTTTTTTGTATCTGAACCGAGTTTTTCAGAAAATATATTCTACTAAAGATTTCCGATCTTTTGATATAACGGGTCCGCCATCTAACTTTTTTTCCAACTAGTGCTTATTTCGTGAATGGAAGCACTTAGCTCATGTCTGATTTGACAGATAATTAGTTTTATCCTTCCGCTGAGCGAATACGGTTGGGTATACGCTTGAACAACGCTGGGAAATATGCGTTTTCGCTTATGAAGCTCATTTTGATCTGGACGGATATGTTAACAAGCAAAATTGTCGCATTTAGGGCATAGAAAACCCGCACGCATACATTGAAAAGCTGTTGCACCCAAAACGACTCACTGTTTGGTGCGGATTTTGGTCCAGAGGCATAATTGGGCAATTTTTCTTCGAAAATGGACAAGGAGAGGCCTTTACAGTCAATGGCGATCGTTATCGGGCCATGTTGAACGAATTTTTGTTCACAAAAATTGAAGAGCAGGATATAGGGAACATTTAGTTTCAACAGGACGGCGCTACATGCCACACAGCCGAAGCTACACTCGATGTTTTGCGCCCTGTTTTTAAAGATCGCATTATCAGTCGCAGAGCTGATGTCGTTTGTCCACCTCGGAGCTGCGATTTGACACCGTTGGACTATTATTTGTGGGGTGCCGTCAAAGATAAGTGTTACGCCGACAAGCCAGAAACAATTGACGCTTTAAAGGACAATATTCGTGAAGCCATTCGTGAAATACAGCTGCACACAATCGATAATGTGCTTAAAAATTGGACCGATCGTGTAGGCTACTGCATGGCCAGCCGAGGCAGCCATTTGAATGAAATTATTTTCCATTATTAACCGGAAGGATTTTTTTTATAGCATTTTCAAAAAAAAAAGTTATTTGGAGGACCCTGTATAAGGGATAACCATAGGTTATATAAAAGTCCAAAAAGTCAGGGTGCTACTCTCTATTGCGATGCGAAAGAAATTGTAGCAAATATAGCGATTGGTACTATTTAATGCGTTTGCGCATTTATCTTTCGCATCTATTAACTTTTTTCTTTTCGCAAATCATCACTATTTATTTTATTTAAATTTTCCAATTTCAAATATTTTCACATATTTTACTGGCAATCTGCGCCATCTTTCATTTTTGTTGGCAGTATTGCTTCATTTTCAAAACATTTTGCTAAAGTGATAGAGAGTACCAAGTTGGCATTTAGCTTTCGCATCGAAATTGTTTTCGCATCGCAATAGAGAGTAGCCCCCAGGTTTTTATATAATTATTAATATTTTTTGTACGGGCAGTACCACGCCCACTTCCCAATCCCGCCCACATTGTGGGATACTGTGTATTGATAACCTTAATGTGTGTACCTAATTTGGAAACTTTGGCTCTTTTGGTTCTCCAGCTATACAGAAAAAAGTAATAAAAATACAACAACAAGGGTTTTTAGGTAAAAATTAAAGGTAGTCGTGGTTTTTTGCTTACATCTCAGCAATTTTTGGACCGATCTGATCATATCTAGGGGCTTCGGAAACCCCATTTCAACACACACGGACGGACTACCGGATTTGAACTTCCCTTCTCATAAGGATCCAGAATATATATACTTTATAGAGTCTAAGATCAATATATATACTCTTTTACCTTCTTTAAATGGTATAATAATGGTTGAAAAAATCATATAATTTGTATTTGTACTCATGAGGTGTATAAACATATACACGGGCTTTAAAGTAAATTGTGCAATTAAATGTAAAAATGTTTTAAAATCCAAGTAAGGAATTCTAAAGAAAAAGGAAAAACATTCTCAATAAAAATAAATTCAAACCAACCGTATAAATAATTTAACGAAAGTCTATATACTGGCCAGTATTGCATGCAGATTTTTTTAAATAGTGTACGTATATTGAAAACCTACAAAACTTAAATAAAAATCTATCAACTTACCGCTCACGTTCAACCCATTCCTTTGGTTTTTCCCACTGTGAGACTTCTGTTTTACAATTATAATAATACATTTTTCCTAAAAGTATAGCAAGTATTTCGGTTTAATTTAGATTAACAATAACATAACATAAACACATTAACATACCCGACGAGCTAACATGTTCACTCCAATCACCACATCTGGCAATACGTTCACCACGGTCATTACGTTCGCCATTGCCACCTCCTCCACCGCCGCCACGATCTCTATCACGATCATCACCACCACGATTACCTCGATCTCTATCACGATCCCTGTCACGGTCACGTTCACGATCTCGCTCTCTTATAGAATCTCTTTCACGTTTGCTGTCTCTTAAATCACGATCTCTGTCGCGATCACGTTCTCGTTCACGATCGCGATCATCGGATCCAGAACGTTTATCGCCACTACTGCCGGAAGAACAGAGCTTGGCTCCACTGCCACCACCAGCACCGCCTCGTCTATCAATCCTGTCATGATTGGTACGATGCGATTCAGAATCACGATCACCACCTCGACGATCGCGTTTATCTAAAAATTAAATAAATAAAGATCGAATAAATCAAATCTTATACTTTTAAACAATTTAAAAGACTACTTATATTGTTAGTTATTAAGTCAATAGGGTTTTTTTTACAGAATGTTACAATATTTTGGTTACCACTTTCATAACAGTTGGGACCCCTATTCGTGATAGGGATAGTAAAACATACATATGTATTTTAAAAATGTATTAGTAAAATAAGTTTAATTAATATTTTATAATTAAATTGTCAGAAATGTAACTTATGTGCTGTTTTCACAACACAAGTGACTGAACGTGTAGGTAAATTCATATGGGAAACACTCAAAAAACTGAGTGCTTTTCATATAAATTTCACTAAACGTTCAGTCACTTGTGTTGTAAAAACAGTACATTAATCAATTTGGCCTATATTGGCTTACGATTATATGTGAATAAATAAATAAATAAAAAAAATAAATCAAATAGTTTATAATAACTCACCTGAATATTTATCCTTTTTATATAAATCACGATCGCGATCTCTCATTTTTTGTATGTAACTGAAACGATCGCCACCACCTCGATGATCACCACCACCTCGATGATCACCACGATCTCTTATATCGTGAGAACCACCGTGACCTCTAGATGATGGTGAATCTATTTCAGGTGACTGTGAACGATACGATGAACTATTACCATTATTTATTGGCCCACCGCCAGCCGGTGAAATGTCGCGGTCGCGATAATTCGATGAGCGATCACGTTCATAATCTCGTTTTGAACTGTACTTGGAACTCTGAAATTAAAAGAAAACATTTTAAAATAAATTGAAAGTTATAAGAAAATATAAAATTATTGGTAAAAGACAATGCAGAATTTAAAGTGATTGTTAATTTTGGTTTTTTCAATTTCAACAAGTCAATCACTTTTATTTTTACATTGCCAAGAAAAAGAAGCATTATTTTAAATTAAAGGCCAATACGTTTCTTTTTTTCAATAAAATGAATTTTTATCAATATTATTAAGTAATCAAAAACTAAATCAATTTCTTTTTATTTCTGTAAACAAACGGGAGACAAACATATGAAGTTATGATAGTGCCAAAGAGATGCAAATATTGTAATTTTTATTTTAAAAATTTCACAACAAACATTATGTTTGTCACTTAAGAATTTTGTTAAAAATTAAAAGAAGAAAATACTTTATTTTAATTTGAATTTTTTTTTGGAGGCAAACATAAAACAAAACAACAGAACAATTAACAAAAATGAATTTTGTAAGCAGTGTAAAAAGGTATCATTTTATTTTTTACTTTTATTTTCATTGATCCTCTAACGACCACTACTTACATCTACGATGCGACAAAGTCCGACAGCAGCAGCATTTTTATTACATTCAGCTGCCAGTGTTGTTGTGATATCAAGTGCAATGCTATTCGCGGCAGACATAAACTGTATGGGAGAGGGTTTTCAAGGCACCCGCTCTCGCTTAAGTTTTTGTGCCTATTCTTTCTTTCTGTTTGTTTGTTTGATTGTTTTTAGTAGATGGGACGCTTCGTATTTGTTTGTTATCTTTGGTTAATTTGGTAAGTTCGAGTAGTGTGTTTTGCTTTGATGAAATGATGACTTTTTTTTTTTTTTTGACAATACAATTAAACAAAAGTTCTGATGACTACAAACAACAACAGTTACAAATGAAGTGATAGCTATAAGGAGCTAGGAGTAGGAGCAGTTGCAGTATGCTTTTGGTTTTATCCTAATTCAGCTTGTTTGTCTTTCCGGTTAGATTTAAGTTATATTTTTAAAACCATTTTTTGTTTTCTTAATTGTATATATAGAAATAAAACTGTACATTTAACATAATTATTTGAACATAGAAACAAAATTGAAAACAGAAATAAAAAATTAATTTATTAAAAAAAAACATTTGATTAGTAAAGAACTAGTACATACTATAGAAAAAGTATTTTTAATAAGAATTGACAGTTTAAAATCTACTTTTTGTTTCGGAATTTAGAAATTTCTTATTAAAAACTCTTTGTTAAAATTTAATTCAATAAATCTAATGATTTTAATTGCAAAAAGGAACTGATGATTTGGAAATAAAATTAAGACAAATAAATGCTTTTCATTCAAATACAAACTAGAAACCAAAAATTGTTAATTGGAAATACAACTCACCTGATACGAATGAGATTGATGCTTCTCAAAGTAGCTGAAATGAAAAAAATCAGGAAAAAATTTATGAAATTTGCGAAAATCAATTTTAAATATTTTTAATCAGGCGTGTGAAGAAAATCGATCGATTTCAAAACGATCGTTTTTTAAAGGTGTGATGAATTTTAAACGATTTTACAACCCATTTCTGAGTTTAAGTCTTTATGTCTAATGAAAAAAAAAAATTAAAGTTCACATTAGGCCCGTTTTTACAATTTACTGATAGCTTAAAGTAGACCTTATAAAAAGTGTTCCATTATTAAATCTTAACTTTAACCTAAATTAAACGATAAATTAAATTAAGGGTCATCCTAGCTGGTAGGTTAAAGTAAAATTGTAATAATGGAACACTTTTTATACGGCCGATAAAATCCTACCTTTAACATCGCTAAGTTGTGAAAACGGGCCCAATCCTTTTTAAAAATCGATTTCCAGCACACACCTTAATACCTATTTTAACAAAATACATAAATATGATTTAAGGTATGTTCAGACCTAACAAACATTTGACGATAAAAAAATGCGTGACCAGTAAATTGATTAAACTTAAGCTTATTTTTAACAATTTCTATTTATTTGCTAACTTTATGTCTTAGATGATAATTGTATTTATGCATAATGAAGTTAAGAAACCGTTAAATAATGTTTGCTCGAGCCAAACGTTTTGCAAAAGCTAACAAACAATTCTTTAAGAAAACGTGTAGAACGTCAAATATTTTTATTAGGTGTGGGCATCGCTTCAGAAATTTTGAAAAACTTTGGTTTTAAAAAATTATAGGAATTAATAAATTTATTATTTGAGATATTCTCTTAAATTTATTTTAAATGAGTTTTAATTAGTTGGTGGCTAAGCATGTCTATATGAATCAGTAAAATTCTGCCATATTTTTGAAAAGTTGCAAACAAAACCTCAACTAAAAACTAATTCACTGGGAGTATGTATGAACATGGAGTAGTTTTAAGACTACTTCGTTGTAGTGCAAAGCTGGGTTATATGGTCTAGACATCGTAATGTTAAATAGATCATGTTTTTCCAAAGCATTTGGGCAACCATTGGACGAGTCCTAGACCCTTATGGGCTATATTTGACATACGTATATGGACTAGTCGCATTATTTGCAGGGAAGTTGATGTCTGTCATAGTAGAAGTACATCTTTAGAACAAGCCATGTCCAATTATCATGTAAGGGGAACATTTATTTGCGTTATATAAAAATGGATTTATTTTTTAACACCACCATTAATGAAAAGATGTACCGAGAAATAAAAGTATGTAGTTCCGATTTGTAAGAACATTTTCGTTTCTCGTTTTTACACTTTTTAAATAAAAAATATATAAACTGGGAATTATTTCCTTCTGAAGGTTACTTTATATTATATTCAACATTTTTTATTTTTCGAATTTATTCTATGAGCTAAATTTCAGTTATGTATTTTATAAAGCTTTTTTGTAATAGTCATATTCCTTCAATTTTTCAGAAATGACTTAATACACTATCAGACTATTATATTGTATTTTCTTGTTACATTTTGCCTTAGCTTTCCGTTGGAAAGCAATGAGGTATATTGTATGAACAGAAAAATTTTACAATTATTAGACACCAGCAGAATGTAATGCATTGTAAAATTTTTCTGTTCATACAATATACCTCATTGCTTTCCAACGGAAAGCTAAGGCAAAATGTAACAAGAAAATACAATATAATAGTCTGATAGTGTATAAAGTCATTTCTGAAAAATTGAAGGAATATGACTATTACAAAAAAGCTTTATAAAATACATAACTGAAATTTAGCTCATAGAATAAATTCGAAAAATAAAAAATGTTGAATAAAAAAAATATATGGGCATTTCCACCAAAAGGTCCACCGCAACAAAAAAATTATAAGTTCTTGAAAAGGCCTTGTTTTATCATATTTTAACAGGAAAACAATCAAATTTAATAAAAGTAAAAAAGTTTTATATTTATTTATAACCCATTTCAAGATTTATGAATGCAAAGTGGAACAAGTGCAACTTTTCTTATTTGGATATTTCTATTGTACGTTTTGCTATGATAACAGTTCTTTAAGAGAGACATTATGCATTGACTTTTTCTCTCTAAAACCTTTTTGAAGGTCCAAAGAGTCAAAATAGAATGCACAAGAAACTATGCGATTGCAAATAACTGTAATTTTTTTCTTTGTATTATCTCATATTTCGATGTCATGTGCGACATTGAAAAACATCATTTTCTATCAGTGCGTCGAAAGTAAAAGGAAAAACCTCATCAAATTACCAGACCAAACAGAGATTTTTTATACAATTAAAATAAAAAAAAACATTACATTATTTTTTTATTTTTTTGAACAATCTCTTAATTGAAATTATGAAATCTTATGGAGGTTTTTCAAAAATATTTATTTTTTCTGATGGGAGCCGCTCTCAGTTTAAAAACAAATTTATACTATCAAGCCTAGGTGATTTTATAAAAAAATTTAGATGTTGCTTAGTGGAATGGAATTTTTTTTGCAAGCTCACACGGTAAGGGAGCCGTTGATGGAGTCGGAGCTGTTATAAAAAGAAAAGTATGGCAGACAACGAAATCCCAAAACATTGCTATACCCGATGCATTTTCATTTTATCAATGTGCACAAAATAATATTAATGGGGTTCAAATGTATTTTGTTGCACTTCTTTTGTTGCGATGGTCAAGAAATAAAATCTGCTAGGACTGCCTATTCTAAAAAAACTGTATTTTATATTCCTCATAATATTTAATTCTTTTACTATTACTATTACTATAACTTTTACTATTATTCATACTATGTACATATTTTTGTTAAGTTTGTTGTTTTAATATGAAAATAAACACTTTGAAAACTTCTGTTCATTTAAAAACATTTTAACTAAGCTCATTTATATATAATTTCGTAAAAAGAGTAACAGAATCAACATAAATATCATGATGGAAAAAAATGTCATGTGCGACAGATCACGTGCGACTGCGATTAAAGCTAAATAAAAAAAAAGTATACATTATTTTTATTTAAAATGACAGCCATATTTAAGAGGCATGCGTGCATAATATTCTTCAATTTTTTTCATTCAAATATTGCCTCAGGGGACTAATTCCGGCAGTCGTGATCGAGTACTTTCTCGATTCGCAAGCAATTTTATTGCAGTTGATACTTAAGAAATCGAAATAATTTTTTCAGTAATGTGAAACTCAAATTAATGCTTTATAACACTTAAAAACTAATACCGATTCGTTCAGAATTAACTAAAATAATTAGATAATAAATTGCTTACGAATCGAGAAATTACTCGATCACGACTGCCAGAATCAGGCCCCAGGTTTCGCTGAAATCGGCATTCGAATTAATGGCCACAAAAAACACTTCTGTTTTCGTCACGTGCAAATGCCTTGTTTTTTTGCAATTTTCTTGAAAACGAAACAATTTATCAAAATGAACAATAGCACCAATTATAGGGCTAATTAATAGCTATAACTTGAATCTATTGCCAAAATAAAAAAAAGTTTTATTTTGACTTTTTTTTAACTTTAAATGTGTACGATGGTCACGTTCGACATGATGGAAATGCCCATATTTTATAAAAAGTTTTATTGCTGTTTTTCCATTTTCTTATGATGTTTATATTAATTTAAAAACTTAACCGGATTATTTTCTTCTGATATATTTAACAACAACTTCTCCGTTAAATAGTTTGGGTTACGTGTTAATCGTAAATTGTGAAAATCAAATATGGCTAACTTACGGTTGTGTCAGTTAAGATTTAAAAATAGATTGTGAAAATTACCGTAAGTCGAAATTTAAAACTAATTATCTGTTAAAAAAAACAACAAATAAAAATAGATATACAAAATTACAGTGTTAGAGATTACACTACTTGACAGTTTTTTGACCAAATGAATTTAACACCTTATCTTTATGTAAAATTGTCCACTGAATCCGGATATGAAGTCAGAAGTGTCGAAAGTAGAACAGTTTTTGAGATATTCCAAAATAACCGTTATTTGTGTTTTTAAAAAAGATGTGACTGAAATGCAAATATCTTCAAAAATTTTAAACGGATTATGTATTTCTTTCTTTTTAGTAAAGGTTATAAAATTTCTAAAATAACCATGGGTCGTTTGTAAACATTGGTCAAGAAATGACAGAGTTACAGTGGACAAAACTTGATAATTTATGAAAAACAACTGAAAATTTTAATGTTTTATTACATGGGACATTAGTTTATTTTGATACAAACATTTTGCGCCCAACGAGACTTATTTGTATGCAAACATGACCGAGCTACAGAAGATTTAGTTAATTAACCCACTTTTCAAATCAAAAACGCAAAGGAAGTAAATATGTACGCAGAATTTGAAAAACGCACAAAAATCACTAAAAGAAGCTTATGTTAATAAAAATAATGCACGAGAAAATTTTTTTAAATGGAAAAGGGTAAAAGCTTCATTCATTAAAGATTTTTGACAATAATGGCTTTTTTAGTTGACATTGTTTTTATTGACAGCTTACAATTGCAAATTATTTGGTAAACGTTTTGATTTTCTTGTGACGTAGAATTCGATCTAAAAAGAACAAAATGCATAGTGCAAAACGTGCTTTTATCTGCAAGAACAATCCAAACAAGTTTTGTTATGCTTGTGGAGTTTATAGTTTTGCGCAGCCATTCAATTTTTCAAGGCAATTACAATATGCATTTTGCCTGTATTTTAAAGTCAATCCGGAAAAAATTTCGAAATCTTGGACCCCAAATACTTTATGCAATTCATGCAAAACTCGTTAAACTATGTGAAGGTCGGCCGCAAATTAAGTATGCATTTCTTAATTTTGTGTTAAAAAAATTTGCCTTCAGAATGTCAAGTTAATTTCCTATACCGCAGTCGGTATATGCCATTTGATTATCCTGCAATTTGGCGTGCACCGACGAACAAAGACGTTGACTGTTATTTTTGCTTAGCAAAGGTAAAGCAAAATGGACGTTATAAGTCTGTTCAAAATGCAAATGTCAACTCATTCACAAAACCAACTCCTCATATGCCTGAAGTCCAATATCCCCTTTGTCCAAAATGGAAGCATGGCTCCGACTCGTCTGATGCAAGTGATTGG
Organism: Pollenia labialis; assembly: GCA_949318255.1. NCBI lineage: Eukaryota > Metazoa > Arthropoda > Insecta > Diptera > Polleniidae > Pollenia > Pollenia labialis. The sequence continues at coordinate 159,080,827 of OX439142.1, forward strand.
CCGGATAGAGTAAATTATACGCTTGGCCAAGATAATATCAAATACAAAGCTCTAGTGCAAAAGCCACCGTTACATTTTTAGCTTGGCTTGTTTAAAAATGTCTCAAAGCTTTGGTAAAAGAGGAAACAGTGTCGCATTTGAATACCTGAAAACCATTTTTCCCAATGTATCAGATGCCAAAATTAAGGAAGGGGTTTTTTTAGGACCACAAATTACAAAGCTACTGAAAGATTCAAAATTTTATTCGATGCTGTGTAATGATGAATCATTGGCATGGAAGTCATTTGGGTTGGTAGTCTCAAGATTTCTGCGAAATTTTAGAAATCCAGGCCATGAAGACATCAATAAAGATTTTTTTTAAAAGTTATGAGAAAATGGGTACAGTTTTTTAACATAATTTTGTTTTTATTTATTTAAATTAACATTAATTTGTATATCTTACTTATTAAAAAAGGAGTAAATATGTCTTTAAATATACACCTTCTGCATTCCCACTTAAATTCCTTCCCAAATACCCTTGGCGATGAAAGTGACGAGCATGGTGAGCGCTTTCACCAACAAATACAATAAATGGAGCGTCGGTATCAAGGGACGTATTATGATGTTCCGTTCATAAACATCGATGTTTTGATGGACGATACATCAGCGTCAAAACTAAAACACATCGACATCGTCCAGTTAACATTTTCATTTATTTAATTTTTATAATATATTTACGATTTTTAATTTTTATTCTTGTAATTAAAGCCCTTTTTTAAAAATATAAAGTGTATTTCAAAGCACATATGTACATATCGCACCCTAAATACTAAAGGGTCTCACAACTCACAACTCAAAATTTTTAAATTTTCACTTTTTGTAAGAAATCGATGCACAGTGGTCATATCTTCCCACTGTAGATGAATTTCTCTAGTATTTTGGGGAAAAAATACAATTGAATTTGTAGTATTAGAGTACATATAAAAAGAAACCCATTTTTTGTCTCTACTGAAAATTTAAGAATTTTGAGTTGTGGTGACCCTTTAGTATTGAGGGTGCATATGCATATAGGGTTTTTCCCGGGTTTTCCCGTCCCGGGAATTTCAATTATTTTATTTCCCGCTTTCCCGGGATTTTTGTTGCGGGATCCCGGGAAATAAAAGTTCCTCATAGTTTCAGAAAAAAGCTATTTATACTTTGACATTTAGTTTTCTATTCTCTAAAAATTAGCATCTGTTGATGGGTTGTCGTTTAGATCAATAACAAGCAGTGACACGTTCGTAAAATAATTTCTACTGACGCAATAAATCCACTAAAAGCAGAATGTGCCGTGCAACAGTTGATAATTAATAAATTTAATAAAGTGAAGAGTTAATAAAGAACATAAATTCAAAATAAGATGCAGGAAGTAAATTTTAATTGTCCATGGACAAGTCTTAAAAATAGAAGATACCTAAAAATATCGCTCCTTTATTGAAGCAAAGTCATATGTACAAAAAAAAAATAAAGCTTGGCTAAATGCGATTAAAGTTTTTAAAATGTACCGATTTAAAGATATATTTTGCTATAACTTCGGTTCAGTTTGAAATAAAATATCGATTTTTTGTTACGAGAAAGTATGAAGGAACACTTTGCTTAATTAACTTAAAATTAAAAAAAAAATTTTGAGATATGACGATATGTTTATAAGGTGACACGTGTAAGATACTACAACATACAATTTTAAAAACACATTGTCCTAAAGATTACAGGTGGATCTTGTAAGAAGAAGTCCTTTTGATGCTATTTTTTGTATCAACCTTGACTTACATTTGACTGATATAGACGTTGTTTATAAAAAAGAAAAATTACTTCGGATTGTGAACTAGAAGTATGCAAAAACTTTAAACTTGTGCACTTTAAACTATTTGTCTAATCTCGGTAAAAAAGTGAACGAAATTTTTCGGAAACATGGTAATAAGTAAATAAAATAAGAAATATACTCTTTGCCGACTTTCTAAACGCATTGAGTGTGTCTTAATGTTATTTTCTAAGCTGTTAAAAAATGTTAATATATTTATTTAATTCAACATTTTTTTTTTTATTTTATAAAGCTTTTTTGTAATAGTCATATTCCTTTAATTTTTCAGAAATGACTTTATTTAAAATATATATACATACATACTTATAAAACATATTTATTTAAAATATTTTATCTATTTTATGAATTTACTTTTTGATCTAATAACTTGAGTACCACAATTCTTGTTTGTTTTTATTATTGTTTTATGAATTAAATTGTTATGCTTATGTTATCTTTTTATCTTGTATCTAGAGCATAATGATACGAAATTTACATATAAAAGCTTAAGGTAATAATAATTAAAGTTCCCCTTTCAACCTTTAATTCATTTTTGTGTTATTTAGGCATTTCTTTTACTTACTTTGTAAACAAGTTCCCTTACGCTTTTTAAAAAAAAAGTTATTTTCATTAATTTAAAACAAATTTACTTTGTATTATTTATATGGAGCGGGATCCCGGGAAATTTAAAAAATTTTCCCGTTTTCCCGGGAATCGAAAAACTCCGGGAAAAAAACTCTAATTGCATAACTATATGTAGTATAGGGAAACCCATTTTAAACAATTTTGGAGACTGTGTGAACAAGTGTGAAGGCCCAACTATATTATGCTGTCTTAAGCAACTGTGCGAATACATGTAAATCAGATGTGTCAAACCAAATTGTACTTAAGAAATCTTTTTGTCAAGTTTAATAAATCTTTCATTTGCTTAAGCAATAAACGTACTTTCCGTACGAAATTAAATGTTTTTTGATTTTTTTTCTGTTTTTAAATTAATTTGACAGGCTTTTTCTTAATTTTTAACAGAAGCATATGCATAATATAGTTGGTCCTTAAGACTTTTAGTAGCAAGGAAGAATTTGAGCAGTCCATAAGTATAAATGTAAATAAGTTTATAGCATTGATGTTGAAACATGATGTTAAACAATGAAAAATAGTCGCAATAGGCAAAGTAATTCAGCAGTTTTAAGCCATTTTAATTATTAGTTGTTACTACCATTAGCTTTGTATATTTACTAATAATTATGCGATATAAACTTTAAAAATGCTGAAAAAATGCTCGTTTAACTAAATTATGCACAATAATGCAACAAACGGTAAAATATGCACTAACAAATCGATGCCAAAATTCATTGGTCACACAAGGAAAAACATGTAATTGCATATTTATGGTTTCCCCGGTGATAACACTTAAAAAATTCATTGTTTGGTTTTAAAAAAAGAAGTGGAAAAAGCAAAATTTTGCTATCTTCACTGATGGCTCGAAGATGAAGGGCATGGGTGCAGGGGTCTTCATTAAGGATCTAGACATTAAAAGGTCATATAGGCTTCCTGACGACTGCAGTTCATTTAAGACGGAGGTTGTGGGATATTGTGGGCCGTGGAATTAATAAGAATCAACTTTGCTGGGGGCTCGGACGTCACTATATATGTGGACAGTCAGGTGGCTGTTAAGGCATTGACGGGCTGTTATGTCAACTCCAGGCACGCGGATGAAGGGCTCTAGATGAGTATGTGGCGAGGCTGTGCTGGGTTCCGGATCACTGTAACATCACCGGCAACGTAATGGCCGTTGAGTTAGCGAGACTGTGCTCGGAAATGAAGGAACATGACTGTTTGAAGGCAGTCAAGCTTCCAATAGGGTTTTATTTTGAGAGTTTGGGAATGGTTCTATGCGGGACAAATCGTGTCTGGGGGAACAGAAGAAGAAATTCCGATTAGGTATTATCACGGGCCACAGTATTATAATGGATTCTGACTTGCCGTATATTAACAGGTTCTGTGTCACTGTCCCAGGCAACAGAACAAAAGGCTGTGATGACAATGTATAACGTTATAAGGCTAAATAATTAGAAGATTTCCGCGCTGTTGGCTCGACAATCTTACGGGGTTCGTAATGAAAAAGACCTGGCTGTATAACAGGCAAATGGGGACGGGAAAATATGTACATATGTCAGTTTTGTTTATAAGGGTTGTTTTTCTTTTTAATTCGTTTTTATCCTCTCCTACTTTTTCCTTTTTACTCTTATATCTCTTATTATTTTCTTATTGTCAATGTATCACTAACTAAGACGTCGCAATGGAGCATACCGATCTCTGGGTGAGGGCTTGAGTTGAATTCGCACTAACCTTTCTACCTAGTCTAACCTAAATTATTTCACACGAATATTTTGACATGTCGTCGGTTGATAATTTAAATGTCGTATGTGGATTTTTTGGAGTTTTGAGTTAAGATCGATTCCTTAGGTTTTCCGACCTGATCTTTCATTTGGCATAAATAGTTTTTCGACACCACATACGGTTTTCGAGATATGGAGTGTTGAGTTTTTCGTATGTGGTATTTGCTGAAGCAATTTTCAAATTAAATGTCGTATGTAACTGCCAAACGCCACATACGACCAAAAAATTGATTTATTATTTAAATGTCGTATGTGGATTTTTATGAGAGTTCAAATATCAAACTCAATTTACTCGAAACTATCGGAATCCACATACGACAATTAATTGCATAACTCAACGTTTTTTTTAGTAACAAGTATATAACATTGATTTGTGAAGGTAGACAAAAACCATGCTTTATTTAATTGCCAATAAAAAAAGTAAAAAAGATTACTATTACAAATTTCCAAAGTAAAAAAAAAAAACAAAAAAGGTATTCATGTCAAAACAAATATTGCTTTCTCGCGAGAGTGCGATAACATAACAATAACCGCACTAATAATTGTCTATGTGATTGTTGTTATGTTTTTGCACTTTCGCAAGGATGCAAACTTTAAAGTGAATACCTTTAATAAAAATTCAATTTAAAAAGTAATTTTTGCACTTTTCCACCTTTTTCTTTTTAAAACCACTATACAACAACAAAAAGATTATTAGCTAAAAATTTCGTGCGAAACAATATGAGCTACACTTGTTTCGAACATATCGCCTGTTTTTCGCAATACAAACAGAGTACAACATTTTCATCAACATTTTTTTCTTATCACAGAATTTTTTTTTTATATTGAGTTTGGCATTATTTAGTACTAAATACTTAACAGAGTATCATGCTTTATTTATATATATGTATGTATATGGACATTGCCAGCGATATGTCTACTTTTCGTAATGTAACGTCAGCAAGCAAATAAGTTTGTATTTTAGGCCCATGTTGTTCAAATGTCATCCCGTTTGTTACCATGGCTGTTTTCCTAAACGTGTGTTCACAATGTATCAATACCGTGTTGATGCATTGGATACTTACATTTTTACCTACGTTGTATTGTATATGAATATGGTGTGCATTTATATTGTTTTAACTGTTTTATTTGCTTTTTTTTAGAACTAAATTTTTATGGTTGCATTTAAGAAAATATTGTCATGTACTACTAAAATGCAACAGGCGTTTAGGAAAACAGCCTATATGTACAAATAGATGCGCTTTGCACCAAAATATAAAAAGTCAATTTTGTATACACCCAGGCAAAAATTAGGACCTCGTAAATACAAAATTTTGACTCTTTCAATAATGTTGTAGTATTACAACATTGTAGATACAAAATTACAACCTTAGTTTTTTAGTATGTACTGTTTTTACAAAAATTCTACACAGTACAACACCTTAAATACAAATATACGACTTTAGTTTTGTAATGTCGTATTTACAATAAAATTATACCGCTACAATATTGTATATACAAAAACTAAACCTTAATTTTCCAATACCGTGTTAACAATATTTCTATAACGCTACATAGCTGTATATACAAAAATGTAGTCTTAATTTACTAGTGCCGTATTAAAGAAAAATATACAAATTTAATGCAAAATTTGGCTTGTAGTTAAATATCGTTGGTCTCATGTGGAAAGGCCCTAACTCACATAATTGCAACTTTACAGGAGAAGGCAAAAACATAATAGAAACTGTATGTATCATAATGTAAAATGTCTTCTTCAATTGCTTATAAATCTTACATTTTTGATGCTATTGCATTAATTCTTGTGACGGGGTGTATTTGTGGGAAATGTATTGAAATCACTACATGTTACATGTGACTTGGCAACATTTTTAAATGCTCCCCTAATTTTTAAGAAGAGTTTCATATTTTATGTTTACAAAAGAACACAAATTTCGGCATTAAACAATAAAGTACAATTAGCGCAAGGTAAATTCAATTACAGGTGGTGGCAAGACTACAACAATCCAAAGCCAACAGAAACAATAGATATTTTTTGTATTGTATTTTAGTATTTACGGCTCGTGGTGGCAACATTGTATTGAAATCGCCTTGATCTAGTGCTGCACTCATGCCCCTTTAATTAAAATGAGTGTTAAAGATGTAGCATTTTTTTTTAATTTTATCAGAAAAGAACGCTTTACACTTTTAAAATAACACATGTATTTCAGAAAAGAACACAAAATAATGTAAAAGGCAGAATAAATGCAGAATTTTACTCAGAAAAGAAAACGCCATAAAAAACGATGTGCACATTATATACATTCAATTAGTTATGTAAAAGAGTAATGGGTACTCTATTTTCAGCTTATCAACATCAGATCAAGATTAATATCAAACTTTTATTAAACTAAAGATTAAAATATTTTTAAAAAATTTTGTGGCAAATTTTCTATCTGAAATTTATTTAACTTAAAAAAAATTATATTAAAATTAGGCCAAAAAGTTAAAACGTAATGTTATAGGAAAAAAGTTCACGTTGTTTTTAATTAGTTACCAAGCAATCGCAGGCCTATTTTAAATTCGCCAACTACGATAAGGGTGAATCTTCCTGATAAATTTAAGATGCGGAATTTTAGAATTTCCTCGCAAAGTTTTAAATTTGTTATTGTATCAATATTTTTATCAAATACATATGTACATTAATGAAATATCCTTATTTTAGGCAATTTATGTGAACAAGTATTTGTGCAGTGGTCGAAATTAGACCATAATTATTAATGCAAATATAAAAAAAACATAGATATGTATGTATATCTATATGTATAAATGAATTTACATGTTTCGAGCATTTGCTTTCTTCGTCTTATCGAAAAGATTTGGCGAGGGATCAACCTCCGGTCCATATGGTATCTTCCACTTAAGTCTGTGAATATTATATTTAATTATGTAGTTTCAATTAAATAACAAAAAATAAGAAAATACCAATTGAAAACCAAAAAAGTACTTTGCATGGTTCCATGGGCAGCCATCAAAGACAGCTCACTTGGGTCCTTTATTGGTCCCTTTGTGATAATATGTTTATGCATGTTTAATTATGTATGTACATAGGTATATGTTTCTAGGTTTAATACTAACGGAAAATCATAGTTGAAGAACAAAAAGTACCAAAAAGTCCCCTTTAATAGATTCTTACTCACTCAGTGCAGTAGAACATCAGCTAGAATGTGTTTCAAACCAATTTCACTTCATTTCTATTACGAAGTCTTTTCTAAAAACATTTGTTTGACGATACCTGTATTTTTTAACAAAAGGAAAGCTGACCAACATCTATTGGATGTGTTTAAGATATCTTAAACTAAACAACAGATTTAGTTTTTTTCTTATTGATTGTAAGCATAATACGTACATACATTTTTGGAAGAAAACCATGTCCGTATGTATTATGAAATAGAAACTGGGAAATTTAGATCTGTAGTTGTTGATAGTCTATAATATTCATATGTACATATGTAGTTAGAGAGGTCACACAAAAAAAGTGCACAACTTTTGGAAATGTTTACAAAATTAGGTAAAGACTTAATTGATAAATGTAGAGAACACAAAAAAAAAACATAATTATTTACCGCATTTGAAAAGAAAATGAGGTTGCACAGCGGCAACAACCAGCAAAAAATAAACAATTTAGACATATGTATGTATGTTTACATATATGTATGTATGTACATAGAAGAGAATTGTCAATGGAAAAGGCAGCTCATGATGTTTCTATATGTACCTGGACCACAGCTTTGGCATATGTGGAATTTTAAAGTTTTTCATACAAACAGATGATACTACATACCACCTCCTCGGCAGCAAATATTATAAAAACATAAAATTAATGTCGTTTACAGAAGTGCTGCAGCACAAAGGCAGAGGTAATCAAATATAATTGTATGTATAGATATACACAGACTCCACATACATAAGTGGAAAAGATACAGGAAAATGAAAAATTATAGTTCAATCCGAAAAATAAAAATATAAAAAATAGATGGGGAAACCTCACAGTAGCAGCAGCAAACACCAGATACAAATTGGCAGCGATCGCTGCAGCAGAGGAAGTTAATAATGATTATGCATACGAATTTGGAGATAAAGTATAAAAAATTATAAAATGTTAAATTTTCACACTTTATCCTCACAAACAATGTAAATTCACAAGTATTTAAAACAAAATCAAATTTTATTGTCTAAATTTTTGACATTTCTTTGAAATATTTTTTGCTACACCACTTTAAAATTTTTACTGCTTCTTATTAAGTTTTTTCTTTTTGTATTTTCCACCTAGTTGACAGCTCCGCGACTGAGCTGCTTAAAGGTGGTGTGTATAAAAAAGAGATGAAATGACAGCGCTAGTTTGAGGTGAAATAATAAAAACAAAGCAAAACTGTAAAAAAATGCTAGTAAAAAAAAAGAAAAATGCCGTATATATAAACTTAAGATCTAGAAATAAAACTTAAAATAATAACTTTTATTTACCCATCGTTCATGCGTTGCGGTTTTCTAGCATGCATTACCATCAATGCAAAGTTTACGCCACAATTTCCTTTACGTCTATGTCTCTGCTGGCGCCGCCTCCAATTGAATATCCAATATTACAGATGCGATTTCTTTATAATTTGCAAAATTTCTCAATAGGCCCTAGTACTTAGTGCGATTTTTGTAAATTGGGTGGCCGAATGCCGCCCTTTTTTCCTTTTACGTTTCCAAGAGGACCAGAAATTTTCTTTTCGAAAATTTGTTATATCTAAATCTTTAAATAATTTTTCTCGATACGTTTAAATTTTTTCTTTTCAACGAAGGTTAGTAAGTAGATACACCTTCTTTTTTTGTCATTCCTCAGCCGAGAAAAAGTGTAAACTTTAGACGGCTGTGGAATACTGGAACGTGTTTTCTCCTCTACTCGTAAGCGCTATGAACTGATTTTCACGTCAATTGATTTTGATGTCAAAGACAGAAAAAATATGTATTTAAAGATTTTATTTACTTGCTTGTGGGACTTAAAAAACTCAAGCAAACAATGCGACAGATATTTAAACAGCATTTGCGTTTAATACAAAGAATTAATTACAAATATTAAATGAATAAAAATTTTACTAAAATTAAGAATTAAAATTAGAATATATTTTTGCTGTCGCCTCTACACTTGATGAAAAAAATTTTCTCTTTGCTTGTTTTTCTTTTATCTTCGTCTTCCATATACCGTGGTGAGTATAGCAGTTACGTGACGCCATTTTGAAGCGTTGCTACACCGCACTAATGCAACTCTGCCTTATTCAGAGCTGTAATTAAAATGTGTGCTTTTATGTGCAAAATTTATTATTGCCAAACTTAAAATCTTGTAAATTATTATCTTGTAAACTTGCCTTGTTAATTATATTGAACAGCGCGCGCAAAACTAAATTTGCAATGAATACTTTGTCGGATCGAATTAATAATTATTTAATTGTTATAGACTCACCAGATTACTTGCAACAAATGTATAAGGTAATTTAATTTGAAATTTATGTCAAAAATTAATAATATTTTTGTTTTTTTTATTTTAGTTGTGTCTCAAAAATATAAAAAATGGTTGCGTTGTTCTTATAATTTCATCTGAATATTATGATTTTTCTCAATTGCTAATTGAACTAAACATTAGCAAAGATCAATTAAAAAATTTCATCATAATGTAAGTTGTACCTATTGCCCAAAATAAATCTATTTCTATAAAAAGCATTTGCCTATTTTAAGGTATTATAAAACATTTGATGAAATATCTCGCAAATTACTGTTGCTGCACAGTTGGTCAATAATTCCGTCCATGGTTGTCGTTGATTTACAACAATTGTTATGTAAGGGAATAGCTGCAGGTTCTACTTCCGGTTCCCTTATGCAAAAGATAACACTTTGCACAGTTTCCTTATTGTCGTATTTACAATCAGTTGCTGTTCAGGTGGCCGGAAATGTAAATACTGGTAATTTTTCAAAATTCATAAATGGTCTGCTGATTTTGCGGTCTGCAGGAGATACTATTTCGGATACTTACGTACAGACCTTAAAGGACTTGTATTTTTATAAAACGAATTTGTATCATGATTTCGATGATGTGACATCACTGTTATTGAAGGAAGAAGGTAAATTGTAATCAAAATACATTTTTTCCAATTAGACAAAATTTTACATTTTCACGTATTACAAAATTGTTCGCAAACAAAAGGTAGTATGTACTCTCCCAAAGGTTAACAGTACTTTGGGCAGGAAGTCTTAGCAAATAAATTTATATAATTTTTGTCTTAAAATGATTTCATCCACAAAATAACTTAAAATTATGGGCTGAAGTGCACTTTATGGGGCGTACGAAAAAAAATAAAAAAAATATGCTAACCGATTCAGAATAAAAAAAGAAAAAAACCAAAATTAAAATTTATGGTGGCTGAGGCACGTAGTGATATGTGTGGGTACTCAAATTATAGGTAATTTGCTCATGATTGCAAATATGTACTTTGTTTTTGTGTTCGCATATTATTTTCCTCTCTAGGTTAATTACAGTATCTTTTAGGTGCAGAAAAACTTTAGTTAGCGAAGCCGGTGTTTGTTATTCCATAGAGGAGAAAATCCTTGCGCCCGGCCGAAGCACGACTACGCAAAAAATAATTCTTTAGCACATCGGATATAGGCTATTAGTTACAAAAAAAATTTATATTGGGACCCAGACGGCCCCAAAAGTCCTGCCCGCCCTAAATTTTATTATTTTTGTTTGCTGCCATAAATTAAAGAAAAAGGACAAACATTAAGAATACCTCAAATGCTAACTAAACTAAAGAAAGTTTCTGCAGCAAATGTTTCGTAATATAGACAACGACTTATGGTAACTAACCTACCTACCTAGTAACAAAATATTTTATAACAAACTATGAAGCCTTTTGATGTTTGCTGAAGATAAGTTCAAAAGCAGTCTCAATCACAATCGGTTCTACGCACCGGAACGATTTGGAGTACAACAAACACCCAACACGGATTGTCGACTCAGCAACACTTATGGCCTATTTATCGATTTCGAACGAAGACTTCGTTTGCTTAGCTCACATGTTAAACAAAAAACAATATTTTATCATTTGTTTTTCTTTTAAATGTAAGTTAAGTGATCGAAGTCTTCCTTCGCAGATAGATGATGTAGTCTACTGCTACAACAACAATAACAAACGCTGAGATTTATTTTATATTACAACATATTAATTTTTCTGCCTCGAACATGATTTTGATTTCTATTATTTTCAAAATGACTGTTGTTTTTAATGGATCTTACAGGTCCTAGAGCGAAAAGGGTGAAAATCTGTAATCAATTTTATTTCCACCAAAAATTCGATATTCTTGATGCAAAATTTAAAAGATTTTGTTTGTCGTGCGCTAGTTTCTATGCGCATTTCACTTGTTGCTTAGGCCAGATCATCAGGAAACATTCATTTATTCATCAGTTAGGTTATAAATTCTCCCAAAAAAATTTTAGAAAAGCAAACGATATTAGCAAATAAAACTGCAGTGTGAATGAGAATTGCAAACACTCAAAAAGTCTTATTTGCAAAGCAAAAACAAACAAAAGCAACGACAAACAAAATCTTATTAGTTAGCAATATTGTTTTTCCAAAAATTACTTAGATAATTGTATTTTATTCTTTAACTAGAGGTCCTAGAATGAAAATCGGCCATCACTTATATTTCTCACCAAAAAACGATTTTCTTAATTCAATAATTTTTATACTTGCTATCCCTTTCTCCATTGTAACGCCCTAAACATCTATTGGTTGCATTACTCGAGGTTGCGCTGCACTGAGAGTATTTCGTTGCAGGTTAGATGTTATAAAAAAATAAAACAACGCAAAAATTTATGAAAATTAATTTTTTTCCAAAAATACTTGAATTATGATAAAAGTTGTGATTTTTAAATGGGATTTCCCTTCTCTCCTAAAAATTCAAGACTTGACGAGTCAAACTTGACGTGTGTGAACCGGCACTAATGTCAAAAAATAAATGTAAATTCAAGCCAGTGCTGCCACTTCACGTGTAATTACGCATATTATGTGTAATTTTTTTTTCATGTGTAGCCCAAGGTGAATTAACACCAGGTGACCTTATCTTGCTACGTAAGCAACAGCTGATTACTAACCTTGTGTCAAAATGATATACCGTTCATGTGGTTTCAGGGAATATTTACTAAATTTTCAAAGTTTCGCTTTAAATTATGAAATTAAAAATTTTTTTAAATTATAGCATTTCGAAACAAACAATTTAAAATTAAATATTTGTTTAAATTGTTTACTACAGTCAAGGCGAATTCATACAAGGTGGTCTTATTTTGAAAACGTTTACAACACTTTAAATTTTTTTATCGTTGTGTCAAAAATAATACAACATTGTAGTAAGCAATTTAAACAAATATGTATTTCATTTTTTTAAATTTTAAATTGTTTGTTTATAAACCTAATAATTTAGACAAATTTTTAATTTGATAATTTTAAGCGAAAATTATAAAATTAAGTTAATATTCCCCAGAACCACATGAACGGTATATCATTTTGACACAAGGTTAGTAATCAGCTGTTGCTTACGTAGCAAGATAAGGTCACCAGGTGTAAATTCGCCTTGACTACAGTGTTATATTATTCTTGACACAACGTTAAAATACTTTACAGTGTTGTAAACGTTTTCAAAATAAGACCACCTTGTATGAATTCGTCTTGGTGTAGCCCATGTGTAATTTAAAATTTTAACGTTTTGTAGCACTGATTTTTGTTATTATTTTGTCACAAGATGCTAAAAGGTTTAAGGCCCAACTGTAAAGGCCATGTCAGATAAAACTTCTTCGCTTTGCGTGACGTTTCTAACTTTGACAGAAAAGCGTAGCGCATAAGGTGTATGCCACAATAAACACTTTGACAACACACACGAATTGTTTGTTAAAAATAAATAAATAAAAAGAAAACAATTACTAGCAGACTGTAAAAGCGCGCAAAAAGATTAGAATTACTTTTCGCTTCGCTCTGCGTTAAAAGTTCTTTATGGGACATGTTTCCTATAAGTATGAATATATCACCTTGGATGTCAAAGCGAATCTCTAACGCAACGCAAAGCAAAAGTTTTATCTGGCATGTCCTTTATGGGCTAAAGTTGGCTTAAGCAAATGTGCGAATACATGTTAATTATATGAGGCAAACCATATTGAAATTAAGGAATTAAATCGCACATTCCGGACGGAATCAAATGTTTTTTTATTTTGTTTTTTTTTTTAATACATTTGAGAGACTTTGTTGATTTCTGACAGTAGGTTAAGCAAAGCTATGCATATTATGGTTAGGCCTTTAATATTCTTGGCAAAACTTAAAAATTTAATTAAAAGAATTGAAGCGTTAAGATAGCTGAATTAAAAATGGTTGGATCATTAACTACTCATCATTTGACATTTAGATTGTGTTTGTCCCAATTTATTACCTATAACGACAAAGATACATTTTAGTTTCAAAACACAAAAGATACACTTTTTCCCAAAAAAGAAGCATTTTGAAAAAATTTTAAAATCAATTTTTAACGTTTAACAGTTGTAAACATAACATTTTTATTTCATATATAATGAATATTGTAAAGAAAATAATATCATATACAGTGCCAGTCAAAAAAATAGCACCAATGACCAATTCTTTGTTATACTTAGTATATTCTCTCTGAGCGTCTTTATTTTTTCCATAAAATGTTAACGCTTCTTTTCCAAAGATCGGAATTATAAAAAAACTCTGCATCAATGCTGTCAATAGAATAGCACCGAATGACAAAAATTCTTTATAAAATATTAATAGTGATTTAATAGTTGAAATAAAAGGATAAAAATCTAAAGGTGATATTTTTTTTTAAATTAAATAACTCATCGCATATTTCATTATTTATTTTCATAGAAATGGGACGTGGAAAGCATTGTACACCTGAAAAACGGGCTATTTTAAAAAAATAATTTCTGAGCACAAATCAGATTCTGAAATAAGAAACTTGATTGAGTGCTAGAATAAAATTATTGTAAATGCAATGAAATTTACTCTAGACAATGTAGAAGACCCCGTTTATGCCAGCTACAGAGCTAAAAAAAAGGTGCTAAGTGTGCCCGCAAGTGTTGAAACTATTCGTCGGAGATTGCGAGACAACAACTTGAATGCTTTTAGAAAAGTGTCCCTGCTCTCATGTAAGCATGTTGCAAAACGTTTGGAGTTTGCTAGAACTCATTTGCAATGCCCAACTGAAAAGTGGAGCAATGTTCTTTGCACAGATGAATCCAAAGTGGTCTTATTTTGCAAAGAATCGTTTTCTTACGTCAGAAGACCCCCTGATGCTGAATTCAATCCAAAATTCACAACGAAAACCGTTAAACATGGTTGTTCAAGCATTATGGTATGGGGGTGCTTTTCCTACTATGGAGTAGGATCCATATATTGGATCAGAACAATCATGGATAACACACTTTACGTTAATATCCCCCAGGAAGTAATGCTACCATATGTTGCTAAGGAAATGCCGCTTTGATCTTCCAGCAAAATAATGACCCAAAGCTTTCCAACAAACTTGCCAAAAAGTGGTTTCAAGAAGTGATGGAATGGCCAGCTCAGTCCCCAGATCTAAGTCCAATCGAGAACTTATGGACAGAAACATATGAAGAAGGGAGTATCCCAAATAGAACCAACCATTAACGAAACCCTTTGGATGGCTGTTCAGCAAATCTGGATCGGAATTTCAAAGAAGAGGTGCCAAAATCTTGTGAAATCGATGAAAAACGTTGTGCAGAGGTTACTGCCAATAATGGGCACGCACCGAAATATTAGAAGACATCATAAAAATAAAGAATTCAAAATCTTTAATTTATTATTGGTTAAAGTATTTTACCAAGGCGAATTCATACAAGGTGGTCTTATTTTGAAACAATTTAAACAAATATTTCATTTTCTTTTTATTTTAAATTGTTTGTTTTGAAATGTAATAATTAAAAAAAATTTTAAATTTCATCATTTTAAGTGAAAATTATAAAATTTAGTAAATATTCCCCAGAACAACATGAACGGTATATCATTTTGACACAAGGTTAGTAATCAGCTGTCGCTTACGTAGCAAGATAAGGTCACCTGGTATAAATTCGCCTTGGTATTTTACTTTTAATACAATAAGAACTGAGGTCCTATTTTTCTGACTGAGTGTTTTTTAATTGTTTTAAAAAGTTTAAAATTTTATATCAAATAAAAAACCAAATTAATTGCTTGTTATTAAATATTGTTTGACAGTCCTGCAAGTATCTTATGACAAGTATTCAATGAAATCAGTTTTACCTATTTACTGATATCTAACGAAGAATTTTTATTTATATCCTGTTGCAGCTGTAAATTTATTTTTATATTTATATTTAGTCATTGAGCACTTTTTACCTTTTATTTTTAACACAATAATCACTACCTCACAGTTTCCTGATTTATGGAAAATATCACGTATAGTGCCAATAAAAAAGAAGTCATTTCATTCTAATTTAGAAGATTTTAGACCAATCAGTATACTTTGTTGTTTGTCGAAGGTATTTGAAGTTATGTATATTAAAGGAACAAATTTTATATACAGGGGTGTCATGGAAATCGAAAACGTAAAACGAAAGAATTTGGCAGTCCTTTTTATTAAACTTTTAATCTAATCAAGGCCCATCTATCAGGTCTGCTTACTTGTACAAAAACAAAAAACGATTCTTTTTAGTTGTCAAAAATTTACTACCACATATACAAAGCAAAAAGAAAAAACGTGTATGTGTGGCATACCATAAACGTAAACAAACGTATACATGCATATGTAAGCAAAATGTAAACAACTTTTGACAACTAAAAAGAACATAAACAATGATCATCAGGCTTCTTGCGCAGACCTTTTCAATGGGCCTTGAATCAAATTTTTACAATTTTTTGATTACAGAAAACTCACTGAAAAACGACTCTTAAAATTCTTTCGTTTTACGTTTTCGATTTCAATGACACCCCTGATAGTTTAGATATTAGAAAGTTGTAAAGTGACCAACATTTCGGGTTTCAGGCTGGCTCTAGCACATCTTCATTGTTGCTTAGTATGACTGAAAAAATTCGTGACAAATTGAATAGAAAATGTATATCTACCCTGGTTTCACTTGATTTAAGTAAAGCGTTTGATCCGGTTAACTACACCGTGTTAATAAACTGAATGTATACAGGGTTCGGGTTTTCATGTACTTCTTGCAAACTTATATACGCGCTTATATTTAATAGACTACAATTTGCTGGATTAAATGGAAATAACTCATCGCTTAAGGTATGTTCAAGCGGCATTCCCCAAGGTTCTATACTTGGTCCATTACTTTTCCTTATATGTATATATGAACGATTTTATTGAATATGTTAGTATGCTACAATGCCAAGTTTTTCTCCTTGCCGACGATATAAATTTGCTTTTTACAGGAAATAAGAAGCTTCTAGATTGTCATGTTGAAACCATATATTATGTTCTTTTAAGAGCTGCAGACTGGGCAGAACTAAATAAACTCAAATTTAATCCAAATAAAACAAAAGCCATAGTCTTTGGCTCTATTGAAATCCCGGAAGACTCTATGAGTGTGGTTTTTGACAATAATCGTGTGCAATTTGTTGAAACTGTTAATTGTTTGGGGGTAATACTAGACAGGGATCTAAATTTTCGGAAACATATTTCGGCAGTTGCTGCTAAAGTTGGTTATTCTCTACGTATTCTTTATAATTTGGACTGCTACATACCTACTACCAGTAGGATAAAATTATCACATGCTTTACTTATGACACATATCCTTTACAAACAGTATATGGCAGCACTAATGTAACTAATATTAACCATTTGCGGGTAATATACAATCGTATATTACGATATATATGTATATCGTGTTAAAATTTTTGATCCTGTGTCATCATATTCATTTAACTTCATAGGTTGTACATTTTCACAGTTTGATTTGAGGCTACTACTTACATTATATCGAATTGTAAAAACACGTAAACCTACATCTGTTTTGGGATATTTTCGTTTCTCTAGCTCCACTCGTAACCCTGATATAATCATACGTCGAATAAATAATAGTATTTTCGAAAAATCTTTCTTGGTGAAGTCAGCTAGAATATGGAATAGACTTCCACTACAACTTAAAACTTTTAGTTATGCAATATCAACCACACGACCTAAGTTTTTGGAATACTTTAATAACACAGGGCAACACGAAAAAAAAACCAAATACGGACAATAAATAACCATAAAGGCCCAAAAAAAAAGACCCGTGTCTCCCAGTTTTGCCGAAAGTCATGCACATTTTTGTTGTTGATTGTTTTCTTGAATTTTGAACGGTTTGCTACCTATGGACCTGAACAGGGGAAAAAGGTAAAAAACAATCGAATTTTTTTAAGTTTTTTGCGATTTTGATCGTGAAGATGAAGTTTTTTGATTTTATATGTTCATAATTTTTGTTCATTATGGCAAGTGCTACAACTTTGTCTCAGAGGGTTAATCAAAATCCAAATGGTTTGCAAGATATGAGCCTGAGAAAATCTTTAAGGGCCCATAAAAAAAACTGCATGACTTTCGGCAAAACTGGGAGACACGGGTCTTTTTTTTTTGTCCTCTATGGTTATTTATTGTCCGTATATGGTTGTTTTGCCATGACTTAAAAAATTACACACAGTGTAATAGCAGCCTTCGTCAGCATTCTTTGTATCTTAAAACTGGATAGTGCTAATTGTAAATTTTGTGCATTTAACTTAATTATTTAAAAAAAGGATAGCTAAAGTAAGCCTTAAAGTGAAATTACGAATGTTCGAATTGAAATTTAAAATTTAGAAAATTTCAAATAAATTTATATTTGAAATTGAGAAAGTTCAACAAGAACTTGAGAAATTTTAATTTGAAATCGAGAAAATTCAACGTTTTACCTTACCCATCTGCTATGGATCTGGAAAATAGCAGGCACATTGGTCAATAATACTTTGATTTGTATTTGTTTTCATTCCTTTGATCCTTATGTTGTGTTATGTACATACATATGTTTGTTGCATGGGTATAATAAAAATTGTATAATTGAATTTTTTCAATTTAAATTAAAATTTTTTTATTTCATTTGGAATTTTCTCAATTTTACTTAAACAATTTTTCAAGTGCATTTTGATTTTCTTAATTTCAAATTAAAATTTACAATATTTATTGCAATTTTATCAATTTCAAATACCTAGCAACCAAGGCGAATTCATGTAAACGGTGGTGTCGATACTACAACAAGTAACAACACCAAAAACACAACAATGTATTTTTTTGTTGCTTTCGTTGGTCGATATGTCAACAGTGTTGCCAGAACTTTTTGATGAGAATATGCCAAAACTTAAAAAAAAATCTGCTAAAATCTGCTAAATCGTGAAATGAAGAAAATATCCTAAAAATCTGCTAAGATTAAAACATAAATTTTGTAAATACGTTGTCAAATTAAAGCGTATATTTTATACAAAAAACACAATATCAGCGTATCAGCGTATTATCATAGTAAAAAAATATATGTTGTAATATAAATTAATTTTTGTGTTTTAAAATTGAACATTTGAAATTAACGGCGATTCGCCCTACGTGGTACGGCAGAATTGTGGTTCTAGTATAGGGTAACTTTTTATACTTTTTTAAAAATTAACGTAGAATAATTTAATTTGATTTATAAAATTTTATTAATTTAAATGCCCTGTAGAGAGGACAAAATAGTTTCCATTTCTTCGTTTTCCTCATTAGTTACAAGCTTCTCATATTTTTCGGACGATCTTATTTTGGATGCAAAGTCAGACGGTATTTTGAACGAATAGAATAATTGTCCAGTTTTAATCCTTCTCTGATTTGTAGGATACCGCACAGAAGATCCGTTTTCATTCTATTTCTTATTTTGTTTTTGACCAAACCCATAGTGCTAAATAATCGCTCAACATCAGCGTTTGAAAAAGGTAGAACCAACAACGAAATAACAAATTCTGATAATTCTTCAAACGGGTTTTCCTGTACCGAGTTTTTTAAGTTGAAAACTTGTATCCAAAATGTTGTGGTGTCCATATTTGTATCCCAATGCTGTTTTGTAATATTTTCCCACTGATTCTGAATTTTTTCTATATCTTCAGCTTTTTTCTTGAACTCTTTCAGTAAAATATCAATTGGTCCCTTGGTTTCCCTTAATGTATTCTCAATTGAAAAAAAAGAAATTTTTTGTAAAATTTCTATGTCTATTTTTTAACTCCTTTACAAGCTCTTTTAAAAAATTTACACATACTGTTCTTATTTCCGCTTCATCCTCCTTTGAAATAATCTTTAAGTTAATTTTTTCTTTTATAAGATTTTCCATCCCATATCCCAAATATGGTTGAGGTAGTAAATACTCCTCATAATCATCCGCTTGTATTGATATTATTTCTGAAATTTTTTCCTTTGCATAAATTTTTCCTGCAATTGACTGCACAAGGAAATATAAATCATTTAATATTTTGAGTGGGTCACTTTGTTTCGCTTGTAAAGCTTTATTTGCTTTTTGGGTTTCAATCATAAGGGTAGTATCTTTCACAGTAGTATAATTGTACTATTGTATATATTTCACACTGCAAAAATCATTAGACAAATTTTGCGAAAAACGAAGTAATACAGGTTTTAATATGAAATTGTTTAAAAAGAAAAAATATGCTAAAAAATCTGCTTTTAGACAAGGAAATAAGCTAAAAAGCAGTTAGCATATTTTTTAAAAAAAAATATGCAATTCCCCAACTCAATCTGCTAAATCTAGCAGAAAATATGCTAAAATGGGAACACTGTATGTCAAAAACACAAGTAACTTTTGACATTCCTCTCTCTAATTAAGATATAAAAGTAGCGCAGCTGTGTTTTCAACGCCACCTGAAAAATGAATTCGCCTTGCTGGCAACTCTCAATTTCATTTGAATTTTTCTCAATTTCATTCGAAACTTTGTTAGTTATTTTAAAAAAAAGAGGAGGAGTAAAAATGTTCACAATTTGCAATTTTTTAAAGAAATTAGATAAGTGGTTGCCACTTGATTTAAAAATGTTGTATTTTTTTTATGCAAAACAGCTGCATAAACAATTTTTTGGATAAGATTCTGCAAATGCAGTCAATACTATTTCTGTATGAAAAATTTTGAATGTATCAATTAGTTAAGAAAACACTTATTGGATTTAAAGAAAATAATTTTCTATTTATAAAAGACATTTTTGGAAATAAAAAATTTAAATTAATAAGATTTTG
This sequence comes from Pollenia labialis, assembly GCA_949318255.1. Taxonomy (NCBI): domain Eukaryota; kingdom Metazoa; phylum Arthropoda; class Insecta; order Diptera; family Polleniidae; genus Pollenia; species Pollenia labialis. The sequence continues at coordinate 159,101,381 of OX439142.1, forward strand.
TTTGTCGTGCTTAATTCCCAATTTTTATTCTTGATAAAAACACTGAAATTTATTGTTGGAGGATAAGCTAGTTTCTATGCGCATTTCACTGGTTGCCTAGGCCAGATCATCAGAAAACCTTTTTTTTTATTTATATATTCTCATTCGAAATAAAAATAACAAATGGTTCGAACTCGCTAATGATTTCTTTCGAATCGAAATACGCAGTAACATCCCTGGAACAGCAATTGTATTTTCTTAGTCGTAATTGATAAAAATCGATTACTGTTGACAGTCATTTGATATTTTCAAAGGCGCTTTAGAGCCGACGTCGAGTAGAATTTTCTCTGTTATAGTCGACAGAAAACTTTGCGACGACTTCAATGAAAGCTTAAGAGAATTTAAATAGTTAACATAGTATGAATTTGTAAAATACGTTTAAAATAGAAAAAAATGCAACTTTAAAAGAAGTTCGGCCTAACATTTTTTTTTAGTAAATTAAACACGAAAATTGCAAAAATAGAACATTTTTGCTAAAATAGCAAAAATTCGCGAAAATTTTTAATATTTCAAACAAGACATAAAATTGATTAAAAGTCCCTTAAACTATAAGGAATGACAAAAATTCGGTAAAAATTGCTATAGTAGCGGGAATTTGCTAACAGCGGCATGATAGCAGAGTCTAGTATTTTTAAGGCCGTTTTGCACAATCACACAATTTTTACGTATTTAAACGAAAATGTATCTCTGATCCAATTGTTGTTTGAAAATTCAACATTTTTTATTTTTCGAATTTATTCTATGAGCTAAATTTCGGTTATGTAATTTATAAAGCTTCATATTCCGGGAAACCTCCTCCATTTTCGTAATAACTGCATGTATCGAAAACAAGAGCTAACCTAAAAAGCTGTAAGCACCATTGGATTCAGCGAACCCGTATTGTACGCATGTGCCCGGCTTGTCTGTTTTTTCAAGTAGCACAGTTTAATTAATAACTACAAAATCGATTTCAAACTATAATTTGTGTTTAATAAACATACATTTTTTAGTATACTTTTTTCTGTGTTTACCAGTGTTGCCGTTAGGATACGAAAGATACATTTTTCGTATCTTTTGATGACTTCATGTACCATGTATAATCCTGACATTTTTCGTATCTTTTGAATCTGTACGTAAAATGTGCAGAAATAAAATATTAAATTTTAATTTAAAAAATGTTGTTAATGAACCGATGCTTAAAAATTTGGAAAAAGTAGTTGGTTAAACATTTGTACTTCCATTTTCGAATGCATGTGTGGAGAGAATTTTTAGCCAACTAAAACTTATTAGGACTGATCATCGTAACCGACTCAGTACTAATACAATAGCAGCTTTAATTATGGTGAAAGAGAACATTAAGAATGTTTCAACATACGATCCACCTAAATCGATGATTACTAGTAGTGCGAAGATGTTCTGAGGAAATATGAACATTGTTTTTATTTTCAGGAAATTTATACATATGAATTTTTTGATATAATCGCCCTAGTATAAGCGCCTTAACTCGTATATTATATATGGGTGTTTTCAAAGTAACGGTCGTTACCGATTTTCGGAGATTTTTAAAAAAAAAATCCTACCTATCCAAATATGCCACGAAAATTGCTCCATTTTGCACTTACGAAAGTTCAAGTAAAGGCAGCAACCGAAAGAATTCATAAAAATTGTAATTTCAATACTTTTTTTGACCATTAAAAAAGTAACGGTCGTCACTATATAAATGTGCTGTTTTCAAATGTCGGAAACAAACGTCATGTATTGTAAAATTTTGCGAGGGATATGTTAAGTAAAATATCTGATTAAATTCTTTGAAATGTTTTGTTTGTTTGTTAATTACCCAAAAAAATTTTTGTTTTTAAAAGTAACGGTCTTTACATTTTAAAAAGTTAACAGTTTTTTTGTGTTTGAATTCATTTATTATGGTTAACTCGAAGTAACATATTTGTGTTAGTATAAAGAAAGTTAATCTTTTGGAAAATGACAGATACATTTATTTTGTATAATATCAGCGGAAAAAATTCAAAATATTAATTTAATTTTTGAGCTATATGGGGTCATTTTCTGTAGAAACACCCTTATATAAATGAATTAGTTTTGATAACATCCAAAGATAGTTACATATAATCATTTTTAAAGTTTGCTTACTGTATTTTAAAAAATTACATACCTAATATTAATGACTATTTATTTAATTTATTAATAAAAATGAATTTATTTAAAATAATTTTCTTTACAATATTCATTAAATATGAAATAAAAATGTTATGTTAATAAATGTTAACGTTAAAAACGGATTTTTTTCAAAATTTATCTTTTTGGGAAAAAATGTATCTTTTTGGAAACTAAAATGTATCTTTCTAAAAATTTCGCTGGCAACACTGGTGTTTACATTAAACATCAACATGATACTTAATAATGATGTTCATGAAATCTTCATTCGCATCGTTTGTATTCGGTAAGATGAATAACCAAGGCGAATTCATAATGAATTCGCCTTGATGAATAACTATGAAACCAAAGCAACAAACACTCGAAATTTAAGAGACGAAAAAGATGAAGTTAATTTGTTAAATTATAACTACAAGAGAATGTAAACACAACAACCACTGAATAAATGTCGAATAAGTTCATGGAAAAGCACAATGTTTTAAAAGTGAGTATTGCCAGTTAAAGGAAAAGCAAAACATCAGGAAAGATAAAAACCAAAATAACCATGAAGAGTTAAATCAACAATATTATGAAGTATGTACATTAGAGCGACTCAAGTTGTATGGAAGCAAAATTCGTGCTCGATGTACCCTCCTAAAAATGAACCGTGGACTTTTTTAAGATACCATTTTAAATATTTTGGCTCCAGCTTTGACCTCTCGTGAGCTGGACCATTTTGAAAAAGGGTCTGTTTTTGCATGTTTTGTTAATTTGAGAATCTGTTTCCTTACCAACATATACAAATTGGGTATCATAAGAAAGGTTTTTTTAAGGCGCGTCCAACTGTATATACAATTTGTCCTTTTTTTTTAAAGGATTTTCTGGTAAAAAAAACGGTTTTTGAATTTTTTGTTCGGGGTTGTTTGTAATAAAAATGCCAAATTAACATGTTTTAGTCGATTTAATTAAATACGTGTTTCAGCTTTTTTGGAAATTCGTGCTAGTTCGCCTTTTGACAAAAATGCAATGGGGTGGCAACCCTTTGTTTTTAATAGAGCAATATGGGTATCAAAATTTTTCTTTTGCCAAGTACATCATCTTTGTATGTAAATAATTTAGATTTTTGCAAATTAGATTAAAGACCTGCACAGATACATCTGTTTATATCTGTTTCTGTGTGTTTTCTAAAGTGGATGCGTATGGATGAGTGCTCTTGTGTTTCTGATATAAGTTGATATTGATATTATTTGTAAAAGAGTGGATGTAAGTTGATACAAAAGCGAAAGAGAGTATCATATCTGTTAATATCTGCTTCGCAAAAGCAGATACTAGTGGATACTGATGGAATACAATAAGTTACTTATTGTACGATGCCGTTATTTTCAATTATTTTTCAACGAAAAAGAGCGTGAATGTATTACGAGCGAAAAAAAAGCCAAACAAAAAAATTTTACAAAAACAAAACACACAGGCTGCTTGTACTATGGTCGTACAAATTGCCAAGCAACAACAACACTACTAGTTACGTATTATACCTACGACGAAAATACAAGTGGAAGCGCTTGCAATTTTTCTTGATGAACAGCACGATTAGATTTTGTGTCTGCTGCGTACATGATTTGTTCTTGTAAAAATGTGTATGCTGCTTTTTTTAAAGCAAACATTTTTGAAAATTTTAGTAACGGTAATATTTTTTTTCTTAAATTCTTTGATGCCTGTGTATGGTTGTTTTTGTTAAAAAGACATGTAGACAAAAATTATTGTAAAAAAAAAACTTGGGTTTTTACCAACCAAAACTATTTTTTTCGTTTAAAGCACTTTTCTAAAATATGTAGGTAAACACTTTTGAAAACATTAAAAAAGAAGTATGCTACATTTTATGTGGAAATAACCTACATACATAAATGCAAATGTTACAGTAAGTATAACTGTTGGGTTAGAAAAATTAAAAAACGCACCGAAATTTAAAAAAAAAATTTTATATCAAAAACATGACCTCAAGCTCGAAAATTTAATAAGTTATACTTTAGGTTTTTTTATTTAATATAACCGTATTATGTAGAAAAAAATAGAAAAATCATATTAACGTTTTGAAATATTTTTATTTTGAAAAGAATTGTTTGACTAATAGTTGAATTTGAGCCCTAACCGCGAAAATAACGTAAGCGGCATCATTTTAGATTTTTGTTTTTTCTAAATAAATGGCTTTAACGATTTTATAGCAAACACAATTTTATCCAGGGACCCTATAAAGGAAACGACAAAAAATCATATAAATATAACCATTTATATTGATGAATTATAGGTAAAGGTTAAAAATTACAATTATTATTTAATATATATATTTTATTCTGGTTATCGTAACCAATTAAAGTAAAAAATATTTTTTTTGGTTATACCTTCATAAATAACCATTAATTCAACTAAAAAATTTTTTGGTTACAAACAACTATTAAACCAAATAATTAATTTTTTAGTTACAAATAACCATTTTAACAAATAGTAAATTAATTTGGTTACAAATAACCATTAAAACAAGTAATATATTTTTTGGTTACAAATATAAATTATACATAAGTAAGAAAGTATAGTCGGTTACTATTTGGGACCCTTGGGCAATAATTTTTCCGGCAAAAAAAACTGTTTTTAAGTACAGACGGTGATTCTAGCGGTTTAGAATTGCCTCTCAAGGCACGCACAACAGCTGACACGTTCACTCCTTCTTCTTAGTCATCGAAATAATAAATGCACGGAAATAATCATACATATAAATACATATGCACAGAAAAAAATATCTGAAGAAAATTTTTAACCTGTGTAGTTGTTAAAAAAAATTGCTTGTTTTAATGGTTATTTGAAACCAAAAAAATTAATTATTTTTTAAAATGGTTATTTGTAACCAAAAAATTAATTATTTGGTTTAATACCTAGTTGTTTGTAACAAAAAAAAATTGTGGTTGAAGTAATGGTTATTTATGTGTAACAAAAAAAGAAATATTTTTTACTTTAATTGGTTACGATAACCAGTATAAAATATATGTAACGATAATGGTTTAAAATAACCAAATGAAAATAAAAGGAATTTTCCAGTAAACTCAAATAAAATACAATAACCATTATGTTTGGTCCCTGATTTTATCGTGAGCAACAAATTTAATACAAAATTTATATGAATTAGAATAAAAAAAACTCTCACCTATAAAATTTATTTTGGTGCTTACGTTATTTTCGCGGTTAAGGCTCGAATAATAAAAATGTTTCACACGAAATGACAAACTAAGTATACCCAGCTAGTTGTGGCGGAGGGTATACATAACAAAAAGCCAATAAAAAACCAGACATGTCACACACACTGTGTGTTGTGCTGTGGCAGTACAAACTGCCGAGCAACAACAGCAACACAAGCGAGAATCGTTGTTATCAGGCCATATTTCACGATTTTTAGGCATTTTGGCGATATTTTCCTCTAAATTATCAAAGTGCCTATTTTTTGAGAAATACTTACAACACGGTAATTTTTGGTTTGTTTTATATACTTATATTACACTACGCTAGTTGGAAAAACAGACAAGCTGGGCACCTGGCGTTTTAACCTAATTCGGATACGCTGAATCCAGTGGTGCTCGCCGTTTTTAAGATTGGCTCTGGTTTTCGGGATATACCGTTATTTTGAAAATGGAGGAGGTTGCACAACATACACCTATTAGCGTAACTCAAAAACGGTTTAGTTTACTAAAATTACTAAAAAAAACCGAAACTCCGCAATTTTTTTTGTTTTGTTTGCAGCTTCGTTTTTTATATGTCTGCAAAAAATTAGAAGCCTTGCTGCATTTTTTAATTTTTTATGAATTTTTAAAAAACGAAAATTTCGAAATTTTGATAAAAAAATTAATTTTTTTTCAATAAAAAAAACTATGTTTCAAAAACGACTGCTCACATTAGAAATAAGTTTTACTTTTCTTAAAGGAAATTTTATCGCAAAAGCGTGTTTGAGTTACGCGAACATATGTTATGCAACCTCCTCCATTTTCGAAATAACGGTATATCTCGAAAACCATAGCCAATCTTAAAAGCGGCGAGCACCACTGGATTCAACGTATCCGAATTAGGTTGAAACGCCAGGTGCCCAGCTTGTCTCAAAGAAAGTGTAAATTTCTTGCACAGTGTTATTAATTTTGGGTAACTTGTTACATTACAAAGATACAACTGTTATTAATTCAGCGCTTATATCTACTTAAGGAAAAAATGGTTATATGTATTCCATATATGCAGTATTTGTATTGTATGTCTAACCAAGCAAACACATTTTGAGAAATATACCACTACATATGAGGGGCTTAAGGCACAAGGGGAATCGATCTAAAGAAATCCACCCGTCCGGCTGGCTGTCCGTGTAAACCTTGTAGGCAAAGTTCAAGTCGCAATTTTGAAGATAAATTGCTGAAATTCGGTACATAGGTTCTTATTGTCCTAAGAATTAAGCCTACAATAAATGGTAATAACATTGACCTGAATCTTAACTTTATAATATAATATGTTTTCCTGGGTCCATGATTGCCCATTGGTCCCAATTAAGGTACACTCTTGAAAAGTTGTCTAAATGATGTGGTGTGGAGTATCATAGGGTCGTGATTGAAGAACTTTACTTTCTTATTTGTTTAAATTGGATATTTGTTCCCAAAAAATAAAAAAATTTAACCAGGAAAAAATATATTTTTTCCAATAGATATTTGTAACAAATTTGGTTATCATTAACCAAAAAAAAATAAATTTTACTTTCATTGGTTACTACCAACAAAATAAAATATATATAACGATAATGGTTAAATATTCCCAATTGAAAATAAAGGAATATTTCTCGTAACCTTTACAAAAAATAATAATATGCAGTAATTATTTTCAGTCCCTGAGTTATTTTTTTAAATTAAAAACAAACAAGTCCATATAAAACAGTAATTTTTCAACGTAAAAATAAAAGGTAAAATTTAACTCTTAAAAAGAGAGTTTTATTAAGCCGTCATAAATTAAAACTCAGTTGAGGAATAAAATATCGAATAAAACTGTTAAAACGAGAATTTTATTCAGTCGTCAAAAAATAAAACTCATTTCAGGAGTTTGATTTAAACCAGCATTTTATTCAACTAATTTTTTGTACATTAACAACCAAGGCTTGTCGCTGGTCAGATCACTACAATTTCAACGTAAAAATAAAAAAAAAGAAGAAAAACATAATGAGTATTTTAGACGTAAAAATTAAAATCCTTAAAAGAGTTGTATTTGTTGATGGTGTGAGTTCTATTTTAGGGCGAATATGTTATGATTGCGAAAAAAAACTCTCTTTTTAAGAGTTCATCCAAACTTTTATTTTTTCGTTGAAAAATGATTTTTAACTGTGGAGTTGAGATCTTTTTTTCTAGATCACCATAGGTTCTTAAAGAGAACTTTAGAACAAACCTATTGGTTGACTCCGTTTTTAAGCTAACATTTTATGGATAACTCTTATTTACGGTCCTTGCGATTTTTTAATTAACTAAAATTTATTTCTAAAAAGTTTATTTTTTTTAATTTTTTTAAAGCATTAGGTAATGGTTAATTGTTTTGCTTTTTTATTTTTGTCAATGTTTTATTGTGTTTAAAATCGTAATAGTAATTTGCCGATTTTTTTATTTAATTTAATTTCTGATTTGTTTTTGAAAATATGCCGATTTCTTACCAAAACCATCTGGCACCCCTGGTTGAGATCGTATACAAGTTTTTATAAACTTTCTTATTTTCATCAACTCGCCAACAATATTTTAAAATACAACAGAACACCACAGATATTGTAGAAATACTCATGGTGACAACAGATATTTGGAAGTAAAAAAAAATGTTATGTCATACTCAATACAAAACCATAAGCAACTGTTTTTGTTTTTAAGATATGGTGAGTGGACAAAAGCAAAACCATACAATATCAGTTACACTCATTCTCTCATTTAAATCAGTAGTAACAGATAAATATCTGGTGTATCTGTTTCAACAATACTTACTGATACACTCGTGCAGGTCTTTAAATTAGATGCATTTTACACGGTGCTCAAATACTTATTAAATATGAAACTACTCGTCAGTCATTGTCTTTTGTTATCTTTATTACGCTCATCCTACATATATATAAATGCAATTTTGTAGTAATGAATGAGTAATGAATGGGATGAATTCGCCTTGGTATTTGCCATATGAAACGAAATTTGTTTGCTAGTAGCAGCGTTACCGTTGTGATACTAAAGTATCAATTTGACCCTTTTTCGACAGCCTTGATACCAGTGCTGCCACTTTGTGGGTAATTACCCGAATTTGGTATAATTTTTACCGTCGTGGGTTTGTTTGTTTGTTTTTGCTTCTTTGTAAATGTCTTTTTATTAAATAAAACTTCAATTTTATATCAGGTGTAATTTCATTTAAATCGGCTAATTTTGCTTTAGCTCAAGTGTAATTTTGAATTTTGTGCCACTGTTTGACCCTTTTTGGAAATAGCACTCACATTTTGTTTTTTGTCAACACTGCTAAATGTTAGTGCTAAACAAATAATTTCGAAATAAGCGGAGATGGAGGAATGGTCTTCAAGTGAAGATTCAATACCAAAATATAGAACGCGCATTCCTAAAAAAGTAGTTAGTGCACGTACAAAGTTTGTGTTAAAAGATTTTTTACGACTTCTTAATTAGATTTTCGATAGTAAAGTACAAATTAAAGTACAATTTCCCTAATAGAAAACATAACTCATATACTACATATTTAATAAAATGTGACATTTAATTTAAAAATTGCAATTAGGTGTTCGTTTTTTAAAAATGTTTTATGTTAAAAATTTAAACTTAATAATGTCATAAGACATTGAATCCATTTTAAATCGACAATGTTAAAAGTGCCCTGTAAAATAGGTGACTTCGGTTTAGATAAAACAGCAACAAAGCTTCGCAAAAATTTTAAAACTCGAAAAAGTTTGCTAAAATAGCACCGTAAAAATGATTAAAAGTCCCTAAAACTAACAGTAATGAAAAAATTCGGTAAAAATTTCTGAAATTCCAAAATATTTGGTGACAGCGAGATGACAACAAAGTCTAAACTAACAGGAAAAATCGCTTCAATCTCAAACAGGGCTGAACGATTGCAAAATTGGAAACAAACCTTAAAACTTATTTGAAATCGCTAAATCGGTACAAAAAAAAAAAAACAAAATATGAGTTATAATGAGAGGAAGAAACATTTTGTCAGGAGTTAACAACAGGAAAGGGCATTTCATAAAAAAATTAAGTTTTTTAAGCACTGCCTACCGGAAATAAATATTTTTTGTTTGTTTATAAAACACTTGGTCTTATTTTATTTATTAAAATGGGAATTACTGCTTTTAAAAAACTTAACTTTTTTTATTGAAATACCATTTTTTTTACCCCCTTATTCTGGAAAATCCACTTTTTGTGACCTTTTTCGAAAATTTTCAACGGTAACCCTGGCTAGTAGCATGAATAAAACAACAGTTTGTTTGGTAAGCTAAATTTTGTTTGAACACGAACTTCAGTGAATAAACAATTCAGTATGGCTTATAAATGAAGTTGTTCATGCAGCCCTTTAGTTTACACTTGTCTTAGATTTGTAAGTGTAAGTTAAAATTAAATTTTATCTCTCTTAATTTAATAAATATCTATGAAGATATTTTCTCTCCAACATCTACTGTAAAGCTTTGTTCACAACTATTAAATGTTAGGACCAGTGTTCGAAAATAAACAGTACATTATTTAGCGTTCGGCTCACACATCCAAGAACGATATATATTTTTTTAGTGTTAGTGTAGACGTACACAACCCTTTATACTGTTCGTAACTATTTTCAATAAAGAGCCGAACATTATTAAGTGTTCTGTTCTTCGTTAAAAAACAGAAAAATTTTAGTGGTACTGTAGACAAATATTATGTTTTAATCTTCTATAATGTTTCCTTTTTTTACATTGATAAAGAAATAGGCAAACAAAAAATTTAAGCAACGGCCGCACCACGAACAATTTGTGTGAGTTAAATTATTTTGCTGGCTGTTTGTTTTTTTTTTCGTATGTGTATTTTGTTTTTGTAATAAATATTTGTTTTTTTTATATCCAAAACCTACGAATATTAATGAGCCGAACCGAACACATTGAAGTTTTAGGATTTAAAAAAACCGAACCGAATTAAATGTTCTCATCTTTTGTTGAGTTTGATAAAGACAGTATTATTTTTGTGTTCGAAAGATGACTTACAGGAAAACATAATTTTTTTTTAATGATTTTTTACACAAACACTATAAGCGTTTGTGTATTCCACAAATCTACCGAACCGAACACTAAGAAGCGATATTTAGTGTTTATTTTCGAACGCTGGTTAGGACATCCTACACGCAATCACTATTTTTATCAAAAAATTATTTGTTTGTGAAAAACCTTCGGCTAGAATAAAGACGAACTGATTTAAGCAACCAAGTGGTTGAAAAGTAAAGGCTTGGTCCACTTTTCAGTATAGTCCCGTGTGTAAAAACAAAATGGGACGACTTGCATTTTAAACACAGCTTGCTTTGATAAGTCATTTAGGGAATTTATTTTAACCGCAAGCGACATCTGTATGGTAGATGTCAGACTACAAGTATAAATCACAAAATTTTGTGCAAACTTTAAAGCAAAAGGATAAATCAGCTTTTACAATTCAATTATTTGGTTTCAGATTTCAAAAATAATTTTAATTATACGGTCTCTGGTGTAAGCTACTCAAGTTCTGCTTTCACTTCACATCCTTTTTATTGTTCCCTAAAGGAGACCATAGAAACACAAAACAGCCACTGGAGCGTATAAGCAATTTTTTATTCGTACCAAATAAGACAACAATGCGTATGAGTTATTTAAAAGCATACGTATACAAAGCATACAATACTATAATAAAAGCTTTTAAGCTATATTCTAAATTAAAAAAAGAGCTTTCGATTATTATTGCATTTGAAAAGAAGCTTGAATCTCTTTACAACTGCTAACTAAACAAACAAACTGGGAAAGGTGGCTCTCTTTTTATTCTCTTTTGTTTCTATTTTTGACATCGTCGGCTGTCATTGTCTGCTAGAGGAATTTCTTCTACTGTCCTACTTTTTCCACTTCAAGTAACTGTTATTGAACAGACATGTTCTGCTATGTTTTGGTTTGGTTTTTGATGATGACGATGCACACAAAACGAACACACGAGAAAAACAGAACAGAACAGAACTGACACAAAAACACAGCATAACAAAATATTGCCAACAAGTAGCAGCAGTAGTTATCATTCGACTACGACAGCGAACGTTTGCTGTTAAAAAAAAAAACAACAAATACAAAGTGTTTTCCGAATTGTGAGTAGTGACGAAAAAAAGCAGTCAAACAACGGATTAATAATAATAAACTAATGAAAAGCACACGGTATTTTTTTCTTTTGGGTGAAGTGATTTCTAATTCAAATATTCTTAAGTTAACACAGTAAAAGGTTTTAAAAAAATATTGTATTTTCCTTTTTTTTTTTAACATATTTATGTTGTTTTAAGTGCTTCGCAAGATTTTGCGTGTTAATAATGTTAATTGTATCCTTTTGAAATTGAAAGTGGAATTGTTCTCGTTTGAATTATTTTCTTGAAAATAAATTTAAGGCGTGTTGTTGCTGCAGCTGTGAGATTCATATGGGATTTTAATTGACTCCTAGAATTTTGGATATTGTTTTTGTGCTGAAAATCTGGTTTTGTAAAACGTCAAAATTGTTTTGCAAACAATTTTTCATCTAATTCAAGTTTTATTTGGACACATTTCAAATGTCTTTTACATTCTTAATGATTTAAGATAGCAAATTTGTTGTTTTGTCTTGTGATTTAAAGCCTAAAGGCTTTTCAAACTGTAAACTAAAAAAAGGAAATAAAAACATTTTAAGGTTTGAAATTTTTTCACATTTTCCGTATAAATACATTTTGTAGTTGAAATGAAAATACGTATTTGCTCTCTGTTTCTAGTTAAGTTTGTAACACCTTCCTTCTTCTTTGAAGAAGTCTTCATTTTCTTAACATTCCATCACATTTGCCTGAAGTTTTGTCTTGTGGAGTTAAGTGAGAAATTGGAATTCATTTGTTTTAATATTCTACTTATTAAACAAGTGTAAATATTATTACATTTCGCTCAAGGATAATTTTGAGTATTTTCCATGTTTTAATTAGATTTTTATTTGTGTACGAAGCTTTAAAAAAACAAATAAATAAGGAAATTTCAATCTAAAACGTGACTATTTAGATTTTCTCTAACAATTTTTTATTTGCATTTTATTCATTTAATTCAGTGTATTTTGGAAATAATTGTTGTGACAAATTCTTTCTATTACGCAACTTTTATTAAAATATTTTATTAATATTTATTTTATAAGAGTTACCAATACAATTACAAATTATATTCTAACTTAATCGCTGCTAGCATTTGGAAGATCGTTTTTTCAAAAATCATCGTTATGAGTCTTTTTTGAGTACTTTTGGTGATTAAAAACTGATTAATCACTTGCGCGCTTAAAAATCTACACAAAAATGACTCGCGCTTATGATTTAAATGTGTTTGATTTAAAGTTCAATAAAAAAAATTATTTAAAAGAGTCAAAAATGTCTCTAAACTTATAAAAAAACGAATCATATATGATTCTTCAAGAAGAGTCGCGGGTAGGGTCCCATTTATTATCAGATACACCCAGAGAACAACATGTTTAAATATGGTCACCTCCAACAAACGTATTTTTAAAGAAAATTTTAAACAAATTATGTTTCATGAATGTTATTTTTGTCAAGCTAATTTCTTCAATGTAAATAAAATTCAATTTTTAATTACAATATTTTGTGACCGAAGTATCGCCGATTGTTTGTCGACTTTTTCAAGAGAAGAAGTCCCAATCATATTATGGTTGCCCCTATATATGACAATAATTTGTTTTCTTCTTTTCCAAGAGCAACATGCTATAGTTGAAAACCTACCATGCTATTATAAGTGTTTAACATATTTTAGGTTTCTTCAACCATGACATGTTAGGAGGCAGCCGTAATATGGTTGTGACTTTTTGATCTAGGACTAATTTAACCATAATATGGTTGTCTGTGACAACAACATGGTAGAATTCAACATATTTTGCTTAGAATTTGTAGTTTTGTTGGAGGTGAACATATTCAAACATGTTTTTCCTCTGAGTGTACCAACTAGCCTACCGGGGCACCCTTGAATAGAATACAAGAATTATTTCTTTTAATGAGTTATTTTTATTAAATCAACCATTTTTATTTTTTGAATTGAATGTCGTTGAACACATTAAATTTAAAAAGCTTTCTTGCAATAGTCCTATTCCCGCAATATTTCACATACTTTTTTTCTTAAGCCAACCTTTGGTTAACATTGAAGCTTTCTTAAATTAAATCAATATTCAAAATTAAAACTGATTAAAATAAGTGCTTGGCATTTCTTTTTCTGTCTGTCATAACAAAAAAAAAAAAAACAAAAAACAAAAAAATGTTGCTTTTATTGTGAACACGAAGTAAAAATATTACTTTCATTGTGATTCTGGTTTAATATTTTAAATCGAAAAATATAAATTACTAAACCAAATTGAAAAATAAACATTTTTTATAGTACGAACAGCTGTTTTAATAATGCTGCATTTATTAATCTCTGATATAATTGAGGGTGAAACATGTAGCATATTTTTGATTTGTTGGGCAACATTATTATACAAAAAACACGTTATACGCATATAAAATTACCCTTTTTTTTGGATTAGAACACAAAAAAAAAGAGAGAAGGTGGAATAAAGGCAACATTTACACCAGAAAAGAAACCGCCATAAGTTTTATATATTGTAGTCCCTTTTCATTTGCAGTTTCTTTATATTCCTTGTTCCTTTTCACGTTTTGTTTGATAAGACTTGTAACACGCTACAGTTTTTGTCGCTAAACTATTAACCAATGCACAAATCTCGAGAGCCTTTCAACAAAGGTAGGAGTGACCGCTTTAAAAATATCGATAATGACGCGCGAGATATTCTCCAACTCAGAGATCGTCAACTACGACTCTATGATGTACTCTTACATTTGTACAAATTATGCAGTCGACTCTTGACTATTTGAAACTCGATCATTTGAATCTTTCCATAATTTGAACGGTTCTTCTTCTTTGAAAAACATTTAATAATTTGATAAATGTCATTTTCCATGCCGATGCTCCATAATATTCGACCATATGGCTTAAGGCGTTTTCGTTAACGTGTAAGTCGTTTTTTATAATATGAAGTTTAAAGAACACAGGTTGTATGTTACTCTTTTAATCTTTTACAAAACGACAACGCCTTTCACAATATGGCCGATTAGCTAGCCGCCTCTCGCGGACATGGTTCTTAAGGGTGTCTAAAATTAAGGTATCATTTTAGTTTTAATATAATTTTTTTTTTTTTTAATATTAAACATCTTTTTACTTTAGTTGATAACAAATAGGTTGCGGTTAAAAATGAAAAATTATGTCGGTCATAATTGATTTGGCAAGCTCCTAATCTTTTACCAAAATTCTCAATCACGTTTGCGATTATTGCTGCACACATTCGATTTAAAAAATCTCACAAAAAACAGTCTAAAGGTGGCAAATTGCACGATCTTGGTGTCCAATTCACTTTTCCTATACGAGAAATAATGCGATTTACGAACTTTTTTTTCAAAGGATCCAATGTTTCTCATGCTGTGGGGCAAGTGGCACCATCCTGTTGAAACCACATATTCTCTACGTCTAAATCATACATTTTCTGTCACAAAAAACTTCGGATCATCTCCCTGTAGCGGTTTGACATTGACCGATGATACCAACCTTTACAATATTGAATTATTTCTGTGGGAAAAAGGAAAAAGAGCTTAAGTTGACCTAAGCCATATTTGTTTTAATGGCACCTATGTAATCTCCATCCTTAAAAGCGCCCATGAATAAAGTTTCACTTATTTTGTACACAGAAAACAAGTAAACATATTACTCATATCAATTGAATAGCTTTTGATATTGACAACATTTTCAGCAGCAATGTTGTTGATTTAAGTAAACGTTTAATTTATTTGATTAAATAATTTATTAAAACAGATTCTATTTTTATAATGGCTACATTTAGCTATTCTTGCAGCTTGCTTAGCGTAAAAAATACATATATAATTTAGCGCTTACCAAGTTTTATTAAAAAAAAAAAATCAGTAAATGCAGCCTGCAATGATTGAAATTAAGCACAGAGTTTTTTTAATTCGTTTATGCAAATCCAAAAAAATCAAACAAATATTTTTGTTGGGTATTTAAAAATGTTTTTCATCTTTTCTAATAAAATCTGGTCCGGCCACTTTTTAGCTACCATTTACCTACATACTTAGGTTTTTTTTGCTATCAATTAAGACATTTTCTGTTGTAAATCTTTGAAACTTGTATACAAACAAAAAGAAGAAGAATTGAATTAATTAAAAATATTTAAGGCAGACAAATCCTAACAACTCTTTAATTTATCACTAGTCCATGTATTAACCTCAATATCTTTATGGCTCATTTTAAGCCTTAAACTCTTTAAAATAAAGTATGTATGTATGTAGGTATACAGGTGTTTAACTAATTACTAATTAAAACACAATATACCTACATACATATGTATATAAATACACAGACCCTTCCAGAGCAGACAATGAAATTAAACAGTTTAAAACCCTTTTCATTTAAACACCAAAAAAACATTTTAAAAATTTATTAAGAAATTTTCATATTTAAAAATATTTTCATGATTCTCGTACATTTTGCTGTCTGTCATCAAACAAACAATTTATTTTAATGTTTAATATTCCCTTGTAGTTACTTTTTTATAGCGATGGTCTGAAGTTGAAAGGCCCTAACTTGTGTTTTTAACGAAATTGAGTTTTAGAGATTCCAATACATTTCACACAAATACCTACAAACCTACACCTCGTCACAAAAATTTATTGCAATAGTGTAAAAAATATAGTTTTCAAGCAATTGTATAAGTAATTTTAAATTATGATAGGTAGGTACATACACACATATGTACCAGAGAATGACAAAAATATAATTTTAAGTACTCTTTCAATATTAGTGAGAAAACATGTATGCACATTACCATTACCCATACAATTGTTGAACTTAAATATGTATACCCTGCAAATTATAGGACCAGTCCAAACACGCATGTAAAGAGTAGCCCACAAGGGACTAGGACTAGTCCAAAAGTAACCCAAACGTATGGAAAACATTACGATGTCCTAGGGTAGGACCATATAACTCATCTTTGGACTACAAAGGAGTAGTTTTTAAACTACTCCATTGTGTACACAAGAGGATTAGTTTTAACTTCGTTTAAAAACGAAAACATGTCGTTAAAAAACGAAGACATGTCGTCTCACTACAAACACTTTTTAACAATGACATGGTCCATGCTTGCATTACATCGGACTTGTCCATGGAGTAGTCCATTTCATGAAATTTTATCAGGTGGTCCAATAATATTTGCAGAGTATTCATGTATTTTTGTCTACTGATAATAATAACCATACTATTTGCAACGCACAACCATAGCTGTTCTTATTATTTGTGTTATAAATACATACATATGTATGTATGTGTATACACAATAACGAAAAGCGTGGGTAAATATGTCTGTATATTTTTCTTATGGGTACTTGTTGTCATTCTCTGGTATGTACATACATACAGTTTCAGTTATTTTTTTACCTTCTCCTGTTAATTTACAATTATTGCAGATAGGGCCTTTCTATTTGAGACCAACGATATGTATGTACATATGTATGTACATATGTATGTACATATGTATGTACATATGTATGTACATATGTATGTACATATGTATGTACACATGTTTGTGTTACAAACTCCTCCTGAAATTGTCTTGTTTATTTTACAGCATTTTAAAACAACTATTTTTCATGCACTGCAGCAATAAACAAGAGGAAAAGTAGAAGCAGCAGCAACAACAACATTACTAATAAAATATGTAATAATAACAAAACCCTTTAACAATAATAACAACATTTACCGTTTTATCATCATCATCATTATAATCGTTCTTCATCAGTGCAAATGTGTGAGTGTTTAAATGTAAAACTTTTGCTTATCTCTTGTTTCCTCTCTTCATTAGACTCCGTTTTCTATTAAAGTTAAACGAAAAAAAAAAAAAAAAAAAATTTAAACAAGTGAAACAAAAACAATTTCAATTACCAATAATAACGGTTTAAATCCCAAAGTTTGTGTGTGAAAAGAGAAAGAGTTTAATGGTCACTCACTAAATTATAAAAAATAGTATTGTTCTAATTTGTATGTACATAAATAAAAGTTTTTAGTTTTTTCTTATTCAAAAAGAATTAAACAATGAACAAGTAAATGGAAAAGTTTTAATAAAACATTAAAATTTAAAGCAAATTTGTATAAAATCAAACAAAATGCAACAACTTCAAAAACTAAAACGAAATAATAAAATTTTAACAATCATAAAAGCTTAAATAAAAATTGAAAAACAAACGCAAACAGAGCTGGTAAAATCCAGTATGTACAATGTGCATCATAAAACCGCAATTGTTTAACACATAATAAAAAAAAAATGCTTAACAGCGGCAACAGTCAATCGAATTAAAAACTCATGTAAATAAATAAAAATAAATAAATAATCTATATTAAATAATATAATAAGCAATTTCAATACATATATTTCTAAAAGAATCGGGAAAAACAAAAAAAAAAAAAAAATCGTTTTTGTTCTAAAAAAATTTGATGTATGTAGGTATAGTGCTAGAGTGTAAGTGAATTTATCCTTTTACATTGTCGACGAAGTTTAGAAATTTTTTAAGTTTTTTAATGTAAAATTGACAAGCACAGTGTGATAGCAAATAAAAATTTTCTTACTCTTGACTTGCTGAAAACGGAGAAAGGTATTCATTGACTGGTTTTCCTGAAAACCAGTGTGAGGTTTAAGCTTTTTTGCCAGAAAAACGAAGACAATTTTAACATGAAGATATGTTTTTTTTTTTAATTTTTAAAGGAAATCTTGTAGATATTTCAATGATTTTTTTTTAATCGCTCTTTATAGCCTTCACCTTAGGTGAAAA
Source organism: Pollenia labialis (assembly GCA_949318255.1). NCBI lineage: Eukaryota > Metazoa > Arthropoda > Insecta > Diptera > Polleniidae > Pollenia > Pollenia labialis. The sequence goes on from OX439142.1 coordinate 159,119,732, forward strand.
GAGTACATATAAGTTTGTCAATATTGATCTTAAGATCCTATAAAATACGCTATGTATACAAATATATATTTTGTGTCCTTTTGAGTAGCAAAGTTGATTTAAGGATGTGCGTCTGTCCAATAGTTGAATTTCTGCTAAATCGTTACACAAATGGCTAAGATATCAGCATAAAATCACGACCGCCTCTTAATTTTACAATTATATTTTCCTTTACAACTTGGCCGTTTGTAGTCTCCTTATAAGCTTTAAATTTAACTTTTTTAATTTCAACTTGCATAAGTAAACTAAGGGCCATCAAAACAACTTGCCGTTAGTTAAAGGTAGGGCTTTGCCGGACATATAGCAAGTAATTTATTGATTCAACTTTATTGTTACCTACCCGATAGAACGAACTTTCCTTTACCATATCGCTCTCACTTTAGCTTAAAGCAAAGTTTTAGGTTAGGTTAGCAAGGCTAGTGCGAAGTAAACTTTACACCCTCATCCAGAGACCAATGTGGCACATTATGCCGTCTTAGTTAGTCGAAGAAATCTAGTAAGAAAAGAGTAGGAGAAATAAAGAGTGAAAGCACAGGAACAGTGAAAGTAGTGGAAGATAAATATCGCACAACACAAGCAAGAACAACTCTACTTAACAGAAAACTGCCCTACATGTACCCATACTCAAGTATCCTGCTCATTACGAATTCCTTCAGATTATCTAGTCCGCAGCCTTAGACATCTTCCAATTCGCGCAGGCATCTGCAACCCAACCATCTCAGTCTGCTGTTCTGTAGCCTGGGAATATGGCACAGAAAGTGCTCAACTATCTCCAACTCCTCTGGATCCTCACATAACCTAAATAAATATGACAAGTCAGATCCCATTCTCACCGACATCCTGCCTTGCATACCGTTGCCCTTGATAATACCTATCATGGTCCTGACGCAGGCCCTACTCCTGCCCAGCAGCGAGTTCGAATCGGACTTCCTAAGCACAGGCAACATCGCACGCGAAACCCTGTAGTCCGTGTGGTTCCCCCAGACTCGATTAGTTCTGCTCAGAAACCATTCCTTGAGTTTTCCAAAGTAGAAGCCCATTTGAGGCCTGACAGCCAGCAAACAGTCAAGTCCCTCCATTGTCGAGCCTAGTCTCGCCAACTCATCAGTTATCTCGTTGCCGGTGATTTCTCCTAGTGCCCTCTTGCAATCATACACTAGCCTTGAGTTCACATCAGAGCCCATCAAGGCCCCTAGAGCTGCCGGGCTGCCCGCATATTTAGTGACCTTCGAGTCCCTGGCAATGTTAGTCCCTACCAATTCCAAGGCCCTAAAAATCCCAAGAACCTCCGCCTGAAATGCACTGCAATTGTCAGGAAGTCTATTAGACCTTCTGGAGGACATCAGATATCCTCATTGTGGACCCCGTGCCCTTTATATTCGAGCCATCAGTGAAAATAGCTAATCCTCTCTACAATCTGCTTTGACCTGAACAGCTCTCCCTAGACGGCTATATTACCTCTGGAAACGGCCAACAAGAAAGGGCCAAACCACCTAAGTGTACAGCCATTCCACCACTAACGGCCGGAGTCCCTAGCTCCTGTCTATCGACGATTTGGAAGCATAGTAGGCATTGAGACCCCTCCTTAGTTTCTCCTGAGTATTCCTCTTCCAGCACAACTTACTGTCCAGAAAACCCCCTAAATACATAGCACTATCAGTTAGCCAAAGCAAGCAAAGTTGTAAGTGTGAATTACTTTTGTTGACAACCTTAAGTGTTTGGGTGTATATCTGGATAATAAACTTACTTTTGAAAATCATGTAAATCACGTGTACAGTAGAGTATTAGGAATTTTTGCCCTGTTGTGTAAGATATAGGCTGGCCTATGCACTTTTAATGCCACAATCCACCACTTCAGCGTAGAAGTGGTGTAACCCACAATTAAATTTTGTTACAGTTCTGGTGTAAGATATGTTATTTGCATTGTTCTTTACAGTGCAATAGCCCGAGTGCACGGTCCGTTACAACCAAGTACTATAGTGCAAGAGTAGTGTTAACTCCTCATTATCTCATAATAAGTAGTCTGGGGTTACACCACTTCTGTGCTGATAGCCTCGCATATAAAAATAAATTTTAGTCTCTTTTCTTTAATATTTTCTAAAATTTAATTAACTTATTTACATTCCCACTGTGCATTGTAAAGATTTAGCTTAAAATGTTTCTGCTTCAGCTTTGACTTTTGTAAAACTTTTTAAAGTGTGAATTATATACTTAACGCATTATCGTTACAAAATATAAAGACTTGATTCTGGTCGTGCCATGATTTATGGTTAATATTTTGTTTTCTGGCTGGTTTGGTGATTTTTCCAAACTCCATTTTGTTGTGTATTTCATTTAGCCTTTATAAAAAATGGCAATTGGCCAAGAATAATTCTATATAAATAAATTTATTATAAAAGAAAAGGAAGTGAATAAAAAAAAAATAATAAAATGTTATTAACAAAAACCAAGACACTAATTTAACTAACAACAGCAAACAATAGAGCTTCAACACGACAAAACGCACCAGCAGCAGCCGGAGCTGAAAAATAAGTTTAAGCAGCAATAACAACGTCCTTGAGCATTATTATAGAACGCGACCCAAGTGGACAATGTAGCGCCAAATAATAAACGATATAAAAATAATAAAGAAACTTTGCTGCATAGAAATTCAAAGTGAGTATTCAACAATTTTATTTTAAATGAAAAAACAACAACGACAAAAGAGAGAAAATTTCTTAAAAAAATAGTTGCCTATTTAGCATATTCATTTATTTATTTATTTCTTTATTCATAACTCGGTTAGGAAAAAAGGAAAATTTGTCCTGTCTGCTGGCTTTATAATTTATTTTACTTTAATGTTTATCTGTAAAATATTTTAAGTGTTTTACTGCATTACTTTGTATATTTTAACTTTTACCCCTGGCTAATCTCGCTTTTCTTTGCACAAAAAAGCAAGAAAAGTTTTTTTAATTTGTTTGTACTCATACTTTTGTTAATTATTTATTTATTACACTTTATTTGGTTGCTTTTTATTTTTTGGCTGGGGTTTTTTTTTTGCTTTCTGTTGATTTTACTTTGTTCCATTTTGATTCTGCTATTCATTGCCTACATTTAGGCGGCTTGAATTTATTATATTTATTAGCATACTCACGTTCTTTTTTTTTGTAACCAAAAAGCTTGTTAAAATTATGATTTTGTTAATGATAAAATCCAACTTTTTTGTTTTATTATAGTACTTGCAGCAATTAATTTATTTTTATATCCTCCAACACTAGTAGTGAATGAGGGTATACTAAGTTTGCTTTTCCGTGTGAAACTTTTTTAATATTCGCTTAAGACGCCATATTCTGGGTCGAATTAGCTATTTCCGTCTGTCTGTCCATCTGCGAAAAACATACTCGCTATTGAAAGACAGAACAAAAAAATCGGTTTAGTATGCAAAGAGTTACAAACATAAATGTGGAACCATATCCCTTAAAAGTTGGTATTTTTGTTACAAAAATTTGGTTTAAATGATTGCAAATTATACATTATAGTTCTTTTAAGATCGGTCCATATTTTAGTGTACACCCCATATTAAAACTACTCTCGGACAACACTTTAGTATGCTTAAAACCGTAACGAAGAATGATATTGCAGTAAAATTAAGTCCATCATTTGTTCATTAGATAGCAAATAACTCCGCCAAAATCCATGAAGTTCGGTCCATAATTTACGATAGGTCCCATATAAATCCCACTCTCGGAAACTCGTTTAGTACGCCTAAAATCTTATCAAATACCACGCATTCTTCCAACATTAATTGTAGTTGTAAGTAGGTTAATAAAGAAAAAAAGCAAAAAAAAAATTGTTTTAGCAAGAAAACCAAAATAAAGCAAGTTGCCAGTTCAGTATTTTTTAAGCCGTGCACTTGACAATTTATTATCAAAGTAATTTATTTTTAATTATAACATTTTTTTATTCAGGCGGGTCCATAATTGCCCATGGGTCCCAAATAAGGAACATTCTCGAAAACTTGTTTTTAAATAATGTGTGGTGTAGGTTATCATATGGTCGGGCTGGTCCGACTATACTTTCTAACTTGCTTTTATTTACACTTCGTTTACCGAATAGTGTCATCCGTTGCTTTACGAAATTGATTTATATTGTCAATAAGGGCTTTTACTTTGAGATTGCATTCCAAATCATAAAATAGAGTCATTTAAGCGTTCCCTGCAACGATCCATAATTTACAAATTTACAAAAGGTTAGTTGCTCTGAAATATTTGAACTTTCCGTAGAGGGTATCAAACATTCTGCACTGCAAATAAAACACTTACTTATTAAATTAGATAGAAAATGCAAATTTGTTTTGCTAAAAACTAAAAATTTTAATTAAATTTTATAATATACAATTTTTTTTACGTCGTTTTTATAACGCCTTTTTTTTAGCAAAGAAAAAAAATTTTTAAACCCTTAATTAATTATGGTAATACAAATGACAGTTTTATAAAAATAATCTTTAAATTACTATAAAAAAAACAATAATTTAAATATGTGTTTATTAAATTAATATGGGTTAAAATATTAAATTTCACTATGAGTTTAGAGAAAAAATTTAATTAAATTTCTATTCTTTTGTGAACTACAATTTATTTTCTTTTGGAATCACATTATAAGGCCATACTGTGTGTGGGACTATTCAATTTATTGTCAATATTCTTAAAAGAAAAAATGTTTTTCAATATTTTTCTGAAATAAAAACCTTGTTTTACATTCTCCTTCTACAATATTTCAAAATGTTTTTTCTTTATAGTTTGCTATTATAAAATATTATCATGCTGGTTTTCTTTATTTCCTAATAATAGTGTGGTAAAAATACTTATTACTTATAAAGCACTATGGGTCAAATAACAAAAAAAAAAAAAAAAAATATTAAAAATAGTTAAATGTTCAAGATATTTCTAGTTTATTAGCAAAACTTATCCCATTAAACATATTTTTTGAAAGATGTTGTGTATTATTATCTAAGCTTTTTGTAGAATAAAACTCACACCGAGCTGTAACGAAAAAGGATGTTGATGAATTTTAGTTCGTTTAGTAATTGCGCTTTAAAAAATTTATTTCTCTAGGCTTTACTGTTTAATATTGTTCTTAAAGTAGGTAACGGGTATAAGAAAATAAAACAATTTTCTTCAAAGCGTTTTTATTTTCTTTCAAGCAATTATTTTTATTTCTTGTACAAAATAGTACTCTTATAAAAAATTTTATAAAAAAATTTTATATAAAAAACAAAAACCTTAAACGCGTAATCAGAAAACGGCCATAAGTTGGATATTTTACGTTGGCAAATACAGTATTGCCGTGTATACAAAATTTTCTCTTAAAAGCTTACTACTTACTTTTATTTCGGCGAATGGCAAAATATTTTCTTAAAAAATGTGTTCTTATACAGACTACTTTTGGTATTAACACATATAGAAAAAAGACACGATGCTTTGGAAATACTTTCTTAAAAGTGGTTATTTCTTATATGCGATGTTTTAATATCGGTTATCTACTGTAAGTTAAATTCATTTTTGGTGTTTTTTTACCAAAAGTTTTAAAAAAAGTGCAACTTTGGCAAAAAAATGTGAAAAATCTGTCAACCTTGAGTACAAAAAATACACAATTTTAGGCACTCAAACAAACACACTCTCCATAGAACGACAATATTGAATGACATCTCTTAAACCCTTACAAAAATTTTATACAATTATTGCATAAACATTTTTAATTTTTTATTTTTTTTTATTTAGTTTGTTTTTGTGTTAACGAATAAATAATATAAAGAGTGTTCTGTTTTAAGTTAAGCTAAAAAATTCTTTTAATATCATCTTGTATATTACAAGATTTTTCCAAGTCTATTGAAGAGCTTTGCTATTTACGTGTGGGCGATACATGTAAATGTTGTAAGGAATTGTGCCACCTAATAACTTAAGTAACATACTAGAATATTTATTTTTATAAATATGTATCTACTTATGTACGAACATGACTACAAATTTTAATTTGAATTTTTGTTCGCACTTAAAGGGTGTTGTCTTAAAAAGAATATTATTTTAAATAAATTATTTAACTTTATTTTTGCTAGATAAGATCATAGTTCATGGGCTTACTGAGATAAATTAAAAAAAAATATACTCTGCTTTAAGTACTTTTGCATTTGTTTCTTTGTTTTTAATTTTCTTTGCTTATCAATTTTTCATCTCAAAAAAAATAACACCCTTTTCAATATCACGATGAATATCTTTTTACTGCCATCACCCACTTAATAATTGTGATTTACAAACAGAGAAAAAGTTGGGGTTTTTTAATTTTAAGACAAAGTCGTAAAAAATTAGAAGACCGTGGGACCTAGAAGGATCTAAACTCACTTAAATTAAATTCCTTGCAATCGAAAACTTTTTAATCATATACATAATTTTTCTTGCCTGAGATGACAAGTTTACATAAAAGAATGGCTACCTGGGAATACCAATGTGTGGATTCCGACCCGGTAGATCTGTAATATCACAAGTATTTGTTCTAAAGGAAAATCTCGTTATGAATTCAATAACGACTTACATATGATATTTGCTCACTTAAAACAGGCGTTTGAAAGCATAAACAGATACTTAAAGTCGTTGCTTCCTTTGTCATAAGCAGTAAATTGAAACATCTAGGAAGGACAACACTCATCAATAAAAAATGAAAAATAGCATTACAGCAAGAACATAGTGAAAAGATCGATATCTACATAAAAGTAAGGCAAGGACAGATGTTGAAAAGATTAACAGGAGCATCGGCATCAAGGATTTATCCTGGGATTTTCAGAATCTCCCTTCCCTTTGGGTAGTAAACTACAACCACCACGTGATTTCCGAACTTTCGATTTTTTTCGAATGCCAGGTTAAAACTGTATCTGATTTATCTGGAGGATGTAACAATAGAAGGTAAAATATTCTTTAGATGATACTTACTGAAACCGGGTGGAGAACAGTTTGCCCGCAGTTTTGCTTAACCTACGCTTGCAATATTTTATTAGAAATCACGCAGGACCTAGAAATCGATGACAATCGCCTACGCTGATGGCATTGAGATTTAAGCTCGAAACAAGAGATATGTGTATGAATATGCGTACGTATATATGCAACTGCAAAGGCGGTAGGGCTAAAGGTTGTAACGTGATTCTTCACTGGATTCTGGGGCACGCTCTCGGTCCCAGGGTTCACACTTTCCCACAAGAAAACACAGGTCTTCGTAAGACTTTTGGTCGTCACAGGGTAAATCAAATAATAATAAAGCATATGTCACTGTCTAGAAATGCTAAGAGAAGAAGGCCCGGGCGTACTAATAAGCAACGATAACAGTGACCCAGACTGTAATCAAAATCGAATTGTTTTGGCATAAAATGTTCAAGTCAAACACCTGCAGGCTTAGCATTAACAATGCCCTTAAAGAGCACATAGTTACTTATGGATCAAAAGATTGGTCTATGACGTACTCTGGGGAAGAGTGTTAAAAATTCTGGGAAAGTGTATTAAAGGATTGTTGTCACGAAAATTCTTTAATACTAGTTTTTAGGCCAATAAAAAATTAACGTGGTTATTACATCCTGAGAAGAAATGCAGGTACAACTTAATCACGCCGAGGATTTTGTGAAATACAACGAGCTAAAAGACTTTGATGTTTAGGCCATGTGCTACGGATGTAACAGAACTGAAACCAAAAATGTATTATTGACTTCACCCCAAAAACGTCAAGTTTATATACGTAAACGCTATACTAATTGACAACATTGACAATGACATGCGAGCAATGGGAGTAAGAAATTGGCGAACTCATAAAAGAAATAGAGAAAAATGGGGCATAGTTATGACGAAAGCTAAAACCCACTCCGGGTTGTAGAGGTGAATGATGATGACGATTCTCCCTGAAATTGTTTTGTGTTAGAAATTTATATGTTGCCTTTATTTTATACCCAGGCCTTTAATACAAATAATTTAATTAAAATTTGCTCAACATACAAAAATACCGAGGTTTTACTATTCTTTATCGTAAAACACTCCAAATCTGTAGCAATATTTATTCCTTGTTTATTTACTTTTATGTGAAACAAACGAAAAATAACGGCGAAATAGATTTGAAACGAAAACAAGCAAAATAAATGCACACAATATTGTAGTATTAAAGAATTTTGCAACTGATTTAAACCAATTTCTAACAATCTGACACATCATAAAAATTCGATATGACTACCCAGCAAACATAAATTAAAACTTTAAAAAAAAATCATTAATTAACTTTAATATTTAAAACGGTCATACTTTGTCGGTGTAAAACTCGTAAAAAGTGAACTTTTTAGTTTTAAAATAATTAAAATAAAAATTAAATTGCAGTATTTTGACAAATATAAATCGACAGAAAATCTTGGTAAGTTGATGCAATATATTCTTTTCTCTTATTAATGGCGTGAAAAATATTTGTACAGATTTGCGACATCTTAATTTCTTTTATTTACTTCATGCGGCTATAAATCCTCCGCGCATCAATAAGGCAGCGAAACCATCTATATCTGACGCCCAAAAGGATACGATTGCCCATATAGTAAATATAAACAATATTCTTAACATTGGAAGAATTTAAAATAAATTTTCTCAAACTAAAAATAATGTTTTCATTTATTTTATATGCCTTAACAATTTTTGCATTAGCGACAAAATTATATTAAACTGTTTAGGCAACATTTTCTGCATTTGCGACAAATTATTTTGTTCAGCAAACAACTTTTGCAGTTGCGACAACATCATACTGAACCGTTGGGGCAACAACTATGACATTTTAGGCACCACTTTTATGTTTGCCTCAACAATTAATTTGCACTTTAGAAAACAGATACTGCCTTGTTGCTACAAATGCAAAATTACTAAGTTAATTGAACTACTATATTTTGACAAAAATTTAAGACAATTATTAAGAAATGGGTTTAAAAATTGGTCAAAATTCATCACAAACCTTAAAACTATCGTTTTGAAATCGATCGATTTTTATCACATATCAGAATATCACTTTCTTAATTATTTTTGTTAATATTTTGCGAGTCTAAGGTCTAAGGCAGCTTTTAAAATGCTTGTTTTTCTAAAACCCTTCATTGGCTGTTAAAAGTAAGATGAATCATCGCAGAAGCTTAATTGTTTGGGACCACCCGTTACAAATTTTCTAATTGCCGCTTAGTAATTTTAATTTTTTCGTCTTTGTCAAATACAATTTCTAAAAGTTTTTAGAACTTCTAACAACTTTACCAGATTTTGTGGTCAAATTCACAAGCTCTGTCGATTTTTGCTTATGCACTTGTGAATAGACAAATTCGTGGTATCGTTAGTGCCGGGTCACACACGTCAAGTCTTGAGTTTTTAGGAGAGATGGGAAAAGAAATGGGAATTCTCTTTTCCATTTTTTCCTAAAAGCTCAAGACTTGACGAGTCAAACTTGACGTGTGTAAACCGGCTCTTTCTTTGTCATATTGTCAAATGTCAAAAATGGAAAATATCAGTTAATTTAACACTGTCAATTCACTTTCAGTAAACTACTTAAGAAGATTAACAAAATTCTTATTACCATGTAATAAACAAATTTAAAAAATTAAACCAAAAAAGCAAATTATTTAATTTAAGTTAAAATTTTTTTTCCTCACTCTTGGTTTTTGTTAATTTTTTCGACTTCTTTAACAACATTTGCCATTCACAATTGGTTGATAACATGACATCAACCCAGGTATGGGAGTATGAAGTTGAGAAAAAATGTAAATTATTGTTGATTGATAAGCAATTTTTATTAAAATAGTTTAAAAAATAAATTGAAATGAACCAACATTGATTATAATTATAATAAATCAAGTAATTAACTACATAATTTTGTATTAAATTGTTTAATAAAAAAATTTACAATTGTATATTAATCCGACCCCTTTTCCCGATAAAATAACATAGGAAACTACACAACCTCTACATTTTAGCTATTAAATGCGTTCAGAAACTTAATTATAATATTATGATAAACATATTTTTAAAACATCAGAATTCTTGGGTCTAATCTGAGCATTTAAGCAAAAGAAATAATCCTTAAAAAGCGATATAAATACTGTAATCAAATCATTTAAACATCTGGTTATAGATTTAATTTCAAATCAGCCTCAATTCTATAACAAGCCTAAATGTTTGCTAACACACTAACGTACTTGTGTACAAACAATAAACAAATGAAATACACACACTAAAAAGCAAATATACAATTTTTCTCGTTTCGCCCATAAAAATCTCCAGCAAAATATTTCCATTTGTATATTCATATGTATGTTTACATGTATACATGCATACATATGTGAATTGTCTTACTCATACGCATACAAAATCTGATTGCTTTCATAGTAAATTGCTACATTTTTTGGAATAGTTTTCTTCCTTTTAGAAAATCTTTACTTTGATAAAAAAAAATTCGAAATTGTGGCTCAAATAGAAACCCGGGCAAAGACAAGTTACAATTTGCTTGCTAAAACTAACTATTTTATATTTTCTCTATTTGCTTTTTATTTTGTCAATATTTTATTCGTTTGATGACGTTAAGCCTGCTTATGATGTGTGTAGAATAATTAACGTTAAATTACATTGTAATAAAAACAATCTGTATAAAAATTGTCTTCAATGTTTGTACGTTTTATTGAAAATCCGTGAGAAGCGTAAGAGAATAGCTGGGAATTCTTCTCAATAGGAAAGGGAAAGTTTTAGGGATTTTTTTTCGTTTAATCAATTTAAAAAAACTATTTTATCTGAAATTGATTTCAGAAAGCAAATTACAGGCTTAGAATTGTACAAAGTGATCTTCACAAAATTGATCGGCTGTAAACTTGATTAAATAGAAAACAAATATTCAGCTTGGCTAATCATCTTGAAGAGACTCATCCCCATAAGGGTATGAGGGAAAACATTTTAAGGATATTCAATTTTGTGAGGAAAACAGGTACTTGGAATTTGGAAGAATTTAAAATTGGCAGACTTCTTTGAGATCGCTTATGACCAGATTTCTTATCAAGTACCACTGGAGTCAGTAACTCCTGGTGGCACGGCACCAGACTGACTGACTAAGGTCCCTTCAGGTATCAGGTGAGGGTTGTGCCTTAAGCTAAAAGCAAACCATCGGTGAAATGTCCAAATTTTTGATGCATTTCCGATCAACAAACGCACGCGATTTTTTTAATATACGATAATCTTCGCCGAAATGAGCTAACTATAGACAATTAAAAGCAACCCTGATGTATCAATATTGTGAGCAATCAATAGCATAATTTTAAGCAATCAAATTGTTACAAATACATACTACGATTTTCATCTGCCAATCGTGCGCCGATCTTATTGGACAATCGGCGACATCTGTTTGCTAAACAAATAAAAAAATCAACGTGCAAACAATTTATAGGAAATTTTTCCGAAAATTTATTGATTATAGGATATTTTGCCAAAATTTCCGAGCTGTAAATGAATCATTCATTTTTTTATCAATTCGTGAATCATTCATGCAGTGAATTAGCAAATTTTGAATTAATTCTTTTAACACAAAAAATCAATTGAATGAAACTTAAATCAATTCAAACGAATTAGGCTGAAATGAAATTCAATTCGTTTCCAATTCAAATGAATCTGAAAAATAAATTGCAATTAATTTTGACAAATTCAAATGGTTCTGTAAAATGAATTGAAATTCGTTTCCACTTCAAATGAATTTGTTTATTTGGAAAGTCTAAATCGGTTAAAAAATATGTCGGAAAATAACATACATAAATTGCGTTAAAAAGTGAGCTATCATGATAAAGAACAAAAATAATAAAAAAAATTATTGGAGATGGGATTTTTTTTTCTAAAATTTTCGATAACTATTCGACGTCGACATTCAACATTCTTATAAAATACCAAATTAACGTCGATATGATGTAGTCGTCAACAATTGTGAATTGTGACAACAATTTAAAATTAATGTCCACGTCGACGACGACGACGACTTACATATATAATAGGGTTGATTATATTTGAAAAATATTAAATAATAACAAATAAACAAAAAAAAAAAAACCATGATAATGTGGCATTATTGCTCCGTTTACTGTATCGTTTTGGTTTTAGCCATTATCCGCCGAAAAAATCGTCACCGTTTTGCGATTATACTGTGACCGCATAATGATGAATAGTTCAATTTAAAGAAATGTGTGCAGATGAAGCACGATAAAGAACTTCGCAGATTGTGCTTTTTGCGTCGATAGTGTGATCTGCACTTTAAACCCCATGTCGTGGAAAGGAAATCATAAATAGTCTACTTCGTTTGTGGCTGATTTTCCACCACCCACGAGAAAGTTCAGTCTTTGGGCGGATCTCCCTAGGCTATTGCTACACTTAAAATTGCTACCTGTGTGTGTTGGTTGTCCTCACACAAAGTAGCGGCTGGTGAACGTTTTCTCCGTTCCTTAGTGTTAAAAATTGGCATAGAATTACCCCTACGCTACAGCATCTTAATCTTTCCTACTTATAAAGATAGAGTAGCTTCATGTATTGTGGAAAAGGTGGTCAATGTGAAACCCCCCTTTATTTCCCAAACTAAATGTTATTTCGAAACGCTCCCTGTACGTTAACATAGCTAACATAAAAATGTTAACATTACAGCTTTGGCTATGCTGTCGCACTGTTAGTTTTTTTTGTCGGTCTGTAAGTGAAAACAGGGGTCTTATCACCGCTTACGATATCGACCAAAATTGATCGAAATTATTTATTTTGGTATCATGAATCTCGATATCGAATGAAATTTATTGAATTTGAAATAATAGCATTCGATATCGAGTAACTCGACATTACATTTCTCGAGTTTTCATTCGATACGTCAGTGTCTATCGTATGCAAAAACATTCGATAGTTTATTCGATACGATAGTATCGAATGCGGTGATTAGAACACAGGTGTTGTCGTTACTCTACTCCTGCCAGAGCAATATCCAGATGTGAAGCGTGTGTGCAAATTGGACGGACACATGCCCAAATTTATATTTGAATATTTATTTTTTATCTATTAGTTGTAACAAATACAATTACAAATTATATTCTGACTCAATTGGCCGAGCAAAAGTAATGTAGACCTTCGGCTAGTTGTGGATAAATAGATCACAGTCTTTAGCAGTGGTCGAACCTGCAATCCTTGCATTAATAAATAAACTTGCTCTTAATAAGCGAATTTAGCATTTCAATTTTAAAAAGTTGGATTTTGAAAGATAAACTCTTGTAATGGCCTGTTCGTCGATTTTGAACGAAGACTTCGTTCGCTTAACTTATAAGTAAAACAAAATCATTACTTTATAATTTGTTTTTCTTTTAAATTTAAGTTATGCGAACGAAATCTTCATTCGAAATCGACGAGCAGGCAATAAATATCAGTCACAGCTAAAGTTAAATTTCATTTACTCTCATTAAAATATTTCCAAGTGTTTTTCGTTGATTTGTTTAAATTCTAAAAAGGCCTTTAGCTATAAGGTTTGTTGTTAAGTTATACAAATCCATACCATTTTAAAATTTCCGGATCCCTACAAAGTTATAACTTTCGGAAGAGTACACTTTCACAATAGTGAGTTAGTGTGGCATTTGCTTCTTTATCAAAGTTATTTAAATGAGCTTTTGTTTTGGAATAAAAAAATGAGACAAAATGCTTTTGCCTTTTTCAACTTAAACTAAATCTTAAGGCCCAACCAGAACATGAATGAGGTCGCTTAAGTCAACTTAAGTAGCTGTGCGAATACATATAAAACATATATGGCAAGCTACAATGTACTTAATGATGCTTTTCGTCAAGTTTCGTCAAATGTCATTTGCTAAGCAAAGTGCCAAACTGAACGCACATTCCGTACGAAAACAGCTGTGTATGTATGTATAACAATAAAAAATAAAATAAATTAAAATGGACTTTTACATATTTTAATTTATTTTCCATTTTTTTTTAAGACATTCACAAATTATCTATTGTTAAATTCTTTACAAATTAAATAGCATAAAATAAACAAATACACGGTTGGACTTTTTGGTACTTTTTAGTTTGAAGTACTCGCAAAAATACAAAATATTGCACAAATATGCAACAATAGTTAAATAGATATTAAGTACATTATGGCCACCTAAAAGTCTTTTTTTATTTGCTTATGCAGTTGCCAGACTTTTCGTTAATTTTTGACAGTTGCTTAAGCTAATACATGCATGTTCTGGTTGGGCCTTTAGTGATATTTATGAGAAGGGGCTGCATTTGTATGCAAATGATACGTTTATTTCTTATATTCGTTAAAAACCCTTGGTCTGCCAAGGAAACTTCAATAGGGATATGGTGAATTGATTAGTCGATTAAGTTTATTTTCAACATCAGACAAAGTTTACATACAGGCTGGCGCACGAATCGTGCTACATACAGCAACAAAACGTAATAACTTTTTTCTTTGTGAGTAATCGGCTTATTTTTTTTTGGCAGTTCACTATTTAGATTTATTTAAATTATTGCTTAGGATACTTAAAATAGGATTTGGATACTGCTTTGCAGTCCTTCATTTCCGTCCAACAGCTTGATTTTTTCTTCGCTCCTCGGACATACAATCGATTAAGGTAAAACAAAAGATTGAATCAATCTCAAATGCGCTTGATTCAAGTATTGTAAAGTTGATTTTATCCTGAATTCGTGCTTGAAAACCCCAAAAAAGAAATGAAAAAGAAAAAGTAGTTATCAGGCCTGTTCTGAAAATCACTTTAGCTCAAATCACGTGATTTAAAATCACATGTGCCTTTTTAAATCACAAGTGTGATGTTTTGGTGTTCCGTTTTTGTGTATTTTGGTGTGATCTGCTATTGCTGAAAGCACACCAGGAAGCTTTGCTTTTCTTTGAAGGGATGTGTGTGAATGTTATGCCAGCACACGCAAGAGCAGTTGGTAAATGCTTTAAATGAATTTCATAGTGGTTAAGATCCTCCATGAGATTAGGCCATATGGCAGGTGCTCATGTTAATCATAATCACAGTTGTGTCCATCCAGTGAATCCAGGTTAATCTTAAATGTTATTGTACAACGATGCGTTGGTTTCTTTTTAATATTAAAAGCATATTTCATTAATTTTTAGGGCATATTTTAAGTTTCTTAAAGCATATTTATTGCGCATACTTTCCAATAACAAATGTATAAAACTGCTGCCCTTATTTATGAATATTGAGAGGGTTTTAACATTTCAAAGGATAATTATAACAACTACATTTGTCTGAGTAAATTTGGCTTTGTTAGTTTAAACTTGAAAAGGCATTCAAGCGTTTTGATTCGAACATTTAAAACTTTTTTATTTGTTTGACGAGCTGATTTTCTTTTTTTTTTGCTTTATAAAGTTTTTCCTTAAGGGTTTAATTTATTTCATGGATGTTTTTGTTCTTTTGGTTTTGTATTTATTGTTATTTTTGTTTTTTTTTTACTGAAATCAGAGAAATTAATTTTTTTTTTGTGCACTTTCATTTTCTTTGTGTTTTAAGTGAAGAGTCAAATAAAATTTAAATTTGAAATAAATTTTTTTAAAAAAGTTTGTATGTTCTACAAAAGAGTTGACAGAAAAGGTTGGGAAAATTTATACATATTTTAATATACAAAAAATTTTAAAATTAAAAAAAAATATTGTCTAAAATTTGTTTCTGTTAAATTTTAATTTCACTTACCTCGTTGTTAAATTGCGTCTGATTAACTGAGTTTTACTTTTTGCCGCTTGTTTTTATGACTCTTAATAAAAACATCAAATTCATGGATTTTCAAGAAACCGTTAAAGCGTTTTGCAAAAATTAAATAAATAAATAACAGATGTTATGGTTAATGTACCGTAAAATGTTTAAAATAAACAAATAAAAAAGGAACAAGCCAACAAGTGGGAAGAGAATTTTTGTTAATGTTATTATTTTAAAAAGAATAGCGACTTGAAAATAAATGAATTCCAAAATAGATATTAAATAAATATTTGATTAAAAGTATTTTTTTCAAGGTTGTTAGACTCTTTATTGCTTTTAAGTCGAATTAAAAAACGCCGAATGTTATTAGGATTTTAGGTTTGTGAAAAAACAATTCTCCTTAAATCGCCAAAAAGGAATTTTATATAAGAAATAGTATACAAAAGTTGTTTTAAACATTCCCAAGTAGCCAAATTAGTTTTAAAGCGCCACACTTGGCAACTCTTGTTGAAGGAAAATAAGACAAATTTTAAACATTCCTCCTCCCTGCTCTCCTTTCGCTACATAAGCAAAATAAAAAAAAAAAATTTACGACTGCAAAGACAATAAAAGACGTTTCAGCAGCTGATATTTAATTTCTTAGCAGAAGCAAAGGCAAGAGTTTACTGTTTGAACCAAAAACTTTTGCTTGAAAACAACAGCATAAAAAAATTAAATCTCGTTTTTCTGCGGCGAGTCTTTTAAACACTCCTTTAAGCAATCCAATAATGGATTACTTTCAAAAATCAATCCCGGAATTTCTTTCAATAAATATAACATTTTGATATTTAAGGTTTTGTTTTTAACGCTTTTAATCAGATTTTGAGAAAAAACTGTACACTAACGTAGTGTATTATTTTTTTGAGAACACAAACTCTAAAATTTTTGTGTTCTAATAATTTTTATACACAAACAGAATACGGTACACAACGATTGTGAGATGACGAACACACATGCTTTTTTTTTTTTTTTATAATTTCCTAGCTTGACAGTATTTTTTTTTTATAGAAATCCAAACTTTTTGTTCCAACATTTAGAAACCTTTACTGTTAGTGTTTTTTAGACATACAGAAATTAATAGAATAGTGAATTTGTATGGGAGATGCCATGCACACTTTTCTAATTGAGCCATCTTTTTTACACATGTTGTGTATTAAAAACTAACAGCCATATTCATACAAAGTTCTTATTTTAAGCTTATAGTATGTAATAACTATCAAACGCTTTTTGTCTTATAAACCTCCTATAAAAATTTGTATTCATAAACATACATTAAGAGCTTTTTTACTATTAACTGTTTGTAGCGATTTTGTGTTTAAGCTTGGCAACTTTATTTATATTTTGCTGCCATTTTATTGCTAGTGATGCATGAAACTTAGGACCTTGCATGTTTAATTTTAAGTTTCTTGGTCCAATATTAACGGAAATTTAAAAAGTACCAGTTGAAGAAAAAAGTACCAAACAGTTCTTTTTTATAGCTTCTCGTTCACTCCGGCCATTGCATGTTTAATTTTATGTTTCTAGGTTCAATATTAACGAATATTTCAAAAAGTACCAGTTGTGGAAGGAAAAAGTACCAAAAGGCTCCCCTTACTGATTCTTATTCACTCCGGATCATGCATGTTTAATTAAATGTGTCTAGGTGCAATATAAAGAAAATTCAAAAAGTACCAGCTGAAAAACCAAAAAGTACCAATGTTTTAATACAGTTATTTTTTAGTATTCTCCCTTACAAACCTGCTTCGTAGTAAGGGAATGCCGTGGCACTTGGAATGTTATTTTGTTTTTATAGAAGTTGTTGAGAGTTCTTTCATATACTTTACTGCATTTCTGTATGTCTTATTGCGTAGTGCAAAATTGTGCGCTTATTTTTATAATGCACCATTAGTGCTTCGCGAAATGATAAAATTTTTTATTGGAATGTAAAGTAATTAAAGTAATAAATATAAGAAATTGTTTATTGGAAATAGTTTTGTTAGTGACCATATTGCAAAATATGTTTTCTTTAAGTGTATTAATGATAATCAAGTTTTTTTTTAGCATTTTCTTCCTTCCTTCATTCTGTTTTTCCCTCAATTTTGCTTCCTCTACCACATTCCCAATTGAATGGATTTGTCAAATGGTATTCAATTGTAAATGTCGGCTGTGACGATGATGACGTTGATGGGTGAACTTCAGAATCATCAGCTGTAAATGAAGTGTTTATTATTTTCTTTTTCATTTCATTTTTATTAAGTTGACTCTATTATTAGCATTTTCCTTTAGTCCTTAATGTTTTGGTAGATGGTTGGTGATTTTTTTTTATGTTTATTCATATTTACAGGACTATTTAGCTGTATTTATAACACTTAGAAAATTTTTGAATGATATTGGATGTTATTAAGAAAAGAACAAGTGAACTTATATTTGCAACGCCGATTGAAACTGTAATCGTTATCGAGAATAATCGCACCTTAAATCCGTTATCCTAATCGCACAAAAATGTCTGCAATTACGATTAATAATCCATCTAAGGGCCGATGTTGATTTTAAATAAACCAAGTTATTTAGGAAATTATTGTCATTATAATAATTATGATAATATTGGTATGGTTCAATTATGTATGGAACAAAATATCGGCCAAAGGCCTCCGAAACCTCAGCGGCACATCTCCATCCGATTGTTTAAATTTTCGATGACGCTGAGGCATAATTCAGGTTCCATGCCGTTAATGTGCCGAATTATCTCATCCTTAAGGTCTGAATTGTTGTTGGCTTATCGGCGTACATCCTTTTCTTTCAAATTAACCCAAAGAAAGAAGTCCAACGGTGTCAAATCACATGATCTTGGCGGCCAATTGACATCGCCCGCCACGAAGTGAGATAACACGGCCATTGAATTTGTTGCGCAAAAGAGCAATTGTTTCGTTAGCTGTGTGGCAAGTGGCACCGTCCTGTTGAAACCACATATCGTCCACATCCATATCTTCCAACTCGGGCCATACAAAGTTCGTTATCATCTAACGACAGCGAACACCATTCACAGTAACTGCCTGATCGGCCTTATTTTGGAAAAATACGATGATGCCGCCAGCCCATTAACCGCAGCAAACAGTCACTCTTTGTGGGTGCATTGGTTTTTCGAATTACTCTTGGACTATCATTCGCGCAAATGCGGCAATTCTGCTTATTGATGAATCCACTTAGGTGAAAATGTGCCTCATCACTGAAGAGGATTTTCATCGAAAATTTATCATCCACTGTTGCCATTTCTTGCCACAATTCTGACCATTGACGATGTTTGGAATGGTCAAGAAGCTTTAGTTCTTGAGTCAAATGCTCCTTGTTAGCGTGTACAGGCAAGTCTTATGCATAATGTTCATCAACGACGAGCGTGAGAGGTGCAACTTTTGAGCACGACGACGAGTTGAGGTGGGCGGCTCTTCAGCCACGCTATCGCGAACAGCAGCAATATTTTCTGCAGTACGAGCTGTACGAGCGTGCACTGGTGTTTTCACATCTCCTACAGACCCGGTTTGCTCAAACTTTTTTACGATTTTTCTAATTGTACGCACATTTGGACGATTAAATTAACCGAAAAAAATCACGAAGTACTCGATATGCATTTTGATATGAACCCCCATTTTCATTATAAGCCTGAATAACTTTAACGCGTTGCTCGATTGCCTATCATTCCGTTGTTCAAATTGAGTTAGTCTGAAATTAAGAAATGTCAAATGAAATGCAGAAAAAACTTGACGTTTAGGAGTGGTTCACATTCAGCATCGGCCGTTTAAATTTAACCTTTAAAACCTATAGTACACGGAATGTAAAAATTCACATGCGCATGATGTTCTGACGTATTTTTGACGTCATCACTCAACACGAACTTGCTATTGTGGCTTTTTACTGACGTCAAAATTACATCAGAACCACATGCGCAAGTGGCTTTTTACATTCCGTGTACTAGAGGCTTTAGTTGTGATATATAAATTTTTTGAACTGATCGTACGTTTTGGCTGAAATTCACAAAATAAATTTTTTAAACAGAAATAAGTTTCCTGATGCAACTTTGAGCCAGTAGATAGCGCTGGGGTCAAGTTATTAACAAAATTCTTCAGGATTTATTTAATTGTTTTTTGGAAAATCCCGAGCAGCGTCAAGACAAAACAGCTAGAAACTTTATAATCACCCTTATCGTGGTTGGCGTATTTAAAATACGCCTACGACTGTTTGGTAACAGATTTAAGAAAATAAGTTCACCTTCTCTTTAATCTATTACGAAACAGTCGCAGGCGTATTTTAAATACGCCAACCACGATAAGGGTGGCACGAGCACGTGGCACGAGCGCTTAAAAATTTAGAAATATTTATAGCCTACTTTAAGCATTTTTTGAACGTTCATTAACGAACATGGAAGTTAATAGCATTTAATTGAAAGTGAAGCTTATTGTTTTGAGCCGCATTCATTTCATTTCTTTTTTTCTTTATTTAGTTCTATTTTCATCCATACATGATCTAGAAACAAAATCCGCTATCATATTAGAGTTACTGCAAAATTCCATTTGTATATGTATATTCCAGAGACCGTGTAAAATGCATCTATTTTGCAAAAATCTAAATTATTAACATACAAAGATGATGTACTTGGCAAAAGAAAAAATTTCATACCCATATTGCTCTATTTAAAACGAAGGGTTGCCAACCCATTGCATTTTTGTCAAAACGCGAACTAGTACGAATTTCCAAAAAATCGGAATCACGTATTTAATTAAATCGACTAAAAATTAAAATATGTTAATTTGGCATTTTTATTACAAACAACCCCGAACAAAAAATTCAAAAACGGTTTTTTTTTAAAAAAATCCTTAAAAAAAGGACATGGATAATCATCCTTGGACAAATTGTATATACAGTGGGACGCGCCTTAAAAACCCTTTCTTGCGATACCCAATTTGTATATATTGGTCAGGAAACAGATTCTCAAATTAACAAAACATGCAAAAATAGACCCATTTTCAAAATGGTCCAGCTCACGAGAGGTCTAAGCTGGAGCCGAAATATTTAAAATGGTATCTTAAAAAAGTCCAAGGTTCATTTTTAGGAGGGTACATCGATCACTTTTTTTGGTGAGTCGCTCTAGTACTTATATGTATGTCAAAGAATTGAGAAAAATATTTAGTATTTTGTAAAAATGTAGCAAAAAATAGGTACGATATCCACCCAAACTCAAACGTTCGTATTTCGAAAAAGTACCAAATTTGTATCAAGGCGAATTGACTAGATGGTGAGGTCAACTCTGCAACAACACTGTTTCTGTGGTCGGGTTGTCAAAAATATTGCTAGTAAAAAAAATAGGGTTGTTTACATACAAAACTAGTTTGCATACAAACTTTGACAAGTCGACCACCGTAAAAAAACACCGTATGTTGACTTGACCTCACCTTCCAGTGAATTCGCCATGATTTGTATTTTTATTTTATTTGTTTTTCTATTGTCTTATTGGCTTTAAAAAAATTTTCCAAAATACAGGTTTCACCCATTTACTCCCCAAAATGGCAATATTTTAAAAAAAGTACCAGACACCTGTATTATTTTTTTTTATCGAATTTAGTTAAAAAGACATAAGGTAAGCGAATTAACACCTTTTTACCCACTAAACATTTGAATATCAAAAAATCCCATCTTAGTGGACCTGCTTTAAAAAGTGTTTTCTGTGCACCAAAATTCAAATCTCTACCTTAAACCGCTTGCGATGGTCGTTGATGATTAGGTGAATGAATATTCAGGCCTTGTATTTTTATATATGTAAAGCGTTTTCCAACAGGTACGCTGCAAAAGTAGACCGATAGGGACAGCAAACGACGCCATATTTTTTGCCGATCTTTTGGCATTTCTCTTCAGCAAGGTTTGCCATTTTATGATTTAAAGATGTACGAGCCAACAACGAGTCGAAATTATTAAAATTTACTACCGAAATTGGGAGTAAGTGGCCACGTCCAATTTATGGATGTCATAATCGTCCTACCAGATCAACAATTGAGCGTCTAGTGGAAAAATTTGAATCCACAGGCACAGTACAAAATGTTCCCGTGCCAGTGAGACAAAGAAGTAGTGTCGAGAATATTTCTGCCGCTAAGGCTTCAACGGTGGTTGAAGAAAGAAAGCCCAAATGTGCCCCTCACACGTCGTTCTCAAGCGTTGGGCATCTCTGTGACGTCGTTGAGGCCAATTTTGCGAAAAGATCTTGGCCTTCATCCTTACAAGAGCAAATTGACGTAAGAACTGAAGCCGCTTGACCTCCAGAAGCGTCGTATATTCGTGAATTGGGCTGAGCAACAACTTGAAAATGATTCGGATTTTTATCGAAAAGTTATGTATCTTCAGCGATGAGGCTCATTTCTGGCTGAATGGCTTCGTCAATAAGCAAAATATGCGTTATTGGTCAGACAGTAATCCACACGTACTCCATGAGTCATCATTGCATCCCGAAAAAAATACAGTTTGGTGCGGTTTATGAAACGTTCTTCTTTCGTGATGATCAAGACCGGCACGTTACTGTGAATGGGAATTGCTACCGTTCAATGATAACAGAATATTTTTGGCCCCAATTGGATGATATGGACTTGGAGGACATGTGGCTCCAACAGGACGGCACCACAAGCCACACAGCGAATGTCACAATCAATTTATTGGAAACCAAGTTTGGAGAACGTGTTAACTCACGAAATTGTCCAGTCGATTGGCCGCCTCGGTAATGCGATTTGACGCCGTTAGACTATTTCCTGTGGGGCTACGACAAGTCTATGGTCTATGCCAACAAACCAGCGACGATTGATGAACTTCGTACGAATATCGAACGTGTAATTGCAGCAGAATCGGCCGATTTATGCTTGAAATCCATCGAAAATTTGGTTCAGCGTCTGGACTTCTGCAAGCGTGCCCGTGGTGGCCATGCAAAAGAAATCGAGTTCCATACATAATGGCATCGAACGTACTTTCACAGGAATAAAGAATTTCATCGATATCCAAAACCGTTTTTGTTTTATTTAAAAAAACTTTTGTAGCGCTCTTATTGAAAAATCCGATATATAGAAGATGTGTAGAATACACAAGATAAAAGACAAACTATGATACTTTCCAAGTTGTACGTAACTAATTTTGTAAGTGTATTTATTCGTTTTTTTCTTGTATGTTTTGGAAACTAAATATTATTTAATGCTTGTTGTTTTACATCTTTTAATTTTTTATAAATTTGTTCGTCTTTAGGCATTTTTACGAAGAGTATTTAGTTTTTTGCTTACTTCAGTTCAATTACGTTTCATTTCGGATTTATTCCTTAAACAACATGTCCATTGGATGAAATAATTTTCAATAGTTCGTTGTTTCGTATGTCAAAATATTTATACCATATGTGTGTGTATAATGTGTCTTATAAGAAAAAAAAACAAAAAAACAAAAACTCCTTCTAGCAAAAAAAAGTATGCCTCATTGATTTTTACTTGCGGCTACTTTGTGGCATGTGGAGTAAAAATTAATAAGAATTTTCTTAAAATAAAACGCTTCAATTCATCTTACATCCTTTAGAAAAACCATACTCTTTTAAATTGAAAATTTATTTAAAGACCCAACCAAAGTCCTGTGGCAATTACTTGACCTTCTCAAAATAATTTGTTAAGTTTCCTTAATAGGAACATGCTTGAGTTGCTTTCTTTTATTTAGTAAATCAATATTATTTTTTTCCAAATCCATTTGAAGCTGGGCTTAAAGAGCTTTAAAATTTTTTACAGTTTTGCTTAATTGTTAAACTTTTAAATAAGTTTACAAAGAAATAAACCCTTTTTAAAACTTTCGGATATACAACTTTATGAGGATAAACACAAGGACGAACACTGCAGAACAAGTTTAGATGTAAGTTTACGAAGATATTGACTATTAGCTTAGCTGCGCTCAATGAACGATTAAAAAGGCATTATAAAACTGCGGGGAGCGGATATTACCAATAATTTTCTTCTAAATACATAAACAAATTTATGAAACTATGAGTACATTTTTAATTAAATTTACTGACTTGTTGCGGAACTCAACGGTTGGAAGAACAATAAAGGAAAGTCATAAATAAAAATTGTACTTAATAATACCATACACGTTTTTACCCGACAATTCAGGGATGGATAATTTAGATTTAAAAATGTTACTCAAGTGTACCAAAAAGCGCTTTTTGGAAAATAAAGTAAAAACCGCTGTTTGCCAATTTATCTTAAAACAATTAAAAATTCTGACTCAAATAATTTAAGCTTTTTAGCTCTTTGATTTTCTTATAATATTTATTCCCACACTGAAAAGAAACATAAATCCATCCGAACTTAAATCCAGCCGAAGAGGTGGCAATGGTACGGTAAGTACGGATTTTCTTAAATCAAGTACAAAATGCTTGATTCAAGTACGGGTTATTCAAGTGTTTTACTTTTGGGTTTTGTTTTATGTCTATGTACATATTTACTACAAGTTTCTTAAGTAAAAATTATATAAAAGTTAATCTCGAACATCGCTTGATTCAATAATTTCTAAGTTGGTTTTAATCCAGAACTCCTACTTGAAGTAATACGAAAGTCAGATTGATTCTTACCTAAACACTTTTGCGTAAGTGTAGAGATAACAATATTATTTACTTACCCGTTAAGCGCCTACTAGTTGGTAATACTTGGTATGTTGAGAGAAAGTACTTCTCTTTTGATTTTCAACATACCAAACCTGATAACTACGAATCTTTCGCAATTACACGAGTATGATGGTATGATAACATACCATTCTCACACACATACCAAGTATAGCCTTCTCATAGGCGCTCAATAGCGAACAATTCGTGTAAGTCGGTTTGGTATGTTGAAAATCAAAAGATAAGTATTTTCTCTCAACATGCCAAGTATGTCATATCAAGTATGGCAGTATGGTTGGTTGGTTGGTTAACGTGGTAGCACGCACAGAACTAAGCGTGCTGCAGGTAGAGTCCACAGTGACTCCGTTTTGACACCACACAACATTTAGAACCCCCAATCAAACTTGACCCAGGGGCAATACAGAGGTGGCTAGAGCCAGCCCCTTGCGTTGAAATACTTCAGCAAATTGCTGAGTTTCACCCGCGATATCTCCGAGAGTCCTTGTAGAAGGTATTTCCCAAATAATCCATGTCGTCTTGAATTAAACGCAGGGTAATCGCATAGAAGATGATATACTGTCTCCGCAGTTCCAGGTTCCCTGCAGCTGCGGCAGCATTCATTAAAAGGGAAGCCAAGTCTCATAGCGTGCTAACCGATCGTCTAGTGATCAGTGAGCATGTATATAATGGTGTTTTCTTTTCTGGCAATAATGTTCCATGTAGGCTTCCATTCGCGCGGGTTTTTGTTCTATTCTACAAAAATATGCAAAAATGTGAAAAGTTGTCGTTTTCCTTTCGACAAAAACACAATTTTTAAAGAGAAGGTGTTTTATTATTATTTTTCATAAAAATTCTATATGAAGGTTGGCGCTTAAGCTAAAATGGTTTTTGCAATAAAATCGTAATGGTTCCTTATGCGACCATGCCATTTAAGAAAATGATGCAAGTGTTGCCAATATATTCATTTAAAAAAAAACCGAATATTGAAAATGTTGTCACTTAAGCTATTTTATCGGTAAGGGCACGAAATTATCATTGCCACTTAACATGTTATTGCTAATAACAATAATTGTATGTTAACCACAAAAAGAACTGTAGTTGCTTTTCAATCAAAACATGTTGCTCTTGGAAGAGAAGAAAATATTACTGTTAATTAACAACCATACAATACAATACTGTTGTCATTATTAGCAATAACATGTTCACAGAGAACCATAGTATTTTTGTGGCTTCTTGATAAAGAACTATTTTAACCATAATATGGTTGCGCAAACCATTTTTTTATATAATTATATAATTTATATAATTTTATAATTAATTTATTATTTTAAAGTTAAATATTACTTAAATTTGTAAAAATTTTATATTCTGACTTTTCTTATTTAATGACTAATTTAATTAAAAATATGATAAAAAAAAAAACGTATGATTTTAAACAATGTGTTACTTGATTCAATAAAAAAATAATTACCATAAAAGCTATATTCAATTACCTCAGTTCATTCAAGCTAAAAAAAAAAAATAATTAATATTCTTATTGAACAACGCAATATAGAAGTTGATTTATTTGTAAGTTTCTATTAAAATTTTATTAAATGAATTAAAATAAATAATTGAAATTTGAATTCGAAATTAACTAAAAAAATCAATTTATTTAGTTAACCATTAAAATCTTATTTTAACAAAAACGCATTTTTATAACCGTAGGTTCGATGTCAACTCTCGGAAAACACTTTGATAATCTTAACCCTGTAAAGAGTAAAGTTTAAATTTTGTATTTGGTGCACCATTGAATTGTTTTGTGCATTTCAAAAACATTTTTTTCTTTAATAAATTTTCTTGTTTAATTATTTTTAGCACTTCTCACGTTAAAATTTCTTTATAATTATTGGACACGCTTGAAAAGAATAACAAAGTGTAACTATTTTCTTACGTTTTCAATGACAGTATTAACAGAATTGATCAAATTAATATTAAAGATCAATATTGTGTTCCCCATCCTCTCTGGTCTCTGGGTGAAGGTGTGAAGGAAACTTCAGACCAGCCTTTCTACCTACCTACCTACATCCTCTCATGGGGAATGTCATAATGAATTTCTTTTTATAAAAAAAGGTAAAACAAAAAAATTAAGTTAACAATTTCGGAATTGATAAAATCCCGAAATTCGAGATTTTCGGGATCGGGATTTCGGGATTGGCATCCCTAATACCAAAGTCTTGAATCTAAAAACTTTTGTTTCTTGCAATAGAATTTTTGATCAATCAATTTAAATAATAGATATAAATATATGAACTCTAATACATCAATACTTTTTAAAAACTTTATTCTTTAATTCCTTTGATTTCGAATAAAATTTTAGTTCAAGGAAAAATTCAATGAAAAAAAATAAAACTTTTAAATAAACCCACACAAACAGAAGCAAAGAAAAGAAAATGGACGCATTTCAGATATATTTCAAAGAAAAACTTCTTTAAATAAGGATTTTATAAGGAGTAGGAATATTCTAGTAGAGATTATATTATTTTTCTGCTCATCTTTTGTATGAATAAATTTCTTTACAGATAAACCAAAATGTTGCCAGAAATGCAACAAAATCCAGAATATAATAAAAAAAGTGCATTATTTAATGGCAAAAATTAAACAAAACATTTTGGCTCCAAATTTGCTCGCCCAAATAAAACACACACTCCCATGCACATTCATGCAAACGAATTCTAATTTTAAATTTATGCATGCGGCGTTAAAGTTTGAATATTAAATCGAAATTCTATGGAAGTTTTAGTATTCAATTGTTGTTTCACGAGCATTAAAAGTTACAAGAACTTATCGAAGTTGTCAATTTATTTGTATTTTTACAATATTCAATATAAAAACAAAATTCGAGGAAAAAAGAAATTTAAATAAAAACGAATGTTAAGGGATTAAGTGTGATGTGCGTAGGAAATGCATTTAATTTTGCAAATGACATTTATGTTTCTGAAAACAGATAAATAAGTTTTAATATATTTTAAAATTAAATATTTTTTTTTAGCCAACAGAAAACATTTTGATATATGAAGTTTTCATTTGGAAAAACATTCATTGGCAATTTCAAATGTTTGTATGTCTTCGGAGCAGTTATGGGAACTTTCCAAATTTTTATTCTGGCACATGTGCCTTGGGCGCTTTTACACCATAAAACTGAGTATTACGACATGTCAAAAAGAATCAAATAAATTTAAAAATAGAGTGAAAACAATAAGTTGTGAAATGTCAAAAAAAGTAAAGAAATTTGACAGTGGTACAGCTCCCGCCATTTTTTTTTATATTCCGTAAACAATAATATCCATTTTATCAGAGTTGTGTTTTTATAAAAAAAGCACAAGAATAGGGTGTTTTGTTAAGCTGCATGAGAACTTAAAATGATAATACCAGGGTTTTAAAAACTGCAGTCAAAACCAAAAACTGTCGAACAGAAAACGAAAATTTGTGAACAACTTCTCGCTTTATGAGTTGATTTGACAGCGACTGTTTACATTTAATGAATCAGAAGTAAAAGCAAAAGTTTTTTTTAATGGCCAATGGCAAATGAAGAAGTGGAAGAAATGGCAGTTTTTCCAATTTGACTGCAGTTTTTTAAACGCTGGATAAGACAAGAGAGAAATATTGTTGAATTGAATTTTATTTTTATAATCTGGTAGATAATTTCATGTAATTATTTTTTTCAAATATGATTTCCGGCATATGTCCACACAGGCTACGAGTTACACGGTCCATTCGATCAGTCGAATTTAATACTACTTTTTCCAGTTAATCTGGCTTTAATGGTGGCTTGAATATTGACCTCCAATTCATCTAAAAATGCAGGTTTGTCCACAATTTTCCGTATTAAAAAAAAAGTTTTACTCTAATATTTTTTTTACAAATAAGTTTTGTGTATTTAAAATTTTTTTATCTTTTGTCTATTAAAGGAAACCAAAATCGTTCAGCATTAAAGGATATTTAAAATTGTTCCTTTTTTTTTCCATTTTTTTTTTCAAATTTTCTATGAATGTTTAATATCACTGCAAAACATTTCCCTTGTTAGGGGTTTCTATTAATTTACATTTTGTATGAATGTGTGTTGAAACTTCTGGTCTAGTTAGTTTCAACTTCATCGTACATATTTAAAATTGTTGCTTCCTTTTGTTGCTGATAGTTAAATATTTTTATGCTTCTAAAGGCGCCGTACAGCACATGCACACCAGTCCAATCACACCCTTTCCCTTAGTAAAGCTTAAAATAATTCTCTCATCCTTTAAACTCATACTTCTTGAATTCAAGAGCAACGGTTATTTATGTGTTTGCATACATGGATACATTACATGTGAAAACAAGTGCCCTGCAAGCGTTTGGGAAAGCGGAAGTTCGCAAAATGTGGGGCCATTCGCATAAAATGACCGCCTATCATATAAATTAATTATTATAACCAGGGATGTGGAGTCGTCAAAAAATAGTTCTAACACCGACTCCATCCACTGAAATTTGTAGAGTCCGATTCCGGCTCCGGCTGCGACTCCTTCTCTAATCTTAATGCCAAATGTACATGAAACTGATCCTTATTTGATTTTAAACTCTTTTTTTTTTAATAAATAACCTTTTTAATGGTTAAATATAGCAAAATTATTCTGCCAACAATTTATAACACGATATTTAATTTCTAACACGTGCCGCATTGAGTATATTAAAATACAGGGTGGGCCAACTTGGACGGACTGATGACTGAAATGCTTATAATTTTTGTATTTAATATTTTTGCAAATAAAAGTATAAATTGTACAGTTTTTCATGCTAAGTATGAAAAATTACCTCTTTTAGATGGCGTCCATTCTCTTGGTGACAGTTAATGGCTCTACTCAATACATTTTGCATTACGTTGCGCAACGTTTCTGACTGCAATTGAGCAATTTCTCTGCGAATATTCTGCTTTAGCTCCTGAATATTTTGTGGTTTGTTGACGTTAACTCGTTCCTTCAAGAAACCCCACAAAAAAAAAAAAAAATCTGGGGCCGTCAAATTTGGAGAACAAGGTGGCCACGCGAAACCTGCATTTTTTGCAATTATTCGGTCACCGAAAAGTTCTCGCGGAATTGCCATTGTGGCTCTTGCGGTATGAGCTGTAGCTCCATCTTGCTGGAACCATATGTTACTCCTACTCTGGTACAAAAACCTTAACACCGACTCCAAAGCCCTGACTATAACTTTAAGAGTTTTTGCCGGGATTCCACTAGCAAGAGGGTTGTTTAGGTGTTTTAAAGAAGTCACTGTAAGTATTAGATTAGAAGTGCCTTCTCCACACTGTCTTCAAGTTGATCAATTTTCATTTCATTTTTTTTTAAACTCATAATAAATAAAAATCTTCCAGTATTTACAAATAAATGTATTTCGTGCCACGTCTCAAATCCCGCCCAATTTTTGCCAGATGCCATGCACTAATACTGAAGTAATTTGAACCAAATTTTAAACCTTTTACTGCTATGATACTTCAAATATACAAAAATCTATAAATAATTTGTATGGCAGGTGCCACTCCCACTTCTCCAATGCCGCCCATATTTTTATATAGTTTGTGTATTGATAACCCTACTTTGTGTACCAAGTTCTATTTGTAACAACCTAGTCCACATAATTTCTTCAGTCTTCGGAAAACCAAAATCATTAAACTGCCATCTTGGCTACGTTGTCATTGGTGCGTCTGAGAGCATGGCCAATTAAACTCCATTTGCGATTGTTGATCTGGATACGTATTGGTATTTCACCTGCTCTTTCCCACAGGTCTTTGTTTGAGATAAAGTTTAACCAAATTATCTTGATAGTTTTCGTAAGGCGCAATTAATGAATACCTGAAAGGATTGCAAGTCGATAGCTGTGGTGTCCCAGGATTCACAGCTAAACAAAAGGATGGAACGCACGTTAGATGGAAAGAGTTTGGTGGAGTTTGGTCTTCAGCTGAATTTGGGGTGATTTCCATACTTTTGCAGTGCCCCAAAAACTTGGTTTGCCTTTTTGATGCGATTTGTAACATCTTTTCGCGTAATGCCTGATACTTATATGACACTGCTCCGAAATATAAACGGGAACTTGAGATAGTTGAATGTGTGGACTAGGAGACATATGTCGTCGGAATAATCGAGATCTTCGAGGTTTCCAGTTAAGCCAAAAGTCTAAAGGGTCTTACTAGATTGCATTCATGTAGCACCATGCATGTTAAATACCGGTATAAGGCACGGATGAGAGCAATCAATTCATGTGGAACTCCTTTACACTCTAGTGCTTGCCAGATAGCCTGCTGCACGCAGAGCAAATAACATGGTTGAAGTATGGTTAAAAAAACCTATTATGGTCCCTGCAGTTACAACAAACAAACTCTTGTTGTTTAAAACAAATCTTTTTTCACGATTGATAATATTTTGTTTCTATTTAAACTATTTTGAAACTTCAAATATGGTTGAATCCAACAATATATTGTTTTAATAAAATAAAGCTACAACTATACAATTAAACATATTATGGTTACCTTAACCATATTATTATCACGGCAACCATATTATGGTTAAATTCATTCATCGAAAAGCTATGACCATATTATGATTGCCTCCAAACATGCTAAGGTTAATATGTAATAACAATAATATGTTCGAAATTTAATATTTTAAAACATTGTATGATTAATTTTAAATTTAAAATAATATGTTTAGAAAGCAACAATATTCTGGTCGTTCGCATTTTACTTGGTTTGCTTAAAGTTCTCATTCATTTTATTTTAATTATTGATTAAAATACATACATAAATTTACGTAGAATAAACTAGTAGAACAGACAAAATGGTAATGAAGGTCGCCACAGGCTGGAATATGATCCAAAAGGGATTTTTATAAAAGTGGAACATAACACCTATCAGGAATAAAAACTTAAATAAAATCATAATTTCGCACTTAAGAAACAAATTGAAAAAATGGATGAAATTAATAACCATAATATGATTAACATTGACCATATTATTGTTAATTCTGACCATAATATGGTTACTTTTATCAAAATTCTGGGACATTTTGACCATATTATGGTTAATTTTGAACATAATATGGTTAGTTTTTACCATGTTTTTGGTTAATATTGACCAACATTTTTGTTGTTTTGAACCATACTATGGTCATATATAAACATAATTTGGTAACCTGCAAACATAAACATTGTTAAAATTTAACAATAGTATGTTGTTCTTAGAATATGGTTACCTCCAACCATATTTTTTTTTCTACGTTTGCATGCAAAGAAAAAACATGGTTGTGATAAACATATTGTAAGAGCAATATATTATGATAAGATTCATGATTATAGTCACAATATTAAGAGTATTATTGAATCATATTATGACTAAATATTCTCGTAATATTACATCATAATATTTTTCCCTTAATTTTATTATTATTTTGTTAATCATACTAAGTCAAGAAGTAATTAAATTATTGTCATGTTATTCATAATTAGTTTAGAACTAATAATTTTAATGTCATGTTAATCAAAATAAGCTAAGAAGTAATCATATTATCATCATGTTAACAATTATAAATTTAGAAGCAATCATATTATGATACAGCGCCCTCATAACTGTCATAAAAATAAAAAATAAATTAAAATTTTGTTGCATCGATTTGTTTTTTGTGTTTTTTTACAATCTTTCTTAATGTAAATCAAATAGCGGAGTTCAATATAACGCTTGCAAAAGAGCAAATGCAAACATTTACGATATTTAATATCGTAACACTTTTATAAAATATAACGAAATCATTGTGTATTTTGTTGTTGGATTTTAAAAAACAAAAACTACGATCTTTTCATTTGCACTATTAAATCACTAATGGCCGTTTTCTCATTACACGATTAACTTTTTTTGTTTAACAGTCGGACCTTAACAAGAGCGGACGGCAGAACGTGTTCTTTCGCTCAGCTTTTACGCTCATTTACCATACCTAAGAAAGAGCGTCATCAAAGAGATAAAAACGCTTGATTGAGCTGTCAAAATAGGATTTTCCAATTGCAAAACGTTGACGCTCTATTTAGGTATACTTAATACAAATTTAATTGGCATGCCACTTTTTTAAACCTAGAAAACGCGTGCCGCTTTTGTTTAGGTACGGCTGTAATATGAAAGTCTTAAGAAAATCTTTAAATAATTATTTTCAGAGTACAAAAAGAACAATGTTACATTTTGTATATCTTTCGTCAAACTAACATAGAATGAACCTTTTACGACTGTCTGTATAAGTCATATTGTTGGCAATTATCAGTCAAAATCACGAGTTGTAAGATAATATCTACATGAGTCTCATACGATTCTTGGCATGAAAGATCCGTTAGGTAATCTTGACCCACGTTTTAAACAATTCCCACAGCGATTGAAGAAGCGTCTTTCGCTGTGCTATGGAAGAATCTCACTCGTGTTGCCGTTTTTCCCGTGGAAGGAATCTTCTACGTTTAAAAAATGCGGTCATCGACGATCAAAGACGCTCTTCATGAGACTCCCAGTAGCTCTTACACGATTGAAAACGCAAGCTGGGTATGAAGTCATTATATTTTTTTTTTATTAAAATCGAACATAAATTGTGAAAAAAAACTAACTTTTAAGTTGTCCGATTTTTTTAAGGTTTTACGGAATGTGAAAGACGATTTTTTTATTTTTTCTCAGGAAATTGACGATTTCCTTACAATTTTATCTGGCAGCCCTGTTAACACATCTCAGTTTTGCAGTAGTAGTAGAACTAAAAATTTATTTTGTTTTAAAGCGACATTTATTTTTTTAAGAAACTTTATAAGTTTTTACTGAAAAATAAAATTTTTGCGACATTATTGAAGTAGGTAGACTACATGTTTTATAAGGTTGCCATATTTTACTTTTTTTTCAAACGACTAGCGCCATCTTTACTGCAGGTCTGCTAATTTTGGGATCGCCCTCGTTATTTTTTCAAAATGTATTAAAAATAATTTGAGAGGTCGACATTTTTAGCGTTGGCTGCAGTTGATTGGCGACTTATTTTTACATTAAAACTACAAAAACAATAATAATTTTAGTGTTAATTCTGCCTTGTCTATTTAGTTTTTGTAAAACATATAAAAAATGTTTCTTTAAATTGTCTACAAGTGAAGAAGAAGTGACCCCAGTCACTCCTATTATCTAAAAGCCTTCTAAATGCTTGCAGGGCGTGGGAATATGTATGCTTTTGGTTATAAACACTGTTGTTGTGCTGACCATGTTTTAGTAAAACAAAAAACAAGTATAAAATATATTTCCTGTTTTTTGCTGGTTTTGTTTTGAGGTTTTTTTTTTTTGGTTTTGTTCAAGTCCGGTTACAAATGAATACAAATGTATTTATGCGGTGAGGCTGTGTGTGGCCCAGAAAGTGTATTTCCAGTTAAGTAGCTCAACAGACTTAGCAGCATTAAATGCTGTAGATCCTGCTTGTTAAATGTGCACAAAGGTATTGACTAATTTATATGCCGTATCATAGTTAGTAGACCAACAACAACTACACACATACATACATACGGGCAAAAGTGCACCGACATGACTGCAATCCATACAGCCAGTCAATCGCAAATAAATTGTTTTTATCTCTATAAAACCCACACCTCTACAAACACCCAACACTCATTGATTCATTAGCCATTATCTGGTTCCGTGCAGCGAGAAGCATTCATAATGTATTAATTGAATTTATTTCACCATTTATTATCTGCACTGGGGGAAAGTAGACAAAAATCGATACATGTACCGAGATGAGAGAAACATGAATTTGCTTGGGCGTATTTTAGTTCATGGTTCACGGTTTTGTGTCTATGCAATTCAAATTGATAAAGCAAAAAAGTCTCGATATGTACCTTTTGGGTATTAAATTACATGTTTTTATAATGTTTTCTTAATTTTTTTTATTTTAAAGAACTGTTTGGCAAGTAAATATTGTTTTACCCCTTTTGCAGTCCTGAATCGAATAAAATTATGCAGCTTTTTTTGAAAACAAAAAATTTGGAATTTGAAGGTAACTAAAATACTTTTTTTAAACTCTTCATTGAAGGTCAAAGGGCATATACATATAAGTTTGTAATTTCGTTTGTAATTTCTACAATATTGATCAAAGATCCCAAAAATATATATTTTCTGGATTCTTTCGTGGAGCAAAGTTAATTTGACAATGTCCGTCTTGTCCGTTCAAAAGGGTTTTCCGAAGACCCCAGATATGATGGGGACCTGGTTTGTTGTTGAATTCAGTCAGATCGGTCCACAAAAAATCACGACTACCTCTAATTTTATCCATAAATCCCTTGTTGTTCGTCCAAATCGTTTAAGTCATGTCCGTTGGTCCGTTAAATGCACGCTCACTTTCGGGGGACTCAACAGAAAAGAGCAATTTTGTCAAATTGTTTATATTTCTCTTAAGCACTTTGTTTCAGTAGGGTAACAAACAATAGTTTCAGTAGGGAAAGAGTTTAGAATTCCAAATGTGGAACAACCTCCCTAAATGATTTGTATTTTTGTTACAAAAACTAATATGAATTGGTCAGAGAATGCATAGATTTTTATTAAGTTTTGCCCAAATTCGTTTTTTATGTCTAGATAAATATCATACTAATAATGTGAAGATAGGTCCATAATTAACTATAGTCCACCTATGATGCACAATCTCGGGAAACACTTTACAGAGCCACGTAAATAAGAGCGTCAAGCGTTTTTTTATATCAAAACTTCTCATCTTCATACAGTTTATACGAATCAAACTTTAAACACGCTATTTAAACACTACGCGGTTGGAAATTTTTATTTGACAGATCGTTTGTTGTATTAAAAATGTACTGGTAACTAAATTTTCATAATAAAAAATATGCTTTGCCGCTCTCTAAGCCAGATTTTAAATATATTCGTACACTTCTCCGTAGATTTAGTTAATATCAGTTAATATTATGAAGAATATTGTTGCCCTTATGACAGGAAAGTGTGAATTCGCCTTTCGTGGCATTTGGATGTGATGAAACGGCTGTCAATACATGATATTAAAATAGACTTATTACTTTATTAGAAAAACATTTAAAACGTCCCTTGAAAAGGCCCAATGATTATTAAATATTCCACTACTAAAATTTAAAACTTGATTTATTTGAAAATAATTTTCTTTAATTGCAGAAGTTCCCTTGCCATACCTAAGCAGTGGAAAGGTGTGATAAACTCGCAATTGAAGCTTTAATAAATGAATGTAGATTTTAAGCTGGATTTATAGTTTCGTTCGCTATATAATAAAAGCAAGACAAAATGTACCATTGCTTGATACTATTTTAAACCAAATTGGTTATATTTTAATGTGCACTTTACCTTAACAAATTAAAGTGCTTTGCGTCACCTCAGGACCTTAACCTATGGAGGTTAAATTTTTTCTATAGAGCATTTATGCATAATTTAGGACTTCGCTCATCCCTAGTAGTATATAATTATGTTTAGCACCATTCAAATTTACAGCTTTTTTTAAAGTTTTAAAAGTTTGGGACTATTTGGA
This sequence comes from Pollenia labialis, assembly GCA_949318255.1. Taxonomy (NCBI): domain Eukaryota; kingdom Metazoa; phylum Arthropoda; class Insecta; order Diptera; family Polleniidae; genus Pollenia; species Pollenia labialis. The sequence continues at coordinate 159,155,754 of OX439142.1, forward strand.
CACCATGGGCATTTAGGGGTTAATCTACATTTTTGCACGGTTTTGTCTTCGTATGACTTAAGGGTATATTTCTCTCTAGTTTTGTAAAAATCGGCACAAAGTATACAATACTTCGCTATCTTTCCTTTAAAAGCTCCAAATGTGTCAAAATTCGACCTTTGACCTTCATGATTTTAGTGTTTACGTTTTCCGATTATAGTAAACCCTTCAGGGTATATTTAAATAATATAGATTTAAGTTTTCTAAACAGGGTCGGCATAAAATGCGTAACAGTATGGAAATTGGGGTCATTCGCCAAAATATGACAAAAAAAAAAAAATAGTTTTTCCAGAAAATCGCAAAATTTAAATCGCTGGTATGGAAAAATGTGGAAGGCATCGACATAATTTTTTTAAAATTTTGATTCCCTAATATATTCTCAATAAATCCTTATGTGATGATTTAAAAATTCGGAAATATGTTTGACCCAATTTTTAAAAATTTGAAAAGGTAGTTTTGGAACTGCCGTTAAAAAAACAATTATGTTTGGGCATGCCTGCGAATAAGTTAACGGTATCCTACGAAGACAAAATCTCATATACAAGTAAATACTGGTATATTTTAAGTAAAAATTGGGTCCTTTTTAAATATTTCTAAAATGATGTTAATTTTATTCCTGTATTTCTTGATCAAGTGGCCTGAGACACGTCAATGGTCTGGGGAAGTTTTAATAACTTAAACAAATTTGGTCTTTTATATTTCCTTCGAACGTTCACATTTCGATTCTTTTACATCTAATAGCAAAAGTTATTATTAAATGGCAACATTTTTACAAAAACTGGAAAATGTTAATTTGAAATTTTAAATTTTCATAGTTGTTATAATAATTTTAATTTATAATTTTTTTTAATTTAAATTCTCCAAACTGGGGAGTGCGACCGGACAAAATCGAAAAATTATTATTAAGGGACACCCTAATAAAGCACTTTTACTTGTTCAAAGATCAACTACGATTGCGGCTTCTGTAGAAACTAAAATCTTAAGAGCATTAAGGAGCTGAGGCACAAAAAAAACGTTTTGTATATTTTTATAAAAAAAAAACCAAAATGAAGTTTTATGAACTTAAAGTAAAATAGAGTTTAATTTGTGATCACTTATATTTCCATTAAAAACTACAGTTGCTTATTTTCCTACAACATTTAAGTGAAGCGTGCATTTAATTCTATTTTTGGGTGCCCCGGTATGTTTATAGGTTGTCTAGCAGTGTGGGGGTTGCAAGTTCGATTCCTGCCAGGCGCTCCGGTCTGTTTCACTTCAACAGGCTGAAGGTTACTATTACTCCGATAATTAATAATTAAGTTAAAGAATATAATTTGTAATTGTATTGTAACTTCTAAAATATTCTATTTTAAATTTTAATTTAAAAGGCGATGATTTCGGTGTGCAACTACAAACTTTTACAGCGTTCAACTATAAAAATGTTAATTATTAGTCATGTCACATTTATATCGCCTGTCTAATAATTTTTAAATGGACTTTAGAAGTATGTGGGCGAAAATTTTTTGCTTATTTATTGAGTTTATTGTTGAAGTGTGTTGAAATGAAAACTCTCTCACATGTGTATGTGTGTCTTCTAAAACAACAAACCTGTGATTTTTGTACCGTTATTAATTAGTCACATTTGTCAAAAACGTGATATAAAATACTAAATTCCTTTTCTTCCTTGTTTTTTTATTTGTAATGTTTTAAACAGCCAGGTAAATAAAACATTTTCCTCTTTTATTGCTGTTATTTATGTCTGTTTACATAAACAACAACATATCCATACATGTGCATCACATGTGTGAGTAATAACAAAATGTTCATAAGTGCGTATGTAAAAACGAACTAATTCGGGAGGGGAATGGAAATTGCTTTAAAATAAGAGCAAAGTTAGTATTTTTAGATTTGATTTTAAGTCTGCAAATGGGAAACATCTCAAAATAAACTTTATTTTTTTTTAAAGGACTTTCCAGACTGCCCTCATTTGTTAGTTAAATAAGAGTGAATTTCTACAGCATTCACACAAACAATCAAGTCTTTTCATATAAAAAATCATAAAAATTATATTAAATGAGAAACAAATAAACGCTTAAGTACACTTAAATGTGAGTTAATTACGACAGCGTTAACGGAAACCCAGATGCACAGAGGGGCAAACGGATACATAAACAAATAAGTAAAATAATTGACTTAATGAAAAAGGTATTGCACAAATGAAAAAATAAAAAACAAATTCAGCAACATTTCATCATGTAACAACAATAAATTACAAGAAATAATGTACAAGATTCAATAACAAATTAAACAGAGCGTATAATAAACAAGATATAATTAACTAATTGGTGTGCGGAAGGGCGGAGGGGGAGGGGGAGGGGGTGAGTGCTTCAAGCACTAATTACAGACAAGTAACTCATACGTACTGGACAACCAATTAATAATTAAATATTTATTTAAATCAGTGACGGGCAGATTCTCAATTATGCTGCACGCTTGTTTTGGGCAACAATATTCTGCTAGCGCAACCTCGCACAGAGGGTTGAAATGAATTGACTGTTGTAAAATATCATCTGTATTATTAACTAAAAAACTTAGTTGAATTGTTAAATCTAATACAATTTTTCCTCAAATATAATCAACATTTATTCTTCTACACAAATTTTCTTCAAATCAACACAATTGTTTTCGTTAAATAAGTTTGTAATTGAAATCTGTGTATATGAATAAAATTTTGTTAAAAGAATAGGTGAAATGTTTTTGTAAATATTTTTTTTGATAAAATAGTAGTTAACCAGTTGTAACACAATTGGGATATTCACAAAGTGTGCTATCATGTTATATTCACCCTTATCATGAATAAAATTTCACATGTAAATTTCCGAACGTGTGAACAGTTGGTATCATGAATAAAATTTGTTGTGGAAATTTCCGAATGTTTATATTTTTAAACTCCGAAAAAAAATAATTTGTGAATTAATTTTCTTACACACGATTGTTAACAGTTCACATGTGAAATATTTTTACAACTTATAAAGAAAATAATTCAGAAAGAGTTGTCTGTCGGAAAAGGAAGAAAATGTAAGTTTTTATTTAAAATTAAAAAAAAAACGTTTCAAATGCACAAATTAAATTATTTCATTTAGCGATCCCAAATTAGTTTTAGGGTTTGTTTTAAATTTTGCAATTTTTTGCGAATTTCAGAAATGTTCGCGATAGAAGCGATTTGTTACTGTAATTTTTCTGATTTTCTGATATTTCCGCTAATTTTACAATTTTTACCGAATTTTTGCCATTCCTTATAGTTTTAGGAACTTTTAATTCGTTTTATGGCTTGTTTGAAATATTAAAACTTTTCGCGAATTTTTTACTAGTTTTCAATTTTTCGCGAATTTTAGCCATGTTGCCGATTAAAGCAATTTTTTCCTGTGATTCTTTACAGCTTTAACGATTATTAATAAATAGTAGACCATGCCGCTGTTTGCAAATTTTTGCGAATTTCCGCTAATATAAAAATTTTAACCGAATTATTGCCATATCTTATAGCTTTAAAAACTTTTAATAAATTTTATGACTTGTTTGAAATATTAAAACTTTTCGCGAATTTTCGCAGTTTTTGCAAATTTGTTTTCTTGTTATTTCGACACTCTGTTCTTTTATCCCGTTTAGCGATTTTCAATAAATTTTAGGGTTTAACAAGTTTTTTTTTTCTATTTTTTGCGAATTTTAGCCATGTTCGCAATTTTTAATAAAAATTAGACTGTGCTATCATGTCACTCTTAGCAAATTAGCGATATTTAATTCAGATATGGAATTTAATTCCATACATTTCCAAAAACACAGTTTTCTTAAATACCTTAATTGTTTTTTGTTTACAACTCCGAATATAATGACAAAAGTTTTTAAAATCAGGTATGTTATTTTATTCACAGGGATTTCATGATACGAAATTAAAATCCATGTGAATTAAGAATTTCATTCGGAAATTTTCACATGTGGAATTCACGATAAGGGTGATTGTCAAAATGTTCTGACATTTTACAATGGTTTAAAAATTTTATTGTTGCTTTGTAAACAAAAAGTGTCTTAAATTAATAGAATTTTGCTTGCTATGCTTACTGTGCTCTCGGCATTAATCAGAAGAGACATGCCCTGAGCGGCAGAGCCAAGCCGACGCCGTTGATGGTATAGTTGTATCCGGCTAATATCCGAATTTAACCTGCCGGTAGCAATTTTTGAACCAGAAAACTTGCGGCGTCCAATTATATCGGCTTAGGACTCTGATGTTTACGTACTTTTTGGTAAATAATTATTTTTTATATATGTTTTAAATCAGCTGATTTAAATTCAAAATAGCACACTTAATTATGAGGAGTTGTTCACAACAGTCGTATTTTTTCACGTTATTATTTTAAGACTTATGACTTTATAACACCTTGTGGCTTCCTTAAATGTTTTGGGAACAACGCATACAAATATTTGAATTAGCATCCTTAAAGGAAGTTAATTTTAATACTAAATCCTTTTATTTAACTAAATTTTCTTAATTTAAAACTTCAAGGGTGTTATTTTGAATACAAATTCGTTGAAATTTCGTTAAAGTAAGAGAAGAATTTTTTTTTGAGTAACATTGAGAAATAAATTTTAGTTTATTTAAAGAATTTTCGTAAAATCGAATAGAATTCGTTAAAATGACTTACGGAATCTAAAATTTAATAAAAATTTCGTTAGTTCTGAGTCAAAATTATTGTGTATTAATATGGCCTTTATTTTTCTAAACCAGATATAAATAATAAAATGCAAAATAAAATACTTAAATAAGTAGTAAGTAGTATAATCTAGTCCCATCTAAGACGAGCAGCTTCATGTTCTCTTCTGATGGACCAGATCTAGAAATTATGTGGTCGACCAGGCTGGCGTTATACTCCTGACAGACATAGGACTTGTAAACTATACTAACATGGTATACTACATGTGTGTCAACCTAAACTACAATTAAACCATGAAATAAAGTAGTATATTCCTGGTTTATATACTACGAAAATGTACGTACTACGTAGTATTAATGTGGTATCTTACGTACTACAAGTCTGCCAATATAAAATAGTATATAAAACCGTAGTATACATACCATGGTATGTAAACTATATGTCTGTCAGGGGTATCAACCTTGAGGATTCCAGTCTATGGCAGCTTTTGCAATATGAATTGATGGACGTCGTATGTCAGTTTCAATAGGGCAGCAATGTGCCTGATTCTAAAGAGTTCCATTGGATATCTAATGCAGTCAGTAAATCCGTAATATCTTATTCATATATACTAAATTTATTAGTTAATTTGAATAGTTAATAATTCGTCAATTTAACTAAAAAAAATATTCAAAATAAGTACATTTATTAGTTAAAATGAATTAAAATTCTTCAAACGTAATAATATTTAACTGCCATAATTAGTAAATTTGAAATTTATAACTATTTACGAAATTTTTCTGTGTTTACTAACAACGTCTGTAGACTTCAATAAAAAAATTTGTAAGTTGTAGAAAAACCTATATTTCGTAAATTTTACACCCCATTTTGCAGTATTTAGGTACATTTTATGTGAAAAAGAAAAAAGGCACAATTTGAGGTGTGTCATAAAAGTGCGTATATTAAAATATAGACGTACAAAGTTTCAGAAGGGCTTATTTGTCACGTGCAAAATACTGGACTTTTGTGTGGGATTAAAAAGTCACCAAAGGCAAAAATTAAGCCACTGACAAGCCATTAATTACCATATCAAGCCCTTTCCAAAAAAAAACTTAAGCGACATCATATATAATTTTCGTTTTTTTAAATATCATCATCTCCTAAAATAAATTGGTCACATAAGCTACCGTTACGATTTTATAGCAAAAACAATTTTATCTACACAGAAAAAATTATCAATAGTTTTTTATCAACTAACAAAATTGTTAAAAAAAGTATTTTAATTTAATTAATGTGATAATTGAATCAATTATTTTTTCTTGTTGAATGAAAGTTCCAAATATAATTATGGTTTAATTTACGTTTTAGTTGTTTTGAAATAAATTTTTAATTAAAATATTAATTAGATAAAAAAAAATCTTAATTGATTTTTTCGTTTAAAATAAAATAATTTAATATATAAATTATATATTATATAAATAATTAAGGTCTTATTTATTATATAAAAAAAAATAATTTAAACTTGTAGAATTGTTGTTGAGAATTGTCCAAACCTGAGCTATATTTAATTAAATCAATAAAAACATTGTTTTAAACGGCTAAGTTTCTTGATAATTTTTTTTAATTAAAATTAAAAATGTCATTTATTGAAAAAAAAAAATATTCAAAAATTTAAATTTTTAAAATTTTAGTAATCTATCAGGCCTGTTCTGCGCATGACCCTTTTTAAATCGCACGTGTGATGTTTTGGTGTTCCGTTTTTGTGTATTTTCCTGTGATCTGCAATTGCCGAAAGCACACTATGAAACACAAAAACGGCATGACTTTCAAATTCCAACAAAATCACACTTGTGTTTTTGAAAGCACGTGATTTGAAATCATGTGATTTTAGAACAGGTTTAAGGTGCAAAATTAGCAAATTGTTTGCTTGATTCTATGAATGTGGTATGAATTTGATGATTAGAGAAAATTATTAATTTTTTCTGTGTTAAGCTACAACCTTCATGCAACATTTTTATGAAATAAAAACAAACCTTCTCCTGTAAAATTTTGTTTTTGTCACTTCAGCTTTTTTTTTGCGGTAATGACTCGATACGTAATATCTTATGATTGGAGTACAACTGGCGAAGTAGTGTAGAAAAAACTAAAAGATCAGTGTCCAGAGGCGAGGAAAAATAAAACAAAAAATATTTCAGGCATTGTTTTTAAATAATCTTTAACCCTTTACCAGTTCAACTTAATTTTTAAAACCTCCCTAATCCTCATATTTTCTTTTCCCTTTTAAATAAAAAATATTGTCTTGAATTTTTTTCAAAATACATTCTTTTCACAAAATAATGTATAGTAATTTAAAAAAAAAAAAATATCAAAAATAAAGGGCTTCCCTGAATTAATCCTAAGTTTACCTATGTTTCAACCCACTGTGAGTCGGCTATTGCATACCAGGGATGGAAAAGCAAATCTTTAAAATGGTACTGAATTCCTACAAAAAGAGTATTTTTTTTGGGTGTGGTGGGGCGGTAGGAAATAAGAGTATCGGTACAAATTTAGCATATAATTTTTAACTTCCATAATTTTTTTTTGTAAATAAATTCTAAAAAGCTGAACCCTTTAACACTGGTAATTCTACGTTCACACTTGTGTATTTAAACGCGTTTAAGCAAAATGTTGATTAAGTTAATCAAAGCCGTTTACATAACATTTGAGATGATTAAGAAACAAAAAAACACAAATAACAAATTTATATTTCTTTAATGTATTAAAAATGGATAAAAATCCTTTAAAGGGTTATCAGAAAATTATTTTAATCATTTTAATGATGAAATTGTGAAAATGTATGAATTATTTAAGGAAAAAATAAAAACATTAAGCAGAAATCGTGGCCGGTTGTACAGTTCATGTTGGCCGATTCAACATTATACTCAGTTTGAGGTATGTTTAGAGGATTCTATGTGATTAATGAAGTGATTTAGTTATAATCATGTCAATTTGAATTGATTAACAAATCACCTCAATTTTGATGTGATTAGAGCTTAATCACGTTCGAAATGCTTAAATGCGTTTAAGAACGCAAGTGTGAACATAGTATAAATTAAATTAAACACGATGGTCTCGTTTAGGTTAAACCTTATTGCCCCCCATTTTTTTTAGCATTTTAATAACTTGAAACTGTTCAGACATACAGGCCTGTTCTAAAAATAACGTGATTTCAAGTCACGTGCTTTTAAAATCCCAATTGTGAATTTGTAATGTTTTGAAAGTCACACGGTTTATGTGTTTATTGGCATGCTTGCGGGAAAAATTCGTAATTAAAATAAAGAAAATTGTTTATGATAAGTATGCAATTGAAATATTCTTAAAATATTCCTGAGATACCTGAATTAATTAAAGATTTTTTAAGACTACATTATGTAAAACATCCTCGTGCAAAAATTTCTAATTAAGTTAAAAGACAAACTTACTAAACCAGTAGCCATGTTTTGTAACTTTAGTGAGAACTTCTTGCATCGAAAAGATGTAAAACAAAATATTCCATCGTTTCTCGAAAAGTGAGAAAATAGTGTGCTGACATGTCGAAAACTACGAAAAGAGATTACGTCGTCACGTTTTAAATGTCATTATATTGCACTCGAAGCCGATGCGACATTGCAGACGTTGAGAACGCCAGTCACACATATCGTTAACGGCGACTTAAGTTTACAAAAATTAAATATTATTTAATGGCGGCGGCGAAAATACAACCGTCGGCTATACCAAATGATGTAAAGTGCGACTTTAATGTTTTTTGTTTGCAAACGAGCTTTAAAAACATTCGTATTATTTTATAAAAATGTAAAAGCAAAATAAAAAAACAATGAAAAAATGTGCCAAGAACAAAATATTATTATTCTTATTCGTGAGTTTATTTGACAGTTCAAAACGGGAAATTTTCTAACAAAAATTTTACAGACACACTTTTTCTGTTAATTGCGGAGTAATTTCCTTACGTGACAGCTAATGCTCACCAAAAAAAAGTAACAGGCACAGTTTAGTGAGAAAAACAGATATTTGTTTCAATATACGGCATTTTTGTTTCATTTCACACATTGCAATCGAAAAGTTTCTCTACGCGAGAGTTACAGAACATGGGCACAGTACGATAGCACTGAATTTTTTATCCCTGATGTACACTTGTATTCTCTAGTTCCTTTCTTTCATACTTAAATTTAACCTATTTTCGCTCTGCTCTTGCTTTGTCGGTATTTTATCAACGCAACTTTTTTACTGCATACAAAACAATTGTAAAGGTTCAGTTAGCGGGGAGTTACAGTAACAGTAACGTAAAACCGTAAGACCAATCTATTTCTTACAGATTGAGACGTAACAACTTACTGCCTACTGCTTTACATACAATAAAATGAATTAGCTGATTTGCAACGCTACTGTTACTCCCGGTTAACTGAGCCTTAAAGATCTTAGATTGTGTGATTTGCCCGCTACTGATAAAAATATGTCCATACGAGATTTTTTAAATATTTTCTTTATGTTTTCTCTTTTTTTTTCCTAATGTATGTTGAAATTTTAAACTTTAATGCCTGAATTCATAAAAATATATTAAATTTAATAAAGATTTACAAATTAAATTTTGTACGAAAATTTTCCTTAATAAACATTGTTAAATTTAACAATCGTTTATGAATACAGGGGTTATGGGTTGTTTTTTAATGTAAGTGTGTTTTTGTTTTTGAATTGTTACTTTGTTTGCACATTTAAGACCGTTTAGGTATTTGAAAAGAAAAAAAAAAAGGATTTCAACACGCTTTAAGTTGCAATATCCCAAACACACAAAATGGCATTTATAAAATAATATGACTTTGGGGTAAAATAATTTTGAAGTTGCTTAAAATACTTAAAAAAAGAAAAAAAAACAAACATATTTACTATTGTAAATATATGCACAATACAAGCCTTCTATGTACAGTGGCTCTCATAACTTTGCAAAGTAAGTGTATGAGGCATTAGTCGACGCTTTCTCGTTATATGCTCCAACGCTTTTAACTTGCTAAAAATAGCTGCTACGGTTCAGAAGTGGTGGTTTTTTGATACGGAAGCCATAGATGGACCAAGCCAGTCAAAAAAGTTTAATGAGGACTAATTGGAGGCAATACTTCCTGAGAATTGCTAACAAACTTAAAAAAATACTTGCTAATATATTGGAAGCCACTTAGGCAGCGAGTTAAAAAAGCTTGCACGCTAGAAATCGAATACCAGTAACACAAGTTGAAGCCAAGAGACGTTGAAAGACTATTTAGCACGTTCAAAAAACAGCATAAACGAAAAAAATCATTTTGTTGATAAAAAACAGATTATTTACAAGAACCTGAAGCTTTAAAAATCCCGTGTGAAGCCCGGCCAACCCTCCGAAGCAGCGGCTCTGTATTTGGTTGAACCAGAAAGGTACAAATAATTTACTTAGAGCTCTTGGAATTGGGTCAGACGATGACAAGGCCCCCCTCTAACAAGAACTACTGATTGGTCCCGACAGAAATTCCCGGGAATTGGGAAGTGCAAAATCACTTTATTTCCCGGGAATTTTTTCCCGAGGCTTCCCGGGAACGAAACCCTATTTCAAAGTGAAAGTGTTCCAAAATTTTTTGATTAATATGGTTAATTAAAATTCAAGAGGACCTTTAAAGTTTACAAGGTTTTTTGAGGCACCTGTTAGGACTTTTCGTATAAACTACAGTTAAACTCAGAAGTAGTGTTGCCAATTAAGCCTTTTTTTTTATCTCGTTTAGCTACACCCAGAAAAAATGATTGTAAAATCAATTAAAACAAGATTAATTTAACATTTTTTAACAATGATTTTGCTTCATTAGCGTTTCCTGTTAATTTGACATGATTTTACAAAAAAAAAACTATAATTTTTTTTGAATTAAAACAAATGAAAACGATGTTAAATTAACATTTTTTTCCAGTAAATTTTTTAGTGATAATCCTGTAAAAATTTTATTTAAGGACTTTTAAAATAACAGTACAAAATGTAAAAATAGCATGAATTTCATGTTTAATCAACACGAACTTACCTTAAAATTTAAACTATTAAATCATTAAGAATTAAAATGATGGCCACATTGAAATAACATGAAACCCTGATGAATTAACATGAAATTTCATGTTAATTTGAAATGAGTTGTGTATTAAAATATCGTTAAAGCTTGTTAGTTCAGTAAAAAAGCAATCTATGGTGTATTTTTTATTATATTTATTTGTTTATACATACACAGAAAAAAATATCTCAAGAACATTTTTAACAACACGGTTTGTTAAAAATATAATTTTAGGCCAACAAACTTTTTCTTTGATTTAATTAAAATTTTCACTTTGCAAAAAAGCACTAAATAAAACTTTTTTAATAATGAAATAATTAAATATTTCTTCAAAATCAATTCTAAAAACTATTTGAATCAAAGTAAATAAAGTATTTTTACAACTCTTTGCCATTTGTAATTCTCATTCGCCTTACAGTTTTATTTGTAAAATATATTTAGTTTTGCCAAAGTCTGGCCCAAGCAACCAGCGAAATGCGCATATATTTATAATACATTTTAGTGTATTTTTCTAAAAATAAAAATTTAGAATTTAGCAACAACTTATTGACTCAATAAACTTGGTTGTTGACTTAAAATTCAATAACTATGCCTACCAACTTTTTTTTATCAATACCGCAAAAATCGTCATCGCAGAAAATTAAATTTTTTTTTATCAAATATGCGACTTTCGTGGTCAAATATGAAAATATTTTTTTTCTGTGTATATAAGAATAACATCAATTTAATAAAGTTTAAAACAAATATTTTTTTAACATAATTTACCATTATTAATTGGGGGAAAGATGTTAAGGTGGACTTGAAAATTCAAGGAATTCTTTTAAAATTTTTTCATCCTTTAACTTGTCTACTACAGATGATTGGAAATTGTCATCAAAGTGTACTCGTCCCAAAGTTTAACAGTAGGATTCGCTTTTAAAATAGTATTCCTGAAAGATTATAATATTTAAATAAATAAATTACTAAATCATCTACACAGAAAGAAATTTTGCACCAGTTAAAGCATCAATCAAAAATAAAATCAGTTTTAATTAAAAACTTAATCAAGTGTATTAGACGTTTAATTGACAATATTAATTTGCACCAGCAAACAATTGAACGTTTAGTTCAGTTGATTTAATAAATTTTAATTTCAATTCAATTTTACATCGCTATTAGAAATGTCTTTGTTGTGCTTAGAGTAGATTGATTTTGCAACCAAGAGACTACTTTGTTGGCAATTGCTTCAGACAAGGTATCGTTATACAGTTGTATAATTATGGAAAAGTTAGCCAAAAATAGACAACAACATTATTTAAAATTCTGTCTTTACCTCACTTTTTCTCCAAATAAATATTTTTTCTCGGAAATAAGCACGAGGCCCAATGGCTGCTATAGCCTATAGCTTTCTTAATATCCCCTTTTGATACATATTTTAGGATTTCAAATGTAATTTCAGCTCCTTAGCAATTATTTAGTTTTTGTTAGGAAAATAAATAAAGAGATGCTAGGGAGATCGATTATTCGACTTTTTTTTAAAAACCGGTTTTCGAATATTCCAAATAGTTGCTATTTAAAAAAACCCGGTTTTCGGTTAAGCATTTTAAAAATAACCGGTTTTAGTTCGAATACATAAAAATACAAAAGTCCAAATTAGTTTTTGCAATAAAAAGTTAAGTTAAATAAAAAAAAAAAAAAATTCACGAAACTAAGGAACCAACAAAATTCATAGATTTGACGATGAAATCCAAAAAAAAGCGTGACCAGTAAATTTATCAAACTTAAGCTTAATTTTTAACAATTTCTATTTATATACTACTTTATGACAATTGAATAATGTAATTTGGAAACTGTTAATTAATGTTTGCTCTAGCCAAACGTTTTACAAGAGCAAAACATTTCTTTAAAAAAACTAGTGGTTACGTTTAGGAGATCAAATATTTAATAGGTGTGGGCATAGCTTTAGAATTTAATAATTTTATTATATGAGATATTTATTTTAAATCAGCTTTAATTTGTTGATGGTAAAACATTTTTATATGAATCAGTAGACCTCAACAATTTTATTGAAAAGTTGCAAACTAAACCTCTTAGCCAGGATTATATATTTCAAATTATTTTGGTTCAGCATTATAGAAACGAATAGTAATATGAACATGCCTTTGTATGAAATATCTGTCAATTCGTCGATTACAATTTAAAACCTTCCATTACATTGTTTGATTCCTTAAATTTTTGTTTTAAATTCTTGGTGATCTAAAATATTAAACTCATCGTTGATTCCGCCGGTATGTTGTAGTTTAAATCATGAAGATATGCCAAACCCCACTTAAGAGTGTTTAGTGCCTAAACGGGAATTCCGTCCTCGGCAACACAACAGGCTTATATTCCACCCAATTATCCTTTTTTGGCAGCATATTTAAGTAAAGTATTTTTTGCAGTCTCTCAAAAACTACTTGAAACAGAGTAAAATTTAGCTTGAAGTATATTAATGTCAAGCTTGTGAACTAATTAAAGGTGGTAAATAAGTCGTGACGTTGAAGAACCTTTGCAACTTATCCTTTTAGGGCCCTTTAAACACCTTTGCTTTTTTAAATCAGTTCAAAATATCACCAGAGATGGGCAAAAGTAAAATAACCTGTTAAAACCGGTCGAGTACTAACCGCTCGATCTCCCTAATTGATTGAGGCTTTACTTTAATTATGCCCGTAGTTTCTTCAAAAAGATATCTAGTCGTGTTTATACCTAACATGTATCTTTACCGATCCGGTACCACTTTTTTGGTAATTTAACCGTTAATTTTACCTACGTGAATTGACAATCGAAATCGAAATTGAATTTCTGTCTACGTCGCTCTCGAAATTAATAGTTACTTCTAGAGACCCAAGGTTTTGAACTAAACTATCTAAATTCATATTATTGTTGTAACCCGTAGTCATTATTATATTTTTTAGAATAAAATTTAATCAATTTGTTAACCACACAATAAAATGCGCAATAAAAATTTTTGTTTTTGCTTATCCTAAAACAGGAGGTCTTTTTTGGAATTTTTTTTTTCATTTTTCATGTTATTTTTAGTGCCGGTTCACACACGTCAAGTTTGACTCGTCAAGTCTTGAGTTTTAAGGAAAGAGGGCGCAAAATGGCATTCTGTTTTCCCTTCTCTCCGAAAAACTTAAAACTGAACGGTTCAAAATGAGTTAGTCTGCAATTGAGAAATGTCAAATGAAATGCAGAATAAAACTTGACGTTTAGGAGTGGTTCACATTCAACATCGGCCCATAAATTGTGTTTTATGACTCTCTACTAAATATTTTTTGTAAGCAAGAGTACTGGTTAGAGTGATCGTCTCGGGTTTTAAACCTGGTTTTTACGAAATACGGATGTCGGTTTTTTTTCTCAAAATGTTGATTTTTTGAACAGCCGGCTTTCTTAAAAAAAAACAAATTTTCGGAATTTGCTTTTGTCTTAAATATAATTTTTTATGCGAACGTTAACGTTCGAAATCGACGAACAGGCGAAATATAAAATCTCCCGAAAGTATTTAAAATAATATCATACATTCAGACAAATGCAAAAACAGTTACCGGGTTTAAAAAAGTTTAAAATACTCGAACTATTCGAAACCCGGTTTCTGGCAAATATCGAATAATCGATAACCCTTGTAGTGGTGCTATATTTTTCTCCTGCTTCTTAAATACTTTTTTCCTTTCTTGCTTTTCCAAAAGGAAGGAGTGAGAATATAAAAGTTCATTTAAAATGCTAATTGATTACTTAAGACCATGGTCGGGCATAACTTTATTCTTGAAATACGCTTCAGTTACACTCTGCTCAAAACACTCAAACACACACACATGCAAATACTATAAATAAAATACAGAAAAAGATGATTAGAAGGATACAAAAAACTCCATGGATATAATTAAATAATAACAAAATGTCAGCAGTTTTCACTTCAACAAGGAAAGTCAACAGTCGAAAATTAATGGAAAAAAATAACAAATGTCTAAATTAATTAAAGCACACACACCCACACATACACATGCACTAACAATTATTTGCACTTATACATGTAAACAACTGTTTCCCAATTTTCTCATTTAGGCTGGTAGAGAGTTAACACGCTTTTCTAAAAGAGTATGGTGCTCGGAGTTGGTTTGAAAATTAACTGAAAATTTTATTCAAGAGTTTCTTTTAAGTGAAATAAAACTTTCATGTTACAAAAACCCAATTGCGAAAAATTCTACTATAAAAAATTTCGAGCGAGCTCAGCTACACAACTGCCGGTTGGTTGTTAATGCTATAATTTTATAAATGCGACATTTATAAAAACTATAGCAAATACAACCAATATGACACACTTTGTGAATTCCTATATTTGTATTGGATTCAAACAGATTTCGAACATTAAAATCTTTACTAAAATCGTAGAAAATTTGTATTTTCTAGCCAAAACTAAACATTTAGTTTGCTTAACTTTTAAATTCTGCCACTTGTTTTTGTTTTATTAAACTTATTCATGCAGAGGTGGGTGACGAAACGTCGCACAGTGGCGCCATTTGAGTTTTTTCGTTGCAAAAATCATATCTTTTGAACCGAATAAGATAATTGAACAGTTTAAACAGCATATGATAGACAACTGTTCGTCCTATGAAATGAGCGTTTGGAAAGGGTGCTACACTTTGTAGGGGCCTACTTATGGGTTATCAAAGTTAAAATTAGTAGAAAAATCAATTTTATGGTAACTAAAAAAAATTATTTTTACATTTTTAGATTGTTTTTATTTTTATTCTTTAGGGTTTTATGTTTTAAATTATTACCCAACAAATTAAAAAAAAAATTATTTTTTTTTTAAATTTATTTTTTCAATTTTCTGTAAAATATTCATCACTATTCGTAAGAGAAGGTATATCTAAAAGACTAACCATTTCTAAACTATAATTATTTTCAAACTCTATTCGTGACTTCACGTGCCGCAGGGAAGAAATAAGTGGATCGGAAGATGCTGCCAACATGTTGAAGAGGTCCTCATTTTGCCTTACCCTTGATGCTTTGAATGTGTTCTGCAATCTATATTTTTTATAAAATTTGTTAAGAGACTCCTGTGCTTCTTCAGAAAGCTCTCCAATTGGCAAAGACTGGTACTCAATTATATCTTTGCCATGCGCCAATATTTTATGGACGGCCGGGGTCAACTTCTTCTGTGGATACATTTCTGCTAAAAGTGATGCAGTTTTCGACGCATATTCTCCATATTTTGTAGAATTGACATTTTCTTTGCAGTTTAAAACATCCAAGATCGTTCTTAATCTCTTCACGATTTGATTGTGATTCTAGTTACTGCCTCATCATTTTCAAAAAATCTCCTAGAAGTGTTTCCATCGTTTGAGTTACCGTATCCGTGCTTGGGACAGTCTACTTTTAGTCCAACTTGTTTAAAAAAGGCATCCTGTATTTGCTTCTTTCTGATCTTTTCCTTATCCTTTATTGATGTATTTTCATCGAAGTTTTCCTCCTCTTGTGGTAGGGTATACGCCAGTTTAAGCAAGAATTCCATACACCTTATCCTTGCGTGCAATGGTGACATTCCATATTCGTAATTATCCTCATTTGTAGAATCGTTTAAATACGTACCTTAATTTCAATGAGTAGTTTTTTTCAAACTATTAGAACAAACTACTGTCAGTCAAAACATATAAGGGATGGACGCCATACAATTTCTGCAACCATGTCTTTTTAACCTTTTTAACCTCTAGAACCTTTTGAATTATGTAAAGAAATAATCAAAGAACAGGTTTTGCAAATATGGCAATTATAAAAAAATATATATTTTTTTTATTTTCCGTCAAAGTTAAAAAATAGTGAAAAAACGGATAGTTTTTAAATAGTGATTTACCAGGAGAAACACAAAGCAAACAGTTAATTTTTTTTTTAATTATACATTTAATAAATACATCAATCAATACAAACAAAAAATAAGGCGATTCGTTTTCTATTTTTCGTGATATTACACCTGAAATCGCAACAAATTGACTAAAAATGTTGTGTTTTTTGAAAACCAAAAGCCGGTCAACTTTGAACGGTTATATCTTCTAAACTAAAAATGTGCTATTATTAAGAGTGGCATATTTGAAATCGTTGAAAAGTTTCATATAACATGGGTTTATTCACAACTTCGTCGGCGCTCATGAAAATTTTGATTTTTGCAACCTCGTTTGCTCTACGGGCGCCACTGTGCGTCGGTAGATCTGCTCTGCTGCTGTCCCACCTTCGGGACTTCTAGGCGGAAATTTTTCCGGGGCCAATAGTGGGGACAACTGATATTTATGATCTTTCACCGGGCAGGATAATGGGCTTTATACGCAGCCTCAACCTGACATGGTGAGACACATGGGCTGAACAAACGATCCTCTGGGTCGGGGTGCTTATTGCCTTCCACGTACTTACAGACATACAATATATATTCACTATAGTCAAACTCACGTTTAAAACTTTTGTTTTATTAAAGAAACAAACAGCAAACAAACACCATTTGCCAGAAAATAAAAATGGCAGGAAAAAAGCAGGCTACACATTTTATTCAGGCACAATACAAAAAAAAACAATGGTCGTGCAATATACCCTGCAAATAATAGGACTAATCCACACACTCGTGTTAAATGTATACCCACAAGGGACTGGGATAGTCCAAAAGTAGCCCAAACGTATGGAAAAACATGGTCTTTTTAACATTACGATGTGCTAGGGCAGGACCATATAACCCACGTTACTACTCCATAGTATGCTTAAGAGGATTAGTTTTGAAGTCGTTTAAAAACAAAAACATATCGTTAAAAAACCAAGACATGTCGTCTCACTACAAACACTTTTTCACAATGACATGGTCCATGATTGCATTACATTGGACCAGTCCATGGAGTAGTTAATTTCATCAAAATGGATCAGGTAGTCCAATATTGTTTGCAGGGTCCATACATACATATACATAAATCAAATTTAAATGTGTGAGTGTGCGAACTTAAAAGTTGACAAACTTTACGGAATTCATATGCCCAGGCACACTCGCACGCACTTCCACAAACAGCAGCAACAACAACATAACTGAACATGTGTTCAAGGTTAAAAAAACTGTTATCATGCTGTACAAAAGGCTTAAAAGTGTTTTTGGCAAAAAAAAAAAAAAATAAAGGAAAAATATCAATAAAATCAAAAAGGATTTAGTGAAGCCCGCTCCATCTTTTTTTTTTATAAATGTTTTTGCCATTCGGTACTTAAAATGAAAATCACATACACACGCATACATTTTTATAAACTTCTATAAATATCTAAATGTGTGTTAAGGACTTCAAACATTATCCTATCACAATGTTACTCCATACACACATAAAGAATTGATTGGTTTATATGCGAACTTCATGGGTATTTGGAGTGAGTAAGTGGGTGTGCGTTTGTTTGTTTGTGGTTTGTAGCGAGTGGGAGTTGCAGTCATAATTTATTTATTTACTTAAATGCCTCTGCCAGGAAACATAGAAAAATACAAATGTAATCGAGTAAATGGTTTGAGGTTCGAAAATATTTTGGTGGAAGGGGAGAAATCACTCAACCTTTTCAAGCCCTTGCAAAAGATCGACAAACATTTTCCCACAGGGGGTTTTCTTGCTGGTATTTTTAAGTTTTTTTTCCTCCCACTTTTTCGTTCTACATTGTTTGGGCATATTTGGTTAATGTAAAAATATTTCAATAATTTACATTCTCAACCAAATTGTTTGAAATTTCTGTGAGAAAAAAATTTTTCCTTTGGATCTGCTAACGAGGATAAACTTTTGGCAGTGTGTAAATTATTTTTTTTTTCCGTTTTGCATTTTGAATAGGAATAGAAAAGTGTCAATTAGCCATAAGTTCCTAGTAATCAGGTTAGAATTGTTTAAACTTTTTTGTTGGCATATGCTAATTTTTGTCCTGTTAAGAAAAATATGTTATCACATTTTGTTAGTGATGATATTAAATTTAAATGCTTGTGCAGTAAGTTGGAATCAACAGACCAAGGTTAGGCAAGGTTAGGTTCTATTGGCAGCCGTGATCAAGCACTGCTCACGTGGGTCCATTAATTTGTTCCCGTTGTGTTACCATGTCACACCGTCTCCCATGGGTCCTATGTTATCTGGCTGCTAGTATTCCCATGAAGTCATCCGGTCGATTCAATAAAGGAGTGGATCCTGTTTACATCAACATAAGAGAGACAAGCTCTTCGACCAAACATTTCGAGTCTTAAATTTTCGAATGCCGGGCAATTACAGAGAAGATGTTCCGTTGACTCTTCCTCCTCCTCGTCGCCGCAACTTCTATACAAGTCATTATAAGGGAGCCCCAGCCTCTGGGCGTGCCTCCCAATGGGTCAGTTATAACCGCAATTAGGTTTCTTAGATGATGTCTGGGCAGCTGTAATGCCCGCCGTGTCCTTTTTTCATCTATGATGTGCCAGATTTCCCTGGTTTCCCCACAGGTAGTTTCATCGTGCCACCTCTTACTGGCAACAAGATGAAACTTCTGCGCTATAAGTTGCTTGCTCCTTGGCAGTGAAGCACCTACATTATATGTTGAACCGTCTCTATTTAAGGTGGTGCCTGCATACGCCAACGAATCCGCCATGCAGTTCCCCTGTATGTCCCCGTAAGGGTGACCAGTGAATGTCTCGCTATTTCCTCCGGAGACATCCGGCATTCTCGGAAAACTCTCGATGTGATGAACACATTCTCCAGGGATCTTATGGCCACCTTGCTATAGGTAATAATATTAATATCCCTTCCAGATATTTCACCGTACCGGATGCGTCTCGCGGCTGTGTGGATGGCCATTATCTCGGCCTAGATGACACTGCAGTGAATCAACAGGCCAAAAATTGTTTAAAGTTTTTTTTTTAAATTTCGAGCTTATCCTCAAAAAATTAACTGTTAGGCGCTGAGAAAAGGAGGCCGGTACAAATGCGATCGCTTAATATTTCCCTTCCCAAAGCCATTGAGGCACCTGTTGTGGCTCCATCATGTTAAAACGACAATATTAAATGGTTTTCCAAAGCACATCTATCAAAATTGTTTTATATTGTCCGTTATGCACTACCGCACAGTTAGGTCAATCGCAAAACAAGTGGTAATAAATCTGAAAAATTTATGAATGAGTCGTAGATGATTAAATACGCCCTTGTGCTGTTTTCACAACACAAGTGATTGAACGAACAGTAAAATTTATATGAAAAACCCAAAAAAAAAAAAAATCTGCAGGCTTTTTTTTTTTTAAATTTACTACACGTTCAATCACTTGTGTAGTGAAAACAGCACATTAAATCAAACAAAAGTTTGGGAGCACCCTGTTAGAATAATTTAGTTATTTAGAAAAACGGTTAAGAAATTCCAGTTTATTTCGCTAAGGCCCAAATTTCCAGTTATTATTTAGCTCAAAACTACAGTTTAACGAATAAAATATTATTTCCAGCTTTTTCTTAACCATTAGAAAAACCCTCAAATGTTATCGGTTAACTACTTTTATTTTTTAATTATTTATTATTTTAATAGAGTTATCATTATAAATATGATACTTAAGATAAGCAATAGTTATCATTTTAGTTTACTTATAATTAACTAATGACTGTACATTTGAGCCTAAGTTATCTTTTATAATTTTAATAATAATTAATATTGCAGCTTGAATTTTTTTAACCGTTTTTTAACTTGACGTTTAACTTCACGTTTTGTTTTTAGCAATTAACGGGTGGTTACATTTAAATCAAAATGCATTTCGTGCATTTCATATTTAGTGACGATGCATAGTTTCACCTCAGTGGATTCGTCAATAAGCAGAATTGCCGCATTTGGGCGAATGATAATCCAAGAGCGATTGTCGAAAAACCACTGCACCCACAAAGAGTGACTGTTTAGTGCGGTTTATGGGTTGGCGGCACCATCGGGCCATATTTTTTCCAAAATGTGCCCGGTCAAGCAGTTACGGTGAACGGTGTTCGCTATCGTAAGATGATAACGAACTTTTTATGGCCCGAATTGGAAGATGTGGATGCAGGCGATATGTGGATTTAACAGGACGGTGCCACTTGCCACACAGCTAATGAAACAATTGCTCTTTTGCACGACAAGTTCCATGGCCGTGTTATCTCACGTGGTGGCAATGTCAATTGGCCGCCAATATCATGTGATTTTACACCGTTGGACTTCTTTCTTTGGGGTTATTTGAGAGAAAAGGTGTACGTCGATAAGCCAAAAACAATTAAAGAGCTAAAAAATGAGAAAATTCGGCACATTAACGAAATAGAACCTCTATTATGCCTCAGCGCCGTCGAAAATTTGCACCATCGGATGGTGGTGTGCCGCCGCCATTTGGCAGATATTTTGTTGTATACATAACTGAACCATACCAATATTATCATAATCACAATAAATGAAAATAATTTCCTAAATAATTTGTGTTTCTTTCAAAATCAACATCGGCCTTTAAAATTTAACTGCCCTTTATATTCTGTAATGAAGGTTATCTTATTTTTTTTTATAAATTCAGAAATGAAACGTAAAAAGTTTGTTCCAGTATATATATTTGACTATTGATTGCAAGCCTTCGTTAACGGCTACAGAGTCACTGTAGGACCAACCCCCCATTAATTTTTCCTACCCTAAAATTTTCTCGAACGTTCCTACCCCCTATTTTCATTCCTGAAAGGCGCTCCGAAACAAAGTTTATGAAATTTATGAAAATAGAAACTGGGAATTATTTCCTTCTGAAGGTTACTTTATATTATATTCAACATTTTTAATTTTTATTTTTTATAATAAAAAATGTTGAAATTTTTAATAAAAAAAAAATTGGCCTACAGCTTCTACGAGACCCCAATGACTTGAATGACTGAACACACCTAATTTTTCATTCCCAACATTTGTTTCTAACGTATCTACCCGATATAACTATTTCATAAAGGGGGCTGCCATACCTACCAGTAGTAGGCGATACAGATTTATTGTAACTTTTTTTGAAATTGACCCTACTGTGCACCGTTGATAGAGATTGAAACACCCGAGCACATTGGCAAAAATAACACATGTTATTACAACAGTGGCGATTTCTCGATTATTTCATAACCGATTTAAAAGTTAAAAGGTGCTTCGACAAAACAAAATTCAATCTATTCGTACCCAAATCAATCCGAAGCGGTATAAATAGTACGGTGAGTACGAATTTTCTTGAGTCAAGTGCAGAAAGATTGATTCAAGTATGGATTTTCAATCGCAAAGTACTTCAATTATCCATTTTCAAATCCGCTTTCGTACTTGAAATAATCCGAAAATGAGATTGATTTAATTAAAACTAAGGTTGAATCAATCTCAAAATGTGCTTGATTCAAGTATTATTTTTTAGTTGATTTTATCCCGAATTAGAAAGAAAAGAAAAATTATTGACTTACTTACTCGTCTTACACCTTACAGAATGAGAAAACAACAACATAATGCCCGATATAGTTTCTACTTTAGAAATCTTATGTACATTTTTAACCAAAAATATTAACTAAATGAGAAGCAAGAGTTCAAATTTACTTTTTTACCCATCGTGGTACACATGAGTCTGGCCAGACCTTTTTTTAATGTTTATAGAAAATCTAATAATGCGTAAGCCGGAGGGTTAAACACAACGGAAAGTTTAATCTTTTTTTTTACTTAATTTAAGAATTTTGTACTTATTTCAAGAAATTGCGGGATTGATTTTCGAAAATAATCCCATTTAGGATTATTTTGAGTACGTTTTATTGTTATTCGTACTTGAAATTTTGAGTCGCACTTAAAGTAATCATACAAAACTTGATTTATACCGAGTGTTTTTCTTTCTGTGTATGTATGTATTTTGTGTACGTACATACAAAGTTTTCAAACAAAAGGTACCATACCATAACAACAAATCAAAGAAACTTTACACATAAATGGCTATAATTTAGTATTTCAATAAAGTTTATATAACATGTTTAATAAAAAATTCTTCTTAAGCTTCTGAAGATATCATTATAATATTTGTCTGTGGTCGCAACCCATAACAGCCTAACTCGAGTTAGGACACAATTGAGTTATTAGTACCATCCCTGTAGGAAATGTCACTAGTGAATCAATACTGATTCACTACTGCCACAGTCACCAGTACTAGTGATTTAGTATACCCCAGTCAATGTTATTTACTTTAGATATTTAACATGTGCCTGTCATTGAAAATGTACTAATGACATTGGTACTATTGAATAGGCAGTTCTTTTGGGACCATATGTAGACATTGCAACCAGAGAATCACTAGTACATTTTTAAAATCTAGTCTCCACTTTTGATACTTTTTTAAAGTAGATGTCGAAATGAAAATTGTTTTTTTTTTTACATTTAATTATATTCTTCTAAAATCTTGTAAATTTTATCAAAGTTTTTCTTGGGATTCAAAAATTAATTAAGAAGGTTTCTTTCAAATGTACTAACTTCCCATTTCATACTATTGAAAAACTGAAATTTATTGTTGAAGTGTTATGCTATTCCTATGCGCATTTCACTGGCTGCTTAGGCCAGATCGTCAGGAAACTTCATCCAAAGATTTTAGAAATTTTAATTATAAAGCGTGATCCATTTCGAGGTTCCCTACTTTTTTAAAGTAAAAATCACAGAAAATTCAAATTTAATGGGGAATGTTTATTATCATTTGAAAGAACATTTTTTGGCATTTAGTTTTTGAAGATTATGTCTATCAAATGTTGGCCGTTGCTACTTCGCAGATGGTCCATCCGTCGAGTCCAATTTTCGATGACTCGTTCGAGCATTTCGACTGGTAACTGGCGAATTACACGCGTTATGTTTTCCTCCAAGACCTGAATCGAAGCGGTTTTGTCCGCATTAACTTTAGACTTTACATATCCCTACACGAAAAAGTCTAACGGTGTGATATCACACGATCTTGGTGGCCAATCGACCGGCCCAAAACGTGAAATTATGTGCTCACCGAAGTGTTCTCTCAATAAATCCATTCATTGATGCGATGTGTGGAAAGTGGCGCCGTCTTGCTGAAACCAAATGTCGCCGAAATCACGAGCTTAAATTTCAGGCATCAAATAGTCGGTTATCATGGCACGATAACGGTCGCAATTGACGGTTACGTTCGCACCGGCATCATTTTTAAAGTAATATGGTCCGATGTTTCCACTGCCCCACAAACCACACCAAACCGTTGTTTTTTCTGGATGAAGTGGCAGTTCTTGATTCTCTTCAGGTTGCTCTTCGTCCAAAATGCGGCAATTTTGTTTGTTTACATACCCATTGAGCCAGAAATGGGCCTCATTGCTGAACAAAATTTGCCTCGACAGCGTCGGTTCTTCTTGGAACTTTTCAAGAGCCCACAGAGCGAAGCGGTGTCGCTGGGGAAGGTCGAGTCTTTCCATTTTTAAATGCCCAAACAATTCTAAACAAAAATAACATGACAGCATGACTCGACTCACACGTGATCTGTCAAAAAAGGCTATTGAAAAAAGTATCTCTACTTGAAAAAAGTTAAAATTCGAATTCATAACACTTCGTTGACAATGTCGCCAAAAAGTTACCAGAATAGTTGACAAAACTGGTGACACTGGAGACACTTGCACCCAGGTTTCCTTTCTATTTGCTATACATTTTTTATTTATGTGTCTGCAATAGGAAGGCAAGACCCCTTGCAGACTCGGCAAGTTAGTTTCACCACTCTTTTGCCTGGCATTCTTATTACATGGCTTTACCATCGAATTCTCTGGGCCTTATGTATCTTACAACACTTTGCTGCTCATTCAGCATTTATAGTTCGCTGTTGTTCATGCTTTGAGTGTCCCTAGTTCGCATCCGTACGTTAAAATAGGCCTTATAAGAGATCACTAAAGTCTAACTTTATTCTGACGTGACAGAAGCTTGGATTCAAATAATTTTAAATGTAAAACCACGCTTTATTTAGTGCTTGTATTCGGCTTCAAATGATTGCGGTTCAAAGATAATTAATACAAGGGAGGATTGATTAGCTAAACATGAATTTAATGGAACACACTTATCACATTTTAAAACAATTTGATATGAAAGGTCTCTTAAAAGATTATATAGTTTCTAAAAAAGAAGTGATTTGTATGTGCATTGGACAAAAAAATTGTGGTAGGTTTTTTAAAAAGAGATTACTTGAATATTCTTAAATTTAAATAGCTGCAAAAATGCCAAAATGGTCACGCTGGTGTAAATTATATTTCACTTTTGTTGCATTCTGCCATTCCTTACAGACGAATTCTCAATTATAAGACACCAGCAGCATGTCCAATATGGTTTTCGAAGTCACAATAACTACTTTGAATGATTTGATGTATTAAACTTAATAGCTTAAACAAATAGAATTTGGGAATTATTGCTTCTTATTTTACTCTTTAAACGTGAAAAATCTAAATTTTTCTTCTTATTGTGTTAATTCATTCTTTACAAGAAACTTTTACAAACACTTGCGCATGCACGCATATTGGTTTTTAAAAGTTATCGCATTTTATATTCTGTAAAGTAATTAAATAGCGAACACTTTCGAAAATTTGGTTTTAAATTCTGTGGTGTAAGGTATCGTATGGTCGGGCTTGATCGACTTTACTTTTTTACTTGTTTTCTGTAATTTTCTTGTGTTTTCCGTGTTGTAATTAGTTAAAGTGCTGTAAAGTATTTAATACCGTAAAGAGAACAATTAATATTCATTTAACTTTACTGAAATTAAAAGATTAAACAATATCCGACTTTCTTTAATCATCATTTGCTATTTATGTGTTTGTGTGGTTCAATAAAAGGAGGAAGCCTAGAAAAGCTGGTGCATTGTTATAAGGCCTATCACTGCAATGTGAAATAAGGCTAAATGGCTTTATTTCTTTGTGAGATGTGAACATTATGGTGTTGTTGCTCATTGAAACATTTTTTGCATTATATAATTCCAGCCTCTTTGAAATGTGGCCCCAGGTAATATGGCCCCAAAAAGCAAATGAAAATAGACGCTTAATTTAGGGATAAGTATTTTTAATTATACAATTTAACACAATTGCTACCCAAAAATAATGAAAAACAAAGTACAGTCGGCCAAGCCCACTATATGATACCCTACACCACAGTATTTTAAAACACATTTACGAGAGTGCACCCTATTCGGGACCCATGAAGAATCATATCTTCTTATGTAGCCAAATAAATATGGATCCTTAACCAGCCAGCCAGACGGACATCGTTAGATCGACTCAGAAAATTATTGGTTTAAGGTGTTTCATACATCAGCACAAATGCATAATAATCCAGCGGTAAATATTGCCCCAAGTTGTAGGCCTTTTTGAAGGCCTCTATACTCCTTTCTAAAAGATTCGCTTCGTATGATATCATGCCTTCAGAAGTATGCCGTCTAGAAGGTATATATTTCTTTTTGAAAGACCTTCCAAAATATTCAGTACACATTCGCTACCCCCTTCTTTAAGAAGGGAGCAAGAAAGTTGTTCAGTTTAATTTTTAGGTGACCGTCCTTACTCCCTTCTCTGGGAAGGCAAAGAGGTTGTTTAATTTTTATATATTTTTTTTTTTGGTGATCCAGCATTCTTAAAACAATTGTATACATTTCTTTTTGCGCATGTTCTTGTTCTTATCGCGGTATTTAATTTTTTTGATGTCTCTAAAGGCCTCGTAATTCTTATGTAAACGTATACGTTGCGGATCACCTGTTCCGAATATTCCATCGGCGAACATGACCGAATTACACTAGTTTGAAATATTTTGAATGATGGCGGCCATATCCGCTAAAGGATGAGAAATGGCAGTGCTTACTTTGTTAGAAGAGCGCCAATCACCTCTGGGGACAAGAATCATGATTAATAGAAATTTCGTATGCCATTTGGCAGGACGTTAACTTAAGAATTAAATTAAGGTTATGTTAGGTCGAAAGGAGAACGAAGCATCAGAGATGCAACTTCATATAAGTATGATATAAGTACGATGTTGCATCCTTGATGCTTTCTTTTCCTTCCATGTACATATGTATGTACATACATAAGTAAATATTGCGCGACCTTAGGACAACAAGGTTCTCTCTTTCATGAAATTAAAATGCAAATAGAACCTTGGTATCCTAAGGTCGCGATGTACATATTTATGAATGTAAAAATAAATTTTTTAGAAGTCCTTTTAAAAACCCTTTTTTGTAGGTGTTAAATTTGCACTTCTTTTGTATGTATTCTTATTTGCCTTTTAACAGTCCTTTTTTAAAAGGTGTTCTTAAAGACGTGCATCAGAAGCGCTAACAAAAGATCTTCTTTTGAAAGTCTTTTAGAATTCCTGAAATAAAAAGGGAGTGTGGAAGGGCTTGTTCCCAATGACAACCTGCGTAAAAAATTTATGAGTATGGAATGCGGCGAGGAGGGCTTGTGTTTGCTAAATAAGGCCTCTTTACTCATTCTTTTTACCGCTGGGACCCTTCCCACTATTGTGGTGTGGGTATAAAAAGCCGTAAAAATAAAATGAAATAAGCCCTTAAATTTGGAGTAACTTTTTCAAAAAAAAAAACTCTTAAAAGCCTGTTCGTCGATAACGAATGAACCCCTCGTTTGCTTAACTGACATGTAAAACAAAAACAAACACCACAATCTTGAATAAAAATTCCTTGGAGTTTTTTCCCTTTTCCAATTTTTACAATTGAATTAATAATAGGAAAAATGGAAAAAGGGAAAAAACTCCTAAGGAATTTTAATTCACGATAGGGGTGATTATTTCATAATTTGTTTTTGTTTTAAATGTCAAATGCTGTTCAGAATTTGCCAACACGCGCTCACACCATTAAAAAAACTTGTGTTTTCTTGACTGATGTTTGACAGTTCTAATCACATAACAACAATAAAAACTCCGGTTATTTGTTTAATTGTACACTTGTTTGTTGGTTATCTTGCATCTACCTTCTATTATTGTGCCATGTTTTTGTTTGCATGTGCATGATCGAAAACATGAATAATTTTATGCAAAAGAGGATTTGGGTGTTGGTAAATATTTGCTCAGTGTGTGTGTGTATGTTCCCTGCAATTAATAGGACTAGTCCAAACACGCGTGTGAAATGTAGCCCACAAGGGACTAGGACTAGTCCAAAAGTAACCCAAACGTATGGAAAAAACATGGTCTATTTAACATTACGATGTCCTAGGGCAGGACCATATAACCCATCTTTGGACTACAAAGGACTAGTTTTAAAACTACTCCATTTTGTACACAAGAGGATTAGTTTTAACTTCGTTTAGAAACTAAAACATGTCGTTAAAAAACGAAGAGATGTCGGCTCACTACAAACACTTTTTAACAATGACATGGTTCATGCTTGCATTACCTCGGACCAGTCCATGGAGTAGTCCATTTAATCGAAATGGGGCAGGTGGTCCAATAATATTTGCTCCTGTCCTAGGACATCGTAATGTTAAATAGACCATGGTTTTTCCATACGTTTGGGTTACTTTTGGACTAGTCCCAGTCCCTTGTGGGCTACATTTCACACGCGTGTTCGGGCTAGTCCTAATATTTGCAGGATTTTGATGAAATAACGTGGACAATGTGAAAACACCTCCACTTGATGCCTTTCCTTCACTTATATCAAATCAATAATCCCCTTTTTAATGAGGCAGATCAATATTGATGGGATGTTGGATTAAAAATACAAAAATAAACAACAACAAAATATGTTACATTTTGGGTGGGTGAGCTGAATGTAATAAATTAATCCATCAAAAAAAAAAAAAAAAACCCCCCGGTGTATTTAAATATCCATAAAATAAATTAATTTAATGGAAAATATTACAAAAACAAACTTAATATTATCCTAAATTCTTAAGGCGTGAGATTAAAATGATTAACAAAAACAGTATAAGTTTTGAGCGTTATTTCCGAAATATGCATGTTTAATATTGTGTATTTTTTAAATTTAAACCCGCATAGAAAAGTTAATAGTTCGAACAAGTTAACAACCCTTGGGACATTTTGGTTAACTTTTTCGCGATTCTACTGTAATTAAGAAATTTTATTGTTAACTATGAGGTAACAAACTTTGATTTGTAACCCAGTAAAAACATCGCCTACTTTTTTAAAATGAATTGCTTCTTTCACTCATTATTTAGTAGCTTTCTTCTTTAGTTCTACTATAATTTCTTCTTTAACTACTTATTTTTCAGATGTTTGTAGGTAAAAAATAATGACTTTCATTTAAATGCGTTCTTTTTGGGACATCCCTTGTAAAATTCATTGGTTCTTTCAGTAGAATTGGAAGTTGTATTTTTGCTTTTTCCTGATTACTTAACACATTATTGTGTAGGCGATGTTTTTACTGGGAAGTTTAATTTTTTTAAAAAGTACCAAGAAGCCATAAAATACTTGTTAAAAGTACAACGAGTTTATTTTTTGTTTGTAAAGCTTCTTTTCTGAAAATATTTATTTTATAAAAATTTACCTTTAATAACGTATTTGTTAAAGAACACATCCTTTAGCGGATATCTGCGTTAAGCTGTAACTACTGTCTGTTACAAGCAGTTGTTCCATAAGAAAGGCTTTGAGTTCTTTTGAGAGATCTTCAGTCTTGAACATACACATTTCAGTAGTTCACACGGTGTCCATTCATAAAATTATAAAGATGGCTCTTTTACAATAGTAATTTACGTAATTTTTTTCTTCTAGATACTTTTCTTTTAAAAGAAATTGCAAAGCAAAACAATTTGTATTGTTTATAAAAGGCAACTTTCAAATGCGTATTCTTAAGAATTTTTTTTGCAAGCATTATTTCGCCCTTAGTTTCACTTCAATAAATATTTGCCTCAGTTTCTCTCTCTCTCTCGGCCTTAAAGTACTAAGAAACACTCAATTAAATGAGTGTTTCCATTAAACCGCCATAAAATGTGATATACGGGTCACACTTAATAGTGGGAAATTGAAAATGGAAAATGTAGAAAAAAAAGACATGAAAGTGTTAATGAGCTAAAAGCAATTATAAGACTTACTTTCTTCGCTTTGTCATTTTAACTTAAAAATTATTAAAAGAAAAAAAAAAATATCGCCCTGATGGCATCCTTAAATCTTCACATAATTCAAATTGAAAAATCAATTCTAGAGAGTTTTGAATATTTAATATTGTTTGAGAAGCCGAGAAGTAATTACGATTATCAATATACATAATTATAATATTTTAGCTGCTGTAATCAGGAATAAGGATTTGGCAGAATGTATGTTAATATCGTCGCCTTAGATGCAAACGGTTACAACCAAATTATAATTAGAAATCGACGTACACCTTTTCTTTCAAATAACCCCAAAGAAAGAAGTCCAACGGTGTCAAATCACATGATCTTGGCGGCCAATTGATATCGCCAACACATGAGAGAACATGACCACTAAATTTGTCGCGCAAAAGAGCCATTGTTTCGTTAGCTGCGTGGCTAGAATTCGCCCAAATGGGGCAATTCAGCTTATTGACGAATTCACTGAGGTGAAAATGTGCCTCATCAATGAAGATGATTTTCTTCGAAAATTTATCATCCACTTTTGCCATCTCTTGCCACCATTCTGACCATTGACGATGTTTGGAATGGTCAAGAGGCTCTAGTTCTTGAGTCAACTGCAACTTTTAAGCGTGTAAATGAAAGTCTTTATGCATAAAGTTCATCAACGGCGAGCGTGAGAGGTGCAATTGTTGGGCACGACGGCGAGTTCAGGTGGACGGCTCTGCATATACACTATCGCGGACAGCAGCAATATTTTCTGCAGTACGAGCTGTACGGGCATGCACTGGGGTCTAATCACTGCATTCGGTACTGTCGTATCGAATAAACTATCAAATTTTTTTGCATACGATAGACACTGACGTATCGAATGAAAACTCGAAAAATGTAATGTCGAGTTACTCGATATTATTCATTCGATATCGAGAGTCATGATACCAAAATAAATAATTTCGATAAATGTTGCTCGATATCGTATATGCGGTGATTAGACCCCTGGTGTTTTCACATCTCCTACAAACCCGGTTTGCTCAAATTTTTGCACGATTTAATTGATTAAATTGATTAAACGATTAAATTGACCGAAACAAATCATGAAGTGCACGTTTTGCATTTTGATTTGAACGCACATTTTCATAATAAGCCTGAATAACTTTAACGCGTTGCTCGATTGTGTATCTTTCCATGGTTCAAATTGAGTTTTGTAGTCTGAAATGTCAAATGAAATGCAGGAAAAAACTTGATGTTTAGGTGTTGTTCACATTCAACATCGGCCCTTAAAATTTAACCACCCTTTATTCTTTTTCTCCATTAACCCCTTTGGTAGCATAAGGCTTCTACTAAGCATCTACAATTTACACGATTTATTCCAATTGTTTTCTAGTCGGTTGTTGTTTCAGCTAAGTAGATGATTGAACTGCTGTAGCAGGTCCTAGGATGGTGAGGAAACTTACTCATCTTTGATTCTTACCTTTTTTCCAGGGTGTGGCGGCTCCCTGACCTTTGCCATGATATTATCCTCTTTTTTTTTGCAGAGGAAGGGGGAACAGGGGGCCGCCAGCCACCACATTTTTAGAGCCCAGCGATTTTTATTGATTTTGTTAAGAGTTTCTTTTCCTGTAAGAAAAATTAAAATGTATTTAAGTCCGTTTGAATTTCAGATGACGACATGTTTATAATAGTAATTTCCATGGCTGAGCTTATACGTATCTCATTATTCGGAATTTAAAAAATTGTTGAGAGGAATATTTATTTTTAACTGTGTGTTGCTATTACAGGAGTATTTTTTCTTTTTAATTTATTGTTCCTTTCTTTATTCTATTTTTTTTTATTTAGTTTTACATTTTTTATTTATATTTTCTTTTTCATAAAGAATGGAATTTCAAACAATGTGCGGAACTGCAAATGATTGGGAGCAAAATAAGAAACTGAACATGAAAAATTCTTGAAATTTTTATCAGTTGTTATGCAAAATATTAATATACATTTAACAATAATGGTATTCACTAGAGCATGAAAATGTCTAATAAAAATAAAAAAAAAAAAAAATTTGTTTTCAAAATTATTATGATATCCCTGTGGCGTATTTGTTAGATCTTGTAATTAATTAACCCAGTAAAAACACTTTTACAGGGCATTAAAATCGAAATTGCAACTTCAGATTAGTAGGTTATAAGTTCCAGCCTTTAAAAACTCTAATTGCATATCCATAACGAGGAAGATATTTATAAAAAATGGATTCTATTTTTTTTATCTAATAAAAAAAAAATTATTTAAAAATATTGAATACAATAATTACAAGCATTATTTGCATTTGCATATACAAGTTATTGAGATTGATTAATTAAATTAATTGAAACATTTTGTGTTTAGTGCTTTAATCCAATTGCTAAAAATTTAATTGAATTAGAAAAATTTAGAATAATTTTAATTGAAATGCTTATCCCCCAATTCTTTATTTTTAAGTAAAAGAAAATTTAATTACGAATGCTAAGGAACAATAAAAGTAATTTAAGTACTACTTAGGAAATAATTGAATTCTGAATTACAATAAAAGTAATTTAAAGTTAAGTAAAAAAGTAATCAACTCTTCAAAATTCACAGAGAAAATTATTGCTAAAATATTTTCAAACAAACGCTCATTTTAAAATTTATTAAATTTCTATAATAAGCGATATTACGTTATTTGTTTCAAGTTTTAATAAATTTTGTGTAAAATATTTAACACACTTTAATGTACTATCTTTAGCAACACTACTTTATGAAAAAACAAAAAAAAAATTAAAAACAACAAAAAACATACACATTTTTTGTACGCATTAAAAAGCGATAAAATGGAAATGGTGTGGCGGCAAAGTTTGTTGTAGAAACAACAACGAAAGTAGTAAAAAACGATTCACTACACGGAAAGAAGCTCATTTTCTAAAATATTCAATTTCGTTTCTTAAAACAAGAAAATCCATTTTTATGTCTTGATTTCAACTTATTTCGTTTGTGTTAAGTAACGTTTTCTTAAATAAAGAAACATTTGGCCTGAACCAAGCCACACACATACTTAGAATAAATAATTTTTGCCTTGGACGATATCACGAACAATTTTCTTGGTTCTGGCCATATTTTCTGGTGATTTCGTAAATATTTCTTTCCCTGTATTTGTGCTAAAACAACAACAAAACTATAAGAAAAAAAACCACAAATTTAAAGTTAGTTTTAAACTTGATAGAAAAGAAAGAAAATTCCCAAATTCTATTTGCTAAAATTGATAAAAATTAAAATTAAATTTTCAAAGTAGAATGATGACGAATACCATTCTGCTGATGTCTGATCATTTAGATTTGATCTTCTGTTGCGAAGGCAATTAATTGAGCACCAGTGAGTGAGAAGACAAACAAGAAATTATTGAAATATAAAAATGTGTCCCAAATCCAGGCGCCTCCTGCTCCCCTACTCGTATTTTGTTGACTGCCAGGTGGGTACGAGTCGTTGCTCGTGGCTTGGTAATAAAGCAAAACAAGAAAATATTTGTGTATGCTTCAGCATAATTTTTTTGTTTGAGTTTACTTTTTTTTGTTAAATTCAGCAAAGTTATTCAAACAAATCAAAAACAAATTTAGGGGTTAATTTTCAAAATTTTTTGTTTGGAAAAATCAGAATTTGTATCGTAAATTATGGATTTATTATCAGGAAATTGCCTTACAAAGCTAAATATCTTTATTTGCTATCATTTAAGGCTTATTTTTATTTATTTAGGCCCTGTTAGCTTGACAAAAATAACATTCTTATTTATATTGTTTTGCGAGAGTAGACTCTATATGAGGCCTTTGGTAATTTATTGACTGATCTTTACGAAATTTAGTCTTATAAACTGAATTTGTGCCAAATTCGTGTATTCTGCCATCTTTTGTAATAAATTTATTTATTTTTTAGGTGGTTCTTCCACATTTGGATTAATAACCATCCAATTTTGCTGGATTGAAAGCCAGCTTAGGATAACTAGACACAATTTGACATCAATGTTGTTCATTTCTTTAAACGTAATTTCACGTTTTTTTTTAGCAGACGGACGGTCAGACGGACCCGGTTAATTGGAATTGCTTAAGATCCCAAAACATAAACACTTTTTAGGGTCTAAGATGAATAAAAGAAAAGTTTTACATGGAATGACATCATTCATCACTAGTGATGGAGGGTAAAAACAAGTGAATTTTGATTCCCTCTCTTGAAGCGAATCTCCTGTATAAACACAGGTATAAAAAAAGAATAATAAAAAACAGAATAATAAAATATTCGTAAGTAACTTGTCATGATGCTGCTAAAAAGTACAATGAATATTATTGATTGATTATTATGCTATTCCCTCTTCTTATTTTCAATTAATATTGCGTTACATTAAAGAGTGAATGTCATCGAGTTGTTTGCAGTTCAACATTTCTTAATAAAAGTTCTACCAAGAGCAAAATTAAAAAATTGTATTTATATTTTTCGTTTTTCGCTTTTAAAAATGTGTTCGTTTATTTTCTATTAATATTTCGTTTAAAACTTAAAACACGTACTTATTCATATTTACTACCTGTTTTGTTATTTTAATAACACAGTTCACAAGGCATACAGTTTTATAAAACGGTTACAAGCTTTTCTACATGATGACTCATTTAAAACTAACGCAAAGCGCCGTGTTGAGTTGTATTTCATACTTAATCGTAAACGTCTTGCAATTTCTAGAGACTTGGCTTAATTTCCACTATACTTCTCTGTGTAAAATTATACCCAATTTGTACTGCCCATAACCAGTACAGAAAAAAATGTTTCAAGAAAATTTTGAACAACTGGTTAAAAATTAAATTTTAGGTCCAAAAACTTTTTATTTTATTCAAAGAAAAAACTTATTAAATTTGCGCTTTGCAAAATAATTAAATAATTAAATATTTTTTTCATACTCAAGAATGACGTATAAAAAACTGAATATTTTTATGAATCCTTCAAACAGGACCTGATTACAGGCGTAAGAGTTAACAATTATTCTAAAAAAATGCACATGATGTGTGAAGCTTCTTCTCAATGTTTTTCTTCTTTGGCTAACAAAGTAAAAAGTATACAATTTTTTTTGAAAATTCGGTATTTTGTTAACTTTAAAATTCTTGAGTTATTTGAAGAATGGGGCTCTTAAATAATACGTACATGAGTCAATCACTTTGTTCTCGATTTAAAAAAAACCCCGTACTATTTACACCGCTTTGGCTTGAATTAAGTTCGTTTGGATGGATGGATGGATGGATGGATGGATGGATGGATGGATGGATAGATGTATGGATGGATGGATGGATGGATGGATGGATGGATGGATGGATGGATGGATGGATGTATGGATGGATGGATGGATGGATGGATGTATGGATGGATGGATGAATGGATGGATGGATGGATTTTTAAGTATAAAATATGTGATTAGACATGAAGATATGACAAAGCTCGCACACATGTTGCAAGACTAGTTAAGTATATAAGGAAAATAGTGGCAGGGAAGTTCTGCCTATCTGCCTTATAGTTGCTCTGCCTGACTACGATTTATTTCGATTGATTTAGGACTGATCAAAATTATCTTTAATGTTGCCAGAAAGATGGGAGAAGATCACAGCTAACGATGGCTAATACGTTTAGTAAAATTGTATTGACTCAACGCTTTACAGTAAAAACGCGAATTCAAAAAAATTCTTCATTTTCAAGATATTCACTTAAGATTTTTTAAGCTAAAAACTACGGTCACCATTATTAAATATTTGACCAAATAAGCGTAACCCCTACTTTGGCTAATAGTTATTGAGATTTAGCATGATCTTAATATCACAAAATAAGCTAATTATACTACTTTGATGTTTGTAAGATGTGTTATTGTTATCAAAATAAATATTGAAATTGAAGGAAATGATTATTTAGTTTTCTTATTGGTCCCGTTTTTTTCGTCAAATATTTGATAAGTGTGACCGTAGATTTACAAAACTTGTCCTAATTATTATTCCCTTTGCGAACGCATTTCTATTTATCTCCTCTTTTCTTATTCCGTTTGTACAGTTCATTTTTGTTCATTTAAAGTGCGAGTCGTAATTTTCCTTTTCCTGAAAATTAATTTTTTTTGCCAGACATCATTTTGTGGCTCTTTTGGGGGTGTTTTTGTGCCACCGTTTTGCCGTTCGCCTTGTTGCTTCTACTTTGTTGTTAGGCTTTTTGTGTTAAATTCTTTTAAAGAGCTAAAAGTGCTTTTTTCTCAATTTCTAGTTGTTCCTTTTGGCCAACACCTTTTGTATGTTTTTCATTTTTTTTTTAGGTTTAAAAACTTACTTTTAGCCTTAAAGCTAAAAGAAGTGTGATGGGGAATATACTAACAATCAACTGTTAATTGTCTAACTGCAAATAGAACGTGTCTTGTAGACGGAAGGATACACATACACATCCAAACTTTGCCACAAAATTGTTAAGCAAACAAACTTTTTCTGTGCACTTTATTTTATCGGTGGTTTAGTGTAGGAAAATAGAAACTAAATTGAAAGAGATAAAAGAAATTTAAAAGAAGAAAAAAAACTATTCATTTATTAGAAAAACTTGAGGCAATAAAAAGTAACAAAAACTGCAATTTATCGTGTTTTTGTTGTTCTAAGGAACCAGACTGGTGTAAGGAAAGCCCACAAGTAGTTTTAAGAAGAGGATAAGTAAATAATTGTGGAAAAATGCTCGATTTGTTTTTTCCTTTAAAACATTCTTAATATCTTTTATTTGTCTTGATAAAATATTCGTAACTTGTAGGATTTTATATTTATTATTATTTTTGTTCTTGTTTTGTAAATTCCATTTATGAATCCCATAAATTTATTAAAACTATTTTTATTGTTCTTCTTAAGTTTTTTTTTGGTTGGTTCTTAACCCCATCTTGGTTTATTTTTTGTTTTATTCTGTATGATTTTCTGCATTTCTCATTTAATGGTTTCATAAACGACCCACTCTTCATGTAACAAGAATTATTCATTTATTCTTGTTATTTGCAGATCAACATGCAGTCACAAAATATTTCTTTTTTTGTTCAAAAGGGTAAACGAAAAAAGGGAGAATTTTATATTTTAACAAAGTTGAGTTTTCTAAATTTTTTTTTTCAGTTTTGCTATAAATATTTTCTTTATGAAAAACGTAGCGTATTCTCAAAGGAACTCAAATTTGAGGAACACATACCGCTGAAATACTGGAAGCTAAAGAAACGTGCAACTTGCTACATGATAAAGAGACAGAAGTAAAGATTGGTTTTTTGTTTTCGTGACAGCCAAGCAACACTGGTGTCGCTCGCACGTACATATTTCACCTCCTTAATTCTAGTGCGCAAATGTAAAAACGTGTAACCCACTTTGAGCTGTCAAGTGAACATTATATCAGTCACTAACTCCGACAACAAATAGGAGGATAATTTAGCAAGATCAGGATATTCTGTTGATTGCGTCACTTTTTGTAGCCATTAAAAGAGTCATCTCCAGATATTATTTCCGCAGTTCTGTAAGAGATGGCACAGACTGCGCGCATGCGGGATAACTAGGAAATATTTGCCCGAGTTTAACGGGAAGCGTCCGTCATAATTGCTGAGCTACAACCAAAAATAAAATATTTCAAGACTGGCACTGGTGTGTTCTGTGTATTTTCTTACACTGCAAACAATATTGTCGCATTGCTGTGTGATTGCTGGTCGTCTTTTAAGACTAAAACTCTATACCACGTTTTTTTATGATGTGCGTTAGCATCAAACAAGTGTCTTTGACTTAAAAGTCAAAAACATTTTGGCTTTGTTTTTGGTGTGGACTCAGCCTAAAGAAGTAAAGCAAAACTTTCCGAAAATAGTGCTTTATTGGCACAAAATTCGATAGCTTCAAAGCCGAAAATAACAATGTTGTTTTCACTATGTCTTTACATCACTGAACGGGAATAAATCACAGATGAGTAAGTAGCCTTTAAAATAACATAAAAGTTATCAAAGACTCAAACCATGTGAAAAAAGTATGGCGCCTTTGTTTATGCCGCATTTTTTGGTTTCACATACACCCAATAAATGAAATTAACCTGAGCGTTGGCGACCATAATATTATTGAGGTTACTTAATGGAGAACTGGTTAAAGTACAGTATGGTTGTGGTTAAAGTAATATGGTTGCACTAACCATAAAATGTATAAACATGTTTGGTTATAGGGGAGCAAATAGAAACATATTTTTTTTCTCTGCTTGCGGTTGTCACACAGAAATGTTTTTTGCTTAACCCTGTATTTATTTATTTTCTTGCATTTCTTAAAATGCACTTATTTGTTTTTACGCTAAAATATTGCTGTCCTTATGAGAATATGGGAAACGGAAAAACTGAAATAAAATATAATAAAATACTCTTGTAATGGTACTTTTGGCTCCAGTTGACTTTTAACGCACACGCATTTTTTTTTTTATTTAACCAGCAGTTGCGATGGATGTGGCTGGAATGTTTGCATGACAATGTGCCACATTTACAAATGAGTTCACATATTATTGTTATAGGAATAAATGTATGTATGTGTGTGCATAAATGTCTGTAGTCAGTCGTTTTGTTTTACAAATGCATTTTTAGTATTTAACACTTATATTGTGTTGTTGTTTTTTGTAACTGATGCTTGTTTTTGTTTTCTTTGTTTGAAAAGTCGGCTACGAATTCGGAGAATGCTGTATGAAAACGGATAGTGAAAAACCACTTGAATTGTGTGTATATCGCCAAGTACTTATGTGGAACATTTAATTCTAGTAAATTTAATATCAATCATACGCCTTAGTTGCCAAATGTCTACGTATGTTGGTTTGGTTGTTTGTTATCGCCTCTAAAGCTAGTTAAGCGGTTCTGCTAAAATTTTAAATTACAGCATTATCCTGATAAACCAGCGGATAGATATACATACATATTTGTAAGATTCAAAGTTGGCGTGGCACCACAATTACTTCTGAAACAGATAACTTGGTTAATAATACCCAACAATTGCCAAAAAGTGGGCTGAATTGGAAAAGTGGGCGTGGTGCCTGTCATACAAAGCTTTCTGTACATATAGAAAACGGAAACAATTTCCAAATTTGGTAAAAATATCATGATTATCGATACACAATATTTGTCAAAAAGTAGGCTCAATTGGAAAAGTGGGCGTGGCAATTCCTATAGAAAGACAATCACCCCAATCGTGCATAAAAATTCCTTGAGTGTTTTTTCCCTTTTGCCATTTTTACAATTAAATTCACATAAGAAAAATGGAAAAAAGGGAAAAACTCCCAAGGAATTTTTATTCACGATAGGGGTGAATATAGTTGTCTGTATATCTGGAGAACGGTACCAGCAAAAGTTGTTATATTTGCTACAAATTGCTTTGTTAACAATACACAAAATCTATCAAGAAGAGAGCTGGATTGCAGAAGTGGGCGTGGCTCCTCCGATATAAAGAAAATATAAATTTCTGTATATTTAGAAAACTGTTACAGTAAAAGTTTTTTAATTTAGTACGAATAAATTAAAATTGCCAAAAAGTGGGCTGAATTGGACAAGTGGGCATGGCATCTCCAATACAAAAGCACTGTAATTTTCTGTACATCTGGAGAACAGCAACCGTAAAAGTTTCCAAATTTAATGAAAATATCATGATTACCAATAACTGTCATAAAGTATATGGGCATGTCACCCTACAAAGATACTATAAATTTCTGTATATATGAGAAAGGGCTAAAGTAAATAATTTGAAACGTTTGGGAATAGTTTGGTTATCAATATAAAGCATATGTCAAAATGCTAGTTGAAGTGGAAAAGAGAGCGTGGAACCTTCTATTCAAGGAAACTATACATCCCAGTAAAAATGTGCTCCAAAAGGAGCAGGTTTTATGTATGAATGCATGCCTCAAATCGCTTCAAACCTGCTGATAAGATGCCTGATTTTTGTATGGAGTGTTCCCGGTTTGGAGGACTATTTACTGCTGACAATAAGCTCTTTTTTTAACATGCAAACAAAGCACTCCTAAAGCGCTTTTTTAAGGGATAACTATATTTCCATATTCATTGATTTTTGGCTTTTAATTGCTTAAATGCATTGTTTCAATAATTTTCGTAAACCATTATTTATTTGTATTTTTTTTTCGCTTTAAAACCTCATCGTTGTCAGCACTAAAATAGCAGCTTTTTCCTATATTTTATTCTTTATCATTTACTGCTCTCTTATTGAAGCGCTCGATTATGAGCTTTTTCTCTAAAGTGGTTCAAAAAACCCAATTTTTTTTTAATGGGATGTCTAATATCTGGAAAAGAATATCAGTAGAAGTACCTAAATTGGGTACAAGTTGATTCGTTATCAATAATCGAGATATGTTTTAAAATAAATTTAATAGTTATATTTTATTTTTTTAAATTAAGCTCTAGGTCTCTTAATATATAAATATTTATTTTCGATATTTCGCTAACCTTTGGTTAGCATCTTTCGAAAATAAATATTTATATATTAAATAGATGCTAACCAAAGGTTAGCGAAATATCGAAAATAAATATTTATATATTAAAAGACCTAGAGCTTAATTTAAAAAAATAAAATATAATCAATTAAACAAGGTCAAATAAAAGTTAAATATAAATTAAATAGTTTTATTTCAATAGGGGTAGCAAAGCACACCGG
Organism: Pollenia labialis; assembly: GCA_949318255.1. Classification (NCBI taxonomy): domain Eukaryota; kingdom Metazoa; phylum Arthropoda; class Insecta; order Diptera; family Polleniidae; genus Pollenia; species Pollenia labialis. The sequence goes on from OX439142.1 coordinate 159,196,270, forward strand.
GTTAAGCTAGAACATATCGTTACCAAAAACGCTAAATGGCCTACCTAACAAAAACTTCAAAACCGGCTTTCCTACAAATTTCGATGTACTTTGATAAGATGTAACGGAATTTGCAAAACAGTTGGGTTTGCATTTTTTGGTTAGTTAGGCCGTTTTTAATTTAAGGTAACGATATATTAAACTGAGCCAACGAAAAATCAGAAAACAAATTTTGAATTTTTATAAAAATCTATGGCATTTTAACAAGTTCATGAAAGAAACCATTAAAAATCTCTTGGAAAAAGCGACAGCAAAAAACTGGTGTATTTAAAGTCAAATTATATTTTGAAACATGTTTGAAGACTAAACAAAACAAATAACAAAATCCTTTTGTTATCCCAGTACTGAAATTGGAACTTAAAACAATTTCGCCCTTCGAAAGGTTCGGCGTGTAACAAAAAAGAATAGAAAAAAATAAATACAATTATTTTTGTTTTTTTTTGTTAAGGAAAATATCATGTAAATGAAAGAAGCGAAATACCAAACTAAACGAAAACAAGAATAAAACAAAAAACTATATCCGTTTCCCTGCATTTCGATTCTAAGAGACGACAGTGGGTTGCATTAAAAATAAATTTGCGATTTTTTTGCAGATTGAAAAAAAAATATATTTTTTTTTGTGATTACAGGCAACTTTTGAAGAACGATTTTAGAAAATTCCAACCTTTAGCCGAAATAAAAAATCACACATAACAACACAGTACAACAGAAGTGGAACACCCTAAAAAAATTTAAAAATATTAAAATTAACTTTCAAAAAATTTTGTTATTCGTGCTAAATTCCCAGTTTTTATTATTGATAAAAACACTTGAAATTTATTGTTGATGGGATAAGCTATTCCTATGCGCATTTCACTGGTTGCTTAGGCCAGATCATCAGGAAACTTCATCCATAAAGATTTTAGAAAAACTAAAGATATTAAACCAAGTAAAAATGTTAAACGTATAAGACTTATAGCAACAGTTCTACTTGTAATAATATCAAAGCTTAAACAAAACAACATCAACAATAAACAGTGCGTTCATCTCATCTTACATTCCCCGCTACAATTAGTTGAAATTCTCTCAACATTAATTGTAGTTGTAAGTAGGTTAAGAAAAACAAAATAAAAAACAACAACAACTTACAAAAGATGTTGTCAATTAAGTGTTTTTTAGGCCGTGCACCTGCCTGTTTATTATCAAAAAGCAATTTCAATTTTTGGGAATACAAAATTTAAATTTCAAAAGATTTTGTTATTCGTGCTAAATTCCCAGTTTTAATTATTGATTATCTGGCCTAAGCAACCAGTGAAATGCGCATAGGAATAGCTTATCCCATCAACAATAAATTTCAAGTGTTTTTATCAATAATAAAAACTGGGAATTTAGCACGAATAACAAAATCTTTTGAAATTTAAATTTTGTATTCCCAAAAATTTAAATTACTTTTTGATATTAAAATTAACTTTCTTATTCCAATTGTTAGAGAAACGATATTTTAATTAAATTAATTAAAATTATATTAGGCGCAAAATCAACAAGTTGTTTGCTTAATTCTATGAATTTCGTATAAATTTGGTGAGCAGATAAATTTTTACAATTATTGATGGCAACCATATGAAGGCATAAAATGCTTGCTGATTGGCGTGTAGGGGTCTCATTTAATCTAAATAAGGTTGCCTTTTAGCTGGATTTTCATTGTGATGTTTCTGACATGGTTTATTTTTGAAACAAGCATGGCTTTAAATGCTTGTAGGTTAAGAGTAAAGAAGGGCATGCGACGTAGTTCAGCTTTGCCAAACCTTCCACCTCCTAACATACAAAGCTTTACATTTTCTCCAAAGCAAACCAAAATTTTGTTTTGTTTTTAATAAAAATTCCGAGTTTTTTATTCAGTTTCCCAATTGTTTTAATTTGTATCAAAAATTGTTGTCTCTAAAACTACAGTGCTTTTTACAGAACTGTGAAGTTGAGAACAGCAACGCATTAAAGTTTTTGTTTGCAATTACAACAGCAACAACAACTGCAGCAAGACCAATGCAACGCAACAAAGCAAAACAAAACGAGTGAATGAATGAATGAATGAATGTGTTATTGAGAGACGTGCTTTATTTATTTATTTATTTTTAAATTTGTATGTGTAAATGGGTTTTGTGTATATGTGTGTGTGTGTTTGTGTCCCAGCAAATAAAATTGGACCACCTGACCCATTTTGATAAAATGGACTACTCCATGGACTGGTCCGATGTAATGCAAGCATGGACCATGTCATTGTTAAAAAGTGTTTGTAGTGAGACGACATGTCTTCGTTTTTAAACGACGTGCTTTCGTTTTTAAACGACTTCAAAACTAATCCTCTTGAGTATACCATGGAGTAGTTTTAAAACTACTCCTTAGTGGTCCAAAGGTGGGTTATATACCATGGAGTAGTTTTAAAACTACTCCTTAGTGGTCCAAAGGTGGGTTATATGATCCTCTCCTAGGACATCGTAATGTTAAATAGACCAGGTTTTTTCCATACGTTTGGGTTACTTTTGGACTAGTCCTGGTCCTTTGTGGACTACTCTTTACACGCGTGTTTGGACTGGTCCTATTATTTGCAGGGTGTGAATTGTTCCAGCGGGAAAAAGAAGGAGTACGGATGCCTTCTAGAAGGCCTCTGTATTCCTTCTTTTGGATAACCAAGTCCTGATCGGTCCATTCCATACTCATATCTTTTTACACACGTTGTCATTGCAGAGTAGGCCTTCCGCTCTCGCTTCTTTAGCGGGTAAATAAGAAGGATAAAAAAAAATTATTATTTTGCTTTTGCTTGGACCAGAAATGTTACTCCTATAACTACTTTTTTCTGGATGTATGTGGGTAAAAAAATAATGACTTACCTTTGAATGCGTTTATTTTGGGACATCCCCTGTAAAATTTTTTAGTTTTTTCAGTAGAATTGTAAGAAGTGCTTTTATGTTTTTCTGATTACTCAACCCATTCTATTGTAGAAGCGAGGTTGGAAGGTGTATCTTATCTTTTATACCAAGGAGCCAAGGCCTTCTATAAGAGGCATTATTTAGCTGTTGGATGAGAATAGTAATTGAACCAAAAAATTGTTTAAGCAGACCTTTAAAAAGGCCTGAAGTGAGAAGGTCTTCTGAGTTTTCCCGCTGGGGTATTGCAAAATGATGAGAAATGTACGCCTTGGAGTGTTCAACCTTGTATTTGTATTGTTTGAACAAGAAAATGTCGTTAAATTTGCACTTTGTCTGGGGAGTAGAAGAACAAAAAACACAACTATTTTTTTCTAAATTTATTTAGCATATTTTCCAAGTATTAAACCACGTACCATGATGATTTTATATGCATTTTTTCTTTCTTCTTTAATCAGATCAAATGACAATACACATCACTTAGTTGTAAAGGTGTTATGATTTGAAGTTTGTTGCATTTTTTAAGTGAGTTTTTTGTTTACTTTATAATTTAGAATCTATTTTTATTATAATTGGAAATTATTCAAATGTCTTTAATGCAACTACCTGTTAAAGTCTGTTTGCACAATCACACGTAGATAAAAAACATTTTTCAATATTATCACCTCCTAGAACAAAATTTTTAACGAATATTTTTAATTATATTTTGGTTAAACAATATTATTGTCACAGGCAGCCATATTAGACTTCCATCTTGTGGCCACACCCATAATATACTTGCCTCCGAACATGTTGTGGTTAAATATGACACTAATTTGCTGACCACTAATAACACAGCGTCACAAAATTCAGGTCATTGCCGCCAGCCTCAATACTTGAAATGCGAAATGAAACTAGAATACACGTAGAGAAAAAACATGGTTGAAGAATGGTTAAAAAAACATATTATGGTCCCTGCAATGGCAATAAACAAACTTTTGTTGTTTTTAAAACAACTTTTTTCACGATTGATATTTTGTTTCTATTTAGGAATAAAGTGTTTATGATTAATTTTAAGGTGTATGATTAATTTTAAATTTTAAATAATATGTTTAAAAAGCAACAACATTTTGGTCATTTGCATTTTACTTGGTTTGCTAAAAATTCTCATTCATTTTATTTTAATTATTGATTAAAACAAATAAATTTACGTAGAAAAAACTAGTAGAACAGAATAATTGTAATATGAAGGTCGTCACAGGCTGGAAAATGAACCAAAGGGGATTTGTTTTTATAAAAGTGGAACGTAACTCCTATCAAGAATATAAAATTAAATAAAATTATAATTTGACACTTAACAAGCAAATTGAAACAATGGATTTACCATAATATGATTAGTATTCACCATATTATTGTTAATCCTGACCATAATATGGTTACTTTTCTCAAAATTCTGGGAAATTTTGACCATATTATGGTTAATTTTGAACATAATATGTTTAGTTTTGACCATTATTAGGGTTAAAATTGACTAAAATATTGTTAATTTTGACCATATTATGGTTGATTTAGTGAACATTTGGTTTTTAAAAACCAACCATAGTATGTGGCTCTTAGAATATGGTTACCTCCAACCATATTTTTTTCTACGTGTACTGGTAGAGCAAATCTGCCAAAGGGTTTTAAAACGTAACCTCGGGTTTTCTAATTATCAGCCCTTGAAATTTTTGAATTTTTCAAAAATCTCTAAAGTGTCGTTTTAGTATACTTTTGTGCTAAAATGAGAATATAGAGGGCAAATATATTTTAGGAAATAATCGCATAATTTGCATTGCAACTATTGAGGCTCACCTTAGCATGTTGCTCTTGGAAGAGAGAAAAATAACAACTTAAAATATTTTGGTCACTTTAATCACACTTATTGTTAGCGAATCCAAATTATGGCTGAGTAAGTTCCATTTAAATTCACTAAATCCATACTTTGCTTGTTGGTACGATCAGTTATTTACAGAACGGGTGTAGTGAAAGTTTTCAAATTTGAAACAAATAAATAGTTTGGTTACACAGTGCAACACGAAAAAATTACCATATACGGACAATAAATAACGGTCCAAAATATGAGGCTGAGAAAATTAGTACTTTTTTGCAAAAATGACACCGAGCCCCAAATCTTTAAGGGCCCATAAAAAAGTGCATGACTTTTGGCAAAACTGTGAAACACGGGTCTTTTTTTTTTGGTCCTCTATGGTTATTTTTTATTTGTATATGGTTATTTTTCCATGACTTAAAAAATTACACACAGTGTTATCAATAAAAAACATTGAAAAAGCGAGCTGATGTGCAAAATTGAGCGGGGAATCTTTCTTAGGAGGCCAATTTGATTGCCTAAATATAAATGTCTTTATATCCTTAAAACAAGAGCTGTTAGTAAAAAAACGACATCGTCATCAGCAGATGAAAATACAGATCGGTAACTATTATTTAAGCAACTTTTGAACACCTGCATTTTGTTGAGATGCGTAATTGTAAACTTAAAATTTTATTTGTTTTAAAGGGTGGTGCAACCACAACGCACGATGTTAATTGTTAATAAAACAAAAGGTTTTTAAAGAATTATATTAATATTTTTTTTATTTTGATAGAAGGATCTTTCTATAACAATTATGTCTGAAACAAAATATCGGGCAAATGCTCGCTACGGCTTTGGTGGCATAGCTCTATCCAGTGGTCCCTGTGTTCATTGACTCTACAACATAATAGAGGTGCGATATCATTAATGTGCCGAATAATTTCATCCTTTAGCTCTTGGAGTGTTTTTGGCTTATTGACGTTTACTTTATCTTTTAAATATCCTCAAAGAAAGAAGTCTAACGGTGTTAAGTCACATGATCGTGGCGGCCAATTAACATTGCCACGACGAGAGATAACACGGCTATTGAATTTCTCGAGCAAAATACCCATTGTTAAGTTGGCTCTGTGGCAAGTGGAACCATCCTCTTGCAATCACATAACGACCAGGTCATTATTCTTAATTTCTGGCTACAAGAAGTTCTTGATAATCTCGCGATTGCGAACAACATTCACGGTTACTGCTTGGCCGACCTCATTTTCGAAGAAGTACGACCTGATGACGCTGCCAGCTAACACGAACTGGGCGAGCAAACACCCAGAGAAAAAACATGTTTAAATATGGTCACCTCCAACTAAACAATTTTTAAAGAAATTTTTAACATATATTGTTTAATCTTACCACATTATTGTTATCGACAACCATATTAGGGTTAAAGTAGTCCTCCATCAAGAAGCCACAACCATATTATGGTTGCCTCTAAACTTGTTATGGATAAATATGACAAAAATTTGTTTTTAAATTTACAATATTATTTTGCTAATTTCCAAGAGCAACATGTTATGGTTGAAAACAAATCATGCTATTATAAGTTTTAAACATGTTTTAGATATTGATAACCATACCATGTCCTGAGGCAACCATAATATTGTTGTGACATCTCGATGGAGATTTACATTAACCATAATATGGTTGTCGATAACAACAATATGGTTAAATTTAACATAATATGTTTAAAATTTTTTCTTAAAAATAGTTTTGTTGGAGGTGTACACAGTTGTTTTCACATTTGCTATCGAATCGGTTTGCTTAAATTTATGCATAATTCTCCGGATTGTGGACACATTTGGCTTTTTATGCTGGCCAGAAACATCACGAAATACATTTTGATTTGAACGCCCATTTTTTAAAAGGCTTTAACAATCTTAACGCGTGGCTCAATTGTGTGCCTCTCCCTGGTGGAATTTATCAAACGCTGAAACAAAGAAATGTCAAATTAAGTGGGTAAAAAACTAAACGTTATTTTGTGACTCACAATTACAATCATGCATTATGGTCGGACCACTCTACATAAGAATCATCAATTTTTATTAAAGCATCTTTTAAAATCCACCATTTTGTTTTGCTGCGTAATTGTCAGTTCTAAATTTTATTTGTTATAAATAAATCCATTCTAAAAATGGTTTTTAACAAACGCTTTAATTGCATTCCCTTCATTTAAATTCCTTAACATAAATTTCGTTTAATTCTCATAAATTTTGTTTAAAAACAAAATTAAAAAAATATTTTTTTTGTTCGTTTTTGGTTTATTCAAATATTCTTACTACATTGGATTTGGAATCTATTTTGTGGAAAATTTTTATGGATTTTTAGTTTATGCACGTTTGAAATCTAAATTACTTTTTTATGAATGCAGCATTTAATCTCTATTTATTTAAAATTAAATGTAAAAATATTCACGTTCATTTGCTAGTTGTTTTTTCGTTTGTAATTCAAAAATTGTCAAAAATAGAAAAACAAAAAAAGAAAAATTACATGGCAAATAAAAAAAATCCATATCACTTGTCGCTCACTCATTAAAGTGACAATCACAATCAGACCAAAGATAAAATAATTCATTTGATAATTCTAAAATGCAAATGTAATCCCTTCCAACAAAATATGCAAATTCTGTACAAATGCATATTATTAGGGGTATTCATGGGATGACGTTTAAGAGGGACGATTTGCATGACTTAGTCTAGTTTTGTTCTTAGCACTATGAAATATTGGTAAAATAGAACTTTTTTCAAAGTACTGGCCATCGTTAGGTAGGACCTTTGCCGTCTTCCTGGTAGCATATGGATACCACACTTTAAAAAAATGCCTATTTTTAAAAGGAATAGAATGAATGAAGCCAATTTTTTAATCCTAGACGGAAAGGTAACCTCTGCAACAACACTGATTTTGTGGTACGATTGTCAAGAATGATGCTAGTAAAAAGAAGGTTTGCTTACATACTTTGACAACTCGAACTTCTAGTGAATTCGCCTTAGTTATCAGTTAGGAAATAAAGCACTCTTTCGATAGAATAACACTCCACAAATTGCACATCCTGCCCGTCCTACCGGTGCTAAAAAACATAGACATTGCTTGCGGTATTCGAGAGAAAGATCCTCCGCAATATTTATAGCCCTTTACGCGTTGATAATGGATCCCGAAGTAGAATAAGTCACGACCTGTACAGACTTTATACCCATGTAGATAAAGTTAAGCGTAATAAAATACAACGACTCCGTTCGCTTAGACGCACATGGAGAATGGAAAAAGATGCTCCGACCGGAAGGCGTACATAGAATTACCCATCGGTGGACTACATAGAAAAGGGTGACACATTCTCAGTTAGAACGACCAGATGCAACAAAACCTAAGAGCACTTGCAGTCTCCAACTGGCTTCAGCACGCACAGGACAGAAAAAGCTGGCAGTCTAATTTACTTTAGGCTGGAACCGGCTCCCGGTTGCAATTATCATATGAAGTAAAGTTACTAAATTGGTTTGGCAATATGCAACCGAGCATTGCTGTTGTTTAATTATGAATATTTTTATAAATATTCGCATATTCCGGTCATACTCCAGATGCTGGCCGATCATAATGGGGAGTACCCTTATGAGAAGAGTCGCGTATGATTTATTGCATTGCGGGTCTTCGAAATGGATCCATTTTCAATCTTCGTAATGATTCGAGGCTTTGGTTAACAAATTCTGTTGCCTGCAAAAAATTTAATTGGCTGCTTGAGTGGCTCTCAATAATGTTGAAATGATGTTAACATATTCTCCTGTGGTTTTTATTGGAAACAAAAAGCCACAACGAATCGGTTCCATTCGATTCGGTTTGATGATATTTGTTTTACTTCTCTACTTAGCTTAGATCACTAAGGGCTAAAAAATCAGAGCAAGTTAAACTCTCTTTTTGGTTTAAAATGTGTTTAAACCAACAAATCTATAAATCACCAAACATATAAACGCATAAAATTGGGCGTTTAAACTACCAATACAGACCGTATGAATTTGCTAAGATTTATCGTAGTGCTGCCACATGTTATTATTAATACATGAAACACTGATTTATAGCTGTTGAGTTTAAACTACATATAAATTTAAGTTTAGTTCAACTAAACCAGCGTTTAAACCATCAGTGATTTATTAGCCATAAGTCTGATTCCGATGTACACTACTCTTCGTGTCCTACCCTGTAGGTTACATTACATGGCAATTTTAGCTGTGCCATCAAAATGCCTGCGTAGCGTGTGACCATTTTAGCGCCATTTGCTGTTTTCTGTTTATTTCCAGAAAACTTTCAATATTCTTCGGATTAGCAAACACTTGTTGGAAGTTTGCGTTGTGTTCTGTCGTATTCCACGTCTCGCATGCATTGAGGAGCACATTCTTGACACAAAAGTTAACGATAACGATCCTGGTGTTATTTGATATGGCAGAAGATTTCAATACTGACCGAAGAGTACCGAAAGCTTGGTTGGCTTTTGAGATTCGGTACGCTACATCTTTGCTGGAGCCACCTGTGCTTATTATTATGCTTTCTTTATAGCAAAATGACGAGACTTCTTCTAGTTCTATGTTCTCTATGCGTAACCTGTTCGTTTTTTCTGCATTGCAGCGTGCAATGATTTTTGACAACAATATTACGTAGGACGTAGGCCTCCAATTTATTATAGTTGAACATTTTTGATTGATTTTGGCGGTCATTGTCTTCCATGACAAAATCGCAAACAACATCTGCGGCACATTAAAAACGGTGAAACATATACAGGATAAGTTGTGGTGAGAAATCGATGTGCTTCAACTGCTATTTCTGTTCTAAATTAAAGATGCAAAGCACAACTTCCCGCAAATAATGTTTTGGTGGTGCAACATTTTACATAATCGGAGCATAAACAAAAGTACTGTTGCTTCCGCTATTTTGTTCAATGACTTATAGAGAATCCTCTTTAAATGCCAATTATGATTATGATAGACATAAATTATCTGTTGCATATCCCTCGTTATAAAATTCTCTATGGAGTGGAATAATTAAGGTGCATACAACGCACAATATCACTATTTTGCCATATCCAGATGTCTTTAAAATAGATTAAAATGTAATAAATCCTAGAAAATGTTCGCCTTATGTCCAAGGTGTTCTTTTTACTTTTAAATCCTTTTACTTATTTCTTAATGTTTCAATTATCTTGCTTTTAAATTCAAACCCGATTCATTTTATTTCTATAAATAAATTTGCATTTACCTCTGAATACCCCTAATTCTCCAGGCTCATTTAAATAAAGAAATACTATTGTTCTATCAGATGCCGTTGTTGCTATTGTTGCAGCTGTATTTGTGTAGTAGCAGCAACAGTTGAGATGGCAGTAGCATCTATACATCTCGTTGCTGTTAAGGGCAAATAAGAAACAATCATGATACATCTAACAAAATGCTCTCACTCACAAATCAGCCTCTGGCTCAAACATCAAATCGCATTTTACTCGATTTGCATTTTATGCGCAATTTTTTTTTATTAGTTTCATGTCGTCATTGTCATATTTAAGTCTGTGGTGAAAATATACTCGTTTTTCTTTCGCTATAGAAAATTACAGACAGAAACACACACTCTGACACAATTGTATTGGAAGTTGTAACTAAGTTAATATTGCTGCCCAGCGGTTAAAAGAATGTATAAAAAGGCCTAATAGAAGGCCTTATTCAGCAGCACTCATCGCTTCATTCCATACTTGTTTTTTTACACAGGTTTTTATTGGGAGCAACACCTCCACACTCCCTTCATCTTTCAGAAATTTCTAAAGCCTTGCAGATGAAGGACTTTTAAAAATGAATATAAAAATTTTGCAGCCGACTTCAATGGTTGGTAGTTACCGAAAATACGTAAACGTTTAAAGGAAAACAGAAAAATTTCCGAAATTAGTAAATTTTATGTTTTGTTATTTCTGTGTTTTGTATAAAAACATAAAAAAACGTCTTGAACGTCGATGGAATGTTCAGTTTAGAGAAAAGGTTTTATATTAGCAGGTTCATACGCTACGCAACGTCACGTTTACGTACAAGGATCTATTTATTCACGTATTCGTTTGCGTTAGAGTAACTAGACCAACAAATATAAAAATATAACAGCTTCTTTCCTTCCCAAAGAAGGCAGTTTCGAATGCCGCTAAGAGCAAACAAAAAAAAAATCAAACTGAACCACTTCGTTTCTCCCTCCTTACAAGAAGGAAGTAGCAAATGTGTAATGAATATTTTGAAAGGTCATTTTAATAGATATTTTTACCTTTTTAAAGGCATATATTTGTAGGCATAATATCAAAGGAACGGTGTATAGAGGCCTTCAAAAAGCCCTGGCACCTGCGGTTCTTTCAATATCTACTGCTGGGTGGGCGAAATGTATTTGTTTATGTGTTTTTATTCCTGTTAAATTCTTGTTGTTTTACTTGTCAGGGATTTTGTTTTAATAAATTTTATACCAAAAATTTGAATTTTTTTTTATTAAATTTTATAATTAAGTGTCTGCAATAAAAAGTCGTTTTAACATGTTAAGTTTTTTTTTTTTTTTGTAGGAGCCATGGGGAATGTGGTTAAATTTAATTTAGAAACGGCTGTGCAATTTTACATTTTCGTGTTTGTTCTGACGAAAACATTTATTAACTACGAACAAAATATTTATAAACTTGTTACAGGCTGGTTCAATTTAAAACCAGTGTTGCAAACTCTTTGCAAAGAAAAGTGTCTCCAAAAATTATTGAATCAGCATTTTGAACCTGAAAAAAAATTTCGATATAATCTTTGTATCTTAATAATCAAAAGCTTAGTTTCGAAACAAAATTTAACAACTTTGAGCTTTGGTTCAGTGCCTGAAGAAGAAAATTTGGTTAGGGTAGGTCGATAGGAGGGTGCAACCTCATTTATCAATACGATGTACAGCACACGTCAGATTCTGCTCGTCGAATTTGGTGTAGTTGTGTCCGTAGTCCTGCATGACCAGTCAGGATACGCATCAATATACTAACTTCGGACTTGCTCCCAATGAGGAGGCTTCTTGTCCTCCTCTCGTCTCGGTTGCCCCATAAATTCTTAGTGGTCCTATCCACAGTCCCAGTATTCCGACTGGCCGTATGACTTTCCCCAGCCCATGCGTTCAATTCCTTTTACGACTGTGTATCTTAGAAAAAAGTTAACCTTTAGTTAAAGGTAATTTTATTGCGGAATTTCGGTTTTATTTTAGTCACTTTAATAAACTAAACCGTTTTTAAGCTACGCGAATATATGTTGTGCAACATCCTCCCTTTTCGAAATAACGGTATGTCTCGAAAACAAGAGCTAACCTAAAAAACGGTTAGCACTATTGGATTCAGCGTACCCAAATTATATTAAAACGCCAAGTGCGCGGCTTGTCTTAAAAAAATGTGTCAAATTCTAGCACTAACTTCGAACTTACTCCCAATGAGGAGGCTTCTTGTCCTCCTCTCGTCTGGGTTACCCCACAAAATCTTAGTGGTCCTTCCCACAGTCGCAGATTTCCAGCCGGCCGTGTGGGTTTCCCCAGCCCATGTGTTCAATTCCGTTTTCGTTTTCGTTGCCGTTGGCAATGCCGTTCGGGTTCTCTTCCCCCAATAACGAGTATATGGGCCAGGCACCAAAATGATACGGATCCTACCACCCGAGGAAAATTCGGTAATAGCCCTCCTACAGTCCAATACATTTTTGGACTTGACCCTATTAACTGATATCGCCCTAATTGCCCTGTGGCTATCGGTAAATATGTCAGCGTCTACACGCCCCCTATTCGATTCAATCCATCCCACACATTCCGTAATTGCATGGACTTCCGCCTGGTAAATAGTGTTGTGTTCAGGAAGACTGTAGAATATCCCCATGTCCGGTTTATTCCCCAGTTTAGAACCGTCCGTGTAGCAAAATATCCCCACAGTTGTTAGCCCTAAAGTTCCACTCGATCCTAAGGATTCATTAACTGAATCATAAAGTTACTTAGGCGCTACCCTATTTAAGCCGGTTTAGTCTATGAATTAAGAAAACACTGCGCTTTATCATAATTCTAGCAGCGCATCTCGCATTATTTGATCCAAAATTTTTTTTTTTGCAAACTTGAAAGAAAAATTGCTTGATAAGAAATCGCTAAGAAAATGTTGAAATAATTCATGTCACAGTCAAATTGACAGCACTGTTGAATTTTTTTCCTAAAAATTTTACACAGGCCCAAGGCCCTTTGAAAAGGTCTGTGCAAGAAGCCTGATGATCATTGTTTATGTTCTTTTTAGTTGTCAAAAGTTGTTTACATTTTGCTTACATGTGCCTGTATACGTTTATGGTATGCCACACATACACGTTTTTTCCTCTTGCTTTGTATATGTGGTAGTTCATTTTTGACAACTAAAAAGAATCGTATTTTGTTTTTGTACAAGTAAGCAGACCTGATAGATGGGCCTTGCACAGGCCTATTTCCAGTAATATGTCATGAAAATATCCCAAAAACATACGTAATAATTTTCTGGTCTTTCCTGTTTTGCTCTGTGTCCTTTCACTTGCCCTGGTTTAAAATGTTTGATTTTAATTTTCTACGCAACTTTTGAAATCTCAAAAAAAAAAAAATATTTTTTTTTTTTTGAAAAATAATGTCATACACAATTGTTGACAAAATTTATGGTTGACAACATAAATCATCATCATGATTCGAGCTAAAATTTAAGTTCAACTGTTTGTGGAGTAAATCCAATGAAATGAAAGATACAAATAAAGAATTTTTTGTAAAGTTTTTACAAAACAACTGCAACATAAATCCGGAGGGACAAAACTAAAAGTTTTTTTTTTTTGGAAGGAAGACTGGAGTCATGGAATGTTGAAAGGTGAAGTATTGAGCAACGAACAAATGAACCAGATGATGGAATCGTACTCTTAATTTTCTTAAAGTCAAATATCCGAAAAAATTTATGAGTTTTATTATGATCTGATTAAACCACTCCCGATTTGTTTCCTTGAAGGGTATATTTCATTTAAAATATTGTTTTCAAGAACAAATTTAAGCGTAGCCCTAGAAAGCTTGAAAAACCATTGAAACGTCTCAATTAATAAAATCGTGTAATAAAAAATAAAGAAACTATTGAATATGCAAACTTCTTTCGTTTCTTTTAGGCCACAGTTTTACAATTCATTGCAATTAATAAGTTATGCTGTAAATCCAATTGGGAATAATAACGAATTTTTCGCAACGAATATTAAAAAAAAAAACACATGTGTGTGTCAGAGAATGACAAGGGTATAATTTTAAGTGCTTTTATGGCCGTTTTCTCATTACACGATTATCTTTTTTCCCAAAGAAAAACTGCACATTAAAGAAATTTAATTTTCTCAATGTCTCATTTGCTTTTATTCTGTCGCAAAGCTAACCAGCACTCATCTGCCGATTATTTATTTTCCTTTAATTTGCCGTACAGATAAATTCAATCAGCTGACTCCCAACTTTTACATGTATTTTGAGAGGTGTTGCCAACTTAAAACCATGTTTTTTGTCGGTATATTGAGAAACCCAAAATTGTTAACAGACAGTTTATCGGTCTAATAAATTTATGTTGACATTAAGTAACAGGCAGTTTGACGGTACATTGAGAAAATGGCCATTAGAGTATTAAAGCGCAAACATGTATGTGTCCACATGTTTACATTTGCTTTTAATACGAAAAAAAAATTTGTTACGAATTAATTTTTCATATTTATTTTTTAATTAAATAATTAAATATTAAAAAAAGCAATTTTCAATTCGACATCTACTTTCAAAAAGTACCTAAATCTACTTGTGGTTCTCTGGTTGCTATGTCTACATATCATTCAAAAAGGACTACCTAATCAATAGTACCAACGTCCGTAGTAGAATTTCGATGACACGTACATGTTACATATCCATAGTAAACCTGAAGGAGATTAAGGGTGAAGTGAACAACAAAATAAGAGTTAATTGTTAAAATGCCAGTAGTACAATAACTGTAACAAGTGGTACTAGTACTAACTGGGTAAGAGTTTTTCTATAAAAATACTAGTGCTTTGATTACCAGTGCTCGATGCAGTAGTACAAGGTCACCATTTGCAGACTTATATCATTTTTTGTAACAAATTAAAATTCGAGTACAAATTTGTATTTTGATTCTGCTTCTTTAATTTTAAATCAAATCATTTATTAATGCCATTTTACCGCACAAAAAAAAAATGTTCAAATGCTAATTTTTTCTCTATATTCGAACTGTTTCTTAAGCACCCAATGTGGTCCAAGTGTAGTAGTACACGCCTAGAACCAAAAGTGCTAGTGATTTGCCAACCCCGCTCAATGCTTATCTAAGCATTAAGATGGTATAGAAAAGTTTACAGTTAAGAACTAGTACTGCATATTTTTGTACTAGTTTGGTACTAGTTAGGTACTAGTTCAATCTCCGACAGGGAAATAACATTGTCTAGGGTATACTGCGCTCCAAAGAAAGAAACTCACAAGCGCCAAAATTCCAAAATTGAGATTTTCGTCTTTAGCTTAAAAGAAGCAATTTTCAACTGTAAATGACTGAAAAACGTTAAGCAAAAATGGTCACATCTACCTCTTTAAGCGTGTTTCAAAGACAGAAAAGTCTTTTCTGCCACTTTCTATGATAAAAAGTCAAATTGATAAAAATTATAAGCTTTAAAGACTTTTTTCCTTAGTTTTTTAGTATTTCTTTGAAAATATGTCTTTTTGTCTTTGCTTGTGCAATATAACGAACAAGTTCCTGCAAACACCGACAAGTTCGAATAGTTCGAAGAAACCAGAGAATTTCGTTCTTGGATCTTCAAATATCATCTCAGAGTAATACGGATGCCTAATAAATCAGTGAGTGCTTTAAGAATAGTGTAGTTGAACTAAACTTAAATTTATATGTAGTTTAAACTCAGCAGCTGTAAATCAGTGCCTGTGCAACAAAAAAAAAAAACCAGCCTCAATACTTGCAACGCGAAATGAAACTAGACTATTGGTTGAACAAATCTGCCAAAGGGTTATGAAAAGCTCGGGTTCTGGAAATATCGGCCCCTAAAGTTTTTGAATTTATTCAAAAACCGTTTGGTATAAGTCAAAAAAAAAATATACTAAATGTACTTCTGAGCTAAAAAATAATTTCAGATGTCTTCAGTAGAATCGTATGGCGGTTCTTTTCTTCAAAAATATACAAACCCTCTAACACTTATTTTAAGGGGTAATTTTTGTAATTTTTTTTTTAAATTCCACACAAAATTATACTAACACGACACTTTAGAGGGTTAAAATGTTCCACGAATATTTCTTGCATCTAATTTTACTGGGGGTCTTCTAAGACCAAAAATTCGTGCAATTTTCAAAATTTCGCGAATTGAAATTTTTGAAAAAAATGGAAAATGCAAACTTGTTACTAAATATTATTTTATTTTTGTTTTGTGTCGTTGCCAGATTTAATAAACTGAAAATCCCAGATGAAGTTGGAAAATACCAACGAAACAGGATGAAAATATAAATAAATAATCTTTTATTTAAATACAAATGACCTTGAAAGCCTGTTCAGATAAATTCTAAGAAAATTAGAATTGTGGTTATTTATGTTGAACTATTTATACAAAAAATGTACTTTGGACTTCAAGAAGAATTCTTGACATAAGTACGAAAAAACAGAAGTAAGGAAAACATATAAAATCAATTAAAATGGATAATCATTAAAAAAAAGCAAATTTCGATCTACCAAAGGTTAAACTACAATTTGGTTTAAGGATTGATATTTGACTATTGACGTCAGCAGTCGTCGATGGCTGCGAGTGTATGACGGCAAATCCATCTGAGGAGATCGAGTGGTTGCGATCGAAACATGTCATGGTAACCAGCCGCCTGGGTTCGAATCTCAGTTCAGTCAAGAATGAATGATTATTTATTTATTTATTTATTTATTTATTTAATAGTTAATACAATACAACAAGAAAATATCTTATATTAAAGTATTGGGTAGAAAAATTGGCATAAGAAAGAATACAATAAAAAAACAAAAATAATAATCATAAATATTACATGCATACATAATTTAACATTATAATACTATTTATTAGTCCTTTCTTCATAAAAATAATATTATTAAAATATTAAAAATTCTAAGAAAATATTAAGAAATTCAAGAAAAGGGTCGATTATTAGGTAACGTAGGCAAATCTGGGTAGATTTGTGGAATACACAAACGCTAATAGTGTTTGTGTAGAAAATCATTAAAAAAAGATAACGTTTCATCTGTCATCTTTCGAACACAAAAATAATACTTTTTTTTATCAAACTCAACAAAAGATGAGTTTGATAAAAAAAAATTAATTTTCGCATTTTTTGGTTGCCCCTTAAGACAAGTTGTTAGTGAGCTAGTCTGTTAGTGTGAGCGTTGCAGGTTCGATTCCCGCCAGAGACTTAGGACTTTTTCACTTTAACAGTATAAAGGTCTATGTTACTGTTGCTCCGATAAAATAAACCAAAACACAAATTGTTATTTGTAAAATATGTACGTTAGAATATGTGTTCCACTGTGCATTGCAATGCCTATTTGTCTTTTTCAAAAAATCACATTGCAGAAAGTTGCATAGAAATTCAATTCACACAATGCAGAATCAACGATGCGTATGAGTGATTTGCTAAAAACAATTTCAATTGTGTTGTCATGTTTCTTTTTTTTTTCAATTCAAAACCAATTTTAATTAAATTCTTTGATAAAAAAAAAATAAAAATAAAACAAAAATATTCGCAATTTATTTCTGATGCATAAATCAAGCAAAAATATTTTATTAACAATTTGCAGTATATTTTTTTTTTAAATAAACATTGTTGGTATTCCTTGTTTTGTTAATAATTATTTTTTCCTCTCTTTATTGTGGAAAAAGTGTTCTGGAGTGAAATGTGGCCACGTCACGTAGATTTGTTGAAAAAAGGTTGTTTGTATAGATTTCAAATGTTTTTTGTGTCACACTTGTGAAAATAGACCAGCAAAATGAATACAAGTAACACGAAGTTGAGGTTTTTCTTTAAATGCTGATGACCAAAAATTCACTTGTTTTAATCGCATTCAACAGGACTGTGTGTCGTATTGCGGGAATAAAATATTTTATTAAACATTTTTTGTTTTGTTTTATTCCAGTTAAAAATTTTTTTTCACGTTTTTTTTTTAATATCCATATTCAACATTTTTATTCGAATTATTTGTTTTTTGTCAAAGGAAACACGCACTTTAACAATGTCCTCAACGCAGACAAGTTGAAATTTATGTTTGCTTAAATGACATTTCAGGATGAGTCTGGCAGTTCATCATAAATATTGCTGTTTTTGATGTATTGCGTAGAGACCTGCATGAATACCATAAAAAATGAGAAAAGTGTTCTAAAGGTACCCGTACACGACATGTTTAATATAAATAGATTTAATCGCAAATAAATGTTTAAAAATTAATTTTCTATGAGGTTTTTTTTAATTTATTTATCATTTATGAATACTGGGTTTATTATTCTTGTACCTTTTGTGGTACTTTGCTAGAGCTAATTGCAATCGCTTAATAATTTCAATTAGCTCCAGGGCTGTCAGATACGGCGATTTTGAAACATGTTTGGTGGTGGGATTTTCCATATGACGAATGGCAATTTTTGATATACGGGCATGTTGATTCGCATAATAGTTGATCTGTAAATCGCAATAGCAAGAAGTTTGGCGACTTCAATTCGCAAAATTATGCCTAAGGGAACTAAAATATTTGTAAGAAACTAAGCCAGATGACAAGCTAAATGCACGAGATTCAAAACACCATAAAATAAATCTGGCGTTTTGCGATTTCAAATCATGCGATTGTCAGAATATGGCCGATAACTGGCGATTTACTTGGCTATTTTTACCATTTATGCCTAGAACTCTGTTCAAATTTGTGAAAAATGTTCAGCAGCATTGATTATTCCACACGAAAATTTTGGCATTTATCAATGTTACCAATCTTGCGAGTTTGTACAATTTGACGTTTTTATTCCTTCAAAGTATGCTACATTGTTTCGTGTATGTAAACAAACGCCACATGTATTTTACTAAAATTAGTTTTTTTTAATAAAAGATTTAATAAAAAAAAGTAAATATGGATAAATAAATGTTACCGATTGTGTTATTTTAATTTTTTATTTCTTTTTTAATATTAAGTTCATATTTTTTGCTTTTGCTTAAAATTCCATGTGAAATAAAGGCAGCTTACATTATTTCGCAGTTGTAAAAAAATGTTGCCAGAAACATTTCGGAACTTTTCACAAAATAAACAGAGTACAACTCCATCAACATTATTTCGTAGATATTCCGCACAAGTTTCTTTCATATGCATTTTGACAGCATTTTTTGATTTTTTTTAAACAATTTGGTTATCAATACTAATTTAAAAAAATAAAACTAGTCACTATTTCTCAGTTTTTAGCGATTTTAATTTAATTAAAAAAACTACAAAAAATGTTACAATAACTGAACACAATTGACCTTGGTGATTTTTGGAGATTTCGGACATCCGGTTTGGCGATGGAGCTCAAAAAATTTGACAACCCTAATTATCCCCCATAAGAAATGACATTTCAGAATACCAAAATTATTTATGCAAATATGAAGAAAACATACATATAAGTAAACATATATGAATTTAAATGTTTCGAGTATTTGTTTATTCCGTCTTAGTGGCTCGATTTGGCGAGGGACCAACCTCAGGTCCATATGTTTTGTTCCACTTAAGTCCGTGAATGTTTGATTTTGTCTTGTTAGTTCGTTTGTCTATGCAAAAAAACCAAAAAGTACCAAAAAGTCTCCTCTTATAGCTCTTCAATAAATCTGGACTCTGCATGTTGAATTTTATGTTTCTAAGCTCAGCATTAATAAAATTCCAAATCCACAAGTTTTAAAACGAAAAAGTACTAAAAATATCCCTCTTACATATTCTCATTAACTCGGGACCTTGCATGTTTAATTTTATGATTCTAAGGCCTAATAAAAAGCGTTCCATTATTTAAACTTTACTTTAACTCAAAGTTAGCGATAAAGTAAATTAAGGTTCATCCTGCCTGGTAGGTAAAAGTAAAGTTGTAATAATTGAACACTTTTTATACTATCGGAAATTCAAAAAGTACCAGTTGAAGAACAAAAAAGTACCAAAAAGTTTCATTTTATAGATTTTGACCCCCCGTATTCATAAACGATTATTAAATTTAACAAACGTTTATTAAGTAAAATTTTCATAAAAAATTTGTTTTTTGAAAATTTATTAAATTTAAAATATTTTCATGAATACGACAATGCATGTTTAATTTTATGATTTTAGGTCCAATATTACCGAAAAACAAAAAAAGTACCAGCTTCAGAACGAAAAAGTACAAAAAAGTACCCCTTACTGATTCTAATGAACTCAGAACCCTGCATATCTAACAGTTTTTATCTTATAGGTTCTCATTCACTCTGCAGCCTGCAAATATAGTTTTATGTTTCTAAATTCAATATAAGAGGAAATTCTTAAATTGCCACATGTAGCACGGAAAATCATAAGAAAGAAATTAAATTTCCCGTCAAATATCAATCTTTAACCAATGGTATTCGTGGTTCGAAATTTGCTTAATTTTCATTTTTCAGTCTATTTACATGTTTCTTCCAATAAGTCCGTTACCAATTCGCGATTGCGAACACAATTCACGGTAACTGCCTGGCCAACCTCACTTTCGAAAAGGACGGCCGATGCCGCTTCTACCTCATAAGTCGCACCAAACAGTCACTCTTTATGGATACAGCAGCTTTTCAACAATCACTTGTGATATTTATTTGCCCAGATGCGGCAATTTTGCTTGCTTAAAAATCCATTATGCTGACCAAAAAAATCAGGAAGTGCACGAAATGCATTTTGATTTGAACGCCCATTTTCGTAAACGGCTTCAAAAATCTTAACGCGCTGGTAATTCTGTACCTCTCCATGTAGAATTAAGTTGGCCAAAAAACTTGACTCACAATTGACATCGTGCATTATGGTTGGACCACCCTTTAGAATAAGATCTAAGTCGACGTTTGACTAAGACAGGATTTTATGCTGACTTCAGCATTGTGTTCTCCGTTTAGCATATACATTTAAACCTGACAACTGTGTTTATGCGGCTCAAGAATTTCAAATATTGGCAGATTGGAAAAGATTTTACACAGTTTATAAAAACAAAGTTCAAAGCTGTCGTAATTTTATCATCAGATTGTTGTCTTCTTCGTAACTTCTTTACGATATTGAACAGAAAAGACAACAAAAAAAAAATGAGCGTAGGGTTGACGCTCGTTAACTAAAGTTGCAAATTTACCCCTTTTTAGTGGTCGGCGTCTTTTTGATAGACTTTTAAAGGGCAAAATAAACCGCACAAATGGCTTGGCAAACATACACTTTGTTTCCGTTTTGTGTTTGCAAATTAACAACACAAACATATTTTGTACAAACATTAATTTTTTATTTTTGTTTTACTTTCAATAATTGCAGACAACGCTAGAGCTGCGGCAATTTTGCTCAGTATTTTTTTAGAAAAGAGAAGAAATATACAATAAAGCAAAAGAATTTGTGGCAAACAATGCAAATTAGAATTTACGACTGAAAATGATTTTAATACTTCTTCATCAACGTCTTCAGGCAGCAAAATTTTCACTGAAATTATAACATTTAGCACTATACACCAACAAAAATTTTGACAAATATCTAATAAGACTACCAAATATTAAAAATTTGTGGTATTCCTAAAAACATGCTTCAAATGTTTGTCTAAACTGCAAACACTTAAATAAACAACACAAACTATTTGTATATTTGTTCAAACGTAGAATTTTGACTTGCTTGCCAAGCAACTTGTGTGGTATATTTTGCCATAAAACTCAGTTTATTTGGCACTCCTTTCCCCTTTTTTAAAAATAAGTCTTTAAAATGGCGAACAGGGATCTAGTCTGGCAACGACGTCAGAAAAGCAAGCAAGAAATTATTATTCATTTGGCAACATTGTTTTTTTATATTTTTTTTGTGACACTTTGACATGGGTAAAATATTAGACAGCTTTTTAAAGAATTTCAACAAAAAAAAAAATATTAGCCAATTTTATGTTTCGAATGTGTTCAATGAACCAAATTAAAATTTATATAGTTTTCTTGCAATAGTCCTGTTCCCTCAATATTTCACATTAATTGATTTATCAAACAAATTTGAAAAATAAAAATGTTTAATACCATAAAAGACAAATTTCTTACATTCTAATTTGTTAAAAAAAAAAAATTATATCGTCACCTACAACGCAAGGGCACTACACATTGAAAATTTTACAGGAGAATCAAAATAAAGAATTAAATGAAAAATTGATAAATCGGCTAAAACTGTTTATAAATTAATTTCCTTTGGCCTTTGGTTTTTTGCTAATTAAGTCACAAATTTTGGTCGAAAAATTCCACAATGTTTTGTAGACATTTGTGTTGTTGCGATACATCAGAATCTAAGAAAAACTCTTTTTTTTTTAATTTTTGGTTAGTAAGCGTCTTTTGCATTTCAGGTAACGATATATTAATAAAAGGTTTGCGGGTTTATTTTCATAACGCATTTTTAGTGCAATTTACTTTTTATAAAAGGAACTTTGGTGTCACTTTCTAAAAGAGAGAGAGAGAGAGAGATATAGAGAGAGCGAGACTGAGAGAGAGAGAGTTATTAAACAAAAAGAAGTACATTATTTCAAAAGATCGCACATTTCATATAAAACATTTCAATTGCCGTTTATCCTTCGAGCGCAAGGTCGGAATTTCTTAAGGCCATGTCAGATAAAACTTTTGCTTCGCGTTGAATTAGAGATTCGCTTTGACATCCAAGATGAAATATTCATACTTATAAGAAACATAAAGAACTTAAAACGCAGACCGAAGCAAAAACTTACGTAACTCTCATCTTTTTGTGCGCTTGACAGTCTGCTAGTATAGTTTTTTTTATTTATTTATTTTTAACAAACAATCAAAACAAAATCAAAGTGTTTATTGTGACATACATACACCTTTTGCGTTACGCTTTTCTGTCAAAGTTAGAAACGTCACGCAAAGCGAAGCAGTTTTATCTGACATGGCCTTTATGGTTTCAGAGACTTTTGAACGCATCCGAAGAAAGCATATTATTAGCGTCGTCAGGAAGAGTTTTCCTAGAGACCAGTTATTGCGATAGTTTGATGATCTGATTGGCGATGATTTAAATGGAATCGCGACTCTTTTTGTCTCCTTCGTTATTATGAAACTTATGCTTGCTGTGAAGTGGGAAAGACGAATAGAAAAATAAACTTAGTTTCGTGTTCAAGCAGTTTGTGAGTCATTATGGGCCATTATTGCATTATAAAACCTTCATTTATTATGTTTTCATCTATTAAATATTATTATTATTGAAAATAACAGCAATAAAAAATGGAAGTTGTAATAATGCAAAGCTATTTATCGGTCCGACAAAATCCGACTTTTTACTATTGGCAAGTTGTAATAATGGCCCTATGAGGAAGAAAAAGAAGGAGTAATTTTTTTTATTTATTTATTTTTCACCTAGAAAATTTGTTTTCGCTTAAAATAATTTGTTTCTGTTTTGAAGAAACTTTGATCTCGTATAAACGCGTTATTTTGTCTAATAAACTTTGTTTGTTTTCATCAGCAAATTTAGTATTCGTGTAGAAGACTTAAGCTTCGCACAGGGGTCAGATCTTACAATCTTGTAATTTGTCTGACAATGGCGCCGTTGTCAGATGCATTAATTTTACACAATTGCCAAATGAAAATGAGCTTTCAATGTTCACACAGTTGCAAGACATGTTAAAGGCAATTTTAATGACAACATTGTGAGATATGACCACTGTCTGTTCGAAGCTTTAGTCATCGTCCAGATTTGCAATTTTGGTGCTTCAATTTTTTATAATTCTGCTTCAGATTATGAAGTTATACTTTTGCAATTTTTTGTATTTTTATCATCACTTTTCTCTTCTTCTTTTAATATATCGTGTATAAATACAAATTCAACGACAGCCAACTTCAAGTTGAAAAGTGTGAGAATTATAAAGAAAACCGAATTGAAGAGTACATGTAACTGAGTACTTCCTCCCCAATCTTCTTACATCACTCACCAAAAAACTCAAGAATTGCTGGGGAAAAAATTGTTAGTCTAGACGGTGACTTAGTTTTCTCAAAATTAATTTTTTTTTATGAATTATCCATAAAATGCTAAATTTTCATATCGATAAATGTGTTTTCTCTGCGGGTACGTTTGTTGGTTCTCGTATTAAAAACAATGTTTTCGTGTAGCAAACTTGCATTTAAAATTACATAGAAAAAATTGTGGCAATTTTTTTTTCAATTCAACCATTAATTAAATATAAAATCAGTTTTAATTTAGTAAAATAAGCAGTTACTTATATCAACAACATTTTTGCAGAAAATTTAATTAATTTTTTAATTAATATCACAAATTTTTTAATTGAAAGAAAAGATAAACTCTGTAAGAAGAGATAAACTCACTGTTTATTGTTGTTGTTTAAACTTTGATATTGTTACACGTAAAGCAGTTGCCTCTAATTCTTATTCGCTTAACACATTTATTTGTTTAATTTCTTTTTTTCTAAAATATTTGGATGGAAATTGACGCTTTGGCCTAAGCAACCAGTGAATTGCGCATAGGAATAGCTTATCCCTTCAACAATAAATTTCAGTTTATCAATAACATGAAATGGGAATTAAGCACATTTAAACGAAACCTTGTTAATAAATCATTTTTAGTTTTTTCTGTGTACAGAACTTCAAAATTTAAAACCTTAAAAACATTCTATTTTAAAAAAATCGTGCTTTTTATTAAAACAAAACATTTTTAAATTTTTTTCAACCCTAGTCAAAAAATATTTGCCAATCTTTGCAAGTTTTAGATTCAACTGTTAACTAAAAAAAAACTTAATTTAAAAATAACTTTTATTTTTTTATGTTTTTGACAACAATTTTATTACTCACGTAGTCTGAAATACGTTTGTGTTGCCAAAGATAATCATAAAAATGGAAAAATGTTTAAAATCATAAACCCGAAGGCATTTAAGCGTAAAGATGTCATAAAAAAAATTTTCTAATGAACATTTAATAGAGTGACAAATATTCTAGTAAACATTTACTCAAAGAGAATAAATTGACTTGATTTTGGTGTTGGAATTATTGCATTATCTAGGGACTCCTGTAGCAACAATAATGCTTTCCAATATTTGCACAAGTGCTGATAACAATTTCTATCAAAATTTAATCGCACATTTATTAATTGAGCTGTTGTTGACTTCTGTTAAGGCGGTTACAACAACCTCAACCACATGAAACTCTTCCAGTTGCCTGACTAATGCATTCACATACAAGTTTACACGTTAACGAGAGTGAAAAAATTTAATAAATATTATAGTTTCTAAAGGTTTTACGACACACACTCACCACAGCCACATATTTAACACCACAAAAGGGCTAAACTTTTCGCATTAGTAACCCAACACCTGAAATCTTTGCGCTTGATTGGTTGGTTAATGCGATGCTGGTAAAATTTAAAAAAAGATTTCTTATTTAGAGCACTTGAGCATAAAATTAAATTTGAGAATTATCATCAAAACAAAATTTTTTCGCCACATTCAAGGAGTTTTGATCCTTTTTCTTATCATTCAAATGCAATCAACTTGAAAGGATATGAATAGCAAAAGGAAAACAAATCTTTTGTAATATTTTCTTGCTGTACATAAGTTTTTACTCATATGCCTACAAAATCATACCCACCATACGCACTGCCATATAAAATTACATCTGAGCATGGGATTTCAGTTTGATTTTGAGTGGCACGCACACCATAAATTATTTACTATGATTGTCAAATACGAGTTTATAAGAGATTCCTTTAATGTAATCTTAAATTACATTTTGTATAGCTTCTCTATTATTTTTTGTTTCCTATTTTCTTTGAAATATGATATTTTTTTTATCGTTAATCTAGCACTTTTTTATGTTGCAGGGTAGAATTTATAAGGAAGTGGATTCTTTTAAGAGCTGTAATAGAAGTAACAAGTTTATGCCCTTTTAATTTTTTAAAAACCAAGAAGTTCTTTTAAATCAATTAAAAGTAAGGTTTTCAATTTCCTAGGAATTTAGAAAGCGTTTAAGGGTAGAACAACCTGTTAGTAGGGCGGTAAACGTTTGAGGGTCGCCGCAAACTGCCTTGATTTTATACACAGATTAGACTTAAATAAGGGGGGGGGGGGGGGGTTGGTAATCGTGGATTACCGTAATTTTACTCCCGAAACAATTGACATGGAGTTGGCCGAATGGAGATTTAAAGCTCAGTAGATTGTTGAACCTACCCAGAAAAAAAACATGTTTTAATATGGTCACCTCGAACAAAACTATTTTTAAAGAAAATTTTAAATATATTTTGTTTAATTTAACCATATTATTGTCCACTGCAACCATATTATGGTTAAATTAATCCTCTATTAAGAATCCACAACCATACTATGGTTGCCTCTAAACAAGTTATGGTTAATAATAACTATAAAATGTTTAACACTTATAATTGCATGGTAGCACTTTAAAAGCATGTTGCTCTTCGAACTGAGAAAAATACTATTGTTTATTTAGTAAAAAAGTATTGTCATATTTAAACATAACATGTTTAAGGGCAACCATAATGTAGCTTTTTGATGGAGGACTAATTTGACCATAGTGTGGTTGCAGGGGACAATAATATGGTTAAATTAAACATATTGTGTTTAAAATTTTCTTTAAAAATAGTTTTGTTGGAAATGACCATGTTAAAACATGTTTTTTCTCTGCGTGTATAGGCATCAAACATGCGCAGTGAGCCCATGCGATATGCAGCATTTGAAATTTAAAAATTCAATTTGAATTTCTGTAGAAAGCAACAACAAACTCAAAATATATTTACTTTGTTCTTGCTTTAAATGTAATTTCAAGGGAAATCATGCGAATGTCCTTATCCTTATTTTTATGATTCGTGCTGCCGACTATTTATTTATGGGCATTAAGCTGGAGTGCCACCCCATGCATTCTACGCATATTAAATGAATACACAGCTGCCAAAAAAATAGAATCTGTGTTGTTTTATGTAGCAAATTTCTTGCGCAAAAGCATGAGACGACTTTAGGCGTTGAATGCGAAAAGTAGGTTTACTTTCTACTTCTGGAAGCGACACAAGCAGCGATCAGTCAAGGTAAAATTGTATTTATAAGTTTGTCGTTCGGCTTGTAACTTCTACAGTTGTGATCCTAGACCCTATAAAGTATGTATTTTCCGGATCCTTATGAAAAGAGACGTTCAAAGCCGCTTGACCGTCCGTCTGTTGAAATGGATTTTCCGAAGGCCCCAGATATGGTGGGGACTTGGTTGGTATATACTAGAGTATTTAATTAATCGATGTTTTGTATTATTCGACTAATCGCGCGAATAATTATTCGAGGTAACAATTTAATCGAATAATATTCGAACAATTTATTATGTTTCGGTTAATCGAATAATTTTAGTTTTGTGTAGTTTAGAAGTTTATAAATAAGACCAACAATTATATTTTTTAACATAAAAATTTTAATAAAGAAGTAATAACAATTTAACAAACTGTACGTCATGTAATAAAAGAGGAAAACTAAATAAACAAAAAAACATCAAAACAGAACAGAAAACAGTTAAAATGTTTATGTTTCAAATGATTTCATTCTTTTGTTTTGACGAAACTTGATTTGGAAAATATTCTTTTACTTATTGTTGCCGTTGGAGAGACTGAAGATAAAGTGTTAAAAAGCATATCCAATTTATGACTTCTTGTTCTTGTCTTTTCTAAAAATTGGTAGTCTTTCATTATACACCTTGAATCTCTTTTTGATTTTTTTACAATTTTTATAATTCCAAAAGATTTTGTTATTCGTGCTAAATTCCCAGTTTTTATTATTGATAAAAACACTTGAAATTTATTGTTGATGGGATAAGCTATTCCTATGCGCATTTCACTGGTTGCTTAGGCCAGATCATCAGGAAACTTCATCCATAAAGATTTTAGAAAAACTAAAGATATTAAACCAAATAAAACTGTTTAACGTATAAGACTTATAGCAACAGTTCTACTTGTAATAATATCAAAGCTTAAACAAAATAACATCAACAATAAACAGTGCGTTCATCTCGTCTTACATTCCCCGCTACAATTAGTTGAAATTCTCTCAACATTAATTGTAGTTGTAAGTAGGTTAAGAAAAACAAAATTAAAAACAACAACAACTTACAAAAGATGTTGTCAATAAAGTGTTTTTTAGGCCGTGCACCTGCAATCTTTTGAAATTTAAATTTTGTATTCCCAAAAATTGAAATTACTTTTTGATAATTTTTATAATTTCTAATCAACATTTTGATATTTTCATTAGGCTTAAGTTTATCAAATTTAATTTTCATTAAATTATTTTTATGAAGAAACGAATTTTACAGGTGAACATTTTATAAAATTAAATAATTTTTTTAAATGTTGTGTCAAATAAAAAGTATTTATAATGGATATTAATGTCGATTTATAGTATGATGACGAAAAGGAAAACTCTTGTATAGATGCGCTAAGTACAAGAAGACAAATTCGTGATGATTCCAACCCTCTTGAACTTCCCAGTGTCAAGTAAGAACTTATAATAAGAAACGAAACCTTCTTGTGCCCGATCAGTTCTTATTCTGGTTGGTGTAGCTGTGACGGTTGTATTTGGTTCAACTGATTAGGTAAAATTGTCACTTGATGGTGGAATATTTTCAACACCAAATTCTTGGTAGATTAAGAATATTATAAGAGTCTAAGACAAGTACTTGTCGTGGCCCCAAACTCTTCCCATAACTCCTTACATTAACTTTTTATCATATTGAACTTGTTTTTAATACACTTTTAATCTAATTTTTATAATTTTTGTTATAAAATTCCATTTAATAAAGAAATATTTGTATAATATTTGTCATAAAAATCTTTCATTACAGAAATCTTATTTAACAACGGATTTTAAAATTCTTGCGTTTTACGTTTCCGATTTCTAGCACACCCCTGTAACTTACTGTCAACTAGAAATGATTCACAGGTCACTAAAAAGCTGGCTCATTTCCCTTGTTAAACTCTATTCCGTTTTTACACGAAGTGTCATCAGAGGGAGCCAACACTCACTCACTCTGCATACGATTCAGCTAATCATAAGTTAGCTCATTCTGCGTTAGTTTGTGGTGAATTAAAAAGTTAAACAACTTCTTTCCCTTCCCAGAGAAGGGAGCAGAGAAGGGAGTAAGGAAGGTCACTTAAAAATTTAACTGAACAACTTCCTTTCTCCCTTAATAAAGAAGGGAGTAGCGAATGTGTACTGAATATTTTGTAAGGTCTTTCAAAAAACAAAATTATACCTTCTAGAAGGAATACATCTGAAGGCATTTTTATCATATGAAGCGAATCTTTTAGAAAGGAGTATAGAGGCCTTCAAAAAGACCTATAACTTGCGGTCCATTCAATATCTACCGCTGGGTATTATTAATATTGAAAATTGATTATTGTAAAAATATCTTACACATATGTATGTTTTTCATTTTACTAAATTAAAAATTAATAATATTCAATTTCGAATGGTTTTATTATAAAATAGTTATTTATTTGTATCAATTATGTGAAAGCATGCCTTCCTGGTGATTTTTATTCAATTGTGTTTCTTTTTTTCTGCTAACGCAAAGAGCTTGAAAATTTCGTTTCTTAAAAAAATTTCAGTCAACGATTTGTGTAATTTTCCTTTAAATCAAGATGCTGTACAACGAATCTGAGTTGAAAAGTTATTTCTGTAAAATCATTCATAATAGATTAACAAAAAACTTACATAAGCAACATGATTTGCTTCCTTAATTTTATTGTTAATATCTTCCAAATCGTCAATGGCCTGAATAAGGAAAATCTTTTGAATGTTCGCCTCTTTTTTCCTTTTCCTAATAGCTTCGCTGTTAAAACTTTTTGTGTGGCCAGAGCTTCCAATATAACGCTATTTTGGCGAACATTGGTGGCTAGTTTAAAAAAAAACTTTCGGGCGCTAACGCGTCAAAATATTTTGCATGTAGCTTGTTCTATTGAAATACACTAGTAAAACTTTTTTTGACAGAAGTCTACAGACTTCTAGCTTTAGTCATTGGATTGAGGTTACTTTTTGCATCATTGATGCCATTTGTAGTAACATTGATGTCACAATTCTGATGTTAGGGTATCATCAATATGAAGATGAATTTTTCTATCAGAGTGGTACTTGCCGTACAAAGACATTATTGATTTCTCTATATCTGGAGAACGGCAGGAGCCAACGTTTTCAAATTAGGTACAACCATTTTTTTATTAATACAATATCCGACAAAATGATGGCGGGAGTGCAGGAGTAGACTTGGCCCAAAATTTATTTATGTCTAAAGAACGGTATTTACATAACTTTCTGTTCTTATTGCACAATAGTGAATGGTTTATAAGAGAAGATAACACTTTTACTTGTTACTTGTTGTAATAACGAAGAAAAAGAGACGAAAAGGTGTGGTGTGTGGACCTCCAGCTTTAGGATTTTTGTCAGAAGTTGAAGAATCAATTCTCTTTTAACACCAAATCCCTTTAAGCATATAAAATATTGAAGTTAAGGAATCACATTCTTTTACCTTTATTTAACCTTAAAACTTTAACAACTTTAAAATCTAAAAATTACTAAAATACATTCTATAATATTTACACTTGTGTGTGTAAAAGAGTTAACATATCTCGCTAGCAAAAAATTTAAAAAATGCGTAAAGTGCAATTGAGCAAATGCCCATAACTGTTTTAAATATATTACAGACATTAGATTTGAATGTTTTAAAATTAAAAATAAAACATCTAACATTTGAAATATTTGTGCCTGTAATCCTAAAGGATTTCGTATCGTTACAGGAAATACAAATACAAAGAAAGCTTTTTATCATATTTTTTTTTTGAATTATTGTCGGGCGCTTTATGCTGTTTTTCATTTAAATATCTTTTTAACATTTAAATTCTCTAAAGGTAAATTCCAATTTAAAACAAGCGAACAACTCTATAAAGATTTTTTTCGATTTGTTTCCGTTTGTTTGTGCCAAATGTTTGCAAAGGTGTTAGTGAGTGAGTTCCTAGAGCAAATAGCAAAAATTCTCGCTCCATAGCAAAAAGAGTGAAGGTAATTTATTATAATTTTATATTAGAATCTCTTTGCAGTTTCAACTCTATTTCGATATGAATGAAGTACGAACACGAATTTACATAACAGCATTAAAAAAGTGATAAAAATGAAGAGTAAAAAAGTTTAAGTTGGTCAAGACTGGTCATGAATTTTTTAATGCAATTTTTTTATTGCAGTACAGAGAATTTCAAATAAAGTTTCAAATAAAGTAGTGTTAATATAAGTTTTAAAATTGGAAAAAGAGATATTCCTAAAACTTGTATCCTTAACGTTGTTAAAAATTCAGGTATAATAATTAAATAGTAGATACCATTTAGATTAGTGGAAACGAACATTTTAATGCATATTTTAAATAATTTTTAATGTTTTTTTTTTAGTTTCTTCTTCTTCGGTACTTGTGTCATGGGAAAGATACCTTTAATTTTTATTTTAAATATTTCAATTATCAGTTGAATATTTTATAATTAAAAAAAAAATATGTTTTTGATGTGGCATTTCCTTTAATAACTAAAATTCTTTATATGTTTTATCTACAATTGCCAACATGTTTTCTCTCACAACTATTTTTTTACTAAAATGTTTTGTTACTTGTAAAAGCAATAAATTAGAATTTTAAGTCTAATTTGTCATCTTTTTGGAATAACATTTTGCAATTGCCATGAAACTTTATGTTTAAAATTAATAAAAAAAAAAATCAATTCTCTCAAAGGACATGTTGGTATGTGCAAAAAGTACTCACTCACACATGGATATAAAAAGTGTATTGGGAATATTTTTCTTCTGATGAAACTCTATTTATTTTAACAATACGAATCAATATGCCCTTAATGGGGTTTTGATGGGATTGCTGTTGCTACACAACAAGATCGATTGAAATAGAACCAGTAAGAGTCTATAGTCGGCTATCCCGAATCTTATGTACCCTTCACCATGGTGCAATAAGAACAGAAAGTTTTATAAATAATGTTCCTGAGACATAAATGAATCTATTTCCTAACACGCCCACTTCTCCAATACCGCCACATTTTGTCGGATGTTGTGTATTGATAACCAAAATGCTTGTACCTAGTTTTTGGCTTTTTCCGTTCTCCAGACAGACAGACAGACAGACATACAGACAGACAGACAGACATACAGACAGACAGACAGACAGACAGACAGACAGACAGACAGACAGACAAACAGACATACAAACAGACAGACATACAGACAGACAGACATACAGACAAACAGACAGACAGACATACAGACAGACAGACAGACAGACAGACAGACAAACAGACAGACAGACATACAGACAGACAGACAGACATACAGACAGACAGACATACAGACAGACAGACAGACAGACAGACAGACAGACAGACAGACAGACAGACAGACAGACAGACAGACAGACAGACAAACAGACATACAAACAGACAGACATACAGACAGACAGACATACAGACAAACAGACAGACAGACATACAGACAGACAGACAGACATACAAACAGACAGACAGACAGACATACAGACAGACAGACAGACAGACATACAGACAGACATACAGACAGACAGACAGACAGACAGACAGACAGACAGACAGAATAAAAAAAATCAACTTATACAAGTTACATACTTGTTACATTCGGTGATGGGTATAAAAAACAACAACAACATTGGATTTTCTGATAATATTTAGAGGCAGTCGTAGTTTTATTCTCATATGCTCCAGTTGGTGAACGTCATAGGGATTCAGCATGACAAACGCTGACAATATTAAGGCCCTAATTTTGAAAAACACAACGCAACGACAAAGAATTACTTTAAAAGTAAAAACAAATTCATAAATATTTTGTAATTTTGTTTTTGCCTTTAACAGAAATACTTATTGGTTTTTAAGATTTCATACGCCTCATTGCTTGTGGCGTTGAAAATTTTAAAACGGTAAATAAATTTCTGTTTTTGCTTTCAATTTAATACTTTGGCGTGCGTTGTGTTTTACAAAATTAGAGCCTAAATCATCGATGATAAGTGTTGATTTTACTTTGGTGTCATATATGAATTTTTAAATTATTTGTCCAAACTTTCATAGATGACCAATGTTGATTTTGTCTTGTGGGCGTCCATTTGTTTGTGAGCCCTAAAAGACAATATCATCAACTTTCATTAGTGAATTTTTTCAGGTAGAATGACAAGGAAAACACAGAATAATCTCAAGTAATAAATTGAACAGAACAAACAGAAAAAAGAAACGGTCCGTTATTTTCGGATTTATTCATAGACGGAGACGTGTAGCAGACAAAGTCCTGCAGCGCTCACTTCGTTTTCTATTCATAACAGACAATGTCGCTAAGTTTTTCCTTTTAAGGGAACAGTGACATTGCAAAGCCGTTGTCATGCACAACTCCCTAAATAGCAACTTGTTACTGAGTCTGTTGCGATTATTTATCGATGAAAATGTTATAATGACAATGTCGCTCATAAACGCCACCGGGTTTATAAGCCGATCAGGCTGAATTTCAAATGCAAATTTTAACAGAGTAGATGTGATAAAAATATATAGCAACCTAGTCCATATAATTTCTGGGGTCTTCGGAAACCCCATTTCAACATACATACATATAAACGGTAAGACGGAAAGACGGACATAGTTAAGTCAACTTCGCTACTCAAAGGGAACCAGAGTATATGTATATATACATTATAGGGTATTAGATCAATTTCAAAAAAAAATTACAAACGGAATGACAGAGTAAAATACATACGCCTGATTCCAAGGATCCACGACTTTCAATTGTTGCGTTAAAAAAAGCTTAAATAGAAAAAATAAAAAATAAATAGTTTCACTTCCTTTTAGCTGTTGAGTCAAATAACGTTTGTGTGCTTAAAACTACACAGAAAAAATTTTCAGTAGTTTTTTTTTATCAGTTAAAAAAAAAATAGTTTAAAAAGTATTTAAAATTAAATATTATTCTTTAATAAATTATTTAAGCTTAAGGTCACTTTTTTATAAAATTAATTTAAATTTTAATTCTCAATATTTCGATTTCCGAAAGGGACATTCAAATAGGTTTTGGGCTTTGAACACATTTAAAATTTTGTTTTTTTCCTTTTTGTTTGTTTGTTTGTCTTTTTTTAAAAATTTTTGTAAAATGGAATTTAAAATTTATTATGATAATTTTGTTAATTGAAATTTTAAAATTTATTTTTCCATTTATTGTTAAATTTTAAAATTTTATTTTATTGTAAAAATTTCCTGAAGAAGATTTCCAACGGAAATCGAAATATTGGGAGTTTAAATATTTAAATTAATTTTATAAAAAAGTGCCCTGAAGCTTAAATAATTTATTAAAGAATTGCATGTTCTCTGCCGCTCTTACTAATAAACTTCGCTTTTTTTGAAAGCACACTTTCATATTTTTTTTTATTTTTTTTATATTTTTTTTTTTAATTTTCCTAAGCTAATCCCGCGAAGCTTTATGCTTGTCTGCGGGACAGAAACCAGAGTCTCTGGCGGAAATCGAACCCGCAACCCCGGCGCTGATAGACTAGCTCGCTACCAGCTAGCCTACCGGGGCACATAGTGTAAAGCCAGACTTCAATACTACAAAGTCGTCCCATAGTCATTCATTTTCCTACTTTCCAATCGCTTTAAACGGCCGTGTTGTATCCGAAATCAAAAAGTAACGACGAGTTTTAAGTGGAATTGTATCATTAAAGCCCTTATGGCACTACAATTTTTATTCATTATTTGATATAGAATTGATAGAAGAAACAGTAATCTAGCATTTACTGAGCAAACTATAAAAAATGTAAACAAAGTTTGGTTTTCTCTTGTTATGGATTTGTTTCAGGGATGGCGTTGAAAATTTTTAAAATTTTACCAACAACCTTTAAAAATTGTACGTTTTCCCCCCATATTGTACTAAAAGATTTTTTAGTTGAAATTAATTTTATTTATGTTCTTAAAAAACACCACAAAAAGGTATTATAATATAAATCTTAGTGTAAAATGTATCAACAAAAAAGTACAATTGAAACAACTCGGCCATCTCTGTTCTGTTAATTTTATTAAATGTTGTCAACTTTTTGTTTATAAGAAACCTAAAAACAAAAAGCGGTACCGCTGAATTTGCCCATAAACCGCTGATTCAGCAACACTTTTAATATTTCAAGCTTGAAATGTCAATTTTAAGTTGAACAATTTTACATTTTTTTTTGTCATAACTTTAGTAAAATTTTTGAAATTTTGCCATTTACCCTAATACAGCTGAACCTTTCGCACTTGGTAAATTTTTTTAATTACTTTATATTTGCACTGTTCACCAAAACTTGAACAATGCATTAAAAATGTAGTGTCATAAGGGCTTAACGAGTTGTTTTGAATATCGATATCATGATTATTATTTTTTCTTTATTTTGTGAAAAAGTCTTTGGAAATTTGTTAATGAATAACTATACAATCGAACAAAAATAATGACCCACAAAATTTTGCGAAAAGTAATTGAAAATATGCTAAAAAGAGCACGTAGCTGCGAAGCAGAAAATGGACATCACTTACAGGAAATCGTTTTTTAAAGCTAATTGCACAAATCCCACCCCCCCCCCCCCCAATAATGAACTGTATTTAAAAAAAATTATAATAATCGCATAAATAAAAAAGTTATAAACCATTTAAACCATATAGCTCATTCTGCGCCACCCTGTATAAGGGTAAGAAAAATTAATTTCAACAATCAAATCAAATTCAAAAACCGTATATAGAGTAAATATGTTAAGAAGTTGTTTAACTTTTTGATGAAGGTACGACAATTCTTTAACAAACGTTGCATACTGGGGATGTATAAACAAATTTCAACTTATTACTGAACTCTATTTCAAGATTTTTTTGTAAATTAATGGAAAATTATACGAACGAAAGAACTTTTTTGTAAGTAGCCCTGTTATGCATTCCTCCTTCATTGAATATAAAAGTTTTACAAGTTCATAGAGTTAGTTGTCCTGAGCAGAAATTTGTCTCAAGTCTCTTCTAAAGGACTTCATGTTGTCAACCCCGTCTAGTTGCTGTTAATTAAGGCTAGTTTACACGGTAATACAATGTATTACGACTTTTTAGTGTTTTTGAACAAAAAAAAAAAAAAAAAAAAATCTGATGGAAGTATATTTCATGTTTACACGGATGATATAAGTAAAATCAAAAATAATAACAAAAAAGCAGATGGTTTCAGTTTTAAATTGAAAAAAAAAATAACATGAAAACTACCTGAGTTGATTTTGGTTGTTTTTGTTACTGTATATACCTATAAAATGTTACCACCTTCAATATATGCCGTTTAAATACACCTCTGGTGTGATGAGAATACATAAGTTTCTAAAATGGTTTAGAAAACAACAATTACCGACCGCTTGTCAGATTTTGTATATCTATTCTCACTTACTCAATACAATTTGCTTTTACACGATGAGATTTTTCTCATTCTACATAATTTTTTTCAATGTCGTATTACGGCATTATGTAGAATGAGAAAAATCATTCCATGTAAAAGCAAAATGTATTGAGTAAGAGAGAATACGAACACAAAATCTGACAAGCGGTCGGTAAATGATTTTTTTCTAAACCATTTTAGAAACTTATGTATTTTCATCACACCAGAGGTGTATTTTAACAGAGTACATTGAAGGTGGTAGCATTTTAATACAATTACAAAAACAACTAAATTCAACTGAGGAAACTTTTATTTTGTTTTTGTAAAAATTGTAAAACTGTAACCATCTGATTTTATGTTATTATTTTTGGTTTTACTTGTACCATCCGTGTAAACATGAAAAATACATACAACAGATTTTTATTTTTTTCTTTTAAACACGGATAGAATTTCATAATATTTTGATTCTACAAGGTCGTAATACATTGTATTACCGTGTAAACTGGCCTTTAGCAACAGCACCTGGGGAGATCTGACAGTAAACCGAACTTCCCCAGAAGCTGTTCTATTTCCATTTGTTTTTGTTATTAAAAAAAAAATAATTCTTTTAATGAACCCTCTTGTCTTGTGTTTGAAAAATGAAACAAAGTGTGTCGCCTTAATTTAAAATGCTTTATTTAAAAAAAACAACAAAATAAATGGTTCATATGTAGTTACTTTTAATGATGCCTAAAAAATATGTACTTACAGCCTGGCCCACAATGTCGATCGCAAACTTAAGCCAGAGCGACAACAAGTCACTCATTATCCTTCTCATAAGTCAGCTTTTACAATGTTGCAATTTAAATGTAGATTTTTTTCTTATTATTTGTCGAACTTGCCTAAACCTTTCGCAGTAAAGTATCAATGTCACTTTAGGTCACTGTGAGAAAAATGATATGAAACAACAGAAAGAAAACTGCGAATAGTGGAGAGGAGAAACAAAAAATGTCTGTTACAGATAGTCGTGTACTACGCACTCTACCCCTTCAACCTCTCGCCTTTAAACTTCGTTTGTCTGCCTTTCAATTTCTACATTGTAAAAGGGCACTAAACGTCCCACTAACCATCGACTAAAATGTCGACATGTTTTACGTTTCTAACGTAATCCATTTATTTATTGTCAAATTAATGTATTGCCACATCGACAAGTTAGTTTTTAAATAAAAATCGACAAATCATGTAAATTAAACCATAACAAAACAACTCTGTGCTACAAACAAAGCAGTTAACATAACAAAGCAGTAAATAAAAAATATAGAAAATTTGGAAAAAAAAATTATAAAACTATGTATAAAAATTAGGGTGCCGCGAAATAAGTCCAAGGTGCAATAAGTCCCAAGAAAAACATGAAATAGGGCCCACAAATTTTTCATACAAATGTAGGGGTAATTTTAGGATGAAATAGCTCCCAGCCATCTCGGTTTTGTTTATTTATTTTTGTTTTTTTTTAAGTTATTTAATTTTTTTGCCTGGGAGTTATTTCGTAATAAAATAATTCACAAACGAAATAAGTCCCAAAAAAATTCAACATGGGAATTATTTCATTTTATTTAGTTTTTTTAGGTTATTTAATTTTTTGTGGGAGTTATTTAATTGTTTTAATTATTTGCAACTTCTTTATATTTTTAAATATTTTCCATACGTTAATAGTTTTAATTAGGCTAAAGTTCATCAAATTTAATTTTCATTAAATTATTTTTTATGAGCAAAGGAATTTTGCAACATGAAAACTCGAACCCAGGCTTTCACGGACAGGTTACCCTTTCATGTTTCAATTGTAACCACTCAATCTATTCAGAGGCCGTTTAACACTCACAGGCATTGACGACTGCTGGCAGTTAATAGTCAAACATCAATCTTTAGACAAAATTGTATTTACTGCCTGTTCATCTATTTTCGAACGAAGACTGCGATCGCTTAACTAACATGTAAAACAAAGACAATATTTTATTATTTGTTTTTGTTTTAAATGTGAGTTTAGCGATCGAAGTCTTCGTTGGAAAATAGATGAATCAGCAGTTAACCTTTGTTAGATCGAAATTTGCTTTGCATGATTATCTATTTTAATTGATTTACATGTTCTTCCTTACTTCTCTTTTTTCGTACTTTTTGTCAAGAATTCTTCTTGAAGTCCAATTTTGAAATTTGAGATTTTAAGATTCAGGTATATCGAACCCTAACAGCGAAAGTAACCTAAGCACCAAAAATCAAATATTACAGGAGACTGTTTTTTTAAATCTATACACGCAGAGAAAAACATGGTTGAAGTATGGTTAAAAAAATCATATTATGGTCCCTGCAATGGCAACAAACAAACTTTTGTTGTTATTAACAAAACTGTTTTTCCGATTGATAATATTTTGTTTTTATTTAACAATAAACTGTTTACCTCCCTTGAAACTTCAAATATGGTTAAATTTAACAATGTAATATATTAATAAAATAAAGCTACAACTATACACTTAAACATATTATGGTTACCTTAACCATATTGTTATTACGGCAATCATATTATGGTTAGATTCATCCATCCAAAAGCTATAACCATATTATGGTTGCCTCCAAACATGTTGAGGTTAATATTTAATAACAGTACTATGTTTGAAATTATAATATTTTAAACCATTGTATGTTTAATTTTAATCTAAAAATAATATGTTTAAAATGCAACAACATTCTGGTCGTTTGCATTTAACTTGGTTTGCTTAAAATTCTCATACATTTTATTTTAATTATTGATTAAAACACATTAATTTCCGTAGAATAAAATAGTAGAAAAGAAAAAATGGTAATGAAGGTCGTCTCAGGCTGTAATATGAATGAAAAGGGTATTTTTTATAAAAGTGGAACATAACACCTATCAGGAATAAAAAATTAATTAAAATTATAATTTGACACTAGAAACAAATAAAAAAAATTGATGATATAAGTAACCATAATATGGTTAACATTGACCATATTATTGTTAATTCTGACCATAATATGGTTACTTTTGTCAAAATTCAGGGAAATTTGACCATATTATGGTAAACTTTAAACATAATATTGTTAGTTTTGATCATTATTATGGTTGATATTAACCAAAATATGGTTAATTATGACCATATTATGGTTGATTTCAGGAACATTTTTGTTGATTTTAACCATACCATGGTCATAGTTAAACATAACATGGTAAACTGCAAACATACAAATTGTTAAAATCGAACCATAGTAAGTTGCTCTTATAATATGGTTTCCTCCAACCATATTTTTTTCTACGTGTATATACAAAAAGAAGTGTACACTTTTATGTCACCACTAACTGCGAAAACGGTTCGACCGATTAAAACCAAAATTTAAGGGTACTTTGGCGATAGTCTGTAGATGCTTTAAGTGCAGTTTGCACAAAATCGGCCCAGTGATTCCGGAGAGATGGCATTAAGATTTTCCTATATATTTTTCCCATACAAATATCAACAAAATGCCTTTCATTTTCCATATTTTAACTTTTTTTGTCGCTTGAAAAGAAAACGAATAATGTATCGTAATGTCTTATGTGTACTATGACATTCGGAATAGATATAAATGTATATTTCATATCGCTAGTGGGAGTAAAATAGGGCAAAACGGGTAAAACTTCCCCCTTCCAATATCTTCTTAGCTAATAAACCGATTTTCTTGAAATTTGTCAGGCAACTAGTCTAACATCTGGAAGGAACTATAGCCTATAATTTTTGTTATTTAGGGCGGGAAACAATGCAAAAGGGGTAAACGCTCCTCCTACCTATATCTACTTAACTAATCAACCGGTTTGCTTTAAACTTGGCATGCAGACACTGTAATATCTAAAGGAATTTTTAGACATTAATTTTTTTTGGAGATTTCAACAATAAGGGAGTAAAATAAAGCAAAAGGAGTAAAACCTCCCTCGACCCATGGCTTTTTAAAAAAGTATCGTTTCAAGTCTTTAAGGAACTAAAGGCTAAACATTTTAACATTTTCTGCGTAAAACAAAGCAAAAATGGTGAAAGCACTCCCTCCTATACCTTCTTAATTAATTAACCGATTCTTTTGACAAGTTTATGTATTTTTTTTCCTCCGGTTATTCTTCTTTGGCTACGCCATATTTCACAATTGGTCGTTAAACGCTATCGAAGCTACCATTTTGAATGGTAAATTCCGAGGCGAAAATGCTTTGCTTTGAACTCCAATGATTGCCACAGACGTCCCAGTTGCATTGGCATTTGCAATGACGCTTGTTTGCGGCTTTAATGTAGGCACACCATGCTTTCACACGGACAATTATCCGGGGCATGTTTTCGCGTCGGCAAGTCGGCAAGTCATCGAGTTTATCTGTGTTGGCTAAAGACAAACTGACAAAAAATATCGTACACGCAATTGCTCTTCGTCATAAAAATAGATTATCTCTGTTTTATTTTCATACTACAGTATAAAAAATATATAAATTTTTTATATTTAACTTTTGAATATGTAACGAACAGAAATAAAGAAATACCTATTGATTTTTTTCCATCGCCGATCATGGTATCAAGCGCTTTATTTCTCTTTCTTAAACTAGAAATAAGTTATATGGCAAAACAACGTTTGGTGGGACGTCTCATACGATTCAATTTTTCTTGCTACAAAATTATGTGACCATGAAATTTAAGGAGATGATACTAGTGTTGCCAATAAAGTCATTTATTAAAAAAACGAAAATTTAAAATTTCGCCGCTTACGTTATTTTCGCGGTAAGGAGTCGATATGTCCCCAACACGAGTAAGCTTGTTTATGTACTGGAACTAATTGCACCTGGGTCTTATTTCGCGGTGCCATAATTTAGTGTTCTTAGTTAAAAATGAAACATAATTAAAAAAACATTTAGTGTTGGTGTTCTTAGATTCCACAAAAATTCCTCTGTCGACTACCACAGCACAAGTGACTGATTTTGACATTTGTGTTCGCCTTTATATTTTTTAGTGGTGCTCAAATTTATATGAAAACTATTACGTTATCGTCCAATCAAAATTGAAAATTTTAAGTGCGCCTCAAATCCGCTCTTTGTCGTTGGAAATGCCAGCGAGTGATAGCGATAGACCTTGTGGGATCGGCTGCTCATTTGTTATATTTTTAGAAACATCTCTTAATTTTTTTTCGAACAAAATCATTTTACATTTTTCCAAAAAAAAAAAAATTTTATATTCATGATTATTTTTGTATTTTAGGAAAAATTTCATTTAAGCTAAAATCCTTTTCTTAACGACTTCTTTCATCATTTAAATGTCTTTATTATCCATCTGCATT
This sequence comes from Pollenia labialis, assembly GCA_949318255.1. Lineage (NCBI taxonomy): Eukaryota > Metazoa > Arthropoda > Insecta > Diptera > Polleniidae > Pollenia > Pollenia labialis. The sequence goes on from OX439142.1 coordinate 159,238,116, forward strand.
ATTATTTTGAATTAAGCTCCTTTAAGCACCTTAAGCTTCTACAGAGTCGAAAGTTGTAGTAGTATGCAAATGAGTGTTTGTGTGTCTGTATAGGCATGTGTGTGTGTGTTTTATTTATCGTTACTAATTAAGGTGTCCTTTGCTTTGTTGTTAACAAGCTGTACTAAGAATATTTTATATATATTTGTCATTGTGTAGCGCTGCTAAAAATGAAAAAGGCACTAACAAATATTTCAAATGCCTGCCGTCGCAGGGTCGGAAAGGCTAAAACTGCAAGGAATGCTGATGAGGAGCATGTGGTTAATCTCGAAACTTGTAAACTCAAATCGATTTCAATCCACCTTTCAGTCCAGAAAAAAAATTATCAAACAAAATTTGAATTCATATATTTAATAAAAAAAATGTTTTAATGCAAATTAAATTTGATGCAAGCCTGGGGTATAATTACCACATACGATATCGATCAAAGTTGGAAGAAATTTTTTATTTTGGTATTACGACACACGATATCGAATAAAAAGTGTCGTAGTTTGAGATGATAACATTTGATATCGAGTAAACACAGTCTTTCATTACATCTCTCGAGTTTTCACTCGATATGTCAGTGTCAGAAAAAGGTGATAGTTTACTTAAAATCGAATGCTTAGACCCCTGGGCCCTGTTTCTCAAAACAACTTGCTACAAATCTACAAGTAAAATTCTTTAAAATAATCAACAATTTTACAAAATTTATTTTTTTTTTAAATATATTTTACTTGTAGATTTGTAACTTGTAATTTTGAGAAACAGAACCCTGAAGCCCGTTTCTGCATTTCTCACATCGTAAAACTGTTTGCATGAAACGTGTGAATTGCAACAAAAATAGTGTGAAATTAAACAAAAAAAATGGTTTTTCTGACACAAGTGCTTCTGTATCTTTTCTTTGCAAGAATTAACTGTCATTTAAATAATTGTCCAGCAATTATTGGAAGGATGTGAGAAAAAGTGTTTCTGTAACAATATTTTGCGAAAAGTTTCTCAAAAGAACTGTCAAAATGAGTCACATTTGAAATTGGTGCGAGAAAAACAAAATGTAGACATTTTAAATTTAAAATATGTTTATATACTATTTTTTTTTTTTTAATAATAAATAAATCGCAGGTAAGAAGACAAAACGAATGATGCAGAAATTCTTCTTTTTGGGTCTAATTTGACATACAGTTCACAGAATTAAGTTGGCAAATCATGTGTTGTACTGTGTAAATAAATAAAAAATAGAAATAATTGAAATGACGAATGCATCATAATTTATATGATGAAAATAAACAAAACTCAATTGTTATATTTTGTTATTTCAATTTTTTTTAGCCTTTCCTTGTTTTGGTTTTATTCAGTGCTGCCAGATAATTATCACGACAAATGGAAATGCCCATATGTATATAAGGAGTATTAAATATTTAAAATGAGCCAAAACGGTCTATTACTTTTCCTGGGCCTCATACAAGCAAGTGTCCTCTCGCAGTTAAGGGTGTGGTGCGATTTTTAATGCTATGGTGAAGGGTATATAAGATTTACCATAGCCGAATATAGCACTTTAAATTGTTTTATTTTAATCATCGTGGCTCAAACTCCTCTCTATATTGACTGAAAAATGGGGTAAAGGTTAACAGCCATATTCATAAAAAGTTCTTAAGCTTAAGCTTATAGCATGTAATAACTATCAAACGCTTTTTGTCTAATAAACCTCCTATAAAAATTTGTATTCATAAACGTACATTAACAGTTTTATTACAATTTACAGTTTGTGGCGATTTTGTGTTTAAGTATGGCAACTTTCTTTATATTTTGCTGACATGTTATTGCTAGTGATGCATAAAACTTCTATTCGGTTCACATGATATTCTATATTAAATTGTTTTTTATAGTTTTTTTTAATTGTAGAACTTAAAAATTATTCTTATCAAATAAAACTACATTTTATTTTAGTTTCTGAACAAAATCTTGCCGAAAGGTATCATAAACACTTTTATTTGAACCTTCTTTAAATATACAATAAGAAAGTATTCGAATAAAAAGTTTGTTTACTTTTTATTAACATCACTACTATTATGATTTGTATATTCTATATTTTTCAATATTTTTGAACACTAATTCGTTAGTTTAAACAAAAAAGCAACTAGTTTCAGTAATTTTATAAGTTATTAATGATAATATCTGCGTTTGCCCCTGAACATTTTCTTTTAAATCATATAAAAAGGTTTTAAATAATTAACCATATAACTTTAAATTGGTTGTCTAAAAAAAAAATTAGTTAAATGTATTTAACATGTCCATATTAATAAATAAAACATTTTTTTCTTTATTTTTGAACATATTTCACAAAAATAATATCATAAAATGCAGACACTAAAATGTCATTTTATTTTTGGTTTTTTTTTTTTTTTTCGTACGATGGAGCGGGGAGGTTTCCCCACAGTGACAGGTACCGCGACCAGATTAGGTCTATTGTACCCATGAGCGGTTTATTAAAGATTTAATAGATTATTTTTCGTTTATGAATACAACTTTAGCAATTTTGCCTTATATTTGGTTAATTAACCATTAATAAATTTTTATGAATACGGCTATTAATGTTTTCAACATAAATAATTGTATTAAATAATCACGGGAATAAAAAGTAAACACTTTTTCCTCGAAATTTTGCTTTTGCCAATACATTTTTAGGAAAGAGACAAACAACTACGAGGGCAATTTTCACAATAGGAATAAATATGAAAATTTAGGCTGCCTTATTTCTAAAGATATCTTTTTTTGTGATGCCTTATAACCAAACATATACAATGAATTAAAATAGTCATATTTCAATGGTCATATTTAGAAAAAAACAGCAAATCGCTACATTGCTAATTTGGGAACAATAAAATCGTCAAAATGACGATAAATCCTCACATATGGTAGCTCTGGTTTTCTTATATTTATTTCTTTCGTTGACGTTTAGCTTTCAGTTGACACTTAACTACTGGAAATATTCCAGTTAAAACAAAATCTGTGTTGTCTGTTTTCGCATTCAAATACAGAAAAAGATTTTTCCCACAGATCGAGAATCTCAAATACGTTACATACTAAGGTTTCTAAATTCCTTAGCTATTTTATTAAAAAAAAAAAAAGAAAAAAAAATTGTTTGAGTGATGAATTGGGCTTTGCCGAATCTTTGATACCCTCCACCTACAGTTAGAATATTTCGAAATTTGAACAAGTATTTTATAGTCTTATAAAACCATGACTGACCAAATTGTATTATAATAAAACACAGGCGCCTATTTCTGGCAGTCGTGATCGACGAATCGAAACTATATTTTATATATATGGGACTAATGGTAAGTTATGGACCGATCTGCGCGAAAGTTGAGATTGTAATTTCTAGTCATATAAAACTGTGACAGACCAAAATTTATTACAATAACATTATTTGCTATGGTTTTAGGCGTACTAAAGGTTTATAAGTATGATTTTTAGTCATATAGAACGAATTTGTGCAAAATCTTATATATAAGCAAGTTTTTGTAACAAAATAATAAATGTTTTAGGGTGGTTGTTCCCTAGATGAATATTAAAACAGTTTCACACGGAATGAAAAACTTAGTAACCCTCATCACAACTAGTTGTGCTGGAGGGTATACAAATTCCTATATTTAAAACGCAAACAAGTTATTAACATTTACGCTACTTTTGGCAATTGTTTGCCGTTTTAAGCAATTAGATAAAATTAGTTTGATGAATGTAAGTGAATTATATTGATTGGGATCTATCGAAAGAATTTAGATCAATACCTCACCTTTTGTTTCGAATTGTTAAGCAAGCTTAAAGCTTTGAATTGTCACAACATACTAACTGAAGTCGAAAAAAATGTCACGTGCAATGCTTAATTAACTAAAACTACAAAAGTAAGTTAAACCGTGAAAATTACAAAGTAGTTTTTAACCAGCAAAACAAAAAATTTTGATAAGAAAAAGTATAAAATCTGTAAATTTATATACTGAAAATCGCTTGATTTGACATTTCAAAAACGCTAGATTTAGCGGGAAAATCTCTAAATTGCCAACAGTGTTCATAAACTACATTATCTATTTTACATATGTCCAGTTTGGTTTTGTTATATGTAAACAAATGCCTTAGTCTGGGATCACACTATGAAAGTCTGAGTTTATTGGTGAGAGGGGAAGAGGGGAAGAGAACATGCTTTTCTTTTCTCCTCTCTCACCCATAAACTCAGACTTTCTGAAAGAAAACTTTCATAGTGTGAACCCAAACTTAGTGTCTTGTTTGATTTATGTGCAATTGTTGTTGTTTTTCTGTGATCAAAACGTTGCGGTCGACTTGAAATGTTGGTAGTAAGTGCCGGTTCACACAAGTCAAGTCAAGTCTTGAGCTTTTAAGAGAGAAGGGAAAAGAGAATGCCATTTCTTTTCCCCTCTCTCCTAAAAACTCAAGACTTAACGAGTCAAACTTGACGTGTGTGAACCGGCACTTACTACAAAAACGTAAACGTGTCATATGTTATTGAGGTGTATGCGTGTACTCGTACATATGTATGTATGTAAATTATTATTTGTTTTGATTTTGCTCACAGTCTTGTTCCAAGACATGTTGCTAACATTCTTGTTTAAAATCGCCAATACATACCGATATCCGCGCTTTTGTAGAAAAAAATAAAATACTTTATACATATCTGTGGCATTTTGACAAAACATCTTAAGTCGTGATAAGATAGCAAAAAGCTTTAAAAAAACTCGCTGAAAAAATCAATTTATCAAATAATAAAACATTTAAAAAATCAAACTTAAAGAAAAAATTCGTTTATACAGGCATGTTCTGAAAATCATTTTTTGTGAAAGGGATTTGAAATCACAAGAAAGGTGTTCTGGCCAAAAAACTTTTTCCATAATTGTGATTTTAAACCGTTCAGCTAAGTGGTCACCGATTTAAAATTACATGCTTATTTTTTCCACCATTTTAAACCAAGTTAAAACTTTTGTGGTTTTCAAAACACTCTTAAAAAATATTTGTGATTTTAAAATCACAAGTGATTTGAAATTTTGTGATTTTCAGAACATGCCTGATAATACAAAATTTTAAAAATGTAAACAAAAATTTTTTTTGAATGAAAATTCGTACGATTAACAACATTTTTTTCAAGTTTTTGAATTTGACTTAAGATGTTTTGTCAAAATGCCACAGATATATATTTGCATATACAGCACTAAAATTGCTTTGGAAAATTTAATTTTTTATCTAGTTTTTATTGCGCCTGAGAATCTTGTTTTGGAGTTATGGACCTTAAAATATATTTAGCCGTTATTAATATCTCTTTAAATGAAACTTGATATAACCAATATGTGTTAAGCAAAAATTTAAAAACAAATTTTTTTATTGTAAACTTAATTTAATTTCCTAAAGATGCTACCCAAAGGTTAGCGCAATAATGAGAAAAATAATTAAATATAATATAATATTCAACATTTTTTATTTTTCGAATTTATTCTATGAGCTAAATTTCAGTTATGTATTTTATAAAGCTTTTTTGTAATATGACTATTATATTATATTGTAACATGACTATTACAAAAAAGCTTTATAAAATGTAACTGAAATTTAGCTCATAGAATAAATTCGAAAAATAAAAAATGTTGAATATAATATAAAAGTAACCTTCAGAAGGAAATAATTCCCAGTTTCTATTTGTTAAAATAGTTGAGTTAAATACAATTCAATTTATAAAGTATCACTATCCAGTGTGACACAAAGAATGCTGACGAAGGCCGTAGCGGGCCAGAAAATGCATTACATTCTGCTGGTGTCTAATAATTGTAAATTTTTCTATATTTAAATTTGTATTGCTGGATTAATTATAAATTTACTTCTTGCTTTGTGTTGCCTCTTCTTAATCCGTTTAAATAAAAAGACTTTATTATATTTTCTTGATCTATATATTTCGAACTAAAAGTTCATCTTCAGGATCTATACCAATTACAATAATAAGTCTTATTAATTAATATACATAAATATATAAGAAATTTTTAACAATTTGAAAATTTACCTTATTTATATATAATTGAGAAAATTATTATTTGAAAATTAACATTGAAATAAAATTTATGAATTTTTCAAAATTACATTTAAATCAAATAAACCTACGTTGAAACAAATATACTATTTACTTTTTTAAAGGAGTTATTAAATTACAATATGAATTAATATAATCTTTTTTATCACTCTTGTAGTTACATGCATTTTGCTTATACCTAACAATTTGATTTACTTCATGAACTTGTAGTTTAAATTTATTTTGTTCTTGTTTTAAAATTGTTGCGTTATTAAAATCGAACTCATGCTTGTTTGATCGAGCATGTTTTGCTAACGCTGATAAATTATTTTTTTCATTTAAACATTTACAATCATTTTCATGTTGTTTTAATCTTTTTATTAATTTTTGAGTAGTTTCCCCTATATAAACTACATTACAATCTTTACAGTTGATTTTATATACCACATCAGATTTTTGTCCAATTTTAAGTTTATATTTGAGGTTTTCGAAAAATTGTTTGTTATTATCTTTAATTGATGGCTTCATAGCAAGTTTAACATTAGGTGTAAAATATTTACATGCTTTAGATAAATTTTCAGTTAAAACCGGAACATAAGTTAATGATGCAAAATTATCTGGCAATGATGATGTTTCATTATTAGTTTGTATATTATCCTCATTAATGGATAGATATGCGTAACTAATTTCTGTTGCATTCAAATTACTATTATTAATTATGCGTCTACATTGAGGATCTGAACATCAGAATGTCATATAGGCTTCCCGACGACTGCAGTGTTTTTCAGGCGGAGGTTCTAGGGGTCTTGAGGGCCGTGGGACTGATGAGGGACAACATTGATAGGGGCTCGGAGGTCACTATATATGTGGATAGCCAGGCAGGAATGGATTCTGGATGAGACCAACCGGGCCTGGGGGAGTCGAATGGACTGCCGGGTATCAAGGGCACTGTGGCCGGTACTTAGGAGGTCCGATTCGAAATCGCTGCTGGGAAAGAGTAGGGTCTGTGTTAGGACCTTGATAGGGGTTATCACGGGCCACTGTATGCAGGATGGCGGTGAGAATGGGATCCGACCTATCGGATGTGTGCGGGTTGTGTGAGGACCCGGAGGAGCTGGAGACGGTTGAGCATATCCTGTGCCACTGTCCCAGGCTCTAGAATAGCAGGCTGAGGTGGCTGGGCAGTAGATTCCTGGGCGAGTTAGGGGACGTCTCGGGGTGTGGACTCGAGGGTCTTATAGGATTCGTAATGGGGATGGCCTGTCTGCGCGAGAGGAGACGGGGCGCTGTCCGCGCGTAGTGTGAATTTTGGTTTGGTCTTTGCTTTATTTCTATATCTATTTTCTAATTCTCGGGCTGTCATTCTCTTTTTCATCTACCTTTTCCTTTTCACCTTATCTATTCTAATTAAGGCGTCGCAATGGACCATATTGGTCTCTGGGTGAAGGTGTGGAGGATAACTTCACACCAGCCTTTCTACCTACCTACCTACCTACCTACCTATATTTTTTTAAAAAAGACCTCAAGCTTAAATAATTCAAAATAATTATAAAAAAAGAAAGGTCAAATAAAAAAAAATAATATATAGTTAAAATAATAATAAGGTTAAGGCGAATATTCGGAACTATGCGCTGATTTTTTTCTATTTGCATTGTCCAAAATGTATGCAAATAATTATTTTATAATAAAATCAATAATCGAATCAGCTGTTTTATGTTTTGGCTCATGTGTTTACAGCTTTAATTTAAATTTTTATTTAATAATTTTATAAATTATGATTTTTGCGTTAAAATATTGTTAAAACTTGTGTTGTAAATGTAAATGAAAATTATAGAAAAGAAAATAAGAAGTGGAAATACAGTAAACATACTAATGCACCATATGAAATAAATGCCATCGTTGTATAACATGCATTTGTTGTTTATATTTGTGTATTTTTATTGTTTTGTAAATATATTAAGCGAATTTAGTTAAAATATGAAAATATTTCTTGTTTCAAACTTATAAATAAATAAAATGACCATAGAAAAAGTGAGAGAAAGGCTTTTGCAAATTTGCAGCAGCCCGCTGCCGGAAACATGCAAAAATACTATTTTAACATTTATTAATTTTATTTACTTCCATCTGTGGAAATAATCTAACTGTTGGATAAAATAAAATAAAAAATTAAACTTTTAACAACAATATTTATTTCCATCAAATAAACAAGAGCTGTAAGCTGCTACTTTTATTTTCAATAAAAACCCGATAATATTTGGTTTCTGTGACACAAAAAGCCAACATTTATTTTAGTTCGAACAAAAAACCCATAACATTGGATTTCATTACATCAAATTTAAATTAATTTTTTAATGAGAATCTCATTAATAAAATTTAAAAGTAAACCGTTGGTTAATAAGTTTCAAACATCAAAACAAAAATACAATTCTTAACAGCTGATTCGTAAAAACGGAGAGAAATTTTAATTTTATTTGGTTCATCCGCAACGCAACGTTACGTTTACGAAAGAGTACCTATTTGCACAGTAGCTTGGTAGGGAAAACGGAACAGCTTAATAGCAACGTGTACGTTTACGTAAGAGTAACGAGGCCTTTATTAGTGTTTTTGTCTCCGTTAATTTTGGGATGTAAAAATCTTTTTTTGTTTGCAATTCTTTCCTTTTCTGTTCATAATTAAGATATTTTTAATTTTGCTTATATTTTTCTTTTTAAATTTTTCATCGATGATCTGCAGTACTTTCTTTATTAGATTTGTCGCTGTGTTCGTGTTTATTTTTATTTTTCGTGTTGAGTTGAAATTGATCATTCTTCCTGAGGACGTTGGTTTGGTGTGCCAGTCAGTTATTATTCTACCGTTTTCTCGAATAATGCTGATGTCCAAAATTAAAATTAAAGTAATGAAAAAGTAAATTAAAAAATTGCCTTACATCCTTCAAAGAGTTATACATTTGTTTTGACCTTTTTCCATCCTGCTAACCATATTGAGGTTTCAAGTATGTGTATGCATTTGAAAATTTAAGATTTTGTTTGCGTTTTTGTTTGTTTAATTTGTTACGGTCATGCAAAGTTTTATCTATCACGTGAACTTTCAATCTTCTTAGGAAGATCCACTTAAATGTGTGTGTGTGTGTGTGACATACCATATGAGGTATCCTTCTACATGTTTGTTCTCTTGTGATTAAGTGTGTCTGTTTGTCTATCGTTATCATCATCTTCTGTTGGCAAGAGTTACATTTTTGATTGACATCAGAAATTGTGTGTCTGAGGTTATAAGTCGAAACTTAAGGCCAACAGATTATTACAATTTTTTTGTTTGATACTTAAAGGAGCACTTCCTCCTCTTCTTTATCTGCTCTCTGGCTATAAACTAGATTATTTAATTTAATATCTTCATTAAAAATTAATTTGTTAACATTTAAACTTGCATGTTAAAATATTTGTAATGTAAGTCTTAATATGCTACACAAATTAAATTAAAATCAAATCTTTATTTGTTAAATTTCCATGTAAAATTCTGGGTAAACAATTATTTTTATTAAATGATATTTGATTAAATAATTCATTGTAATCCTTTTTATTTGCTGTTCTGTAATTGTATATTTCAGTTTAAAATTTATAACTTTGTTTGGTGTTTTGCATTTCTAATACATGTTTGGTTTTCGTTTTGAAGCATTTGCTTTAATCCTGTTTATTGGTTATACACATGCAAAGATTCACTTACACACACACACACACAAGCACACACACACGAGTATTGAAATGTGCTATAAAATGTTTTTGGTTTTTTTTTTTATTTTTATCAACAGCCCAAAGTTTAGCGACCAAAAATCCTAAGCGAATAAAAGGGATTTTAAGCTCTTGTTGTAGTGTTTTCGGATGTTGATGTTGCATATTTGGCGTGTGTGTGTGTGTGCAGGAGTGGTGACTTTTTTTGTTTAATAAAAAAAAGCGTGTCTATGCATTTTTAAGTAGGTTTTTAAAAATCCTTTTTTATATGTTTAAGCCCCCTTTCATTTGTAAATATTTTTTTTTTTGATTTTAATGTGAAAGGATTCTTTTTTAATTATTGCAAATCGTTTGTAAAAACGTGATATTGTTAAAAATGGGATTTTGGAGATTTATTGGAAAAGGGTTGCATGTACACACATCCGTTTCTGCATATTCTGACACTAGAACCCACCTTGCAAGTTAATACTTTTTTCAGATCAATTTTTAAACTTTCATCGAAAACATTTTAACTACTTTTTCAACTATCAAGTCTTTATGCATTTGCCGTTTTAGTTTTTTCATTTCTTTGCAAACTGAGTTTAAAAACCAAAACGTTTTCGACTCCATTAAAAAAAATATACTTGATACAGTAGCATCCCGATATTTCGTACCTCGTAACATCGAAAATCTTAGTAATTCGTTAAAAACTTTTAGTCTCTTAAAAAAATCGCTTTAAATCGCAATAATTCCAAAAACTATTTGCCCTCCTATAAATTGTAATTAATTTTAGCCTCTTATAATTGGCAATGGAAGGCAAAAATATTGAATTTTCGATTTTGTTTTAAGCCGCATTGTTTGATACAAAACAGCTTTTGTTTAAACTGGGGCTGTGGTGTCGTCAAGAAATCGTTCGAAGTCCGACTCCATCCGTTGAAATTTTTGAAGCACGACTCCGACTCCAACTCCTACTCTTACCTTGATGCTTAATCTATAAGACTGGTCCTTATTTGCCTTTAAACTCTTTTTTTTTTGTACATTTTGTGTAAATATAGCAAGAAAATGATTCTGTAAAAATTTCAAATCGATATTTTAATTCTAGCACGTGCCGCATTGAGCTTTAATATATTTATTTACATATGTAAAGAAGACCTGTTCGTTATTTTCTGACTTCCAAATTTTTTAAGCATACCCTCTTAAAATTTTTCTATTTTGCAAAATATAAAAACATTTTTTTGCCGAAATATTTTTGGTGGTGGACTCCGACTCCGACTCCGATTCCGGTAAAGGTTTAATTCACTTGATTAAATGTTGAATTAAAACAGATTTTATTTTTATTAATGTTTTCACTGGTGCAAAATTTTTTTCTGTGAACATAAAGATGAGAACATTTCATAACGTTCTTTTTTTCGATTTTCGTAAAAAATCACAAACTTAGTTGTGTTCGTTTCAGCACATTAATGTCCGTTCGTTTCAGTTATGCTCAGCGCCCATTTCGCTGGTAAACACAACGAATTTTTTTTACAAAAACAACACATGTGCAAATAATTGCCAAGCAATAAAAATAATACAAGTGAGAAGCATTGCTAAAAGTTTTTGTTTTGCTCATTCCATCGTTAACGTGCAATTAAACACTACAGAACATTTAAATATAATATATAATGTATGTCTTAAGGATCACTACAATTGTATTGCATTATTACGAGAAACAGAACAGTATATAATGTTGAAAATTGTTATGAACGGCATTAAGAGTTGTGTGCTTTTGATTGACAGTTTTTTTATAAAATTATTTTTTTTTGGCTTGTGATGTTAAGCAGCCGTCTAAATTTGGCAAAATTTACTTAATAACTAATTGTGCTAGTTGAAAAAATAGACAAGACGGGCTTCTGGCGTTTTAACATAATAAGGGTACGCTGAATCCAGTGGTGCTAACCGTTTTTTTATTCTACCTCTGGTTTTTGAGATATACCGTTATTTCGAAAATGGAGGAGATTGCACAACAAATACACTCACAATATTATTACAGTAACGGACTGTAGTTTATTAAAGAAATATTCCGTTCAGTCATTTTTAAATAAATAAACATTTAAAATTCCAAGCAAATTTATTTTTAACTGATTCTAACAGTTATTCAAAAAACTAAGTGCATATTAATACGGATTTTCAGTTGCAGTTAATATTGTCCGTTGATTGAGTTAAATTCTTCTTTATGTTAAAGTAAATAAAAATGTAATTTAAAGCAACGAAAAGTTCATTTAATTTTTACTGTCAAAAATTCAACCGCGAATTCCGTAAAAACAAATCAATATTCAGTTATCTTTTATTAATTAATTGTCAAAAAATTAACTACATATTCAGTAAAAACAAATAAATATGCAGTTATTTTATAAAATTTTACTGTCAAAAATTCAACACCATATTCAGTAAAAACAATTAAATATTCAGTTATTTTAATAATTTTACTACCAAAAATTAATTTTTACTTATCTATAAAAAATTAATTGCTTGTTTTGTGTAAGCAATACCCATTTTCTATTTGTTAAAATAATTTAGTTAAATACATCAAATTTTAAAAGTAAAATAATTGCGAAGCCATATCGGTCATGCTGCTGGTGTCTTATTAGTCCGGTCAAAATAGACACAAAAAAAGGCTAACCTTGCATTAACTCGCATAAAGCTGAAAATTGGCATAGACCTTCAGTTCACGAATACAAATAATATGTGAAAAGTCCCCGTTGATCCGATGCTTGCTAAAAAAGATATTCGAGGTCAAAGGTAAAAAATATACGTTTTTTGCATTTTTTTCGTAAACGGTAAATATATCGCGAAAATGGTTAAAGTAAAAGTTGTAGATTATTAAATTTCCTACAAAAAACGTTCTTATACTTTTTTTTATTTATTTTTATTTTATTATCAAAAAGTAGTTCCAATTTTTGGGAATACAAAATTTAAATTTCAAAAGATTTTGTTATTCATGCTAAATTCTCAGTTTTTTTATTGATAAAAACACTTGAAATTTATTGTTGATGGGATAAGCTATTCCAATGCGCATTTCACTGGTTGCTTAGGCCAGATCATCAGGAAACTTCATCCATAAAGATTTTAGAAAAACTAAAGATATTAAACCAAATAAAAATGTTAAACGTATAAGACTTATAGCAACAGTTCTACTTGTAATAATATCAAAGTTTAAACAAAACAACATCAACAATAAACACGAATAACAAAATCTTTTGAAATTTCTAATGTAGACACTTTATACTCTTACGAGTATAAATTTTTCGGCATTGCGTATGAATGGTTACAGATTCACTATTACTTAGGTATTCAAAAAACCCATCATTTCTCTCAACACTTGAATCAATTAAAGTTTTCATTCCACGTTCAACAACAACAATGTCACCTTCAGTCAAAGATTTACTACAAATAAAACACAAATTCGACATTTTTGTCAAAAACTATTAAACAATACAAATCGTGATAAAAAGCAGCAGTAACGAGTACGTATTTTCAATGCAAAGAAACATTCAACACTAAAAATATAGTTTACGCACAAATATTATATATGTATGTGGGGACTTTTCACATATTATTTGTATTCGTGAACTGAAGGTCTATGCCAATTTTCAGCTTTATGCGAGTTAATGCAATTTGAAATGTTTATTTTGACCAGACTATATTATTGAGAGTTCTTCTGTAAACAACGTGGTCAGTACAACAAAAGTAAAACAAACGTGTGTAACTGGGTAAGTAAATAAAATAAAAATATTCTCTCTCTCTCGCTTATAAGAAAAACAAGCGGGCAGGTGTCTGTCTGGCATTTTTTAGAAATTCGGCTCTTTTGTGGAGTAAACGAAAATTTAATAAAATAACTGAATATTTAATCGTTTTTACTGAATATGGTGTTGAATTTTTGACAGTAAAATTTTACAAAATAACTGAATATTTATTTGATTTTAAAGAATATGGTGTTGAATTTTTGACAGTAAAAATTAAATGAACTTTTTGTTAAAAATAATTGAAAAATAGGTAGACCGGTTTTTAATTGAACTTTCATTTATTTTATATTACAATTTCAGTTAATTTTACATACAGAATATTGTGAGTGTACTTATTCCCGTTACTCAAAAACGGGTTTGTTAATTAAAATAACGAGAAAAACCGAAATTCCGCAATAAAATCCCTTAAAATCCCACAGTCGTTTTAGAAAAAAAAAACAATTTTCATATCAAAATATTGAAATTTTTAAAATTAGATTTTATATTAGCTAATACGGCCTAAAGTTCTATATGTAATTAAAAGTGCATTTAATCCATATTTTCCCAACGTTTCGTGAATGTTATGTTCACTTTATCAAGGGATTCGTCTATTTAAATTAAGGAAAATGTATTTAACAATATTATTACAACAAACATTTTTCCACAATTAATTATGACTTACAAGAGAAATTAATTTTTTATTACATTAAACAATAATTTGTTGTTGACAAACATGAAAAACATTAAACATGAAAAATTAAGGCAGAATTAGTCTTTACCTTCTGTTTCTGTTCTGTTCCGTGCCGTTCTGTGTCAAAATTGTAATAGATAGAATTTGTGTAGCAACTTATCAGCCATTTATGACAAATTTATTAGTTTTGCATCGTCCATTGTTTTATTTCACATAAATTTATGCACATAAATTTAAAGAAGTTTAATTTTGTGAATTCTTAAAATCAAAAAATAGTTTATTTCAATAAAAATATGTATTTTTTTATTTTTTTTTTTTTATTTTTTTATTATTTATTTTGCTGTCACTTACAATTACTTAACAAGTTTTTGATTTTAACAAACTGAACCGCAACAGAACAGAAAAACTAATCAATCTCACAGGTTTTTTAATAACAAAAACAAATCAGCTGATTCGTAACAGAACAGAAAGAAAAGACTAACTGAGCCTTTAAATTAAACACAAACGGAGTTGCCTCAAAATATTGGGTATAAAAATAAAAATATTGATGATTAAAATTTAAAAAGTTTTTTGGTTTACAATTAATGACCTCAAGCTAAACAAAATATAAACCACATTAAACACAAACTTAAAAATTATATCACAGTTTAAATATATTTATTTATTGCAACACAGTAACTGGCATTAATTTTTTGTGTGTCTTCTTTTACACTGCGTTTACATTTGACAGTACTGGCAAGACAGTAAGAATATACATACAAGTTGTCAAAAATACTACTAACTGTCTTCGTGGCGTCCAGACAGTAGTTAAGACAGTTCACTTTTAAAAATATGTCAAACGTGAATGTTGCTGTGCAAGTCCACCTTAAGGTATTTTACATTAACAAAACAAATTTAAAAATAGTTTAAAATAATTATATACACCCTTATCATGAATAAAATTTCACATGTAAATTTCCGAACATGTGAACAGTTGGTATCATGAATAAAATTTGTTGTGGAAATTTCCGAATGTTTATATTTTTAAACTCCGAAAAACGATTGTTAACGGCTCACATGTGAAATATTTTTACAACTTATAAAGAAAATAATTCACAAAGAGTTGTCTGTCGGAAAAGGAAGAAAATGTAAGTTTTTATTTAAAATTAAAAAAAAAACGTTTCAAATGCACAAATTAATTTATTTCATTTAGCGATCCCAAATTAGTTTTACGGCTTGTTTCAAATTTTGCAATTTTTGGCGAATTTCAGAAATGTTCGCGATAGAAGCGATTTGTTACTGTAATTTTTCTGATTATTTACAGCTTTAACGATTTACAATAAATAGCAGACTTTGCCATAATGCCGCTGTTTGAAAATTTTTGCGAATTTCCGCTAATTTTACAATTTTTAACGAATTTTTGCAATTCCTTATAATTTTAGGAACTTTTAATTAGTTTTATGGCTTGTTTGAAATATTAAAACTTTTCGCGAATTTTTCTAAGTCTTCAATTTTTCGCGAATTTTAGCCATGTTCCCGATTAAAGTGATTTTTTCCTGTGATTCTTTACAGCTTTAACGATTTTTAATGAACAGTAGACCATGCCGCTGTTTGCAAATTTTTGCGAATTTCCGCTAATATAAAATTTTTAACCGAAATTTTGCCGTTTCTTTTAGTTTTAAAAACTTTTAATAAATTTTATGGGTTGTTTGAAATATTAAAACTTTTCGCGAATTTTCGCTATTTTTGGAAATTTTTTTTTTTGTTATCTCCCGACACTCTGTTCTTTTAGTCCGTTTAGCGATTTCAAATAAATTTTAGGGTTTGCTAATAAGTTTTTTTTTTTTTGCTATTTTTCGCGAATTTTATCCATGTTCGCAATTTTTTATAAAAATTAGACTGTGCTATCATTCCGCTCTAAGCAAATTAGCGATATTCAATTCAAATATGGAATTAAATTCCATAAATTTCCAAAAACACAGTTTTCTTAAATACATAAATTTTTTTTTGTTAACAACTCCGAATATAACGACAAAGGTTTTTAAAATCAGGTATGTTATTTTATTCACTGGGAATTCATGATACGAAATTAAAATCCATGTGAATTAAGAAATTAATTCGGAAATTTTCACATGTGGAATTCATTATAAGGGTGATAGTGTTTACAAACATAACACTTAACTAAACCATTCAAAATCAAAACAGAATATATTTATTTTTTTACATTTTGATTTTTTGTTTTTCTTTTGCTTACAAAACTTTTTTAAAAATCTTTTTATTTTAAATTTAAAAATCTTTATATTTGATATTATTTTTTTTTAACAATTTTCTAAAAAATTTCGTTAATAAAACGAGATTTCGTTTAGTTAAACTGTTTTCTGATAATTTGTATGTTAAAATTTTTTAATTAGTTTGAATTCAATTAGCAAATGGATTTCCTAACGTTAAGATAAAGATTTTATTCACATTCCCATTTTCAATTACTTAAATTATTTAAGTTAAATACCCATTAGGACTTTTGCACAAATGGTCAGTTATACTTTAAAGCGGTTACTAAGAATTCGTTAGCAAACTTTTTAATCATTTCAAGTGTCCTTAAATTAACTTTTCCATATAAAACGAAAATCACATGCTAAAAGTTAAAGGCAAACATTTACTTAAGAATGTCTCGGCGGCAGAAGGACAAATGCCAAAAGTTATTTTCTAGGCAAAAACTGCTTGAAGGAAGATAAGATTTCATGACAGTTGTAATCAAAAAGGTTTTTTTTTTGTCATATTTTTCCGCTTTTGAAAGATTTCTAAATGCCGGGCGAAAACAAAATCTCTGTAATGCACTTTCACCTTCCTTTAACTTTATCTTATCTTCTTAACGTTTCTTTACAGGATAAACTGATGTTTGAAAGGACAAATTTACTGGCAAATAAACAGGAGTTTTAAGTACAGAACAAAGCCATAACAATTTATTTTTGCTTAACCGCAAGCAAACAAAAAAAAAAAAAAAAAAAAAATAAGGAAGAATAAAATCCTAAACAAACCCAACAAGCAATAAATTTCAAATCCTTGTTTTACAAAAAAGATACACAAACAAGGAAACGAAAAAAAAACTCTCAAAACAAATTTAAGATTGTGTCAGTGTTTTGTTGCTCAATGTTGTGTGACTGATAGAAATATTTCGTAAGTCTTTTTAAACAATTTAACATAGAAACTAAAAAAAAATATATAAAGAAATCTACAACAAAGAATCTGCAAAAGAAAATAGCAAACAAATCTCCTAAGGAAAAACAAAAACCAAAAAAAACTTAATACGAATTCAGTATAAAACAACATTTAAAATAAGTGAAAAAATAAACTTGAAAAAAAAATATAAAAAGAAAAGTGTTTCAACAATAAAAAAAAAACTAACAAAAACTGTTTACACAAAAAACTCTACAAGTGTAAATTATTTAAATCTCGTCTAAAGCAGTTGATTTGCGCCAACAGTTCTTCCATTATTTCAAAATGCAGACCAACGTACAAATTGATTCAAAGAATCTACGCAACAATGATGATAATTTCCGGACCCGTGGTCACCACATCACCATAGAGGTAAGTCTTAGAAAATAAGTCTAATGGAAATATCACATATCTACCAGGTTAATGTAACGCCATAGCATCCTTATTGTATCCTTTATATCCGGAATGTTATTTTTTGGGCTGAAAAAGGATTCGTATATTACGGCATTTATATCAATTAAGTCGTAAGTCCATCGTCGTCACAATGCCAAAGAGATTAACTTCTTGTGTTTTTTGTTTATGTTTTTTTTTTGGCTTGAAATATTTAGCACGGCAATTCAATTTGGTGGTGCTGTTAGAAATTCAATGAGCGTTCATTTGTTTCTTTTTTTTTTTTTGGCGTATTGTTTTGGGCCTTTTCCACAAAGGCTTCTTTTTAAAGTGGACTTCAGTACATTAAATATTGTTTTCCTTTTAATTTGTGTTTATGTTTGTGTATTTGCGGCTTTAAAAGGATTATGGGCATTTATATTTTTATTGCTTTTGCTGGTTTTAAGGCAGCTTAAAGTGGAAAGTTTTAAGCAATGGAAAATGTTAAGTCGTCAAAGTTAAAGTTTTTTATGGGTTATTGTGAAGCTTTTACAATTATGATTCGTCTTATACTCATAATAATCAGGCAAAATGGTTCATATTTGTTTTATATGTATTCAGATAATACAAATTTTGTGTTAACCCGTATTACACTAAGACTACCGTATTACATTTGGACTACCGTCTAATACTCCTGATACTGTCTTAAAATGGTAATGTTACAGGTTGAAGTGTTAGTGTGATTTCAATGTTTAGTTCCCTATAGCCCTTGGTTATTTTTAGTAGCTGTCAGGGTTTCAGTTGATTTGTAAGACGTTCATTATTGTGGGCCTTAGAAATGAGAAAACATAGGCAGTTATTGCCAGTCTTGTTTAATGATTTCAAGTCTGATTTTATTTGGATTTACAAGCGCTTTTATACTACATATGCGTTTTTAGCTTAGCCGTTCTAACTTATTCTACTTTTCGACAGATCTATGTTTTCTCTGTCGATATTATGAAAATATCAATATCAATCATTTAAATATCAATAATTTACTCCCTTCGCAACTGTTCGCTCAATTACATTTTTCACTCAATTTTTGTTTTTGTCGTTAGTCAGTTATGCCGTTATTTGATCTTGTGAAATACCCTACTCTGTTTTAGTTGTTATATCGTCCCCTCAATATAACAATAGCGTATAAATTTTTTGGGGTTTTGAGAAAATCGTGTTTAAAGTTTTTGTTAAATCGGATGCCTATTAAAACCTCAATATCGCGATAATTAAAAATTCTTCATATTGGATTTTTCGACGAATAGATAATACCGTTTCTTGTCTTTAAATTGACCAAATTTCGTATGATGAATCTGATACACTATTTTATTTTGTATGGTATACGCTGTTTAATTCAATAATTTTACGGTTATTTTTATTAAAATATTTGATGTCAAAAATATCAATTTGTAACATAATAAAACAGTGATTAATTCATAGTTTTGTTAATTCAGTGGCATACATATATTCATTACTTTTCAATTTGGGTTATTAAAAACAAAAAATTATGACAAATTAAGGGATACATTGCGTAAATCAAAAATAACTAGAAGTTCATTCGTCTTCTTTCTCTTCCTCTGGCCCATCTGGCTCATCTAAACAATTTCGCTTCTTCCACCTTGAAAGTCATAAAAAAATGATTGCGAGCCACGACGAATTCCATTCTTCTTGCAAAAATTTTGGAGATCATGCAGCTTTCGATTGTCGGAATGCAACTATTTCTCAAACAATAGTGTATATTATTATAAGCTATTTTATGAGTTAAAGTTTTCATAAATTGTATTTTTTTTCTACAGACTAAAATGGAGTATAATGCTTATACACTATTATTCTTTTAACAATTTTGGAGTGGCAATTTCAAGTAAAATAGCGCATATGGGCTAACACACGTATTGAAGAAAAATTTTGAACAAGAAATTATACACTATTTTTTCCAACGACATTTTGACCCACTTTTTGGAAGAAGAATTTGACGAAATTTTGACCAGACATAAAATCAATGATGAAGATTCTAAATATGCAATAAAAAAAATAACAGCGTATGAGCACATACGCTATTGTTATATCATATTAAGGGGACGATATGTAACTATCAGAGGGGTCTAAGGGTATGCGGTGGCAACTTATGAGGTACACTACATAATCACACAATCGTGCTACAGTTGGACTACCGCCTTAGGCCAAGGCCACGAAATGAGCGGCTAATCGTTAAGGTGGCTTATTACCGAGTGTAATTTCTGAGCGGATAGTTGTTAAAATGCCGCTGTCAAGAGAGGTTTGTTTAATGTTATAACGCGAAAATCGTATTCATATTTAGAAGAATTCAATGCGTTTAAGAAAAAAAGAAGATTCATTGTTCTTCCTATAAATCTAGTAAATTTCTAGA
This sequence comes from Pollenia labialis, assembly GCA_949318255.1. Lineage (NCBI taxonomy): Eukaryota > Metazoa > Arthropoda > Insecta > Diptera > Polleniidae > Pollenia > Pollenia labialis. Next base: position 159,258,334 of record OX439142.1, read on the forward strand.
TAGATTTTGGCAATGCTGCCGTATGGCTGTGAAATTCTTTGATTTTCTGTTGCAAGAAGTTAACAGCAGAAGCGGCGCCTCTTAGCCGATTAGAAATGCCGCTCACCTGCCGCTCATTGCGTGGTCGATTCAGTAGTATTTCAATTTTTTGTCGGTACCTGCTCTGTCGCTCACCGCTCTGCCGCTCACCGCTATGCCGCTCGCCGTATTGCCGCTCATTGTTCAGCCTAGGCCTTATGTTTGACGACATCTTTTACCTACGCCAGTGTCTTATACTCCGATTATCGTTCTAATCTAAGAATACGGTTTTATATTTGGACTACCATTTTATACGTCTGTTTCTGTCTTCTACTCAGACTACCGTTTTATACGCAGCCTACCGTCTAACGTTTACACTACCGTCTTACACTCCTATTGTAATCTGACACTAAGATTGCGAATAAAATCTTACCGACTTCCGTCTTCTACCTCGACTACCGTCTTAGGTTAAATGCCACAATGTCATAGCAGTAACTGCTGTTTATGGTTTTGGCATTAAAATCAAAATTCAATTGGTTTAATTGGTTACGGCAATAGCGTTGTGCACATCACAAATTATAAAATATTATACTACCTTTGTGTCACACCCGTCTCATAGTCCGCCTATTGTCTTATTCTTCGACTACCGTCTTATACTTCAACTACCGTCTTATACTCCGACTACCGTCTTATACTCCGACTACCGTCTTATACTCCGACTACTTTCTTATACTCCAAATACCTTCTAAAGGTTCAATTAGATGCACCTTATCCGTATCCGCAGCTTATGCAGGTGTTGCAGTGAATGTGAACCACACCTTAACGTCAAGTTTTTTCTGCAATTCATTTTGGCATTTCCTGATTTCAGACTAACCATGGAAAGATACACAATCGAACAACGCGTTAAAGTTATTCAGGCTTATTATGAAAATAGGCGTTCAAATCAATACGCAGTTCGTGATTTTTTCGGTCAATTTAATCGTTATCTCAAGTGGTGGCGATGTTAATTGGCCGCCAAGATCATGTGATATAACACTGTTGGACTTCTATCTTTAAGGTTGTTTGAAAGTAAAGGAGTACGTCGATAAGCCAGCAACAATTCACGAGCTCAAGGACGAGAACCTCAATTATGCCTCAGCGTCATAGAAAATTTGGAAAATCGGATGGAGGTGTGCCGCCGAGGTCGCGACGGCCATTTGGCCGATATTTTGTTCCATACATAATTGAACCATACCAATATTATCATAATAAAAAGAAATGACAATAATTTCCTAAATAATTTGTGTTTTAATCAAAATCAACATCGGCCCATAAAATTTAACCGCCATTGGCAAAATTCATTTGGGTTTTATGGCTGTGGCCATAGCGTTATAGCAACTCACCCATATGGTGGGTGATTCAAACCACTGCTTTTGCAGTTATGCCCCTTATAATTGAAGCACAGCCGAGAATAACGTTTTTGCAAAAACTGTTTTTTTCTTTTAACCGTTAACCCTACTCTCTAACACAGTTTAAACACGAAATAAGCCAAAATTATGCACCTTAACGCCTTCAAAATGTTATACAAAGTGTTAGCCAGTGGAAGAACGTTATAAGTTGCTAATAAAATGATGAAACCGAAAGGGTTTTGCAGTTTGGAATAATGTTTTAAAAGCCTTTTGCATAAAAGTTTTTATTATCTAAGAACAATTTTGATTTTTAGTTGAACTGTTTATTTTTAATTTTTGATATTCTTTAATTAGGCTTGAGTTCATCATATTTAATTTTCATTAAATTATTTTCACTGAGGGGAGGAATTTTACAACTTGGAATTTTATTAAAATTTTATTGATAATTTTTCTTGGCTGAGCTGGGATTTGAACCCGGGTTGATCTTTACATGTTTCAAGAAACACCACTTTCTATCGTCAGAAGATCTTTGTGTTTTACCCACTGCACCACTGCGGTGCCCGTTAGCCAACAGTCAAACATCAATCTTTAACCAGTAGTACTGGTGGTTCGAAATTTGCTGTTATTATCACTTAAATTTCAAATTACATGTTGCCTCCCTTTTCCTCTGTTTTTCGTATTCTTTCTGTCAAGACTTTGTCTTGAAAAGACAAGTTGTAAAATTCCTTCCCTCAGTGAAAATAATTTAATGAAAATTAAATATGATGAACTCAAGCCTAATTAGAGTATTTATTATCATTATTTTTAATAATAAAAACAAAAATTTTTTAAAACAAATAATCCTGCCTGTAAAAAACGTTCCTAAAAAATTATTATTTTGTAACTTAAAACGTTATTCGCGGCTGTGCTTCAATTGACGACCAACTGTAATAAGTCAAAGTAAAAAAAAACTTTTAATTTTTATTTTAAAAAGTACTATTCACATATTTTTTTTTTTTAAAATACTTATATTCTGATTCTCGCCATAAAATGTTTGCAATTAATTAATAATTTTATTTGAATTATCACAAAGAAATCGGGATGAATATGCTACTGCCAACTTTTTATTGCAGTTAATATATTTCTTTAATTAATTAAATTGAAAAAATTAAAAATTAGTTAATGGAATGGGTCGTGCAAATATGGTCCATTTTAATGCCCGAAAAACCCAATGTTACGTGCTGACGCATAAACACGCGACACATCAAGGTGCCTCATTTGTATATAAAGGTGGTGTAATCAGAAACTTTTAATGTTCAGGGCATGACAATACAATGAAATGTCCGATTAACAAAACATGTATTCAAGGTGTCGAAAGAAGCTTTCAAGTGCCTCGGTTTTTTAAGACGGTGTAAGAGATACTTTACTCCATCTGATCTCCTTACTATTTATGCCACCTATAATCGATCGCGTTTGGAATACAACTCTAATGTGTGGGTCGGGCCGGTGCTTCAAAGTCTTTTTTGGAGCTTCTCGACTGCGTGCAGGAGAGGGCGAAGGTTCTTATTGCTGACAGTATGGTATCCAATTCTATTGACTCCCTTGAGCACCATCGCAATGTGGGTTGTATTTGCCTGTTTCATCGTTACTACAATGGGATTTGGAATTTGGTTCCCAAAACCCGTACGTTTGCTCGAAAAACACGTTTTTCCTCAAGAGCCCTTCCTTTTGTGGTCGATTGACAGGTGAATCATACAACGCTTTACAGAGAGAATTCGTTTTTTCCGGTACTGTTCGTACCTTCCTGCAGAAGTCTTCAAATCGAATGTTCACAAAAACTACTCCTGCTATCATCCTTCACATAACCTATTTTCCTAGTTGCAACACAATGCAATGCATTAGTAGGGGTCATCCCCTGAGTGCTGGTCCTAACAGAAAAAAATGTTATAAATATTAATAAAACTTTATACTTATCCTTTGCAGCGGAAACATTTTCCCTAAAAATAGATTTAAATAAATTTTCCTCTAAAAAAAGTATTTCAAATTCTTTCCTGGTGTTTTGTTCATGTTTTTCACTTCTAAATAATTTATGTAAAAAATCTTTACAAATGTAAAGATTTTGGCAAGAATCGCTAGTTCTGTGAAACGTTAAACAAATTTTGTTTCATTCCCCAATTTTTTCATATGAAAATATTTTGACATTTGTTTTTGGTTTTCCCTGAACAGCAATCAAAAGTATTATGAAAATCTGAAAAAAAACTTTACATATCATCGTTTCACAGAACAGATATTGACCCCCTGTTCAACCCGCACACATTCGCTGCTGGTTTAAAGCAGTCAAATAATGTGCAACTTGTTGGCGGCTCTGTGATTTTAATCATCGTTAAGGTTCGTGCGTAGCTTTAGATGTGTGTACTTGTGGTAGGACAATGATTTGCTTTGGTGGTGAATAAATACAAAAAAGCAAGAAACTAATGCACTGGCTTATTCTGAGTGTTTTTGTATGCTGAATTCGAAAATAAAATGATATGACACGCAAATACTATGCAAACAAATGATTTACATGGAAGGAAAAGACCAGTGTGGCCATTTTTGCAGTTAAATTTAGAACATTTTTATTTCGCTGCAAAATTTTCATTTGGCATTTTTTATGAAATGTTTTAAGCCATTTTTATTGCTTTATATTAACAATTTAAAGGAATAGTTTTATTGATTAAACTTGATTTTTTTTAAATATTATAAATTTTGACTTAAAAAAGTTGCTCTCTAAAAGAAATTTTGTGTGAAAATGGACAACTCTCCTTAAGGGCGTCCACTTATAGGCCCTAAACCTTTCTTCGGCATCCTTGCTGGTCACATTAAGGGGACGATACTAACATGGACATCCATATTTATGTCAAGACAGTGAAAGAGATTTGTGACAATGTCCCGTGGCAGGGCAGGTAGGCTACGCCAGCTTGAGAAGGGTGGCTACTTGTTGGCCATTGAGGCGCATTATCCTGTTGCAATATACAAGAAATGTATGTGACTAAATAGTTCCCTGAAACTCAGAAAATATCATTCCAATAACGTTTTATAACTTGCATCAGTAATTTTTGCACTTTGAAATTCAAGCTGGATGGTGCCAAAGAAGGATGAGGCTACTAACCCTGACAATTACCGCCCAATCGCAATTTGCTCTTCGTTCTCGAAGGTGATGGAGAGCATGGTTAATTACCATCTTGTGAAATATCTGGAGACAAATTCACTTCTCAGTGACAGACAGTATGGTTTTCGTGGTAGCCGACCTACAGGAGACCTGTTAGCGTTTCTTTCAGAACGTTGGAGTCGGTCCATTAACCGCTTTGGTGAATGCAAAGTGGTTGCTCTAGATATTTCCAAGGCGTTTGATCGGATGTGGCATGGTGCGCTTGTGTCAAAGCTTATTGCTTTTGGTGTCGGTAATGATTTCTCTCGATTTATATCGAGTTTCCTCAGTGATCGCACTATACGTGTTGTTATAGATGGGATTGCATCAAACGAGTTTCAGCTGAATTCAGGGGTACCGCAAGGTTCTGTCCTTTCTCCTACGCTATTTCTTATATTTCTTAATGACCTTCTTAGTCATACTTCAAATCCTATCTACTCTTTTGCAGATGACAGTAACATTTGTCATTCATATTCCTTCGATCATAGGCCAAGCCTTGTTGAGACTGGGGGCAAAATGCTTCACTTCATCCGATCTCCTTACTATCTATACCACTTATATCCGACCGAAGATGGAATACAACTCCCATATATGGGCAGGGGCTTCAAAGTCTATTTTGAACCTTCTGGACCGTGTACAAAGGAGGGCGGTTAAGCTCATCAATTACAGTAGGGTATCCAACTCTATTGACTCATTGGAGCATCGTCGGAATGTGGGTTGTGTGACACTTTTCTATCGATATTACCATGGGAGGTGTTCCACTGAGATAAGTGAACTTATTCCACCCGCCCGAGTATTTCTTCGTAATATTTGCTCATCCAGTGGATCACATCCGCTTGTAGTCGATTGTCCTGTGTTTCGCACAACGCATTATAGAGAAAATTCGTTTTTCAGTCGAACTATCCGTATGTGGAATAAACTTCCCGCAGCGGTCTTCCCAGGTACTTATAATTTATAAAGATTCAAGTCAAATGTCCACAAACATTATTCCCTCTTTCCTCCTTCCCAAACCTTATTTTCCTGATTAACACAATGCACTGCATATGTAGGGGGCATCCCCTGAGTATTGGTTTATCGCTATAAAAAAAAAGTAAGTCATATCACCCCGCACTATAACGCCACTATCCGCGGCTAAGCTGTCCGTTCAAAAACCTCTTATCTTGGATCATGGAAAAAGAAGTTGGACCTGATGGCTCTTCTAAACTCAACTTTTACTCACTCATCCATAAATATTACGGTTCTCTTGAACCGCAAATGGCGCTGGATTGGTCACACGCTGCGCAAGGCTTCAGATGACACAGCTAAAATAGCCATTGACTGGAAACCGCAGGGTAGGAAACGAAGAGTAGACAGACCGTTACACACCTGTATTCGGCAACTGTATATCGCAGTCAGCCTTAGTGATCTCAGCTAGAGAGAAGTAAACTAAATATAATCAAACCGAATCGAATGTAACAGATTCGTAGTGGCCCTTCGTTTCCAAGAGGAACCACAGGACATTATTGTTTGGACTGTCGTTGTAATGGAAAATTTTGTCTTCTATTGCTATCGCATATTTTCGTTTTATCTTCATAAGATAATGTCACGAGGGATTTTCTATTGAATCTTTTGCTTATATTTTATGATATAAAACCCATCCAGTTATTCCCCACTTGCATGTTACGTTCTCTTAAATTCTTTTAAATGTCTCTAAAAAAAAATTAAGCATATGTTTTATTTATTTTTAAATCTATTAATGCTGCATAAATACTTTGTGGGTGCTTTAACTACGTTTTGCTGTTGCCGATGTCGTTTAATGCGCTGGCCTCATACTCATAAAAAAAAATTAATTTGACTTTGTGTGTGTGTGTAATGCTTTTAGACACACTTTGAAATCTGCTTTTAATCTTTTGGCGCGAAAATATTCCATATTTAAACATTTATTAATTCATTCATCTTTAAGTCAGTCATGCTGTGGTTAGAGCTGTCATTATGATGGTGTTGTGGTTTGGTTTGTCTTGCGTGTAATTTGGTCCAAAGCAGTGGAACATTGTTTTACACTGTGTTGTCAGCAGTTTAAGCAAAGTAAGAACAAGGATAATACAAAGTAAATGGACGCTTTAATTCCCAATATTAAAATGTGTTTTTTTTTTTTTTTTTTTTTTTTTTTGTCTGTAAAGGAGCTTGTCTAGGATACTTTTATTTAATATTCTGTTTTTGGCGTTGATTTGACGTCGGCCATCTTAAAATCATGGAAAATTGTCATCATTAAATTCCTTTTTCTATTTCAATTCTTCTTCTCTACACGGTAATTTTTTTAGTAAAAAAGCGCCTTAACGTTGAAGTCATAAAACCAAATATATTTGTATGTCCTGAGTTCTGCATAACTAAATTCAAAGAATACAAGAAAAATAATGAATGTTACATTCCTTAAAGATAGTACGCTTCGTACGTAAACTTAGTCCTATTTATTTTAAAACTATTTTTCGATTTTTCGAAAAAGGTCAACAAAAAAAAGAAAGACACACAAAAATGAAAAACAAAAAAAAAATGAACTTTGGACTTCAATAAGAATTTTTGACAAAAAGGACGAAAAAACAGAGGTTAAGGAAAAACATGTAGAATCAATTAAAAATGGATAATCATTAAAAAAAGCAAATTTCGATCTACCAAAGGGTTTAAAATTTAAACTTTAAATACAATTTGTTTTAAGGATTGATGTTTGACTATTGACGTCAGCAGTCGTCGATGGCTGCGAGTGTAAGACGGCAAATTCCGCTGAGGAGATCGAGTGGTAGCGATCGAACATGTCATGGTAACCAGCCGCCTGGGTTCGAATCTCAGGTCAGTCAAGAATGAATGATTATCAATAACAGTTTTAATTAATTTTCATGTTGTAAAATTCCTTTCTTCATAAAAATAATTTAATGAAAATTAAATTTGATGAACTTAAGCCTGATTAAAAATATTGAAAACATTTTTAAAAACTCTCATCAAAATTCCATACAAGTCCATAAACTTCTTTTTTAAATTTCATAAAAAATGTAAATAAACTTATATTTAAATAAATAAATTATATGTGTATAGCATTCGGGCATGATCTATAAATTGAAATGAAATGTATTTGAAATCGAGCAAATTTGAAAAAGATCCTGTGCGGAAATTTTATACAAATATTCCATTTTGTCTCTTGTAACCAGGAAAAACTACGGTCATATTGTAAACAATTGAACTTAAAATTTCGTTCGATATTAATTTCGATGCCCGATTATTATATTTTTTTTTTTGAATAATAAATAACCCACAGCAAAATGAAGAAATGTCCGAGTTCATGAAGGAACACAACAAATTTGTTGCCTAAAAAAAGCTACATCCAATTGGCAACGGGAGAAGTGGCGAAGCTTTTAAATACAGTAGGATCACCGGGTAAAGATTTGAACATAAAAAAGTCGTAGTACACTACACAGAAAAAAATATTGATTTCTTTATTCAATGCGAGTTACAAATACAATTATATTCTAACTTTATTAACCGAGCAATAGTAACGTAGACCTTCAGCCCGTTGTAGTGAAACAGACCAGAGTCTCTGGCGGAAATCGAACACGCAACCTCCGCACAGATAGACTAGCTCACTACCAACTGGCCTAAAAATTGATTTCAATTAAAAAACTTGTGATAGTAATTGAAAAATTAATTGGATAAAGAAATTAATAGTATCAATTAAACGTTTAATTTACTTGATTTAACTTTCAATTCACTTGATTCAATTTTTGATTAAAACTGATTTGATTTTTGATTAAAGCTTTAATGGGTGAAACATTTGTTTCTGTGTAAAGATGTTGTAGAACTGCAGAATCAACTTTGGCATCCGACTGTTGTATATAAAAGCTTTTTTGTTCAAAAGAAACCGCTTTCCAAAACTGCAATAAAAAGTTCTTTGATTCATTTTTCGAGACGCATTTTTTTTAAAATCTTACGCTGTATTTATTTTATTTAGCGTATTTATAATTTTCTTAATTTTTTTTTATCTGTATTAATTAGCCAGGAGGTATCATCTGATAAAGTTGAAAAAACATAAACTTTGGCTTCCGTTTCGCAGTAGATCATTTAGATCGAGCGTTAGCGTTACTAGGAGGCGATCTTTGATTGCACCCCAATGGATTGCTTCGATCAGCTGGCTCCGTATTAATATTTCATCATCTTCGCTATCACTCGAACTTTAATAAAATAATAATCCCGGTTCCATATTTACGTTAGTAAAATCCAATTACATATATTTTTTAATTACTATGATTAAAGATCTCATTGTTAGAAAGTCTTATACGCCTAAATTTCATACTCTTATTACCCGTTCGATAGAGACTTTTGTATGCGTATAAAATATTTCTTTGGACCATCGTCGTCTCAGACTCACGTCTTTGACTTCAGTGTTATAGTTAAATATAAGATTTATGCATTTAAAATATAATTGTATTATATTTTAACTAAGACTAAAGGCTTGCTGTCACAGTTATGAATTATGTTCTTAGACAAAGTCTTATACGCTTATTCTTAAATAAAATAAAAGTAAAATATTTTGAATTGTATTTAAATTCCGTGGCATTTTGACAAAACATCTTAAGTCGAGATAAGATAGCAACAAAGTTTTTAAAAACTCGGTAAAAAATAAATTTTATAAAAAAGTAAAATAAACCAAAATTTATGATACAAAATTTTAACAACGTAAACAAAAATGTTTTATTAATAAAAATTCGTATGATTAACAACATTTTTTTCAACTTTTTTAAATTTGACTTAAGATGTTGTGTCAAAAGTCCACAGAATTATATTAAAAAAATTTTTGTGAAAGTTGGACTTTTGTTTAAGAACAGCCGCCTCAAAATCTTATACTTCAATTCTTATACTTTGACTGAAGTCTTATACCAGAATTTTTAGTAGGCATATTGCATTCTAGTCTGCAAGAACTTTTGTGAAAAGATTATCATATTATCAATATACTTAAAAGAAAAGTTATATAACTTTTCAAAACTTTTAACGCGCATTGCGACGGTGCCGAAGGGAGTCACTGAGAACCCTCGGCCTCTCCTGCACGAGTTCGAGAAGCTCCAAGATAGCCTTTGAAGCACCAGCGCCCACATGAGGGTTGTATTCCATTCTAGGTCGAATATATGTGGTATAAATAGAAAAGAGATCAAATAAAGTAAGTTATCTCTTACACTTGAATGCTTCTTTCGAAAGCTTGAATATATGTTTTGTTAATCGGGCATATCATTGTATTTTCATGCCCAGAACATCAAAACATTCTGATTACACCACCTTTATATACAGATGAGGCACCTTGATCTGTCACGCGTATATGCTTAAGCATGCAACGTGGGGTCTTGTGGTTTTTTAAATCCACCCTATTCGCACGACCACATTTTGAGACTACCTCAAGGCCTTGGGCAAACGTATCATTCATGTTTTTCCTAATTGCACCAACATATAACACGCTTGGTCAACAATCAAATGAATATGAATGACAAAGGTTTCTGTCATCAGCAAAAGAGTAAATAGGGTTTGAAGTTTGACATAGAAGAGGGCGTTTATAAAAATAAGAAATAGAGTCGAAGAATAAAGAGAAAGAATTTTGTGACACCCCTGAATGTCACTTGAACTCGTTTGACGAAACCCTATCTATAAGAACTCGTAAGGAGCGATCTCTGAGGAAGAGAGATTATCGCCGACACCAAATGCAATAAGTTTTGACAAGAGTTCACCATACCAGACTCTATCGAACGCCCTGGAAATATTTTAAGCAATTACTTTACTTTCGCCAAAATGGTGAATGGAACGGCACCATTTTTACGTTAACTACTTTTAATTATACCATTTTATTAATTAATTTAAAAAAAAATTGCAAACTACAATACTTTAACTATTAATTAAGCTTTTTATGTTTGTAAGCTTTCTAGTTTTCATACTAAAACTTTTTGTTGGGTTGTAACAAAACTTTGCTTTACAGAAGTATTTTGAGATTCTCTTGTGCTCTCTGAAGTTTACATCCTTTTAATGCTTTCACTCATTTAATCAGGATGCATTTAAGAGAATTTTACTCTTAAACAAAATTTGTTACATTAACTGAGCTTTCAAATCACATAAACATAACAAATAGCAACAGGTAAGCTTTAAGTAACCAACAGCTGTTTTCTAATTTAAGCTTTTTTAAAAACTTAGACTTACATTTCATTCATTCTTTTTAGTATACATACACCTTAAAAGCTTTAGAGAGGTATTTGTTTTTATCAAAAAAAAAAAAAAAAAATGTCCTGCGTTAAGAAAAATACCGCTTAATAAACATCTGTTAGGAACAAAAAGCTCTATCACACCTAAACACACACATGTATTTTTTGTTTTTTTTGTTTCTATAAAGTGGTGGTTAATGATTTATTTTGGTTTTGAAAGCTTTTTTCGAGTGTTTGCGTGTGTTTAAATTGGTGTATTGTTGTTGCTTATCCGTAAATTAAACTTTTTTTCTAAGAATTTTCTCAATGACTTACTGAATGATGTTTTCATTTATTTATCCTTGTAGTAGTGAATGTCATTGTTAACTTTACTACACCAACTAAATAAATAAAAGCTTTCGTTTCTTTATATGTGTTAGAGAGTGTGTGTGCGTAGGTTAGGTTTTTTTTATTACCTTCCGTATGTTTTTCATTCAGTCGCAAACAACATTTTGGCGCGTGTTGACATGCTCAAACGACAAAATAAATTTCGCTTATTTTTTACGTTAATTTTTATCTTTTCTTCAAATTTTTAAACAAAAAAAAAAAAAAAAAAACAGCTAAAATCTGTCTCTATACACGTTTTTAATAAATATAATAAAAGGAAATTTAACCTTTGTTATTGTTTAAAAAGAATTGCTACGAATGAATACCTAAATAATTAAATTTTGTGTTTGAAGAAGTTACTGAAATTAAATGTTGAAATAAAAAATGTGAATGTGAATATTTTATTCATTAAATTGTTATAAATTTTAGTTGCTTATTTAAGTTTGCTTTAAGCTTTAAAACTGAATAAACTGTTAAACGCATTTCTAACATGTATCGTTGTTTCCGTTTCCGCTTCGCTTTAGGGTATGTGTGATTATAATTGTTATTTACACCGTTAAACACAGTTACTTATCAATTATTGCCCCTCTTTATGGTGCTTTGTGTGAAGCGTTTATCAACTTTATAGTCTTTCGAAATTATTTTTGTCACAACGAAGACAACAACAATAAAAGCCGTTTTATCTAAAAAAAAGTGTTTATGCCTGTGTGAATGGTTTCAAGTTTCAAAGTTTCTGTTTTTTTGTAAATCCTGTGTGAGCTTGTGAGAGTAAAGACATTGTTTGTTTTTACATTGTCAACCATTTATAACGAAACAACAACAACAAAACTATTTGATTATAATGAAAACAGCAACGTCATTATCCTTTACATACTAACAACAATAAACTACAACGAAAAAAAAAACTATTCAAAAGCATTATTTTGCGAAAAAAAGAATTTGTTTTCCTGCCACCTTCTATTATCTTCTCCTACAAATCTTTTTGTTTTTTAAGGACATTCTCACCTACTACTCACCTTCCCTCACAGTCTACGAAGCTGCATTAGATACTAACACTCAGACACCCACCCATATAGTTGCTATCATCTATCTTACCGTTTGTTCTTGTCAGCACGCATTACAAGTGCTGTATCCCGAAAAGCAGGCAACTCAACTGGTGACTTGGGTTTGGTTGTGCGTTGTAAAATGTTAACGGAAATAGAAATTTAACAATGTATTTCCGCTTAATTGTTTGCTAAAAATACAATTTCTTTTTACAATTCACTTTACAAAACATAAAAAAGTAAATTAAAAAAAAAATAATAAAAAGTGTTTGTGTGAATAATTCATGGTTATTTGTTAATTGTTATTATAATTGTTGTTGTTACCATTACTGTTATTATTATTATTATTATTATTAAACACAATCGCATTAAATTGGATTTGTTGCCAGAAAAGGAAAAAGAGTAAAAAAGTGAAAAAGAGTCCTCGTTTAAATTCAAATGTTGTGTTTACATTTGTATTCGGAATGAAGAAATGATTAAATGGAAAAGTTCCTTTTTTTGTTGCTGTTGGAAAATTTCAAAGAAACTCAGACAAAGAAACAACTACTGATGAACGGGGCGAAAAATGTATAATTTAAATTAAACAAAAGTAAATAAAATTAAAAAAGATTTAAATGAAACCAAACCCAAAAAACAAGTTTAAAAAAGGTCTTCGACATACAAAAGACCTTTTCCTGCCTCTTAATAATTAATAATTAAAAACAAAGTAGTTAATTAAAAAAAAAAGATAAAGTTTAAAAAGGAATATTCGCCTTAAAAAAATTAAATACAAGAAAAGTTAAAATAAAATATATTATAATAAAAGATACCACAAAGAAAAACACAGTGGAATAAATGAAAAAGAAAACGAATAACAAAAAATTTCAGAAAAAAAGATTTGAATTAAAGTTTTATATAAAGAAAACGTTTTTACCAAGAATATCTGGAAATTTTTATTAAATTTGTTGAAATAATAAAAAAAAAATCTTCAAATAATTTAATAATAAAAAAAATACAAAATTAAATATTTTTGAAAAATTTTATTAGAGAAAAATTTAATAAACAAAAAAATTAAATAAAGAAATTGTAAAGAATAAATAAAACGAAAATTTTTTATAATTAAAAAAATAACAAAAAATAAAAAAAAAATTAAAACTTAAAATTTAAATTGAAAAAAATAAAAAAAAGTTTAAACTTAAAATTTAAATTAAAAAAAAAAAAAAATTTGGAAATCAAAAACTTTATAAAATAAGAAAACAAAAAAAAATCCAATATATAAAAAAATTACTAAACATCCCAGGTTCTCAAAAAACAAAAAAAAAAAGTATTCAAAAAATGTGTCAAAATTAAAAAAGAAATAAAAAAATAAATCAAAATTCTTTACAAAATAAATAAGTCAATCAAAATTAATCAATCGATATTAAAAAAAACTCAATAAAATTTTTGTAAAATTTATTTATATAAAGAAAAAATTTACACATAAAAAAACATCATTTAACACAAAAACCCCTAAATGTTTTATATAGAAATTGTTTAGAAACAAAAAAAAAATAATAATAAAAAAAGAAAAAATCTAATTATTATAATCACTGTGTATGTGTGTTTTCTAGTTACACTGTTTGAGTGTGTTTCATTTAACCAACAAAATTTAGCTGTAAATCAACTCCACTCCCTGGTTCGCATCTTTAAACAAACAATTTAAAAAGAACTAGAAATTGTCAACAGAAAAAGGAATTCATTTGTTAAAAAAAAACGGTAATTTAATTTATTTTATTAACGGCCAATTTCACCAAGTTTAGTTATATGTAGTTAACTTTCATATTGTTGTCAAAAATATATTGTTGACTAAAAGTTTAAGTAACAGTTAGTTTTAACTGAACTCGGTGAATCCGGCCGTAACAATTATTTTATTAATTATTTATTTAAAGTTGTCAATATTTTGCCGTATAAATAAATTTATTTAATGGTTCTCAAAACTACAAGTTACAAACCTGCAAGTAAAATAAATATTTGAAACAAAAATTTAAATTGCAAAATTGTAGTTTTAAGAAACAGGGCCCAGATCTATTAGTTGCTTTACAGTCATTTGATAGAAATTTCCGAGTATTAAATTACAGACAGTTTTAAACTCTTGACTACATCACTAGTGTTGCCAGAAATTTATTTCAAATATGCCTAAGAAATAAAAAAATACGATATTTCACTTCATGCCAAATTAAAAAAAAATCATTTTCCAGAATTTTATGTTTTTAAATTTTTACTTTAAATAAAGGGTCCGCCAAATAATTTTTTTTTTTGAAAATGCTATAAAAAAAAACTACTGAATATTTTCTCAAATTTCTTTTTTTATCTGAAAGTACAATCCTTCCGGGAAATAATGGAAAATAATTTCATTCAAATGGCTGCCTCGTCTGGCCATACCTACACGATCGGTCCAATTTTTAAGCACATTATCGATTGTGTGCAGCTGTATTTCACCAATTGTATCTGGCTTGTCGGCGTATCACTTATCTTTGACGGCACCCCACAAATAATAGTCCAACGGTGTCAAATCGCAGCTCCGAGGTGGCCAAACGACATCAGCTCTGCGGCTGATAATGCGATCTTCAAAAACAGGGCGCAAAACATCGAGTGTAGCTTCGGCTGTGTGGCACGTAGCGCCGTCCTGTTGCAACCAAATGTTGCCAATATCCTCCTCTTCAATTTTTGTGAACAAAAATTAGTTCAACATGGCCCGATAACGATCGCCATTGACTGTAACGGCCACTCCTTGCTCATTTCGAAGAAAAATGGCCCAATTATGCCTCTGGACCAAAATTCGCACCAAACAGTGACTCGTTTTGGGTGCAACGGATTTTCATTGTATGCGTGCGGGTTTGCTGTGCCCCAAATGCGACAACTTTGCTTGTTTACATATCCGCCAAGATCAAAATGAGCTTCATCTGAAATCCGTACGCAATTTTTGCATACATTCTGCAACATTACCATGATTTTTTTTTTTTAATTTCCTAAGCTTTCCCGCGAAGCTTAATGCTTGTCTGCAGGAAAGAAACCAGAGTCTCAGGCGGGAATCAAACCCGCAACCCCGGCGATGATAGACTAGCTCGCTACCAGCTAGTCTACCGGGCCACTCTTAAAAGTAATGTTGCAATATTTCCCAGCGTTGTTCAAGTATAGACAACCACATTCATTCAGCGGAAGGATACAACTAATTATCTGTCAAATCAGACATGAGCTTTAGATGGCGGACCCGTTATGTGTATAAATTTTTGAAATCAAAGAACAAAATTTAAATTAACGTCATGAAAAGTTTAAAATTCTAGAAATTATTTTAAAGTTTTTGGAAAATCTTTGGTTGGTTGGATAGTTGGTTAACGCGGTAACCAACACCCAAAACAAGGCGTGCTGCAAGTAGAGTCGACAGTGACTCCATTCAATCACCACACAACTCGTCAAGAGTAGGAACCCCGGATCAAGCGTGACACTAGGGCAATCTGAGGGGGCTAAAACCAGCTCGATTCTCACTTCGGCCTTAGTATAATTAAAATGTATTTACAAAATTCGATCAAATTACCTACCAGACTGCAACAATAATTTTGCGCACAAGGTTAACATAAACAAAGGACCAGCAAATATGGACGGATGGACGTGGTTAGATCACTTAAAAAAGTGATTCTGAGTAGATCAGTATACTAAAAGATTTGAGCAGATTTCCATGTATTACAAACATCGCCAAAAACGTATTTTTTTTTGATTTTTCCTTAACTTCTGCTTGTTCATATATAAAATTTTAAAGTTTAAAATAACATTTGTCTCTATAATGACAACCCGCTTTTTCTTACAATTTTCGAATAAAAATTAAATGCATTTGGCGTAACAGATAAATAAATATTTAAAACACAAAAGCCATAATTCCGCAAAAAAAAATTTTTTATTTGCTGCGAAAGCTCTGGTCTTCATATACTTTCGAATCGAGAAAATACTCGATCACGACTGCCAGAATTAGGCCCCTGTTGTAATGATGTCATAATTATTTTTTTTATTTTTTTTTTTGAGCTTTCCTACCTTCTTTTATCTTCGCATCGCTAAGAATATTTTGTTTCTGATTTGTTTTTCTAACTTTATTTTGTTTTAACACATCCCTGTTTTAAAGGTGATTTTTGCTTTTTTTCAAAAAAAAGTGGGAAAAAGACCCATTATTAGAAGCATTACAGGGTTAATGTATACCAACAAAATAATGTTTATATTGTTCTGAATAAATCTTCTAAACACACTTAATAGTAAAAACTTAAGTATCACACTATTTTTTTTTATTTTATTTATTTATTTATTTAATTGAATTGCTCCATACACACAGCTAAGAGTCTTATTTTGCAGCATGGGACTGAGAAAATGTTAAACAAAAATCATTAATTAATTAACAACATAAAAACAATCTACAATTTTTATATTAATTAGCAAAAAAAAATTAAATTTAAACAATAAAAAAATAATTTAATAATTTAATAAATTTTCTACGTTTTTTTTTCTACACAAGGGCTTAACTGTAAATAGGCCGTAAAATAAGTTTCAGATGTAAACTTTTAAAACGCCGATACATGTGCTTATATATTTTTGAGTCCCCATTATTTGGTTGCTGTGGGTTAAATAGTTTTATTGGAGATGACCATATTAAAATTGTTTTTTCTCTGGGTGTAGAAATCGATCTTTTAAATCAAAGTTTAACTATTTATTTTAGTGTGATAGAAGGTTCAAATACATTGTTAAACTATTTATTACACGCTGTGGTAGTAAAGATGGTTGAATATTAAGGGCCGATGTTGATTTTGAATAAAACACAAATTATTAAGGAAATTGTTGCCATTTCTTTTTATTGTGATAATATTGGTGTGGTGCAATTATGTTTGGAACAAAATATCTGCCACCTCCATCCGATGGTCCAAATTTTCGATGACGCTGAGGAATAATTGAGGCTCTATGCCATTAATGCCTTTTCCTTTAAATAACTCCAAAGAAAAAAGGTCCAAAGGTGTCTAATTACATAGTCTTGGCGGCCAATTGACATTGCCACCACGTGAGATAACACGGCCAATTGACATTGCCACCACGTGAGATAACACGGCCATTGAATTTTTCGCGCAAAAGAGCAATTGTTTCGTTAGCTGTGTGGCAAGTGGTACCATCTTGTTGAAACCACATATCGACCACATCCATATCTTCCAATTCGGGCCAAAAAAAGTTCGTTATCATCTCACGATAGCGAACACCATTCACAGCAACTGCCTGACCGGCCTCATTTTAGAAAAATTACGGCCCGAAGATGCCGCCAGCCCAGTGGTTTTTCGACAATCACTCTTGGATGCGGCAATTCTGCTTATTGACGAATCCACTGAGGTGAAAACGTGCTTCATCAGTGAAGATGATTTTCCTAGAAAATTGATTATCCACTATTGTCATTGACGGCGTTTGAAATGGTCAAGAGGCTTTAGTTCTTGAGTCAACCTTGTAAGCGTACCTACACATGCAAGTCTGAAGAGGTGGACGGCTCTTCAGGCACAATATCGCGATCAGCAGCAATATTTTCTGCGGTATGAGCTGTGCGAGCATGCAGTATTGTTTTCACATCTTCTACAGACCTGTCCAAATTTTTGCACGATTTTTCCGATTTTACGCACATTTGGACGATTAAATTGACCAAAAAAATCACCTAGTGCACGATAGCTAATAATAGGATTTTATCGGCCGTATAAAAAGTGTTCCATTATTACAACTTTACTTAAAGCTACCAGGTAGGATGGACCTCAATCTACTTTATCGCTCACTTAAGGTTAAAGTAAAGTTTAAATAATGGAACACTTTTTGTAAAAGTCTCCTTTTAGCTATCGGTAAGTTGGGAAAACGGGCCTCTTAAAGTTCTATTTTTTATAAAAATTAGGTTCTACTATTTCGCATATTTTAAATTTTTGTTTTTTGTCGCGTAACATTAAAGTTTTTTTTTTTTTTTTTTTTTTTTTGTTTTTTAAAAGATTTTGTTATTCGTGCTTAATTCCCAGTTTTTATTATTGATAAAAACACTTGGAATTTATTGTTGATGGGATAAGCTATTCCTATGCGCATTTCATTGGTTGCTTAGGCCAGATCATCAGGAAACTTCATCCATAAAGATTTTATAGCAACAGTTCTACTTGTAATCATATCAAAGTTTAAACAAAAACACATCAACAATAAACAGTGGGTTTATCTCATCTTACATTCCCCGCTACAATTAGTTGAAATTCTCTCAACATTAATTGTAGTTGTAAGTAGGTTAAGAAAAACAAAATAAAAACAACAACAACTTACAAAAGATGTTGTCAATTAAGTGTTTTTTAGGCCGTGCACTTGCCTGTTTATTATCAAAAAGAAATTTCAATTTTTGGGAATCTTATGAAAATTTAAATTTTGTATTCCCAAAAATTGAAATTTCTTTTTGATTAAGGTTTTTGTACAAACCGAAAAAAAATTCTCGCTAATTTCTTTTCAACTAAACCATTAATCAATAATGAAATCAGTTTTAATTAAAACTTTATTCAGAAGAATCAAAATTTTATTAATTAGTTTATTGGTGCAAATTTAATTAATTTTTTAATTACTATCACAAATTTTTTAATTGAAATCGATTTTTATTTTTCTCTATGTATGGTTGTATGTGTGAAGATAGCGCATCGGCTTTGTAATTTCGGCTTTTATAATCTGAAAATTTTACTGAGGGTTTATTCGGCGGCTGATGTATTTAATTTACAGAATGATTTAAATAAGCTAGTTGGATGGTGTAAACTAAATAAGCTTAAACTAAACTTTGAAAAATGCTTTTATGAATGATTTTAAACTTAATGGTGTTAATACTAAAAATGTCGACTCCAAACTTGATTTGGATGTTGTCTTTGATTCATCCATGTCTTTTGTTCCTGATATTGAGTATATTATTCCTAAACTTGATAAAACTTTACCTTTTAAAAAAAAGGAATTTTTCTGAATTCCATGACCCATACACATTTAAACATATTTATACATCGTTTGTTAGATCAAAGTTAGATTATGCTTCAGTTATCTGGATTCCATATATTTCCATTCAAATGTCTCGTGTTTAGAGAGTACAACGTGCGTTTATTCAATATGCCTTGTAGCCTTTTACGCAATAAATGCCGTTATTGAGCTTAATTATGCATACAAAATTGCAATTTAGTTATTGCTCAATGAATACGAAATTGCAACACTGTCACAAGTGTGTTTAGTGAGCAAAACCCAACTAACTAAACAAAGTGTTTTGACATTTATGACAACAACAAAACAACACTAACGAAGATCCATCCATTAGGTCTGCGCAAAAGCCACATGCTTATATTGTGTTTTCTTTAGAGATGTCAAAAGCTGTCTACATTTTGCTTAAGTTAATTGCCAATTGCTAATTAAGTTAGCTAAATTGTGTATGTGTGAACACAAAGATAATTATGTCAATAAACCGAATATTTACTCAATAAAAAAAGGTTTGTCTGAACACGGTATTACGCTCTCATACTCAATTCCAGTTTGCTCCTTATGAGTCTAAATGCCACCTTATTGGTTTGAGAACTTTAGAATACCGTAGAAAATTACAGTCTATCCTGTTCATTTATGATATAATTAATTCAAGGATGGATTGTCCTGAATTGCTGTCTTGAAAACCATTCAATATACCAGCTAGAAACATGAGGAAAATTGATACATTAAAAGTTCCAGTTCATCGTTCTAATTATGCTCTTAATGGCATTTTAACGAGAGCATTTCATAACAAATATTAGTAAATTAAATTTATGCCTTAAAAAAAATCTTATTCGCATATTGAATTTTGCACATCAAAAGATGATTTTAAATTAATTCTTTTTAATATTTTATAAATTATTTGTAATATATTTTTCTATGTTAGTTAGTTGCATACATAGTCTGTAAGGAATTTTGTTTTTCCATTGACTGAAATAAATAAATAAATAACCTAAAAATCTTTATCCAACATCTAAATTGAGCAAAGGAATAACATATTACCAGGGCCCGGACTTTTATGCAGTTAAAATTGCGTTTAATGCGCATAAAAAATGCAATAAAAAAATAAATATATGCGCAAAAAATTTAAAAAATATGCTGTTAAAATGATCCCAAATTTTATTGTTAGTGATAAAAAAAACATAAAAATAACAAGAAAAAACAAAAATTGCATGAAGAACGTTAAAATTCAGTCTCATAAACGTAAGTAAGGCGCAATAACCACAAAGAGTAGAAGTTAAAATTAAGTAAAACACAAATATATAAAGAAACATTAAGACAGTCATATAAATTAATTCACTTGTAAAGGCCCAACTATAATACACATTAGCTGGCTTGAGCAACTGTACGGATTCATGTTAATCGTATTTAAGTATTTAACTTAAGAAATCTTTTTGTTAAATTTTGTGAAAGTGTCATTTGCTTAAGCAAAGTGCGAAACTGATCGCAATTACATACGAATCAACTGTTTATTGATTTTGTTTTTTAAAATGCCTTTAATGAAATATTTGACCCAAAATTTTTTCAAATAAAAGTTTACTTCCTGTTTTTCAAAACAAAATAAAACGGAGGGAATGGGTGCATGATAAAATGCTGATAGTTTCTCTGTGGTATATTCATGTTCATTGCGCTAGGAATGGACAAAAAATATCGATATTTAAAAAAAAAATAATCGATATACATATATCGCCGATGTATAAAATACCGATGTATCGATATTGAAATACGACTATCGAATTCGATATTTTTTAAAGTCAGTCTTCATTAAGAACTCGAAATTTTAGCCGTTTTCAAACGATATGTTTTCTTTAAAATTAGCACCGTTGCATGCATCATATGTTTTTTTAAACTAATTTGAAGATCTAAAATGATTGGCATTTATAAGAAGCAGTGCCGGATACAATAAGTAGATTGACTGGAGAGCACATAAAACAAAAAGTGCTCCTGATGTCCGTATCTGATGATTACTGGTTTGACTAAAACCGGTTGGTACTTGGGTGCAATTCAAATTTTAAGGACAGTTGGTACTTCCATGACTATTTACTTCCATTTAAATTTTTCACAATTTTTTTTTTGGATTTCATATGGTTTTTTTTGTATTCTTCTAGAGATGGGCTAGTTGAAAAAATATATCGATATACATATATCGAATCGATATTTTTTTAGAGTATCGATATTTATTATTTAAAAAATATCGATATATCGAACGTATTTTGCTGAAACTATTACCAAATTAAAAATTCAGTATACCTTTGTACAAACATATGTATGAACAAATTAATTATATACAATTACATTGTTACTTTTTACTGTGTCATTTTATTTAAAAAAATTAATAAAAACAAAAAAATTTAATCAAAACAAAAAATTCAATTATAAAAAAAAACAAAAGGGAAGAATACAAAAAACCATAAGAAAAAAATATATCACGAAAAATTTAAATGGAAGTAAATAAGTCATGGAAGTACCAACTTTTCTTAAAATTTGAATTGCAGCCCAAAAGTACCAACTGGTTTTAGTCAAACCAGTAATCATCAGATATGGACATCATAAGCACTCTCTGTCTTTTGTGCAGTCCAGACAATCTGCTTCTTGTATCGGTACTGCTTCTTATAAATGCCAATTATTTTCGATCTTCAAATTAGTTTAAAAAAACATATGATGCATGCAATGATTCCAATTCTTAAAAGAAGATATTGTTTGAAAACGGCTAAAATTTTGAGTTCTTAATAAAGACTGACTTTAAAAAAAATCGAATTCGATAGTCGTATTTCATCGATACATCGGTATTTAAAATATCGGCGATATATATCGATTATATTTTTCTTAAATATCGATATTTTTTGCCCATTCCTATATTCTTCCCTTTTGTTTTTGTTATAATTGAAGTTTTTGTTTTTGTTAGTTTTTTTAAATAAAATGAAACAATAAAAAGTAACAATGTAATTGTATATAATTAATTTGTTCATACATATGTTTGTACAAAGGTATACTGAATTTTTAATTTGGTAATAGTTTCAGCAAAATACGTTCGATATATCGATATTTTTTAAATAATAAATATCGATACTCTAAAAAAATATCGATTCGAAATATATCGATATATTTTTTCAATTTGCCCATCCCTACATTGCGCTGTTTTCGAAAACAATTTAAATTAAATTTGCAAGCAGTTAAGGATTTAAAACAATAAATTTAAATCCTTAATTTTTGTTTAAACTTTATAAAGCTTGATACGAATTTGTTAACTTAAGTTATCGTCCAAAAAATACATGTTTTTTATGGCAATAACAATTAACTTAAGTTTACCACTGTTGAATCCTTTTACAACATCTTTGAATTGGCAAAAGTTTTCAGCATAATACATAATTGCTTTCAACCACGTCCCCCATCTGGTTGTTACAGGCTGTAGGGGAAGACTTTAATACGGATAATTTTTTTTATATGCGGCAACACTCAAAGGTGCTTTAAAAAATATTTTTCCCATAAGAAATCAATAAATAAATATCATCGATGTTGTCTTTTAATACTTCTGCGATGCATGGCAAAATAAAGCAATTAAAACAACAAGTTTTTTCAAAAAATGCAACAAAAATATGCAATATCAGCAAAAAATGCAAACATATGTATTCAAAGCAAAATATGCAAAAATATGCACTAACAAATCGATGACATTTTACTGCAAATTTCTTGATTTGCAAAGATATTTTGTATATGGTTATCTCCGACTGATTAGAACAAATATGCATTTGCATAAAAATCCTGCCCTGGCATATCATATTGATTTTATCAAAAAAAAAAAAAAAAAAAAAAAAATTTAAACTCATGTATTAATATTTCATGTATTTAATGGAACCTTCATCAAATTACACATTTAAAACGAGCACGAATATATTGGAATGCTTAAAAAATAAAAAGGGAGTGAAATAAAAATAAATTTAAATGTTTGCTTGTAAAACATATGAAGTCACGTTCATAGGGTTTCTCACCATCCGGACGACTTTTTTTTATCGAAATTTCCTTATTATTTTTTCTTACTGAATAGTGTTTAAATTTGTATATATAAAGCTAACGATATTATTTCTTAATAACCCAGCGGGAAATTTGTGTCAATTGGTCCAAGCGACTGGTCCTGGGATTTGTGAAAATAGAACAAGTACAAAAAGAAAGGACTCATGACCAGTGAAAGAAGAACCAATCCCTTAACTGGTTTATAAAGAACAAAAAGGTAGAAAAAGTAATGAATTTCAGAACAGTCTTCAGCGGTGATGTGACACATTTTTTGGTAATTTTTAAAATTTGGCTCTTAAATTTAATTCTTTAACTAGTTTTATTGAAATAAAACTACATTGTATTTAAATAATACTACTTTTTATTAACTGACACTAAGCAGGTTCATTGAGAATAGGTCTGTGATTGGT
Source organism: Pollenia labialis (assembly GCA_949318255.1). Lineage (NCBI taxonomy): Eukaryota > Metazoa > Arthropoda > Insecta > Diptera > Polleniidae > Pollenia > Pollenia labialis. Next base: position 159,281,977 of record OX439142.1, read on the forward strand.
CAAATGGTGTCAATTTACCCCCTCCAATGACAACCCCATGTAAAAGTGATAGGTCTTATTCATATAAAGTGTTAGAACTGGAACCGGTCCCTACCACCAAAGACCTATCACGGGACTACTTCAGTGTCAGTTCGCTTCCCTCTAGGGAATTGTCACATTAAGTAGTAAAATAGTCTGTCTTTACCGTAAAGAAACCGAGTGAATTGGTTTGTTTAGGATTTGCACAGAGTTGAGAGCCCAAAAGAAGGCAGTCAGCCATCTCATTGTTTGTTTCAATATTCTTATATCGAAATATGGACAAGCTTTTTAGCTTTTTTATTCTATCTTGTTCAAGTAGAAAATACATAATTCCAAGATTTTTCTTCTACGAATTCCCAAGAGTTTTTTTTTCTAAAAAGTAACCCTAAATTTGAAATGAGGCAATACAATAAATAAAGAGAAAAGAAACAGCGTAACTTAAAACTTTTGGAAACTTTTTTTTTTCACACATACTAGACAAAAGTATACAAAGGGGTACAATACACACACATTTACTACATTTGCTTATTTGAAATCTCGATTAAAAATATTTGTTGAAAAATTATTTCATGGTTTAATAAATTCAATAGGGCAACACTTTCTTAGTACATTTTCGTTTTTATGTCGCAATAAAACCACCAATACTAATTTACAAAAGCCTAGACATCAATAAAAGAAACCTCTGGGTGATTATTGGCGATTAAAGTTTAGTTCAATTTAATTAAATATTAAATAGCAATTTAATTTTGCTATTCTGACGTAAATATCTAACTGAACGAAGAAACATAAAACATCAAAAAGAGGAAAAATTTAAAAAATAAAAAATAAAATGATACGTACTCTTTTTGCTCTTTTTAATACCCTTGTGGTGAAAGTACTAATCAAAATGCGAAATAAAAAAAAATAAGAAAACAAAAATAACGAAATGAATGACACTGAAATGTGATGATGATGACGATGATGATGCCAATCTTCCTTGACAACCACAAAGCACAAAATTCATCACTACTTTTGTCAGTCACAGAAAAATATGCATTTTAAGTTTCAATTTGTGGCAAAAAACAAGATGCATTTCGGTTTCAGTTTTCAAGTTTTTTTTCAAGATGAAATCAAAAATCCAGTTGTATTTGCATGACTGGGAATTAAAGTTTTCTTTTTGAATTAAGAGCCGGATTATTTTCTTTTTTAAGACAGAAAATCCAAATTGCATGAATAACCAAAATAAATAAATGCATTCGTGGTTTGAATGATTTAAGCAGCAGCATACTTTTGCTGGTCTTTTGGGAATGATTACTTTTATTTTATTTTTGACTACTTTAAATATTCAACTGATATTAAAAACAAAAATTAGTATAGTGAAAAATTGCTCATTTGCTGCAACTTCGTCATAACTCAAAAAATACATTTCGAAATAAGCGTGTTTAGAGTTTTTGATTTGCTTGATGGATGACTGTAGTGTCCCGGAGGGGGAAACCTCTGCTATACGTGTATATACTAATAGCCAGACAGTCCCAGCGGGATTCAATACGACATCGCCGTTAACTGCAGAATGTTGGATATCTTTAAATACACGCGATCTTTCGGGGTCTCCAAATAGCTTTCCAAAAGAGATGGTCGTCTGAATGACATATTAATTGTCTGTTTGATTCATCTTTCTCAGATAGAACTAAGGTTGCCTTTTCTCGTCATAAGGAAGTCGATGTAGTTGAATTTTGCAGTAAAGATTATTGCTAACTGCTCTGAAGCGCTTCAAGTTTTTATTAACCGCTGCCTGCGTTAAATCTAAAAAACTTTCTGGCCCCAAGCTCAAATTTGAGACCCCAATAAATATTGAAATCCTAACAAGAAAGTGGCGCTTTATTGGAAATGCCTTGCGAAGATCAAAAAAGGACAGAATGGAATCCACAAGGTAGTCGTAGAATTGGCAGACTATCTCACATTTGGCTCCGTCAAATAGAAATAAAAGCTGACAAAAGCAACTTCAGCTGGAACGAGATTAAATCACTAGCTGCGGACAGAAGTCAATGGAACAGTTTTATTATGGCCCTATGATACTTAAAGGATCGACCGGAACCTAAATATATACCTGCACTATATTTTCTTTTTTAAACATCAGATTATTAAACCTGTTAGAGTGGGTCAATAAGTCCGGGGGTGACTCAATAAACTGTTATTATGTTTATGACTCCTTTGATTCCATTTAAACGATTTTTTTTAATTATTTATTGCTTTATTATAAGTTAGAAATATAATTACAAATTATTTTCTAACCTAGACCTTCAGCCAGCTGCTGTAAAACAGACCAGACTTTCTGACAGGAGTTGAACCCGCAACCCACTTACTGCTTGATTAGCTCACTATCATTAATTCTTGATGAATACGGTGAAATTTATTGTTGGAGGTTAAGCTAGTTCCCAGGCAAATTTCACTGGTTGCTTAGGCCATATCATCAGGAATCCTTTTTCCAAAGACTTAAGAAAAGCTAAATATGTTATACAAATAAAACTGTCAAGCGAATGAGAATTACAAAGACTGATGGTGTTAATTTCGTTTAATTTTTAGCCACACTAAAATATTTGTGTGCTGAATTTTAACCCAGCCGCTCTAAAGTCGTTTCTGAAATTAAGAAACGATTATTTAAATTTTTAAAATGGGATTGGTAGAATTTTATCTATTAATAAGATATCGTACCGGAATATGCTAACAGGCTTACAGAGAGTCGCCTAACTTAGTATCACCGGTGGTTTGCGTAGTACAGTGACTGTGGCAATGAATGTGATATTGGACTTGCAACCAATTGATCTAGTGGCAAACCGAACTGCAAGGAAGTCTTCCATCCGCTTCAAGGTGACGGGACAATTTGTATACAGACCTTATGGTCACGGCAGTATTATAAGGGGAATAGATTGTAGCAGTGACTACACCATTCCGAGACTGACATTTAAAAGGAAACCGTGACTTACCTTGGAGGAGGACGGCTGGTTAGAAGGACTCCGATCTGGTCATAGAACCTTCGGATTCTACACTGACGGCTCCAAAATGGAGGACGGAGTTGGAGCTGCAGCCTACTGCCGGGAACTGGGTATACGGGAATCTTATAAGCTTCCCGATTACTGGAGCATATCCCATGCGGAGATATTTGCGGCCAAAATCGCTGCTGATTTGGCACGTAGTTCCAGTAGTAGGAGCTCGCACGTAAACTTTTGCATTGATAGTCAGGCGGCGATCAGGGCGATGTCCGCTGAATATTTATACTCTTCAATCGTCCAGGAGTGTAGGGACTCAATAGATAGACTCTGTACCAATAGGAGAATACACATATACTGGGTTCGCTGCCACCAGAGCATAGAAGGCAACGAACAGGCGGATGAATTGGCGAAACGAGGGGTCTATTTACCATACGATTCAGAATATTGGGAGAGATACGGACTCTGCTATACGGAGGAGATCAGAGGCGGCTTGGGAAATCACCAGAACGTGGTTGATTTCCAAAGTAATGTGGAGATCCTATGATCCAGAGTCGACAAAAATTCTTTTGTCGCTATCGAGAAGGGACAGTAGACTTCTAATAGGTTTTATAATGGGTCACTGTTGGACTGCGGAATAGTGACAATTGTAGTTTCTGTGGGGTGCCACAGGAAAAGGAGACAGCAGAACCACTGTCCGGCACTCGTGCGCTCCAGGGCGTACTGTCTGGGAGATAATTACTTCCAAGGTCTCGGGGAAATCTCTGAAATTGGGTTAATGAGACTCCTAGCATTCGTCAAGAGAGTGTGGGATACTCTGAGTACCATCGCATCGGAATGACCTTTTTCTAAATTTCTTCTGCGGATTATGGTACCACGTGGTAACGCTAGGGGCCTATTTGGTCTATGCGGGGTCTTTGTGACCGACCACTCTAACCTAACCTACCCTGTCTATCAAATATCAGGTGGCTTAGACCTGATCCGAAAGTATTTCTGAGCCAATCAGTGAACCTCATTTCAGCCACTTATTTATATTTTCCTAAATTATTAAGAAAATCTCTAGCAAACTTTAAACAAATCCCAATTTTTTTGTGGCTTTAATTCCACTTTTGTTCGATTAAATGCTTGACAAGAATTAAAGGAAACCAAATGAAATAAAAGCTTTATTTCCCTTCAAAGGTAGCAAGGTTAAAAGGAAAACTGCAGTTTAAACAAAACAAACAAACAAATAATAAACAAGGCAGCAAGAAAACCTTGGACAACACTGGCACAACAGAAGAATGCGAATAGAGGGGTGGCAGACTTCCACACAGTGATGCCATCAAAACCATCCCTAATACAAATCTTATAAAAGCAGCATTGTTGGGCAACTGTAGCAGTTGCCATTATGAATAATACAAACTTGTTGAAAGATTCTTGAAAACGAACTAAACGAGAATACAATGAAACAAAAGTTTACACTTAAAATGGAATTCAGGTATCAAGTAATTCTCCTACAGTTTTGTTTTAGCGGCAACATTTTTGCTATGGAAAATAACAAAACCCTTTTGGGAAATTCAACCAAACTCTTGCGATTTGTATTTGTTTTCCTGTTATTGTTTTCATCGTAATTATAATTTGCTTTTATTTCTCTTAATTTTTAAACCTTCGAGTAAAATCTATTCAGCAGAAATTTTTTGGCTAAATGAAAAAGTAAAATAAAAAAAAAAATAAAACAACAGCATTTTATTTTTTTAATAAAATGCCAGAGGCAGCAAAAAATATCTAAAGAAATTCTTCAGAGTCTTCATTTTATTTACGTAGAGCTTCAAGGAACGTCTTGTTTTCTAGAAAAGTCAATAGAGAATGATTATGGAAGAAGGGAAGACAGAGAGGGGTACAAGAGATTTAAAGTAATTGTAGCGTCATGATTATATTTGCATAAAATAATACAAAATATGCCAAAGAAATGCCATCAACAGTGAGACAAGAGAGTGAGCTGCATTAAGGAAATAATTAATTTTTGTGTTTGGTGATTTTAATTTGCCTAGTATCTCATGGGAATTTTCAGCTGAACATAATTATTACTTGCCCACGCAATGTAATGATATTGGAGATGAAGTTTTTAGAAATATATCCGATTTATATCTGCATCAAATAAATGGTATTTGCAACATGTATGGGAAACTGCTGGATTTAATATTTGTGAACGAGCCAAATGAATGTATTGTAAACCGTATAGCCCCTGTTTCTTTACCTGAGGATCTTTATCATCCTACAATAGAAATAAGCTACAATTTAGTTACTAATAACCCAGTAAAAAAAAATTCAACTTTAAACGGAAAAGTTTTCTGTTTTAATCGAGCAAATTACATGGAACTAAACAATCGTCTATTTAACACTAACTGGCTTCAATTGCTGACTACTCCAAATAGCTCGTCGTATTCTGTTGACGATTTGACCAATACTTTTTATAAAACAATGCTTAGTCATATGGAGGAATGCATTCCTAAGAAATTACCACGTAACAAATCTGGCCCACCCTGGAATACTAAACAACTTTCGTCTCTTAAGAATTTGAAAAACAAATACTTTAAAAAATATAAAACAACAAGAGCTATTTTTTACTATGAAAAATATGCAGTTGCGCGTGCAGAATATAATTTGCTTAACACAGAACTGTATAAGATTTATCTCCGTAATGTTAAGCGAAACATAGTTCAAGATCCCAAATCATTCTTTAAATTTGTTAATACCAAAAGGAAATCCACAGGATTTCCAAATGTCATGAAATACCTAAGTTCCGAGTCTAGTGATGAATTAAAAATCAGCAATATGTTTGCCGACTTCTTTGCGTCTACATATTCCGAAGCTCTGTATGATGCTAGTAATGTTTACCCTTACAATATAATTTTTAACCAAAATATATCTTCTTTTGCTATCACTACCTCTCACATTCTAAACTGTTTAAAAAACGCTAAGTCATCATCTTTTAGTGGACCAGATGGCATACCAAGTTGTGTTTTAAAACATTGCGCAACTGCTTTGGCGACACCTTTATCTATCATCTTTAACGCTTCTTTAAATTGTGGTTACTTTCCGAAAGTTTGGAAAGATTCATATATTATTCCATTGTTTAAATCAGGAAATAAATCCGATATATGCAATTACAGAGGTATAGCAAAACTAAGTGATATTCCAAAACTTTTTGAAAAATGTTTAATGGATTGCCTCACTCATCAAGTTTCTGACTTATTGTCACCACGTCAACATGGCTTTCGGAAAGGATCCTCTACTATGACTAACATTCTCCATTTAACAACATTAGTTAATAGAGATTTTGTCAACGGACACCACACTGATGTTATTTACACTGATTTCAGTAAGGCCTTCGACAAAGTTAATCATACACTATTGTTGAAAAAATTGGACTTAATGGGCTTCAATAGTAACTTCCTGAGCTGGATCAAATCATATTTGTCATGTAGAACTCAATCTGTAAAATTTAATACTGCAGTTTCGGGAAAAATCAATGTAAAATCTGGGGTTCCTCAGGGTAGCCACATTGGTCCAATCTTGTTCCTTCTTTTTATTAATGATTTGCCTGAAGCAATTCAACATTGTAATGTATTGATGTATGCAGACGACGTAAAATTATTTTTGACTATAAAACTTCCTAGTGATCAACAACATCTACAAAATGACCTGGATAATTTTGACAAATGGTGTAAACTTAACCTGATGGAACTAAATTTAAATAAATGCAAACATATGCAATTTTCCAGAGTAAAAAAGTGTGCTTACTCCTACGTTATTGATGGCTGTACTTTACAATATGTTAGTGAAATAATGGATTTGGGAATATTGTTGGACAAAAAACTTGAGTTTATTCAACATATAACGATGACTGTTAATAAATCCCGCAGTGTTCTGGCTTTTATTAAAAGATGGGCAAAAGAATTCAACGATCCCTTAATCACAAAACGTCTTTTTACTTCGCTCGTCAGACCAATTTTGGAATACGGCAGCATTATTTGGGACCCGATCTATAATATTCATAATGATCGTATCGAATCAGTTCAAAAACAATTTCTTATTTTCTGCTTAAGAAGTGATTATAGAGGATGTCTGGTATTACCTTCATATTCAACAAGACTAGCTGAAATAAATTTACCAACGTTAAAAAGCCGGCGAATGATGCTAAATATATCTTTTATGTTTAATCTTATAAATGGTAGTACACATTCCGAATTTTTATTGAGTAACGTTACTTTTAATATTCCTCAACGTTCACTTCGTTTTTTCAACCCTCTATATGTCAGGACATGCCGAACAAACTTTGCGATGTCAGATCCAATAAGAAAATTATGCAGCTGTTTCAATGAAATGTATAACTTTATCGACTATTCTCTGAACATAAATATCATAAAAAGCAATATCATATTATATTTAAATCAATAATGTTTATACTAATTGTTCTTTCTTTGCTTAAAAAAAAATAAATTATTATGTTAATACATTAAGATAGTCTGTAAGGAATTTGTCCATAGACTTAAATTAAATAAATAAATAAATTAAAGAAGAAAAAGAAGAACACAAGTGGCATTAAAAAGTTTTCATTTTTCTTCTTCTTCTTCTCCTTTTTCTTGTTTATTTAAATACAAAAATTTCACTGGGAAAAAGGAATAAAAAAAAGAAAGAAATTATAATACCGCGTTAGTTATTGGCAACTGTAGGAAAATGTCTCTAAACTCTTCATACAGGGTGGCGCATAAATATAACGTTTAGATTAATCAGTGGCAGGCATTTAAATATCAAAGTGGGAATAAATGATTGATGTTTTAGGTCCAATTAGACGTGACTTAAACATTATGCCATGGCCGCACCGATGATCATAAAGGGTGGTTAAATTTTAAGGTCCGATGTTGATTTTGAATAAAACACAAGTTATTTAGGAAATTATTGTCATTTCTCGGCGGCACACCTCAATCAGATGGCCCATATTTTCGATGACACTGAGTCAGTTTTTTGAGTGTTTTCCATATAAATTTTACTACACGTTCAGTCACTTGCGTTGTGAAAACAGCACATTTCACTTTCAAATCTCGTTTCAGTTATCAAGGACACAAACCATATGTAAAAGATGCGTCAATTGCTGTAAATTTCGCATATCAAGTGATAGATACTTCCATTAAAGGGGAAAAAATGAAAACAGAGTTGTTTTAACTAAATTATCGTAGTGTTACTTGTGCAACACCCTGTACACACAGCCTTACTTATTTGCATACAAAAAAATATATTTTTATATAAGAAAAAGCTAAAATGGAATAAAGGAGAGAAGGAAACGGAAGTAGTGAATATTAACCAACATGCGGTTGCCATATGCTACAACAGACACTTGGTGTTTATAACGCGTTTTAGCGTTTCTTTCTCGATTTAAATATTTTTGCCTCCACTTTGTTCCAGCTCACATTCGTACATTCTGGTTTTTCTCTTCTTTTTAATATTTACTTGCAATTGCTTGTTTAACTTATAGAATTATGGGTTTTATAAACTTTTTTTGTCCTCCATCCTTTTTGAATACTTAAGCGTATGTGTGTGTGTGCGTGCGTGTAGATATGTGTCTTGAGAAATTGCAGTCAAGTCTTATTATTAATAAAGTTGATTATAAACATTTTGAGTTCATAAAATTTATTCTTTTAAAATTAGGTCAACGTTTTGCTAAGAACAAAAAAAATTCTTACAATTTCTGTTGTTTTATTTCTTGGCATTTAAATTTAAAAATTTAATAAGGGTCCTCATGATATCGTTTATAAATCTCGTAATCTGTGCAAACTGTGCATTTTTACGCCCTCGTAAATGAACTGTCAAAAATTGTATGAGAATTCATTTACACAAACTTGGTAAATTTGCCCAACAATTTTGTCTCGTAAACTTGCGCTGTTCAATTGTGCATTTATACAAACAGATCTTTTAATGATTTTAACGTCATTTTCAATGAAAAATCCAAGTGTCTACAAATCACAAACAATAAATTCTAGCAATAATTTCAGTAAATTGGTCTTTTGGCTTTCTTTGAGCATTTTTAAAAGAAAATTTCTCATACATATTAATCACAAATTTAAACACAAATTTTTATATTTTTGAATTTTAATTTTTAATTTATTTTTGTATTGACGTTTCTTACAAACTGACATTAATTGTTTAAAATTACACAAAAGTAAAAAAAGGGGCTTCATGAAACAAGACTCGTAAGTTTGCGCATTTGCACAAATGGCAATTTTAAGCGACATCATGAGGACTCTTAATATAAAAATGAGTATTTGTGTGAATTAAGAATTTTTATAGTGAACCAGCGGTAACTAGAAAGAGTAAAGAGGCATTAATATAATGCCTTTTTTAGCAGACACAAGCTCTCCACGCCGCATTCCATACTTAATTTTTTAAACGGAATGTGATTGGGCGCAAGCCCTTTCACATTCCCTTTAACAACAACTCCGATCCCTTCCCTAAGAAGGGCGTAAGGAAGGTCACTAAAACTAAAAAAATACTAAAAAAAAAAATGAATGAATTAATGTGAACTGAATAGGAAGGTCTTTCAAAAATAAATGTATACATTCTTGAAGGCAGGATATTATCATACGAAGCGAATCTTTTAGAAAGGAGTATAGAGGCCTTCAAAAAGGCTGCCACTTGCGGTCTTTTCAATATTTACCGCTGGGGATTTCTTTTTGTATAATAAATGTTTCTCAATCTAGCTAACATTAGTAAAACAGCTTTGAATGGAGAAGATGCTTGCGTTCCATTAGCATTATTTCTTTAAGGCAATCTTGCCTCTTCTTTTCTGTCTGCCTTTGCGCGGTTTTCGTTGCTTCCGGTCTGGTTAATAGTTTTTAGCATTCGACATTCACCTGATGCACATATTAATGATTATGTGTTTTTGGGCACTACTGATCGTAATGTTCAACAGAATGTTTATAGTAAAGCATGTTTTTTAGAGGGTCACAACTTCGAGTTGCCATCATTGCTTTATTTGAGCACCCATTTAACAGCTGATAGTTGCTGTTTGTTTAGTTTGCTTTGAAGAGCAACGCGTGCAAATTATTGAAATTTTTAATCAAAATGATTGTTCTATTTGTCAAACACATCGTGCACTTCTTTCATTTTATGGCGTACATAATCGTCCTTCAGAGTGGCTAATTCGTGAGACGCCGAACAGTGCGCAATGAAGAAGCTGTAGCCGCTGTACAGGAAAGCATTGAAGCTGATCCTAATCAATCAATTCGTCGCCGTTCTCAGCAACAGGGGTTGTGTCCTTCCACTTTATGGAAGATTTTACGAAAGGATCTTGACTTAAAAGCTTTCAAGATTCAACTTGTGATGGAATTTAAGCCAAACGACCATCGTATGCGCCGCCAATTTGGCGAATGGGCTGAAGCACAAATTGATATTGATTTTGAATTTTCATTCAAAATTTTAAAATCCGATGAATCCCATTTCTGGTTGAATGGATACGTAAATAAGCAGAATTGTCGCATTTGGAGTGAGGAGAATTCACAAGCTTTTGTCGAAACACCATTACATCCACAGAAAATTACTATTTGGTGCGCTTTATAGACTGGAGAAGTTGATGGTTAGAATGTTACTGTCAATGGCGAACGGTATCGGAACATGATTCAAAATGTTTTCGTACCTTAATTACGTGGCATTAATATTGCTCATATCTGGTTCCAATAGGACGGAGCCACATGCCACTGAGCCTGCGCTACAATTGATTTACTCAAAGAAATTTGTGATGAAAACCTTATTTCACGTAATGGCCCAATTAATTAATTGGCCACCAAGATCGTGTGATTTAACCCTATTGGATTATTTTCTTTAAGATAAGGTTACGTCACTTGTCTACGTCGATACACCACAAACAATCGGAAATCAACTTTAGAAGAGTTATCGACGAAATACGGCCGCAAATGCTGCGAAAAGTCGTTGAACATTGGCGTTCCGGATTGCGCCTTCTACGCTCCAGCCGTGGCGGCCTTATGTCAAAAACCGTATTTAAATATTAATTTCATAAAATTTTCTTTCCAATAAAGCCCGTTTTATTGATATTATGATTTGAACCTGTGTCGCTCTATAAAAAAACACCCTTTATAAGTCCACAATTTGTTAGTTTGTGCGAAACCGATGACTCTGGATGAAACATCAAAGCAATTTAGATACTTATCGTCAATTACAACTACACGAGCTTGACAACTGCATTTTGATCGTATATGGACCCCTTTAAGAGGCCAAGACACGATTTAACGCTTTAATGCTAAGAGATATTTACACGTATTTTATATGTTATTTATGTATAGAACACATTTTCCGCCAACGTCAACACATTTTTACCAATACTTTTATAATGTTCGATGAATATTTTGACCGTGTCTTGTCCCACCTTTGACGTTGCATACAAAATTGCTCTTCAGACTTTTTTTTGGAATTTATACAGCATAAATTTGCTTGGTCACATATTTGAATAGCAAACGAAAAAATGCTAAAAAACACACTTGAGTTCCTTGTTCTTTTGTTCTTTACGTTATCTTAAGAATTTTTTTACTTTTTTCTCTTGTTTCTTTTTACCACTCGTGTTTATTTAAATGCATCTTGATTTTCAACATGACTGCACTTTTTGGAAAAAAGTGTTGCAGTTTTTCGTGTGAAAATTCATATTCTACACTATGCACTATGGGGAATTTAAGGTGAAATGTAGATTCCATTATGAAGAAAGTAAAAAGAATTTTTTTAAAATTAAAAAAAAATTCTAAAGTAAAATGAGTGTAGCGTAAATATTTAAATAAAATGGATTAAAAGAAGAAAATCTTAAGCCATGAATTAAATGTGTTACTGAAAGATGACGCCTTCAAAAATTTATTTTGAACATCGTTATTCAATGTTTTGCTTTCAAATTTAATATTTGTTCAAGGTTGAAAATGGTGAATGGTTGTTAAAGCTTGAGGTACGCCGCACGCGTTCAATGCGTTGCTTTAATTGATGCCATTATAAAAAAAAAATAGAGTTATTGCAAATTAATGTAGGAAGTTACGCGTAAATTGCATATGACTACTACTTTTGTGTGCGTCGCATGCGTTTTAAAAAAAGGTCAGCTGTTTAAAAAAACAGAGCCAACGAGTAAAATCAACGTTACACATGAAAATTACTGTCATTCAAAAATACGAAAGAGTAAAAAAATTATTCAAAGTTATTAAGGGCCGTTATACACTATCCCACAAAGTCTTAAGTATTTTACGAAAATGCTTCCCTGATCAAATAATTGTTTGAAATTTTTCAAAAAACAATAACAACTTATCATGACAGGCAAAATACGTAAGACTTGTGTGATCAGTGTGTAAATCAGCTATAAGAAATACTCGAAAATGTTGTTAATAACTAAAAAAGTTTTCATTAAAAGGATTCAGTTTTAATGTGCTAAATTCCCATTTCATACTCTTGATAAACTGAAATTTATTGTTGCTGGGATAAGCTATTCCTATGCGCATTCATCCAAAGATTTTAGAAAAGCTAAAGATTTTATTAAAATAAAACTGTAAAGCGAATAAGAATTATAAGCACCAGTTTAACTTGTAACAGTATTAAAGTTCAAACAAAAACAACAACAATAAACAGTGAGTTTATATTTTCTTACAGTCCCGACTACAATTGGTTGATTTTTTGTCAACTCTAATTGTAGTTGTTAGGGGAAAACAAAAATAAAAACAAATTACTTCTTTTCATTGTTGCCAGTTCAGGTTTTTGCACCGCCACTTGTATATTTGTTATCAAAGATTTTCTTGGGAGTCAGCAAGTTTAATTATTAAGATTTAGATTTTTTGAAAAATCGTCAAATTTAGGGACCAAAATCGTCAAATGGAAGATTATTCGTGAAATCTGGCAACCATGATTACATGTTACTTGTTTAAAAAAAGGGATAATATCCACAAATAGGATTAAACGCAAAAAACAACGGAACAAAGCAAAGAACGTGCGGTGTAGACCTCCAGCTTAATCGGAAAATCCGATTTTGACAGCGGGTTTTAATAGAGAAGTTGGCCGGGCCGCTATTGTGTAAGCAACGTCAATTTAGCTATTTTTGGTAAAGCTAGCGTCTTAGTCGCCATTTTTATTTCTATTAGATGGGTCTTATTAAACAAGAGATTTAACACCGCTGGTCGTAACACAATGTTGACGTTCTTCTTTATTAATATTATGAATATCACCGTAAAAGCTAAGCGGAAGAAAACATTCTACCTTCCGCTCTTGTTTAGATTCGGCTGTAAAACTTTGCAAAGTTAATTTTGCGTATAAACAAAAACAGCAAAAACAAGTAGAAGTGCTATATTCGGCTGTACCTTTTCTTTGATACGTTCCACCCAGATTAATAATATATCAGAATATGGCTTTAAATCTAAAAATTAAAATGCAATAAAAATAAAAACTGACCTCACAATTGCATAATTTGTTGCGGGTTAAGGCGTATTAAAAATCTATTGAAAATAATTTTGAGTTTGATTAAGGGAACTCACATTAATTGCTGAAATGATTGACTTGGGCTTGCAACCTTAGTTTCCTTAGGAACGAAACACTCTTTGATTTAGTCTGTTACAGAGGTGGATAGAGTTGAAATTTACGTAGAATTTCACACCAGTTTTGAAAAAGATAATGCATTATAAAAAATAGAAAGTGGGAATTATTTCTTTTTCATAAACTATTTTTAATTATACCAATCATTTTTTCGAATTTAATAAGCTTTTTACAATAGTCAAATTGAACATAATATGTTTAAAATTTTCTTAAAAAGTACTTTTGTTTGGAGGTGGCCATTGTTACACACGTTTCTTCTCTGCGTGTTCAAAGAGCTTTTTTACTTATAAAATACCTGAAAACATTATTTGATATTTATGTTAATTTTAATGTTTGATTTTTTTATCGCTATTTCTGTTAAAGCTTTTCGTATTTAACCAAAGATTTTATTTCACATTCTCGCATTTCTCGCCATTTAACTCGCGGCCATCAACAATGTACAAATTCTGTATACAATTTAAACTGCTGAAGCCACCTTTTTATGTTTTCATTTAACGTGGTCGGAATCTTTTTCAGTCTGCTGGTTACATCGTTTGTCTGCCAGTTGCCTGCTGTGCATGGCAGCAATTCAAGAAGCTAATTTAGTTTTTGACTTATTCATCAGTTGGCTCTTTGTAATTTAATGCTTCTTTTTATTCAGAAAAAAGGAAACAAAAATTTAAAGAAAAAGGATTTTCTTTTATTTTAAGTCTTGCAATATGAAGTAGATGTTGCTCGTCTTGTACACCGACGGCAGCTGGTGGTTTAATGGACTAAACACTATGGTAAAATGTAACATAATTAAAATATTAGCAGCAGCCTTTGGATACAATTAATCTCGGAATGCTTTTACTGCTGCATTAAAAAAGGAATGCGATATGAAATATAAAAGAATATTTTACGAGGTCAAGGTTAAATATTCATATACTCTTTAAAAAAATTAATTTTAATACCATTCTTAACAAAGAATTGCTTTATTTCATTCAGTACATTTAATACACTTTGTTTTACAATCAAAATTTCTAACCATATTGTTGGTACTACATTATGTTTGAATCAATTCTCTTTATGATTATCACAACCAAATTAAGATTGCCAAAGATAAGTTAACGGCTGACGTAAGCATTCGCTTATTTTTTTTAATTAAGAAAAATAAAATTATTGCTCTTGAACATATTGCAGGTTGTTCTTGTGTTATTGTTTAATTGCATACTTTCAGGGAAAGTGTTAGGTATTAAGAAGGGTTATGTGCCCAAGGGCACACTTCCACCCGGAGACCAGTACGGTACATTGTGAATCCCTTCAACATATAGAATAATAAAAAAGTAGAAAAAGAGAAAAGTAAAGAAAAGAAATATGAGGTGGATAGAATCCAGAAGATAAGAAAGTTAGTAGGTACTACGAAGAACAATTTCCCTCTCTACAGTTCGCTCAACAGAAGCAACCGCACTATTTCCCTGGCAAACCCCAGTAGATCAGCCGGATTACATCCAGCGATGCACTCCAGTTCGTCGTAAAACCTTTCTCCTAGCCACTTCTGTCTGAGACCCTGCATCCTAGTACAATGGCACAGTACATGCTCGATCGTCTCCAGCTCCTCTGAATCATCGCACAATCTGCAGAAGTCCGGTATGGTTGTCCGGTTGTCCCATCTGCCCGTAAAAGCCCTAACGGGACAATGACCCGTAAAGAACCCTTTAAGCGTTCTAAGACCACCCCTGTCCAATCCCAGTAGAACCCTGGTTGCCCCCGTGTCCAATCTGGGCCATAGTGCCCTAGGCACTCTGCAATCCGCCCTGTCTCCCCAGGATCGGTTAACGTCATCACAGAATTTCTCCCGTATCACACCATAGTAGAAACATAGGGGAGGCTTTACCCCCCTGTCCCTTACCACTAAGCCCAGATTCGAACACCCTCTCGCGAGTTCGTCCGCCACCTCATTTCCCTCAACCATGCAGTGGCCAGGTACCCAACACAGCCTTACATTGAACGCCCCCGGGAGTTCCCTAAGAGCATTCCTCCACCGAGCGACCAGGCACGACCGCACCGTAAAGAGCAAGTGTTTAATGTTTGCATATTTATTGAGAATAAAATATTTATTGAAAAACTTAATAAAGTTTTTAATCAAAATGTTAAGGCCAACTTAAATATCCATGAGCCTGTCAAATACATAAAAAAAAACACAAAATCAAAAAACATCTTGGGGTTTTTCTGGCAGTCGTGATGAAATACATTTGCGATTCGAAAGCAATTCAATTTCTAATTCTTTCAGTCCATACTAAACGAATTGAAATTATTTGTTCAGGGCTGTGCAAACTCAAATAAGTGCTTTACAACACTGAAAACTACTTTCGATTTTTTCAGCATCGACCTGTTGTGGACTTAACCCTCGTTCACTTTCATCTTACTACAATTCGGATCTGTCTTGAGCTACCTGCCTCCAACAATAATGTTTCCTTTTCTGCAGTCAACTTCTACAATAAGCCAACTTGTTCTGGGTGTAACAGGACCGTCAGATATGGAGATTTCTCGACAAACGTGGCTTTTTTAAAACGTGTTTGGCGGTGGAATTTTCCATGTAGCGACTGGCGATTTGTGATACAATTGGCGATTTACTTGCTTATTTTTACCAGTTTTTAAAAGTTTGCCGTTTGTTGTTATCATTAGTAATTTAAAAAAATCTAGGATCTTTTTTCAAATGTTTTATGTTTTGCTATCATTTTAAGCGAATTTTATATTCAGTCACTATTTAATTCTGATTTAATACACAGAAAAAGTATTTGTCAAAAATTGTTAAATTTAATAAATAATTGGTGTACATTAATTTGTTTAATTAATCTTTGGTTTGTTGCAATTAGTTTTTGTAATCAAAACACACAAATTTAATTGTTTGTGATATAGTTTATGCAATTTATTTTTTAATTAACAACAGTTATGTGGCATGACTCGAAAATACAAATCCGTTAATTATTATGATCAATTCTTTTGCAGGTGCAAAATTAGTAAAAAATTTAATTATCTGAGCGAATTGTCGCTCAATCGATTTTCTCTTTTTGTATGTATGCAGGTCAAAAAATTAGTAATGAAATTGATTAGGCTGAAGTGTACCAAATTATAGACTTGATATCCATTTTATGTTTAAAAAAAAAATAATACCAGAAACTAAACAAAATTTATTTTGGGCGAATTTTTGTATTTCTTCTCAGTTTTTGGCGATTTTTTGACAACCTGCGTGTGCCACATGATCTTAATCGTTGTCCCTTGATAAATGTGACTACGTCTTACCGTCAAGTATTGTTTCGATTTTTTGGATACTTCTGCTTAAAAACGCAGCCACATCATCCTTTTTTGGCCCGTATATTTTTTCAATTATTTTTTTTTTTTTTTTCAAAAACTCGCAGCTTCGTTTCATCCACTATCGTTTAGGCCAATTTTCAGAGCTGTATGTACACACAAAAAACTTTTCAAAATTGTTCACTAATTAAAGCATTAATCAAAAATAAAATCAGTTTTAATTAAAAATTTAATCAAGTGAATTAAATGTTTAATTAAGTGAATTAAACGTTTAATCAATTAAATTTAATTAATTTTTTAATTAATATCACAAATTTTTTTAATTGAAATTTTTATTTTTTTCTGTGTTTAGAACAGGTAAACGCAGAGAAAAAATATGGTTGGGCATGGCGAAACTAATTTTATTGTAGCAATATATTGTTGTCGTACACAAAAAATTGTTATTTTTATTAAATATCAGCAATAGTATAGTTACTGTAAACATATCAATGTTCATCGCAATTATAAATTTGAGGATTGGTGATTGAAAAATAATCATTTTGCTAACAACTAAATAATGATAAGTTTAAAAACATATTTGGGCTATTCACAAGGTGTGCTATCAAGTCATATCGTCATAATGTCCTCAATAAAATTTTTTTAATTGTTTAAAAAAATATTGTTGTGTTTAAAACAAAATAAAAATGTTAATGCTGTGGTCGTTATTTCATGATATTTAATAGTCATAACATGATAACTTTCCAAACGTGTAGTAATAGTTTGCTTAAGAAGCAAACAAAATATGTTTTCTCTAATTATATTATGTTAGCGTCATTTGTAAAATAATTTTGAATCAGTTGTCATTTGTTTTAAATATAAAAATACAAACTCATTAAAAAAAGAAGTGTAAAGAAATTAAAAAAGTTTAGAAATTGTTAAGTCTATTTTCTTCGACCTTCAAATTTTATTTCTTCTTAGTTATAAATCAAGCTCAAGGTCAGGTTGTGCAAAATATATTCATTTATTTTTTATCCAGCATTTCGCTGTCACAATGGACAGCTTCTGCAGGTATCTTTGGTTTATAAATTTTATTCAAATTTTTTCAAAATCAAAATTTAAATTAAACAACAATAATTGACAACAATAAAAATATTAAAAATAATACACAGGAAACAAAATTATTTAATTACATTTTTCTAAACTTATTCAATTTACTATCTTATTTTTATAAATTAAGGGGGTAATTTTGTTGTTCACTTCACCTTGCGTTGAGAAAATTACCCCCTAAATGTCTGTAATTTTGAGCTTCATTGTCAGTATCGGTTTTAAAATTAATTATTTGTTCTATTCGTGTGTTGATTATTTGCAACATTTCTAGCATGAAGGAAGCGTCGCTTGTAGTTTGTTTCTGTATGTATTAAAAACTGTTGAATTTTCGAAATCTAGTGTATGATTTAAATTGGAACAATGTAAAGACAATGCAGTTTTTGAGAAGATGTATTTTTGAATTTTTGATCAGATCTATGTCCTGCTAACCTAGTTTTTAATTTGTTTTCATTATCCTCACCCATGCAAGGAATTTTGTAAAAAATATGAAATCTCACTAATTTCTCTGTTCTATCTTTCATTTTACTAAAAAATCTATTTAATGTATTATATGTCTTGTGAGCCATCCTATAATTAAATATTAGAGTTTTCCAGTCGTTCAGAAATCACTGGTACATAAGTTAAAGACTTATAAATCTAAGGCTCAGTATCCGTATTTCCTTTGTACTGTCCAATCAATCTACAAATCAGTTCTCCTGGGAAATTATTATACTCTTAAATATTTTTGATTTTTATTTTATTATACCCACACCACAACAGTGGAGAGGGTATTATGCGTTAGTGCTGATGTGTGTAACGCCTTAAAATATTGGTCCTAGACGGTGGGGTGTCACAAAGCCAAAGGACATAAAGCCATATGGCGTTAAGTCCCATTCCATTGAGACATTAGGGCATATGCCATTAAGACGCAATATAATGAGACTTAACGCCATACATTTTTTTCCGAAAATGAGACATAAAGCCATATTTTTTAAACGATTTTCTCCTCTTCGATAAAACAAGTATCGGCTTCGCTAACTAAAGCTTCTCTGCAGAGCCGGCCTTCGGCTGGGCGCAAGGATTTTATCCTCTATGGTATAAAAAAAATCGGCTTCGCTAACTAAAGCTTCTCTGTATAGCCGGCCTTCGGCCGGGCGCAAGGACTTTCTCCTTTGGTATAACAAATACTGGCTTCGCTTACAAAAGCTTCTCGGCGAAATCGGCCTTCGTTCGAAAACAAGGCAGATTTAAGAAGCTTTACTTAGCGAAACAGGTACTTGTTATACCAGAAAGGAGAAAATCCTTGCGCCCGGCCGAAGGCCGGCTGTGCAGAGAAGCTTTAGTTAGCGAACCATTTCTTTGTTATACCATAGAGTAGAAAGAATCCATGGAAATAAAGCCATTTTTAACGCAAAACATCAAATGGGACATAAAACCATTATGGCTTTATGGCTTTATGTCGCATTCTACTAAAATTGATATGATATCAAAATTATGGCTTTATGTCCGTTTGGATTGAGACATAAAGCCATTATGGCTTTATGCCCTATGGCATAGTAGACCGGTTTTTAACTGAATTATCATTTATTTAACATCACAATTTCAGTTAATTTTACGTACAGAATGTATTAACGATCATCGAAATACATATTTTTTAATATAGAAATGAAATTAAGTATGCATCTAGTCTTATATTCCATTGAAACAAATTAATTTTAAAAATTTTTGGTTCTGGGATTTGTTCTATAGCAAGTAAATTTCTCCCTAAGGAAAAATGGATTTCCATTAAAAATTATGTGATATTAATTAAAAAATTAATAAAATTTGCACCAGTTAACAAATTAATAGTATCAATTAAATATTATTTGATATTGACAATATTTATATTCTTGATATAAGTAAACTTTTAATTAAATTTTTAATTAAAACTGATTATATTTTTGATTTATGGTTTAATTGTCTGTGTCAAATTAAATCTTACAATCCTATTTGCAAAATTACAATTTTCTTTGGTCTTATTTTTGTTTTTAAATTACAAAAAAAAAAATCAAGATAATTTTTAATAGAATTTGCTGTTAAAAACGTCAAAAATACAATTGAAAGTTTTTTGGTAAAACTTTTTAACTAATTTGACACTTTTCAAACAAATCAATTGATGAAGAGAAATGAAATTAACTTAAAAATAAGTTTAAAACCTAAATGAAATACCCCACGGTTCGTTAAACAAGTTGACATCAGAGTGCTTATTAACACCTTGAAGTTAATGTACAGCTAAATTACCAAGAGAAAAATTTTGTTTTTTTTTGGTGTATAGTTGAAATTATTTTTAGTAATTTGGTTACTTTATTAAAGCACATTGTCACCGTTATCATTATCATCGTATTGCGCTACAGATCGGTATGAGCTTTGGCATCTGCGACAATAGTTTGCCATATATTTCGCTTCTTGGCAACGTTTTTCCAATTTGGTATCCCATTTTTTTGTACCATTTTCCACGCTCATCCATCCATCTAACGTGTGGTGTGCATATAGTACTAGGTGGCAGAGGCTTCTGCACGAGCACTGCTTCCTGTGGCCGCTGTTTACTCATTCTCATAACGAGCCCGCCCAGCGAAGGCGAGTAGACTTTCCAAAAGCCATAATATGTCCTCCTTCACAGAGATGGAGTAGCTCGTCATTGTTTCTAATTGCACATTCTCCATTTTCATTTATTTTAGGACCAAATATTTTGCAAAGAGTCTTTCTTTCAAATATCGGTATTCATGCCTCATCTTCAGTCACCATAATCATATTTTAATAAAATTATGTTTCTGGTTATATTTGCTATAATCAAATTAAGTTTCCCACAATCATGTCTATGGTTCTAAACATCATTTAAGATTGACTGTTAAGAAAAAGCATGATATTTGCTGTATGACTAACAAATTTAGTTTCCCACAATTAAATAATTTTTTGACTAAAACATAAAAATAGCTGTGATAACTAAAAAAGTATCATGGGCAACCATTATATGGTTGCTGTTACCATGTACACGACTGATTTTATCATAATATGCATGATTTGGCTTAGAATTAGCTTCACATCCCTCGCAAGCCAAACAATTTAATTAAATTTTTATTTTCTCTCGAGCTGCAGGGTACTTAAACTCACTATTACACTCATTTACACTCCTCTATTGTGTAACCTAAATTTCAATTGAGTACGTATGAATATGTATAAGTTTGAAAACCGATGATCAAACATGCATGACAAGATACTTTGCACTTGATTTGACATTCATTCATTCAATTATTTAATCACTTCGAAAGAGAAAGAAAAAAAAAACACCCACTGTGCAGCTGTGAATAACTGTGTGTAAAAGAATTTAAATGTTACACAAACGGGTTTTAAGTGGGTGGTCTGAGAGAGAATTAATTGAGATACCATGACTGTGTGGCTTTGTATGATTAAATGTGTTATGGTATTGGCACACATAAAAGCATTCAGTCATGTATTCGTATTTTACTCGAGCACAAATACTTCAAAAAAAAAAAAAAAATCAAACTGGGATATTTATGATGGTTAGAGTAGTAAACTTGATTGAGAGAAAAGGACTTTTTAGTATTTAAGACATGTTTTCTAATATTGGATTCCTTAAAATATGAAAATGTTCCTCAAAATCACGATTCTTAAGTACTGGATTTCCGTCCACTGTGTATAAGCAGAGAAAACCCTTTTTTTAATATGGTCAACTCTAACAAAACTATTTTAAACATAGTATGGTTACTTTAACCATATTATTGCCACATTGATTCATACAATGGTTCAACTAGTCCTTCATCAAAAGGCCACAATCATTTGCTTTCCACTAATAATTGTATGGTTTTTAAATAACAACAACAATTTTCTCCATTGCAAAAATCAACATGTTATAGTAGAAAAACAGCCATTCTATTTTGAAGGGTAAATAAATTAGCTTAATTTTTAATCACAACATGGTTGGATGGATGCAACCATTTTTTGATTAAAACAGTTTTGTTGGAGGTGACCATTTAAAAAATCTGTATTCTTGGTGTGTGTGTCGAAACGGAATTCACTTTTGCCATTTATTCTCATTTAGTCAGTCATCAAGCGAAATAATCCAAACAATGTTTTTGTTTTGCTTCGAAAAAGTTGAGTTTTGTGCCAACAAAGCACCTTTTACAGAAATTTTTGATTTACTTCGTAGAACTGCAAAAGCGTTTAGCCGCGTCCAATTGAAGGCTCACCGAAGAACTTAAGCAGCAATGACGAAACGAGCAGGATTGAGCGAAACACAACATTATTAGATACAACACGAGTTAAAGCCGAGAGATGTCAAAAACCGATATTTCACGACAGAAATGCTGATTGGATGCCACAAAAATAATTTGTTTTTCCAACAGTTGTTGAAAAGATTTAAATGTGAATCTTATCTACATTGGTGACAAACAATTTGCTTACCAACCGCCCCGAATGTGGGCGAGGCACCATCATAACCCGGTAGCAATTTCAGAGCGTATTACGGCAAGATGATACAATCGCTCCTTCCAGCAGCTTATGTTGAGTAACAAGAGCATCTAGGGAAGATCATCCAACCAGACTGAACTTTCTGTAAATACGGGAAAAAGCAGCCCTTAAGTGCCCGCGACTTTGGGTAGTAAAACACCACTACCGCGTGAACCCCTAAAATAGCCTGTCGGCGGTCAGCGAAACTTTGTCAAAGCCAATCCCTCTTACGGAGCCTCAACCAATCATTATTGGTTTTTTATTATTGATTATTATCAATCCGTTGGCGTGTCATCGTGGGCTACTGACTCCTGTTGTACCAGATAGAATCTTTGTTGTACCAGATAGAATCCAGCTGCGATTACAAGAAATTTTAAAGATCTTTTGGGATCTGTCTATTTTGGATTTTTTATCGAATCCTAGGGACTGACTGCACCCGATTATGCCCTGGATTATGTCACACCGAAAGCTGAAATATCCTGAAATATACTCCCCCGAAGGGGCTTGTGCAATAAAAAAGAAATGGACGAAAACCAAGATATTGTACATCAACCCCGCCCGGTTAACTGGCCGAATCAACGCCAAAGCTAAATATCCATTTGGTGCGACCAGAAAGCTCCCATCTATTTGAAAGTTACTAAAAATTAACCAGGTGATGACAGGAGCCCTGCACTGAACATAATTGATTCTTTTTCTGCGGGCGTTGGCCGAAAATATGTGACTTGACATGAAGCCGTTGTATTCCATTATGACAACCCACCGCCACATATTGCAGCACCAGTTTAAAGTTCCGAATTTAACAAACAGTGAAGGGAGTCCTTTGCCTCCCTCCTCCTCCTCCTTTACTCAAGGCCTTGATTTGTCCGAATATTATTGGTTTTTCTCGATACCGACCACTCTCACAGAATAATCAAAATTGGCTTGAGTTATTCTCCGCCTTAAAAAATAACCAGTTTCTTTGGCGCAGAATCCATCTGTTGCCAAAAGGATGGAAAAAGGTCGAAGCTAACGATAATCAATAATTTACATAATTTTTATTAAAGCAATATTTCTTCATTAACATTAAGAAATTGCCTAAAATCTCGTAGCAAATTTCGGTTGGGATCTGCAATTAACAAGACAAATTTCGTTTATGGGGATTTGTTAAGGAAAAAAACTATTTTTAATTGACCATTAATTTGGAATCTTTTGAATTTTTTTTTTTCTTAAAATAAGAACATTTTACTCATATTAACTTGTATTTTTGTTCTCCGACCTTTTTTGGTAATCGACTAATAAAGAGGACATGAATTTTATGGCTAAACAACATTCTTTCTAATTTTTTCCCCATGTTTTTGTGTCAATTTTGTTTAAACTGCTTAGAAGAGAAATGTGTACAACATTTTGTTGCTGCATTTGAAATTTTGTAAATTTTTGTATTTGACATGGGTCAAGCATTTTGTGTTCTTCTGTCGTTCCCTTCTCGCTCTTCGAGACCTTAATTTATTATTTTGTGTTGCTACATCATTTTTTTTGGCAACATTTTGCTTGTCAGCATGAGGTAGGAAGAAAGGAAGGAAGGAATGAATGTGTTTGACTAAGTAGTATGACCGACTTTGAGAGATTGTTGTTGACAGGATCTATTGAAATTTTGTAACCAAAATTTCCCACTGAGTTTTGTTTTTGTCTAAACATTTTTAATCATGTGATTTTTGTATTTCATTTATTCGGTTTTATGTCTGTGTTAATTCCATGCACGTTTTAGCTGAAGAACAAAACCTTTGTTTGTGATTTGGCAGTTGGATTATGTTGGTTGTTGTTGCTTTACCTTCCTTGCTATAAAGAGAACAATTTGATGTGCTTTTGATTTGTAAAGTTTTTTTCTTTAGTTTTTTTTTTAATTTATGACATGTTTTTTTTTTGTGGGTCTGTTTTTTTAACGATTGTAGGACATTTACATTTAACGACAATTTAATTGTGTTCTGTTTGTAAGGATTTAAAATACTTTTTGGTAGTTTGAAAGGGACAGGTCATTAATTGTGAGTGTTTTTAAATTAACTTAAAATTAGTTTGAGAAAATGTTAGACTCGACAAAGTTTTGTATAAAACTTAAAAGGACTAAATTTAGATACATTTTAAATTTTACAATGCACACTGATGTATTCCGGCAAAAAATATGAAGGTTTTTTTATTAAATTTTGATAAGATTTTATACGACTCCTACTATAATCTTGATGCTAAATGTATATGAGACTCAGTAATGTTAACTTTTATTTTTTTCATTACCGTACGGCCTTCTAAAAATTAGAGCTTTTAAGAAGAAATTACCGTACGCAAACATCAATGTGCTGTTTCCAAATGACAGGCGATTGATTATGTAGTAAAATTTATCAGGGGTGTTATGGAAATCGCAAACGCAAAACGCAAGAATTTGGAAGTTGTTTTTAATAAACTTTAAACCTAATTCTTATAATTTTTGGTTTAAAATCCTGTTTAATAGGAAAATATTTGTTAAATATTTGTCATAAAATTCTTTTATTACAAAAATCTTATTTAAAAACGACTTTTAAAATTCTTGCGTTTTACGTTTGCGATTTCCAGCACACCCCTGTTTATGAAAAGCACTCTGTCCATCGCCTGTCATTTGGAAACAGCAAATAAGAGCAGTATTCATAAACCATTTATTTAAATTTTAAATGTCTTTTAAGAAGATAATTTTTATTTTGGAAAATTTTTTTTTTTAATTTTTTAAGCCGAAAAACTTTGGAGTCGGAGTCCGAGTTTTTGTGGGTACTACGACTCCGGCACAAAAACGTCAACTCCGACTCTTCGACTCCGACTCCACAGCCCTGCTTAAAACACTTGGACTCGGGACGATCTATGGTTGCCGATAATGCGTATTTTGTTCATAACTTTTTCGTATCTGAACCGATGTTTCCGAGTTTTTCAGAAAATGTTTTCTACTAAATTGATCTTTTGATATTGAAGAACCGTAGGCCATATAACCAGTGTTGTCAATTTATTTTTTTTAAGTGGCTAGATTTAGCCATTTTTCACCCGGCTTAGCCATTAAACAATGAGTTTAGCCATTAGCCACTTTTTTTATAGCAATTTTTAACTTGTTTAGTCATACATTTTTGCATTTTTTCTTTTAAAAGGATAATTTTCATTTTATTATAAAAATTTATCAAGTCCAATAAAAATTTTTAACAACCAATGCGCTTTTTATTTAAATCACAAATTTTACAAATGTTGAAAATCGCTATTAACGATGATGATGAAACATCTTTCAAATTAAAGGAGCAGTATTTCAATATTAAATTTATAAAATGGATCAACACAAACATCGGTGTTTCTTTCTGGTTGCAAGTAATTCAATAAAGAGATGCAGGCGGCAACAATTTTTTTTTTGAGATTTCAGAATTGCCAAAAAAGTTGCTCTCACTTCCATGGTCTAATGCTGAAGTAGCGAGGGTTCACGCTCTGAGTCGAATTAACGATGCTTGTCCGGCTGGAATGCTGTCCATGTAAATCTTGTGCGTAAAGTTCAGGTCGCAATTTTGGAGATTATTTGATAAAATTTGGTACAAAGGTTCTAATGTGGTGTGATCCCCTACTCGGCGTTGACCGACTATACTTTCTTACTTGTTTTTAATTGTAGATCTGGACTCAAAAGGTTGGGTAAATGTTGTCGTGATTATGATTTACCTTTAAGTTATTTAAAACTTATAGGCACAAGTGATTCCTATGAGATGAACAATAACGACATCGAATTTATCGATGATTAAATTTTTTAAATATCTATCAAAATATTAATATACGTTAATTCTTATTTAACAAATTGATCTTAACTTACAATTTCATCGTAAACAATTTTAAATGAATTATTTCTGTTTTGTTATTGAATTTAAATTTTTTTTTATTTCCAAAAAATTTTAGCCAATTTTTAGCCATTTTTTTTTTCGTAAATATAGCCATTTTTGGTCACCAAGTTTTGGCAACACTGCATATGACTGTCCAAAAATGCAGACTTTTATACAATTTTTGATATTTTCTGTACGGCTGTGTATTGATAACCTAAATGTTTTTACCTAATTTGGAAACTTTGGCTCTTGCCGTTCCCCAGATATACAGAAAAAAGTAATAAAAACACAACAACAACAAGAGATTTTTGGAAAACAAATAGAGGTAGGCGTGATTTTTTACTCATATCTCAGCCATTTTTGGACCGTTCTGGCTGAATTTCAATAGAAAAAATATAATAAGAATACCTGACAGAATTATATATCAACCAAGCCCCCATCATATCTGGGGGCTTCGGAAAATCCATTTCAACAGACAGACGGAAAGATGGTCAGACGGACAACCGGATTTGAACTTCCCTTGCCATAAGGATCCAGAATATATCTACTTTATAGGGTCTACGGTCAATATTGCAGAAATTTCAAACGGAATGACAAAATTATATATGGGCTACTTCAAATTTTTTGAGCACCTGCTGAAACCGACATACTATGGCTCTTATTTCGTTAAGTTTTATGAATTGAAAAAAACGTTGTACAGGGTTTGGATGACTATACTTGAAGGATATGAAGTGCAAATCTTTACGTTGAAAAGTCCTCACCTTAAGAATTGGTGGTCATCTAAAATTCGAAAAATTTAAAAAACGACTTGAAACTCGCAAGAGTTTTTTCATCCATTCCGTTTTCTTTGTAATAGTTTTAAGCTTTCAGATCCAAACCCATACTTGGAGGATATATCCACTAAAAAAAAAATTTTGATATCGCTGCTGGGTGAAAAGTTGCATGGTGTTTTAAAGTGAAACCAAAATTTTCCGAATTTTGAAATTTTTGAAGATTTTGCATAGAGTTTTTGCGCCGTTTAATAAAAATGAGTTTTAAGCGCAGAATTAAAAAAACTGCGTAATTTTATAAAGTTTGAGGTGTATTAAGTTGGCATCAGCGCACCAATAACGTATCACGGACATCACAAACTTAAAAGAAATTAGCGTAAATTTTTTAAAAATGTATCTTTTTTGCGTCTGACAATCTGAATTGACTTTTAAGTTGGCTAGTGTATTGCTTGATGTGAGCAACTTCGTAAAGGGCACCTCCGAGGCGAAAACGCACTTTAAAATTTTTAAACGCAAAAATTTTATGAACTTTTGAAAATTTTTGCAAAAAAACAATTTATTTTTAAGCTTTTTTTATATCAAAACATGTCATGGGAACATGTTTAGGTATCTAAATAGATTCTTTGCGACGGACTAAACTGATAAAGTGCAAAAAAAAATAATTTGTTTCAACCCTGGCGCGTGCAGCGGCAGTTTTTTCCAAACACATTTCGCTTTGTGACAACTGAAGCCCTGTATCAATTCCGCTCAAATGTACATCGAATAGAAGACTTTACTGAGCTTGATACTAAAATTGAAAACGCACCAAAAAATTTTAAGGATTTAAAATTTTATGGAGGAAACAAAATGTTTCTAACCTCAAAAAGCATCCTTGTATGAAATATTTGATTTGGTTTCAGCCAAATAGTTTTTTTTCCAAAATATTGCAAATTATGTCTTATACTAGCCGTAATTTTGTAAAATGTTTAACAATTTTAAATAAATTTTTATATGCATACACGATAAAAAAAATATTTTTATATTTTTTTTCCAGTGTATTTTAAAAAGTATTCAAGCTTTTACAAATATTTTAGTGTGCTAAGAAAGCCCTTAAGGTGTATTATCCACACGCGTTATCCTTTTTCAATTTTAACAAAAACTGTTATTTTTATACTTTTTTTTAATTTTTAACTTTAAACCGCAGTAAAATTTGCGCCGTGTAATAAAAATGATTAACGCGAACGGATTTCACATGCTCAAATATCGGTTTATACGCAAATCAACAATAATGTCAGACAAAAAAAAAAAATTAAAAAAAAAAATTTCTAGGTGTCGTAAATTTTTGAAGTTGCTCATATACCCTTTTAACTTTGGTGAAAGGTATAATAATGGGTTAGGTGCAGGGGGAGCACCTATAGACTCCTAAAATACTCAAGTGATTTTCCTGAAATTTTCACAGTTATTTTCTGACTACCCTACTAAGGCGATTAATATTTTTTAATTTTCAAGTGGGCGTGGCAGCTTCCATACAATGCCCATAAAGATATCCAATTTTGTACAAGTTTCTTAGATAATGATAATACACAACATCTTTCAAAAAGTAGGTTCAATCGGAATAGCAGGAATTGAACCTTTTTTACGAATACAATTGAAATTTCTGTATATCTGTTGATCGGTTACTGTAAAATTTGATTTTATCTGTTCACAATTGTTGTTCTTTATGGCAAGAGCTACAATTTCAACCCAGAGGGTAAATCAAAATTCCTAACGGTTTGCAAGATATGATCTTGAGAAAATTATCACTTTTTTGCAAAAATGACACCGAGGCACCACATCTTTGGGGACCCAAAAAAAATGCATGAAATTGGGCAAAACTGGGAGACAAGGGTCTTTTTTTGGTCCGTATGTGGATATTTTTCCATGACTTAAATTACACACGTGTTAGTTGTTTTGCATATTTACATTGAATTTGTTTTCGTTGTGGCTGTGCGAGTGAAAGTAAAATTAATTTGCTTAAAAATCAAAAGCCTTTATTAAAAGTTTCGTTTGTGACAGGTTGACGGTAACACCGGCGGGCACAACTTCGACGCATGATTTTATTTCCCCTGTGTTAATTTTTTTTGGTGTTGGGCTACGGCCTTTTACCGTACTTAACTTTTTTTAATTGATCAATTACTTTTAAGAATATTAATGTAACAAAGATTTTTCCACTCAGTAACAGTAATTAGTAATTTTGTGGTAGCCCCAGGTAGTTGAGCTCGTTTTTAGCATTTTTTTATTTACCCCTTTCTGTTTTGCAAGAGATTTTTTCGGAAAAAAATAAGAAATTTCATGCGGAATGGAATGGGTAAAGAGACAAATTTGTATTAGGGCTGAATATATATTGTGTTGGAATAAGTCTCTTCTGTCTACCGCAATAATATTTCAATTATGTTTTTAAACTTTCACATTTATTTTCGTAATGTAATTAAGAAAAATTTCAAAATCACTAAACAAATCGTTAAATAAAACTACTCTCTGATTTTTTACATTAATAATTTTCTAATATTTTATTTAAGCAATACAATGCGTATTTGTATTATGAATCTTGATTTTTAAATATTTTCTGCCTTAATTAATTCATGTAATAATTAAATTAGCAGACAAATGAAATAAACAAAGCCTGCATTTAAACAAACATATAATTCTGAATGCACGAATTAAGTCCTTTATGAACAACAAAACATCAGCATTAATTCTAAGAATATAATCCTATTTGAAACGTTTTGTATTGACATCACCTAGACAGTTGAACACATTTGCAACAATAATAACAAACACAAAAAGAATAAAAACAGGAAATTTGTAATTCATTATTCTCTTAAAGGGAAGAAGAAAAACAAAATTACAAAACATGTGTCTCCAAACTACAATGAGATTAATTGAGTATTTCGTTTTCACTGGCAATGATATTCATGAATACATGAATACAATGAATACAGAATTTAATAAATTCATTACAATTTAATCGGTAAAAAATTAATAATAGAAATTGTTTTCATTAAAAGGTCACTCGGCTGTTAAAAAAGCAGGTGTTCTTTGGTACAAAAAAGTACCAAAGCTTTTCAATCACTCTGAACTCTGTTGAATTTTATGTTTCTAGGTTAAGTGCTAATAAAAATCCAAAAAGTAGCAGTTACAGAACGAACAGGTACCAAAAAGATCCCTCTTACAGATTCACATTCACTTAGGCCCTTGCATGTTGCATTAAAATTTTTCTAGGTCCAAAACTATCGGAAATTCAAAAAGTAACAAAAACTTCTGTTAAAAAGATTCTTATCCACTCAGGTCATTGCATGTTTAATTTTATGTTTTAAGGTCGAATATTAACAAAAATTCAAAAAGTACCAAAAAGTGCCAACATTTTTCATCCCATTTTCATTCCCACACTTTTGATTCTTTTTTCCCGATTGAAGTATAAAAATTTCAGTATTTAATTATTTAATACTTATATGTATTTGAAAAAAAAAATTAATTAAAAAAATATTTGGTAACAACAAAAAAGTACCAAAAAGCCTCCACTTAAAGTTTCTCAATCACTCTGGACTCTGCATGTTAAATTTTATGTTTTTAGGTTAAGTATTAAAAAAGTACCATTTACAGTACGAAAAAGTAGCAAAAAGATACCTCTTACAGATTCACAATTACTCAGGCACTTGCATGTTGCATTTTAGAATTTTCTAGGTCCAAAACTAGCGGAAATTTAAAAAGTACCAAAAGGTTCTCTCATAAAGATTCTTATCCACTCAGGACCCTGCATGTTTAATTTTATGTTTTTAGGTCGAATATTAACAAAAATTTAAAAAGTACCAGTTTAAGTACCAAAAACTACCAACAGTTTTCATATTGTAGATTTTCATTTACCTACAAGTTTATATTTCTATGTTCAATATTATAGAAAATTCAAAAATTACTACATGCAGCACGCCAAATTAAATTTGCAGTGGAGGCCCATAATTTAATTGTAAAAAAGTACCAAAAATTGGTACGATTTCCGCGCCTTAAACGTTCGAATTTCGGAAAAAGTACCAAATATTTATTATTAGTAACGAATTTGGTTCAATCTTTTTTGTATGTTTATTGGTAAAAATCTAGATGGGGTGACAAAAAAGTTCCAAAATACAGGTTGTACTCGTTTACTTTCTAAAAGGGTCGAATTTTTAAAAAGTTAAAACACCTGTCCGCTTTTTTTTTCTAACCAACAGCGATAAGTATTTAACTTGTTTGTATCTCTTATAAAGTTTTGAATTTAACCTTTTTTACCTCCTAACAGAGTTTAATGCGCTTCTGTAAGTAACTATGTACATTTCAAAGCTATACTTTTTGTTCAGATCGGTTGACAAAAAGAAAAGGAACGATTTAAGAACGTTTAAAAATTATGAAATTTGTTTTTTTTTTTAACTCAGGCCCTATCGCGACTACGTCGTATCAGCACGCACCCAAAAATAATCATCTAATCGAATGAAGCAATTCATCCGAATATATTTTCTACGGTTTTTTATTTCGCAACTTTTAAAAATTGTTATTTTTTTGCTAATTAATACTTTTTTCCTACACTGTAGTTAAACACATACAGCAATTGTTCATGAGGCCAGACAAGGACTTGGCATTTTTCCAAAGTATTTTTTTTTTCATATGAAAATTTAAAAAATTCTCGTTTAATACTTATCACACTTAATTGAGAGCAACATAAAAGAACAATAATTATTTATTTAATTTTATATTTAATTTACAAATAAAAAGGATAAGACAACAAAAAAATAGCAAAATCAATAAATTTTAATGGAATATTTATAATTGATTAAAAAAAAGGGAAATCTTTTACGTGGCTTAAATGACATTCAGTGGCACTTTAATAATATTGGAAGAAACACATTTAAATAAATAAATTACATCCTCGTTTAGTGATGAAACTCTGATGAATTATATAATTTTGTGTTGATGTCTGTTTGCTCATCGAATGGAAAATGAAAATTGTAATTTGTTTAATGTTGCCCTCAAACCTAATATAATTACGGTTGTGATGTGCATTTGTGGGATAGTCGACGGTGGGATGCAAAAATCATTTTAATATGTTTATGTTCACGTTTAATTTCGAAATTGTAAAGCGTGGTCCACCAAAACCCACGATGTTAATTGTAAATAAAACAAAAAGTTTTCAGAGAATTATCTTAACATTTTTAATTGTGATAGAAGGAAATATGACAACTTAATATGTATAAAACAAAATATCGGTCAAATGCTCGCCACGGTATCCGTGGCGTTCCTCTGTCTGATGGTCCATATTTTTAATGACTCTGAAATATAATTGCGGTTCAGTGTCGTAAATGTGCCGAATTATCTCATCCTCTAGCTCTTGAATTATTTTTGACTTATTGACGTGCACGTTTTCTTTTAAAGATCTATAAAGAAAGAAGTCCAACGGTGTCAAATCACATGATCGTGGCGGCCAATTAACATCGCCACGACCTGAGATAAGAAGGCCATTGAATCAGTCATTGTTTCGTTAGCTGTGTGGCAACAGTTTGGGTTGGAACCACATTTCGTCCACCTCCATATCGTAAATTTTTGGCTATAAGAAGTCCGTTATCATCTCGCGATAGCGAACACCATTCACGTTAACTGCTTGTCCGACCAAATTTTCGAAGATTTCCGATGACCAGAACGTACTCGGCGAGCAGGCACAGGTGTTTTCACATATCCTACATACCCAGAATGCTGAAATTTTCGCACAATTCTCCCGATTGTGGACACATTTGGTCGATTATCCTGGGCAAAAAAATCATGAAGTGCACGAAATGCATTTTGATTTTAACGCCTATTTTCGTAAAAGGCTTCAACAATCTTAACGCGCTGCTCAATTGTGTAAATCTCTATGATTAAGTTTGTCAAACATTGAAACAAAGAAATGTCAAATTAAGTTGATCAAAAAACTAGACGTTAAGTTGTGCCTCACAATTAACACTCACCATTTATAAATTGATTTTTTTCAAATCATTCTTTCATTTGCAAAAATGATGAAAAAATTTTTTTTTTAATTTTTGTTTGAACATTTTCTTTTACTTTATGCCAGTCCCACTGTAGTTATGTTCTCTTATCCAAGGCAAGTTTTTCATTCTTGATTTCGAATTCGGTATTTTAAGAACACAACTAAATTAGTATGCACGTAGTATGTTTTAAACTACTTTGTAAGAACTATTAAACATTTTTGGCCCTTTTCCCCCTTTTTTGGATACAATTTCCATTTGTCATTTATGTTTGGCGATTTTTCGTTTGAGGGATTTTGTTTAGAGTTATTTTGCTGGCAACCAACATTTTTCATAATTTAATTGTGAGTGATTATATCAACATATTCAACATATAATCTGTTCGATTAATATGAAATAAGATTTAAGAACATAAAAATATTATTTTTGTATTTACTGGTGTCTTTTTTGCATAGTGTTAAAATTTCTATGCACATAAAAACTTGCCCTGGCTATCACATTATAAATTTTTTTTTAATATATAAAACGAAAGGATTACAGTTAATGATGTCTGAATCTCTTTTTGCACATTTCGTTGTGCCTAAAATTTTGCATTAAAAAACCTCAAACGATTATTTTAGTTGACATTTACATGGAGTTTGTTTCTTTTTTGTTGTTGTTAAATCCGAGTTATCTAAGTCGTAATTAACTAAATAAAAAAACCAATTTACATTAATAGCATTTGAACTCCTGTATCAGGTGTTTCTCATGGTCTTTGAAGATTAATTAATTTTAATTGTACTTTTGGAATTGCTCCATAATTATCTTAATTTATTGCTGCATTTGTGTAAAATAAATATATGTATATAATGACAATAAATTAAAAAATGTGTAGCTATAATAAAATACGTTATTGAAATAAATTTAAATGTTTATCGACATTAGGGATGCCAATCGGGTCCGTTTTTCGCAAATCCCGGGTTTCGGGATTAAAAAAATTTTTCGGGATATCATGATTTTCCGGGATTTTTATTGACACTTATTTTAAAAACGTCTTTAAAAGAGGTTTTGAAAACAAAGTCTTATAATTAATTTATTATTTTTTAAAATTTGTAAAAATTAATAATTGGGAATTTTTTTCTCAATAAATGAATAATTTAATAAAAAGATATGATCAAAAACAAAATCGCACGATTTCAAATAATCGGGGGATTCACCAGGTGTGCTATCAAGTCATATCTTCATAATTTCCCAAATAATATTTTACAATTGTTTTAAATAAATGTTGTTGTGTTTCAAACAAAATGAAAATTTTAAATTGGATGAAGTTTCCTGGCGACCTGGCCTTAGCAACCAGTGAAATGCGCATAGGATTAGCTTATCCCATCAACAATAACTTTCAGTGTTTTTATCAAAAATAGAAATTGGGAATTAAGCACGACTAACAAAATCTTTTAAATTAAAATTTTAATGCTGTCTTCATTGATTCGTCATAACTGTACAGTAGAAATCTTAATTATAAGCGGTAGCGCACAGCAGTCATATATATTTCTTGTAATTATTTTAAGACATATGACTTTACAACTTTATGACTACCTTGTGAATCCCCCAAATGTGTTAATTGATTCAATTAGAAATTATTGCCATAAAATCTATATTTTATAATTGATTCAAACTAAAAAAAAAAATAAATATTGAAATTAAATAGAACAAACTAGTAATTGATTTATTTGTAAGATTTTATTAAATGAATTATTTTGATTTTTTAGTTGAACTGTTTATTTTTAATTTTTGATATTCTTTAATTAGGGGTGAGTTCATCAAATTTAATTTTCATTAAATTATTTTCACTGTGGGAAGGAATTTTACAACTTGGAATTTTTTTTTATTAAAATTTATTTATAATTTTTCTTGGCTGAGCTGGGATTTGAACCCGGGTTGAAAAGACATGTTTCAAGAAACACCACTTTCTATCGTCAGAAGATCTTTATGTTCTACCCACTGCACCACTGCGGTGCCCGTTAGCCAACAGTCAAACATCAATCTTTAACCAGTAGTACTGGTGGTTCGAAATTTGCTGTTATTATCACTTAAATTTCAAATTACATGTTGCCTCCTTTTTCCTCTGTTTTTTCGTATTCTTTCTGTCAAGACTTTGTCTTGAAAACCTGAATACAATTGTTTATTATGTTTTTTTGTCCACTTTCGTCGACATTTTTATTTGTACAAATTAAAGTACAAATGAAACATTAGAGCTTGTGCCATAGCTATTTCTAAGAACAATTTTGATTTTTTAGTTGAACTGTTTATTTTTAATTTTTGATATTCTTTAATTAGGCTTGAGTTCATTAAATTTAATTTATTAAAATTATGTTTTGAAATTTTAATTCGAAATTGGATAACAAAATGAATTTATTTTGTTGACCATTATTTAATTTAATTTTTACAAAAACACATTTTTATACCCACCACCACTAGTGGAAGGAATTTTGTAGTGTATAAAATATACTTCCCAATTTCTTGAAATCGCTCCATTAATTACCGTAGATCCTATGCCCAATCTCGGAAAACACTTTAATAACCCAAACCCTTTAAAAAGTGAAGTTTAAATTTTGAATTTGGCGCACCAGTGGAATGTTTCTTCAAAAGACATTTTTTTCTTCAATTAATTTCATCAGAAATTATTTACAACACTTCTCACGTTAAAATTTCTTAAAAATTCTTGGACACGTTCAAAAAGAATAACAAAGTTTATAATTTTTCTTTCGTTTTCAATGACCGTGTTAACAGAGATTATCCAATAAATATTTAAAATCAATATTGTATGTGTTCCCTATCCTCTCAAGAGGGAGTGGCATAATGCATTTCTTTTTATAAAAAAATGTAAAACGAATCAAATTTAGTTCACAATTTCGGGATTGATTGAATCCTTTTTACAACCTATTATTATTAGCGGTTACTTAAAATTGTGGCGCTATTAGCGATTTACATATGCACATATGAATGTTTACATTTGTATGCATTTTCGATTTCTCATATATAGAAAATTTAAAAACTTAAAGATTTGCAAATGTGAGTACTACTCAAGGATTTTGCCTGTCTCCAATGAAAGGAAACCATTTATATAACAATTTTATATTGACATGTTACAATTTATTTATTTTTTTTTTGATTTTCCTTTCTTCGAAAAATAAAATTTTTATTAAAAACTTTTTCTTATTTGTCACTTGTCCTCTTAAAATTCATTGTTGTTTATTTTTATCTGCCAATACAGCAATTATAAACATATTTCACATTAAAGGCCTTTCATCGTCATCATTATCATAATTATCTAAATGTTGCAGCCAAGTGCGAGAGTTTTGTACATAAAGGAATTTTATCATCACTGCAGACAGCAATTGACACAACACTCAGCGTTAATTTAATAAAGAAAAATTCTGAAAAATTACAAGAGATCTTCAGTTTTCTTTTTTATTTTAGTTTTTGTAAAAGCAAAATAGTTTGTTTCCTTTCTAAATAACTGTGCAGTGTATCTTTAAGACGTCCTGGCAACATCATTAAAAACATTAGTCTGTTTTAGAAACAACATATGACATATTTTTCTGTAATTCCTTTCCACTTCGATGCGCCGCACAGTGGAAGATTTTGAAAAAATTTTCATAATTCCGGAATTTGTAAACAGTTTGTCCGATTGCAATAAAATTCTAGGTGCCAATTAAGGACTTGCTTCCGAGCTTAAGTCTTGGATTTGGCGTCTAAAGACATATTAGGAGGTTCCAAAAAAAGAGCACCTTTGGATGTTATAAAAATTTAAAACGATAATTTCTTCGCAACGATAAAATTTTTTGTAATAAACATTAAATGGGTGCAACAATCAAAGAAGCCTTGCGAGTAACAGTCTCTTAAATGTGATTGCAAGGGGCTGAATTAATTATAATGTTTTTTTCAGTGACTATAATATGGTTGTTGTATCAAGTCCTTAAATGGCACCTGGAATTTTATTCAGATCAAATTAACAGTTTACAAAATCCAGCATTATTTCCATTTTGTTTTCCAAAATCTCCCACTGTGCGTCACATCATACTTTTGTATTCAAAAGCCACAAACGAAAAAAAAATGCTTTGAGAATAAAAATTCAATTTCAAAATATTATAACTATTTCTTACTATTTGTTTGGGCTTATATATTTATTTATTATACCCTTCTCCGACGGTAAAAGGGTACATCGTCGGCATAATATGCGAACCTGCTGCCTCCCTTTCAGCTCAATTTACAGGAGAGACAAAAAACTTTTTATATTTTATATTTGAAGCTTGAGAGGAAAAAAAATAATATTGGTTTTACACACTTCAAGACTCCAATTTAAGAAAAATTACATGCTGGTCGACGAGGCGTATATTTCGCTATCTCAATTTGCTTTAAAGGCCCAAATAGACTGATCAAGGTACTCATCAAGCATTGTGGTAGTATTAGTGAAAATGTGTTTGTATGTGTGACACCGACAACGCTTAATGAAAAATCCAAAAATTTAGATATGACGGCGAATATTACGTTCAGCACACGTACACGTTGAATTCGCCGGCTGGACAAGCATTTGACAAGTGTATTTGGCCCTTAAAAGGGGATTTAGCAGCTTTGCACATTTCGAGTCTTAGACCCTTTAAAGGATACATTATCCGCGTCCTTAGGAGTAACTTATTTGATTTAACGATGTACATCCGTCTGCCAGCTGAAATGGAGTTTCCGAAGACCCCAGGTGGGATGAGGTCTAGGTGCTTATATATTTATGTCCGGAATATTTTACTATTGAAATTCAGCCCGAACGGTCCACAAACGGTTGGGCTGTGAGCAAAAAACTGCGACTGCCTATAATTTTACCTATAAATTCCTTGTTGTTGCTTTTAATTTATATCTAGTGAACAGCAAAGTTTCCCAATAAGGTATAAGCATCTTGATTATTAATACTCAATATCCAACAAAATGTGGCCGGGAGTGGTTGAGTTGTAATTTTTGTATTATAGTTTTCAACTTTACTGTATTGCGGCGAATAAAAACATTAAAAACTGACAACTCAACACAACCAGTTTTTTTTATTTACAACTTAGTTGAGTTGTTAACCGTAATACTGGCCCAAGGCGAATTCAACTATAGGTGGTATCGCAACTACAACAACAATCCAAAAACAATAGAAACAACATTGGGTTTTTGCATTGCATTGTTAGTGCTTATAGCTCGAAATGCCAACCATTCTTAGCAGAACACTAACAAATCAAAACAAATAAGCTCGAACTGTCAAAATCAGTTAATTCGCCTTGTACGGGCCTTAATCAAAAGTTTGCAACACCATAATTCATCCAAAAGCAGGGATGTGACGTTAAAGACTTTGATTTTGCTTGTCAAAAATGCTGCTTGAACATGATAGAAAAAGTTATTTTTTGGACTGAATAATTACGGGCAATCCAATTTTTCATTACAATAACCGAAGTGGAAAATGTCAAGCAGCCGAATCGAAGTCATTGTTTAATATTTATGGGGTCCAGGTAATGGTCTTTATTGGGTAGCACATTAAGGGTCTCATAATGTATGAGCAGCTGCAAACGGGCTTGTTTATTTTGGCATCGAATTATTTTTGTCAAGTTGAAAACTTGTGTTCGAAAATTAGCCATTATTAAGCGTACGATACAGATACCCAGAAACGATATATAATTTTTTTAGTGTTTGTGTATTAGTACAGAACCCTTAATACCGTTCCTAACTTTTTTCACGAAAGTAACAAACGTTATGTAGTGTTTTTTTTCTTTATAAACCAGCCAAAAGTGCACTGAGCACAACTGAAACAAACAAACATTAATTTGCTGGACCGAACACAATGAAGTTTGTGTTTTACGAACAACCGAAAGCAATGAAATGTTTTCATCTCTATGTTGAGTTGGATTAGTACAATTTTTAAGGTGTACGAAGATCATAAACACAAAATCGTTTTTAGAGGTATTTACTACACAAACACTTTTTGCGTTTGTGTTTTCTATACTTTAACCGTACCGAACACTGAAGAACATTATGTAATGATTCTTTTTAAACACTTAAATACTATGTAAATTTTTACTTAATAAAAAATCATTTCCAGAAGAGGTATCGCGAAATTTTATTAAGATTTAAGGATTCTTCATCTAACACTAACGGCTAACTAACTGCCGTCAATTTATTACCGTACGCAACACAAACGCCACATATGTGTCAAAGCATTTAAAAATTAGAATTTATATGGCTAAGCAATCAAAAAAGTCTTGATAGGTACAAGAGTTTTCTTAATTTATCAGAACTGCTGGTGTACATTCAGTTTTTACGTTAAATATGTAAGGGGTGTGGCAACTTAATACATGTATGAGTGTGTGTCTGTTTGTGTATGCCTGAAGGCCGTTTAATGTCCTATGCTATTATTGCCAGAGATGATGGTGATGTCAAGAACAGTGACAATTATTATGGCGATAATGGGTTTATAATATTTTTTTTTCTCTTTATGTACTGAATAATTAAGATTTGGGTCTTACAAACATTTTGCACAGCTTAAGCCTTTTGGAAATAACTGCAGATAATCTTATTTCTTTAAGACTCTTTAAGTTAAAGGTTAAGAGTTATAAATCGTTTAATAAACGATTTATTAAAATACTAAACAAATTGAAATTTTTCAAAAAGTGTTTTTAAATTCAAAGTTGATTTTTAAGTTTTTTAAGGACTAGGAAACAAATTATACACATTCGGACAAATCCGAGCACAGTATTAACAGAAAAATTTTACAAAGATAAGAAAAGGCGATGACGCTCACTTGGGTCCTACAGTAAATTTTTGCTATTACCTGAGCCAGTGTAAGATTTTAATTATTTCCTATGCATCTCGGCGGTCTCCAACAATCTGCAAAGAAAAATTAACCTTAATCCCTTCACGAAAGGAAAATCATATCAGAGCCATTCTCGACTCCCAAATACACCTATA
Organism: Pollenia labialis; assembly: GCA_949318255.1. Taxonomy (NCBI): domain Eukaryota; kingdom Metazoa; phylum Arthropoda; class Insecta; order Diptera; family Polleniidae; genus Pollenia; species Pollenia labialis. The sequence goes on from OX439142.1 coordinate 159,321,996, forward strand.
CCTCATTTATCTTCGTGGTTACGTTCCAAAAAGTCGCGACGCAAATTGAAACGAAGCAAAGTGAATTATAATTTTCTACAGCAAACCATGTAAAGATCGAAGATAGTTTCCAGGGTTACGAAAATATTACTTTTTAAAATGAAAATTGAACAAAGTAAACATTTAGCCATCGTTCACAATAAGAAAAACAATTTCGTTTTTTCTTCCCAAAGTATTTAAAATTATTTTAAAAATGTAACTAATGTTGAGTTTGTATGAAATTGAAACTGATGTTAATAACTATTTTATTTAGTTTGAATGAAAATTTCTACAAAATGTTTTAAAAATAATAATAAATACATAATTTAGCTGTGGGAAGCGGTTTTTCAATTTCAAATGTGCTTGCGAAAAAAAAATTGTTTCTCTATTGTGAACAGCAGTGAAAATTTTGCTGCCTTCTGAGAACGAGGCTTTAAAAAACCAAAATATTACATTATTACATACATGCAAAAAACAAATTCAATTAAAACAAATTATCAAATTAAGGACTTAAACCCAAACAACGCAACTTCGAAAATCTAACCACGCACAGTAAAAATTAGTACTAATTCAGCAGCAACGCAACACAAAGCGATGTATTGCCATTCCGTCTTATTCTGAAAACTCTTAAAACGTCATTAGATTAAACCTAGAAAGATTAGTAGTATCCAACAGGCGGAAATCTCGGCTATAAGGCGGGCGGCTAACTGGCTGAGGTATCATCGCATATCGGGAGATATACGTATATTTGCTGACAGCAAGACTGCCCTTGCTTTCTTAGCGGGTGTCTACACGACATCTAGATTAACTTTAGAATGTCTGATGTCTTTGGATAAGATTGCGAAGCATTCAAGGGTAACGCTAATATGGATACCGGGGCACACTGGGTGCCGGGGCAATCAGGTAGCAGATGAGCTGGCCAAACAAGGTGGTCGCATGGATGATACATTCATTGACGAATTCATTGGCCTTCCAATGGCTCACTGTAAATCACTTATAGGGCGCGAGTCTTATAGAGTTGCGCAGACGCGGTGGACCTGTGAGTCCACCTGCTCGATATCCAGGATCCTTTGGCCTGGATATGATGGACGGAGAACTAGCTCTCTACTTGGGTTCAGCAGGGACCAGATTAGGACGGTGATATCGGTTGTAACTGGACACTGGATGGAGGGGACTCATGCTAGAAGAATGGGTCTGGAATTTAACGACTACTGTAGTGGTTGTCAAAACCAGGAGGAAGAGGAGACTGTGCTTCACTTTCTTTGTCATTGCCCTGGATTGCGGGGCATTAGGGAGGAATACCTGGGGGAACCGGTGTTTGCCTGCTTGGAGGATCTATCTGGGATGCAACTAAAATCGCTCCTTCTCTTCACTAGGAAGACGAAGTGGTTGGACTTTGCAGTGACGCCATCTGAGTAACTGCTCCAAGGGATGGGCATTGGCGCAGGGTATCACAAAGGGACCAATAAAGGCCCCAAGTGAGCTGTCTTTTGATGGCTGCCCATGGAACCTAACCTAACCTAGAAAGATAAGGTACGTTTGCGAGACGTACGCTTTATCAATTTTGTGCTCTTACTTTCACATTTGTAAACATACAAATTTTTCACGTTCAATTATCTCAGTTGTAAGCAGCGCCTAGTTGGTGGTGGCAGTTTTTATGTTGTAAGTTATGTATCTTTTGAGAAATAAACACAAATAAGCACAACATACATATGTCTGAAGACAACTTTGTGATTTGGTTGAAATTTAAGGTATTGTTTTAAAAATGTGTTGTAAGCGCGGCTAGGATGACGCAGAAATTGGCGCTATTATGCAAAGCGTGTTGGAGGATTTGGATGCACTGGAAAATGTAAGCGAATCGGAAGATGAATTATTGGAGGATAGTCTTCAAAGTGATGAAGAAGATGAGCTATTGACATTCTTGAGCCTGGCGAGAATATACCAGCGATTACGCAAAAACCTCAAGAACCTGAACATTTTACTACTTCTTCCGATAGCTGCGTTATTACCATATCTCGACCCACTTTAAGAAGTAAAAATAAGTAGGCTACATCGAAGGGTCGAGTTTTTTCAATGACGATGGTTCGTACGGCAAGAGGACCAACACGGGAATGCAAATCACTGTACGATCCAATTTCATGCTTCTAAATTTTTACTACCGAAATAATTTCGGATATTGTTCAATGGACCAGTGCCGAAATTTCCATAAACTTTTCAATTTTAAGGCTAGAAATTCCTATCTTATCGAAAACTCTAACCGAAAACATTAAACAAATTTCACAGATGAAGTAATTTATGATTGTGGTTGTAGTGGAGAGCAGCGTCCCAGTGACTAATATTCCGAGTACTCAGAATTGTAAGTGGAATTGTAACACAGAGTATGCTTTCACTTACTTCATATTGTACAATGTACATGAAACAGTACTACAGGCAGAGAGGAAGTAAGCTAATCGTGGTATAGAATTGAGTGTAACACACTTTCTCTGAAATACGTATGCTATACTTTGTGTGTACGGGGTACTCGGAAGTGTATATGCGTTTTTCGTTTACTTTCTCGTACACTTTGAGGGTTGATGGTAAGCAATGAAAAAGCGGCCATGTTCTATATAAAAGTAAACGAAAAACGTATATACACTTCCGAGTACCCCGTACACACAAAGTATAGCATACGTATTTCAGTACACTCACATTATTCTGTACGTAAAATTAACTGAAATTGTAATATAAAATAAATGAAAGTTCAATTAAAAACCGGTCTACCTATTTTTCATTTATTTTTAACAATAAGTTCATTTAATTTTTACTGTCAAAAATTCAACACGATATTCAGTAAAAACGATTAAATATTCAGTTATTTATTAAAATTTTACTGTCAATTTTTTACTGTCAAATTGACCCCATATTCAGTAAAAACAATTAAATATTCAGTTATTTTATTAAATTTTCGTTTACTCCACAAAAGATCCGAATTTCTAAAAAATTCCAGACAGACACCTGTCCGCTTGTTTTTCTTATAAGCGAGAGAGGGAGAATATTTTTATTTACTTACCCAGTTACACACGTTTGTTTTACTTTTGTTGTACTGACCACGTTGTTTACAGAAGAACTCTCAATTATTAGACACCAGCAGCATGACCGATATGGCTTCGCAATTATTTTACTTTTAAAATTTGATGTAGGTATTTAACTAAATTATTTTAAAAAATAGAAAATGGGTATTGCTTACACAAAACAAGCAATTTATTTTTTATAGATAAGTAAAAATTAATTTTTGGTAGTAAAATAATATAAAATAACTGAATATTTAATTGTTTTTACTGAATATGGTGTTGAATTTTTGACAGTAAAATTTTATAAAATAACTGCATATTTATTTGTTTTTACGGAATATGTAGTTAATTTTTTGACAATTAATTTATAAAAGATAACTGAATATTGATTTGTTTTTGCGGAATTCGCGGTTGAATTTTTGACAGTAAAAATTAAATGAACTTTTCGTTGCTTTAAATTACATTTTCATTTAATTTTACATAAAGAAGAATTTAACTTAATCAACGGACAAAATTAACTGCAACTGAAAATCCGTATTAATATGCACTTAGTTTTTTGAATAACTGTTAGAATCAGTTAAAAATAAATTTGCTTGGAATTTTAAATGTTTATTTATTTAAAAATGACTGAACGGAATATTTCTTAAATAAACTACAGTCCGTTACTGTAATAATATTGTGAGTGTACGTATAACACACGTGCGTCACTGGGGTTAATCAAAAAAGAGATAATACGGTGGCTTCTGTCTATCAGAAATTAAACTTATGTCCAAAATGGTATGTGCCAAATGCGGTATACCCTTTTGTGGCGACCACAAAACTTAAATTTGTAAATCTTGCACATAACGTTATTCAAATTAACAGATAACATTATCTACACAAAGTACAAAGAAAATGTTTATTTCAGTTTTTAGAATTGAACTGAAGTCCTTTGTAAAAACACTTCAGTTTTTGATAATGCTAATTGAATTTTATTTTTAATTTTATTTTTATTATAATTTTCTGTTCAAAAATGATATTTTTTAAAAGAAATAAAATAAATAAAAGTTTTCTTTCAATAAAATTTATCAATATTATTTTCGGTGATATCCTTTAAAGGATAGAAACAAGCATACGTCTTTCAAACGTGTCGTTATCTTTTCAGTACAAAAAATAACGTTATCTTTCTAGGGTTAAAGGGCCAGTTTCATTGCATGTGTTCCTATCAGTCAGTGACCCCTAAAGGGTTTTTGTACCGTGTGGCGGTCTTAATACCACATACTCTATAGTGTTTGGATGTCTTGTCGGGCGCAGTTAATAATGTACTGAAGAAATTTAAGGTTATTTTTAACAGAATTCGCTATAATTTTGGTTTGAGATTTCGGGCTCACGCAATTTTCAAAATTTTATTGCCATTCGATTTTTATTATTTTTCTATAAATGCATCGTTAATGGTAACACTGATTATGTTGTTGAACATTTTAATTTCTCTTGGTCAACAAGGAATCCTCAAATAATTTTTCCTGTAAGACGTTTGAACACTTGTACAATCATATCAGATTGCTTGTCGTACAGCTGTGGCTGCGGGTGACGATCAGAGCTTCTGACGGCACACCCCTTTGTATGAGACAACCTGTGCGAATTCGCTCGCTGGGATGGGGCGGGACACTTACCTGAAGAGCCGGGGGCTTGGATGGAGCTAAGTAGGAAGGCCGGTTGTGCAGCATCTATTAAAAATCGACACCACATAGGGATAATCCTCCATTTGTCCGACCTATACCAAAAATTGTAAAAAATATAAGCCCTTTAGTGGGATTTCAGAATATCCCTTCCTACGACGTTGGGTTGTAAACCACAACCACCACGTAATATCCAAAAGTATATTTTTAACAGAAAAGCGAAACTTTCGCAAAAACAATCTTCCTGAAAGGCAGAAAGCATATTTGCCAAGAAGCGTACTAACAGAGTCCTCATCTAAAAGTAGTCAGTCAGCTATCGTGACTCCAGAGGCTACTGACTCCTGCGGTAGCAGACAGGTTCTTTCTCAAGAAAACATCATAATTTCGGGGTTAATGGATCACCTAAAGGATATTGCACCTTAAGTGATTATGCCCCAATAATGTGCAGCCAATACCTGAGATTCGAAATTAATTCAAAACTGACATGATGATTTCTTGAGATCATCATGATTTAATGATTTTTTGAGATTTGTCAATTTGAAATTCTTGTTCGAATCTCAGGTATTAGCTGCACATGGTTATGCCCTGGTGGATCCACGCTTCAAAGTGCAACATCTTTTAGGTGCTCCCTAAGCCCCGGGTGGGAAGGAGTTTAAAATGTCCATGCACTTGATTTGCAGTGTTGATAAGATTTGACGTTGCATACAGACCTTTAGAAAGCCTGCTTTATATTTAGATATAAATCCCTGTGTTTTTTTTTTAATTAATGTGAATGTTTATTCGCTATTTCATACAAAGTTGTGATATTTTTTTGATAAGAAACTGATTATTCCGAAGCAGAAAGTTTATGTTTTTTTTTATTGTGCTGATTAAAGGATATTGAAAACTTTCTGATATTCGCCAAAAAAAATTTTAAAATTTCTAATTGCAACACTATTTTCTAATTCATATGACCTTAAAAAAAGAAAACCTAAACACAAACAATAACTCTTTGCTCAAAATTTACACTTTTTTTAAATAAGCTGGGCACTTGGTACGCTGAATCCAGTGGTGCTAGCTTTAGCTTAGCTCTGGTTTTCGCTATATACCGTTATTTCAAAAAGGGAGGAGGTTGCATTACATATGTTCGCGTACCCGAATTATTTTTCCAACTAGCACAGTGTTATTATTCAATTCTACAAAAGTTTATTTTGCATCAACAATTAATTTGACCTATTAAATTTTTTTCTTTTCATTTAAAACTTTAAAAGAATAAAATTATACATTCAAATTATTTCTGCTGTGCAACCCAAAAATATAAAAACTTTAAGACCTTTAACAATCTAATAATACAGTCTGTTTTAGTTCGTAAAACTTTCTGCCATAATCCACAAAAACCAATAAAAAGGTATTAGTGACTTTAAATCCTTTTAAAAATGTGGCCCACAGAAGTTTCCTGAGTTAAAGAAAAAAATTATAAAAAAAACTTTCTAAATGCTTCTGTGTTGTGTGTTTTGAAATTCTCGGTGGAATGAAGCTGAAAACACACGCAAGTATTTTAGGGATACATTCGTTTACACGGCCAACCGGCTCACACATTAAAATGACCCAAAAGCAAATATTTATCAGTCAAAGCTCTCAGGCTTATTTTGATACAACTTTTTTTTTTACAGTATTTAGGGAGGACTTGCAAGTTTATATGTGTTAAAGTGTGTTTTTCTTCTTCTTCTTAGTTTTTATTTATTTATATGTATGTATATGAGTGCAAATAGAACGTAAGCCGAAAAAGTACAAACATCAACATCAATGTCATATTTAGCAACAGTATGGGAGTTACTGACTTTTAGGGATGCATATACATATGCATGCATTAATGTGTGTGTTTGATGAGTATACTAAGTTTGTCATTTCGTGTGAAAATTTTTTTAGCATTCATCTAAGACCCCATAAAGTAAAAATATTCTGAGTCGTTGAGTAATTCCAAGTCGATTTAGCCATGTCCTTCTGTCTTTCCGTTCATTCATTGAAAACACGCTCAATTTCGAACAGCTTAAAAGAAAATAACAATATTAGAGCAAAATTGTTTCTAGTTGTCCTAAGCAGTTTGGGATTGAAATCCAGCAAAATTGGCTAAGTAGGATGAGAGTTATGAATCTGCCTTTAAAGCTGATAATTTTGCTACAAAAACTTACATAAATAATGGCGGCCACAGAAAAAATTTTTGCAAAAAATTATTCAATTAAATAATTAATTGGTGAACATTAATTATTCAATTAATTTTTTGTTTGCTGCAATTAGTTTTTTTTAATCAAAACCCATAAAATTAAATGTTTGTGTATATGTGGTGTATTTTTTGTTTATGCAATTAATTTTTTAATTGACTAAAATTGTGTCCCATGACTCGAAAATACAAATCCGTTAATTGATATGATCAATTCCTTTGCAGGGGCAAAATTAGTTAAATATTTAATTGTCTGAAAGAATTGTTTATTTAAAGTCGATTTTCTATTTTTTCTGTGTGTCGTGAAATTTGGTCCAATTGAGGTTTATTACTACCAGAAATCACTCTTCAGAAAATGATAAGGCTTAAATTACCACTTCTGCTTTTGAAAATCATTCCAGTACAGCTTAAACTGTTACGAATCATAATATTTTATCGATTTAGTTAAAACTAAGTTTTTCATGACTTAAGAAAAAAGCATAAAACTTTCACAGGTCTAAATCGCAACCAGTCTTAACCAAACTTATAATAATGCTGATGATAGTTTCTATAAAGATTTGTTAATAACACAGGCCTGCCTGTAATATTTTGATAAAGACGAAACCCTGGAACGTATACTTTTTTTAAATGGCGCTGGCCATATAAACAAGAAAGAGTATGACACCAATTTGGATCTTTTCTGTTGAGTCTACCGAAAGTGAGAGTGTTTTCAATAGATGGACAGACAGACGGACATGACTAATTCGACTAGGAATCACTCAAAGACCCAGAATATATATAAACTTTATGGGGTCTTAGGAGAATATGTAACCAGTTCCCACAGATTGACAAACTTAATATAACATCATTCATTATTAGAGGTGGTGAAGGGGTACAAAAAAGGCGAAAATACTATGAAAACAGCGAAACATCGGATATGTCAAATTTCAGGTTAAGATAACTCAGAGAAGGAACAAGATATTAACAAAATTAAAAGTTTATTTAAAATTGATTTACTATGAAGCCACAACCATATTATGGTTGCCTCCGAACACATTATGATTAATAATAACTTAAATATGTTTTTTTTCAACCATAGCATGTTACTATTGGAAAAGAAGAAAATACTCTTGGTAATTTAAAAACAAATTATTGTCATATTTTACCATAACATGTTTAGAGGCAACCATAATATGGTTGTGGCTTCTTGATAGGGATCTAATTTAACCATAATATGGTTGTCATTGACAACAATATGGTAAAATTAAACACATAATATGGTTAAAATTTCCTTTAAACATTGTATTGTTGGAGGTGACCATATTTAAAAATGTTTTTTATCTGCGTGTGTGTAATTACTAAAATGAAAAAGTCCGGGAAAAGAAAAACTAGTGATGAACGATCCATAATTTACGATGGGTCCGGTCCACTATACGCCTACACCTGCAGCGAATTATAATACAGTGATGTTTGTTTTTATCTCGGTTGGTTTATGGATTATATTCAGCCCACCCCTGAAATATTTTACCTGTCTGTGGAGGGTATTAAAGATTCGGCATAACCGGATATTGAACTCTGTCTTGTAAATTTTTGTAAGTGTATTCAGTTGTGAATTATTACATGTCATGCTTGCATGATAAATTGAATAAATAAGAAGAGCCTGGTACGAAGTTTGCAAAAAAAAAAAAAAAATTTATAGATTAATAAATTTCTTATTATGTATCTACTTTGTCTCTTATTAAATATGTATTTGACGAAAAAAGTTTCTGTAGAATATATTACTTGAAACGTTTTTTCTTTCTAAAAGTTGCTTTAAGTATAATTAAATTAAATATTGCTTATTAAGTACAAACCGGAAAAAAATAAAAAAAACTTTTCCTACTTTGACATAAACGATTTACCCTTAAAACAGGACGAAATGACGCATAATTAAACAGTGTTCTTGTCTTTTATTATATCAAATATTCTTAAGAAAAAATGAGTTTAAATATTAAAAAAAATACATTTTTTTATATGAAAACTAGTATGGGCCAGCAGTCGTCGCAATCGACTGCAATCTAGAAATACAGAACATTGTTTAGTGCATACCAGCCAGCCAAACGGACTTAATTGATTGATCCACTAAAGGGTGGTCCAAACTTCAGTACAATCGCATAATATCGTCTCTATTTATGGTAGTGTGGTTATTAAAACTGAATGATTGAAATAATTTTTAATTATCTTTTTGGAAAATTTGTTTTTCTTCCTACACCGCCAAGGGTAGAATGTGGTGCATATTATAAACTGTATGAATCGGCCCATAATTACACATACCCCTCATACAAAATTCTTTCCGGAATACAGTGAAATCGCGAAAACGTTTTCGATATTGTTCACGTTATCGAATGCCAAAATTTAAAAAAATTAACACCCCTATTTAAAAATAAATAGGTAAACAAGTATTTTAAAACAAATATTTTATTAATTTTTAGTTACACAAAATATATGTTTATGCAATAAATCAGTTGACTAAGCATACGATATGTAAAAAAATAAATTTCTTATGAATATCATACAAAAAAAAAAACACATGAAAATAACAAAAACGAATTGAAACATTTCTTTGTTTGGAGAATGTTTATAAGGGAAATATGTTTTATGGAATTAAAACAAAATTTTTTTAAACTTACAAAGCAATAGAAATTTATGTTGAATAGCGGTCATCGTTCGCGCTTGCGAACACCGGGTTCTGACAGCCCTAGTAGGGCTAGCTGAATTTTGTAAACGGATTTGAATTTAGGAACCCCAAATTAGATAAGAACTCGAATTTTATTGAAATCGGACTACTTTTATGTTTCCCGGCCGGAAATGGGTTAAGGCAGAGGAAAAAAGCGTATGTTTTTCTACTACACTTATAATATTATTACAGTAACTGATTGTGAGTTATTAAATTCGTTTTCCGTACTGTTAAAATTAATTAAAAAAAATAGTTATTTTACGAAAAATTTTATTTTTTTAACATTTATGTAACATAAATTATGTTTGTTATTCAAAAAACAAACTACCAAAAAATTATGTTTATCCGTATTTATTTTGTTATGTAGTTTGATTGTTGTCGGTCAAATTATATTTTTTCAAAGTGGAAACTGTTCAATTTTAAGGAATATGCAGTTTAATAAATTAAAAATTTGAAAATTAATGTAAAAATTATTTGTTTACAATAAAATGTAAATGATCCGTTTTTTTAAATGAATTAAAAGTTGTTTAAAATGAATTTTCGTTTGAATTTAACTACATAATATTTTGAGTGTATTTATAAACAAACTTTCGATGTATAAGTAACACTTTCTAACGCCTATAACTCTAAAAATATTGTACTGATATTAATAAAATGTACATTGGGCACTTCTACCAAAAAATATCTTTCGAATGATGTTTTATGATGTTAAAACCCAATGTAAAGTGTAGTCGTAAAAGGGAGCAAAATAAATCAACTTGCCTATTATTGATGATAATGGTTATGATGATAATGGTGATGATGATGATAATGATGATGATGGTGATGATGATGATAAATCAATCAATATGATATCAAACGAAAGCTAAATTTCTCTTTCGTTGATTGAAATACTTTGTTAAGATATTTTAATACCAAAATACTTTAAAGGAATCGTTTTTTTTTCTTTTGTGGAAAAATTTTAAAGCAAACATTTTAATTTAAATTTCAGGGTTGGATTAACAATTTATGTTTTGGTCCCAAAATTGATAAACAACCTTTTTCATATTTAAACAAAAGTTAGTCATTCCTTTTGTAAGTTTTACAATATTGATATTAGACCCTTAAAAACTATTCTGGGTTATCGTGAGAGTCAAATTTGTGATAAAACGATGTCCGTCTGTCTTTCCATGTTTATGTTGAAATGGATTTTCCGAAGACCGCATATACGAGGGGGACTTCCATGTAATATACTTATATCACATATGTTTAAGAGCCGTATTACGGTTCACAACTCAACTGAGTTAAGACAACTGGTTGTGAACAGCTGTAATTTTTGTTATGTTTTTGTTCACCGTAATAAAGCAAAGTTGTTAACCATAATACAAAAATTAAGAAATTACAACTCAACTCAGTTGGCACCTCTCGTACAAAGACGTTATAGTATTTAAAGGCAACATGGTTATCATTACACAATATCAGTCAAAATGTGGGCGTGATTGGAGAAGTGGGCGTGGCACAAAATAGCTTAATTTAGTTTTAAAAAACTGTAACATTTTTGCAGTTTGGTACATATAGATGGGTTATAAATACACAACATCGCATAAAAAAAATGGGTGGGATTAGAGAAGCGGGCGTGGCACCTTCCTAAGAAAGGCATTTTAGATTTCTATATATCTGGAGAATGACAAGAGCCAACGTTTCCAAATTAGGTACTAGCATCCTGGTTATCATCAGACAATAGGTTATTCAATTAGTCGATGTTTTGTATTAATCGATTAATCGCGATTAATTATTATTCAAAGTGAAAATTTAATCGAATAATATGCGAACAATTTAATATTCGATTAATCGAATAATTTTAATTTTGTCTAGTTTTGCAGCTTAAAAATAAGACCAAAAATTATATTTTTTAACATAAAAATTTTATTTAAAAAAGTAACAACAATTTAACAAAAGCTTCTTCATGTTACAAAAGATAAAAAGTTTTTAATAAAAATAGCATCAAAATTAAGCTTTTTTTTTTCAAAAATAATCTTTCAAAAAGAGCACGCCCAGAGAAAAAACATGATTAAATATGGTAACCTCCTACAAAACAGTTTTTAAGGGGAAATTTTAAACATATTATGTTTAATTTAACCATATTATTACTATAGACAACCATATTATGGTTAAATTAGGCATCCATCAAGAAGCTACAACCATATTAGGGTTGCCTGCGAACATTTTATGTGTAAATATAACTAAAATATGTTTAACACTTCTATAGCATGATTGGTTTTCAACCATAACATGTTGCTCTTCGAAAAGAGCAGAATACTATTGTCATATTTAGGTATAACATGTTTATAGGCAACCATAATATGGTTGTGGTTACTTGATGAAGGACTAATTCAACCATAATATGGTTGACGGTGACAAAAATATGGTTAAATTAAACATAATATGTTTAAAATTTCTTTTAAAAATTTTTTTTTTTGGAGGTGACCATATTTAAACATGATTTATTTTCTGCGTGCATTCAGTTTAAATGTTTATGTTTCAAACGATGTCTTTCTATTGTTTTAATAAAACTTCACTTATTGTTGACGCTGGAGATATTGAAAATAAGGCGCTGTAAAGCATGTCCAATTTCTCTGTTCTTTTTCTTGTATTTTCTTAAAATTGCTGATCTTCCATTATGACACTTGAATCGCTTTTGATTTTTTTAAAATAATTTTAATACTTTTATTCGGATTGTTCGTTAGTCGAAAATATGCAATTTTAAATTATTCGAACAGTTAATGATCAAAATTTATCAAACAACGGTTAATCGTTTAAATACTCATGTAGACATCATTCCAAAATATCTAGTAGGGAGTCGAGTAGTTGGCGTGGCACAAAATAGATTTATTTATATCTAAAGAACGGTGTTTATGTAGTTTTCTGTTCTTATCGCACCAATGTAAAAAGCATAATAAAATATAGCACTCTTAAGGCTTGTTCAATCTTAGCAAATATATGACGAAAAAAAAACTTAAAAAAGCCGTGACCACTAATTAAATCTACTTACAATTTTTTTTTTTGATTAACTTCACTTTGGTTCTGGACAAAATAGAAGAACAATGTAAATAATTAACTGTCCCAAGCTGTTGAATCTAGCAAACGTTATGCAAAATCAAACAAATGTTTAATAAAAGAAATGATTGCGTGTGGGGCATCAAATGTTTGTTAAGTGTGACCAAAGCTTTACTGTTTTTTTTTTGTTTTACCAGACTTAAAAATTTTAAAAATAAATCTGATGTAATCATAAACAAATTTGATTTTGTTGCCTTGTTGCAGTTTTTTTTTTCATGTGTAAAAATTTTCGTTGCTCGGTGTCAAGATCCATTTTGCAAATAAAAATGTTTTATATAAAACAGAATATTATTTACATTTTCTATCTTAAATATTTATTTAAGGATCTTAATTAAATGTCTATATTTGGTTTACAGGCATTTTCTTGAAATCAAACACAGTGAAGTGTGTAAAAATAGCCCAACTTCAATGTTGTATTTTCGTTGTCAGAGCATTTCCTTGATTACAACAGTACTTGAATATGGTATGTTGGTTGAATTGTTTGGAGAGAGGTTGAAGCCACTTAATTTTTTATAACTCGAAAAACATGATAAAAAAATGTTCGTGCTCTGCCTGGAATCGAATGTGGGTGGGCTAGGCAAGCACTTTTACCTCTACACCCCGCCGATAATTTTTTTGTGAGCTTTTAAACGTTGGTTTTATTTTTAACAGCCATAAAACACAAGTTGGTAAAGCGATATATTCTATCCAAACAGAGTTGCATTTTCTTGTAAAGTAGCTGGCTGAGTCATATGATTTTGCATATTGTTGTGTGATTTCAACAAAAGATTTTGCAGGCAATTTTGATATGTCGAATAAAGATATGTCAGATGTTAGTGTGAATCAATTGAACTAATAGTTATTGAATACCGGTTTTTAATAGTACTCGGCTTGAATTCGTGTGGCACACAATTTCCTAGCTTGAAGATCAAATTGGATTCTGCTGATTGCAAAGATTTTGAAATTGCTGCTTGAATGGCTCTCAATGAACTTGTAAGGTTTTCTTGTGTTCGACAACAAAATTTACGAAGTAATGCTACAATATATTTCGGTCTTTATTTTCCATAGCAGAAATACAACAATTAAATGCCTCTCAAAGATACTCTCGGTTTTTTAAATGGCATAAAAAATACGGTATCGTGGTACTCAATTTGCAACAGTTAATAAGTTACAATAATTTTAACTCCCCACTGTTGGGAGAGCAAGTGCCTTTTATTACCTGTTTATTATTTAGCCTCCAAGTAAAAAGCATTTACTGCAATTAAAATTTAAGTTTGCTATTATTTTAGTCTCGTATGTAACTTCTACATATGATAACAACAGTATATCCATATACACCTTTAATTTAATGCTTCTTTACACCTGTGTTCTACCAGTTAGTTAAGAATGTAATGTTTAATAGACTCAAATACAACAAAAAAAAAAAAACAAACAAATTTTAATTGAGAAGAGCTTTCCCATCTATATGCATAAAGTTACACATACACAAATATTTATAAACTTTTTCACGTGTATGTATATAAAAAGAGTGCACTTCATTCTACTCAACTGAAGGGTGGTCCAACCAAAACGCACGATGTTAATCGTAAATAAAAAAAAGGTTATTCGGGAATTATCTTAGTATTTTTTTATTATTATAGAAGGCTCTATGACAATTATGTGTGAAACAAAATATCGGTTAAATGCACGCCACGGCTTAAGTGGCATACCTCTATCCGATGGTCCATATTTCCAATGACTCTGAGACATAATTGAGGTTCAATGTCTCGTTAATGTGCCGAATTATCTCATTCTTAAACTATGGATTTTTTTTCTTGGCTTATTGACGTACACTTTTTATTTTAAATATCCCCCAAAAAAAAAGAAGTCTTACGGTGTCACAACACTTGATAGTGACGGCCAATTAAAGTCGCCACGACTTGAGATAACACGGCCATTGAATTTCTCTTGTTGTTTCGTTGGCTGTGAGGTAAGTAGCACAATCCTGTTGGAACCACATAAAGTCCAAGTCCATATCCACAATTCCTGGCCATAAGACGTCCGTTAGCATCTCGCGATAGCGAACACCGTTCACAGTAACTGCCTGCCCGACCTCATTTTCGAAGAATTACGGCGCAGTGACGCCGCCAGCCCATAAACCACACCTAAAAGACCCTCTTGTCACTTTGCGGATATTTAGCAAAATTCTTCCAAATGTGTAGACACATTTGGTCGGTTATGCTGACCAACATAATTAGGAAGTGCACGAAATTCCTTTTTATTTATACGCACATTTTCCTAAAAGGCTTCAACAATCTTGTCATGCTGCTCAATTTTGTACCTCTTCATGATTGAATTTGTCAAACACTGAACCAAAGACCCGCCAAATTGAGTTGGGCAAAAAACTTGTCTTTAAGGTGTTAATCACAATCAACATCGTGCGTTGTGATTAGACCACCCTTTATCTTATAAAACATAAAGAGTGTTGTAAGACTTTACACAGTAGATAATTTTTAAGCCACTACTCATTTACACAGAACCTTAAACGGATTTATGAATAAACAATAGAAGAAGACACAACTAACTTAATCTCAAATTACATACGCTGTTTGGATCTACTCGTAGCTTTTACTACTCCTTGTCTATAATTTTACACAAACTATCAGGATGATGGTCTAACAAGTTCCGAAACCTCTTTGTTTTCTTTTCTCCTGCATGTCTTATTGTTATCGTAAGTTTAAGTGCCTAAGTTGCATGTACACCTACGTGCTGCACTTGGCTAATAACTAAGGGACAAACAAAAACTTAGAAGGACTTTGGTTTCCCTCTTTTCTATTGACGCAGGGAATTAGATGGGAAACAAGTGCTCATCCTCCTGCACTAACATGACTACTTTAGTGCAATAAGTTTAAATTAATTTACAGCAAACGTAGATTTTTTATTGCATTAAACAACTTGTAAGAATTGTCGTCCGTCTACTGTTACGGATATTGTTGTTATTGTTATAAAATTTTTTTTGTTGTTGTTTTCTTTTCATTTCATTTCTATTTAGTTTTATAATAACCTTGACATAATAAATCTAACATTTTGACAGCATCAGGGTTAGCAGAGATGAAATAAAAACAAATGAAAATAATCAACAGACCAGTGTTGCCAAAGTGGTCAAAATGTTGTTTTTTTCAAATTTTTTTTATTGAATCTTCATATATCACACTGGTTCCTCTAAAGACTTTCAACTCGAAATTTTTCACTTTTCGCAAGCAATTGATGTACAGTTGTCATATCTACGCACTGTATTTTGCCAAAAAAAAAAATAAAACAATTGTATCCCCCTTTGTAACATAAGAGAACATAAATATCTCTGTCGTTTTGACAATACATCTTAAGTCGAGATAAGAAATTAAAAAAGTTTTTTAAAAAAACTCGGTGAAAAAATCATTTATATAAAATAAACAAAAATTAAAGAAAAATTTAATTTATACAGTCCAATCAAGATAATTCGTACCCCGATAAATCGTAATTCCCGATAATTCGTAATAAACTGTCGGTCCCTTGAAAAGTCTCGTTAATTCGTAAAATTTCCATACATTTTCGTCCCCTCGCTAATTCGTAATTTTTTTTTGTTCAAATTAAATCTTCTTCGCTAACTACCACTTATAAATCGTTTGTGTTTATTTTCTTAAGATCAGTTTGTTTCATGAATAATTTTTATATATACAGTCCAATTATGAAAAAAAATCCCCCGGGAGTTTTTTCCCTTTCCCCATTTTGACAATCGAATTTACATAGGAAAACTGGAGCAGGGGAAAACACTCCCGGGGAATTTTTATTTATAATTGGGCTGATAATTTTTATCGGACTTGTTCTAGAAATCGAAATGAAGTTAAATTGAAATCGAACGAGATTTTAGGTTCAATTATTTACAAAATCATCGAAGTTTTTCCTGGTTTTAAGAGTTGTTCTTGTAAAGCTAATTAGTACGCACAAAATTAAATTGATAAAATAGAATATTTGTATTAAATTTTAGTACAGGATCGTATTAATTTTATTTTAACCGCGTTAAATCGAAACCCCGCTAAATCGAATTATCGGGATTCTACTGTAATACAAAATTTTAAAAACGTGAACAGAAATGTTTCTTGAAGGAAAATTCGTATGATTAACAAAATTTTTTTCAACTTTTTAAATTTGACTTAAGAAGTTTTGCCAAAATGCCACAGATTTAAAAGAGAACAGTTTTTTGTCTCTACTGAAAATTTATAAACCCGCTTTAGAGAAACCATAATAATGGTAGTAATTTATCAAATCTTTATCTAATTTCTAAGTCTAAAGCTGGGATCGCACGATTGCCGCAAATGCACTAGTATGACACAATTTGTGTTGTGCTTTATTGACGAACAATAATGAAATTGCACCAATCAAATATTCTGAAATCACACGTTTGCTCTGTTTTAGACATATTTAATTGCCGCTAGTTGGTACAAAGCGAAATGGTTACAACAATTGCCGCAGCACAATCACACGATTGTTTTTACTTGTGTTAACTGCTAAAACAGCTGTTGTGGTAGCCTTGGTTGGTAAAAGTAAGCACAATATTGTCCTCAATTGGTACATGAACCATTTGGTTGTGCATTCACACGATTAGGGTATTAAAAAGTGTGAAAGCTTAAGGCAGTGAAGGGTAATTTTGCAAATCCTATGGAAGCGTGCATAGGAATAAAAATTCTGCTTGTGTGACGTCGACACATGTACATTATAAAAATCTTCGTGTGGTATGTGACAATGTACGTTCGGCTGTTGCTTTGCAAAGCAAGTCATTCGTGTCATTCGTTTTCTGCTGCTTCCCACACAAGCATAAATGTGATAGGTTGTGTATGCCCACCACTGGTCTAAGGGCTCAGTTATTCTTTACTTTCTGTTTCTGTTGCTGCCACTTACAATTACTTAACAAGTTTTTAATATTACAGATTGGACCGTAACAGAACAGAAAAACTAATCAATTTCACAGTTTTTTTTAATAACAAAAACAAATCAGCTGATTCGTAACAGAACAGAAAGTAAAGACTAACTGAGCTTTAAGTCCTGTCATTACCTGGCCAAGATTCTCTTGATCACGGTTGCCGTTCACACAGGTGTTTAGCGCTCTTCTGATTGGGGGAGTGCTGTGGTGTTTCTTCTCCATAACCGAATATGGCCGCCATCATTTAAAATAGTTCGAGTTTGTCGATTTGAGATATTTTATTGAATATTTTGTTATCATAGATTTTACAGATGGCACCGCACGTAAAGGCTTATTCTTGTAAAAATCTATCCATTAATGGACTAAATTTGGCAACACTGTAACAGCCATGCACTTATACACATGTAGATGTAGTTATGGATGTGTATGCTTGTTCAATTTTAATTCAAATGTGACAAAAAAAAATGTACATCTACTGTCTCTCAACTTTTAACATTGAAAATGTTTTATTTATTTATTAAACCAACACACAGGGATTAAGTAAAAAAAAAAAATTATAAATAATTGATTTATTTTTAAATTTAAATTTACAGATATTTTAACTTTTATTCAAAAAGTAGAAGCAATTTTTTCAAAGTTTTATCCTGGGGATTCTGGCAGTCGTGATCGAGTATTTTCTCGATTCGATGGCAATTTAATATCTAATTATTTCAGTCAATAATGAACGAATCGGAATTATTTTTTCAGTGTTATAAAGAAATTATTTGAGTTTCAAAATACTGAAAAAATAATTTCGATTCGTTCAGTATCGACTGAAATAAAATTGCTTTCGAATAGAGAAAGTACTCGATTACGACTGCCAGAATTAGGCCCCATGGTTAAAGTCCATTCCGCGGGTTCGCTAGTAAAAGGAATTGAGTGTTAAACCTCTTATATTTTTGAAAAACCGACTTGAGAATACACAATCCGCGACCTTAGAAAAACAAGGTTCTAACTGACATGTAAATTAGATGCAAATAGAACCTTGATGTCCTAAGGTAGCGAGTTTGAAAAATAATTTGTTTAGCCAGGATTTTTGCGAAACAAAAAATTTAAAATTGGTAAAGAAGTTTTATTAAAATATTTTTTTTATTATAATTCTTATTAACGAAAAAAAAACAAATTCTTAAATCTTAACAACACAATATTCTTTTCGAAACCGGTCCGAGTATTAAGCCAACATATGTGTTTTTTGGTTTTTGTTTTTGGAACCATACACTGATTTCGTTACCCTCTGCCTCCTAGATATGAAGAAATACATCTTGGGGACATTTTACCACTTTCTGTGACATACTCCGTGGCTACTGATGAGGGATGGAAAATGGCTTTTATAATTTTGTACCAACTATGAAAACAAAATGTACTCTTCAGGCCATGACGGTACCATTTTTTTATATTAACAAAAAAAAAAAAACAAGCTATACAAAAATGGGTATACAAATTTAGAAGAGCACAAAAATAATTCTAGCATTTAACGCGCTACTTCGTAAGCGTCTCATTTTTCTTCGTGGCCATATCTGCATGCCAAAGTTTATTTTCTCATTCACTCAGGACCTTGCATGTTTAATTTTATCTTTTTAGGTCCAATATCAACGGAAATTCAAAAAGTTCCAGTCAAAGAATAAAAAAAAGTACCAAAAAGTTTACTCTTATAGATTCTCATCCACCAAGGGCATTCCATCTTGAATTTTATGGTTCCAGGTCCAATACTAACGGAAATTATAAAAGTACCAGTAATAGAACGAAAAAGTACCAACCAGTTCCGTAATAGATTCTTATCCACTCAGGACTTTGCATGTTGAAGCTTATGTTTTAAGGTCCAATATTAACGATAATTAAAAAAAATACCAGCTGTAGGTAGAACCAAAAAAAACTAAAGAAAAATATTAAATTTCCCGTATTTTTTCCCCCCATTAAAGTATCAAAAATTTCAGTGTTGTAGTGACAGCCCATAATTTAGTAAATATATGTCAATGAATGGAGAAAATTGTTTTCTAAAAAAAAGCACCAAAAATAGTTACGATTTTTACCCCCTAAATGTTCGAATTTCGAAAAAGTACCAAATTCGTATTTTATGCGTATTTTTTTTTTGATAAGTTTCGAATGTGGCATTTACTTTGTTTCTATGTTTATTGGTTTTATAGATAGATGAGGTGTCAAAAAAGTACCAAAATTTAGGTTTTACCCCTTTACTCCCTAATGGGGCCGAATTTCAAAAAAGTACCAGAAACGTGTCCCCCTTTTTTTCTAAAAAACAACGGTAAACCGATAAGTATTACATTTTTTTGTATGTCTTTTAGTTTTGGAGATTGTATAAGGTTACCGAATTTTCCTGTTTTTACTCTTTTAACCGCCTAAACATTCGAATTTCCAAAAATCCAGTCCGAATTTCAAGTTGTTAGCTTCAGGCGTTTAGGCTGTGCGATCATGAATCAGTGAGTAACTTTACATACTTAAAGGTTATTAAAAAAAAATAAAGCTTTTTTGTGTTTTCAACAATTTATTAATTTTGGGCCCGTTTTCAGAACTTACCGATACCAAAAATTTGTAATTTATCGGCCATATAAAAAGTGTTCATTTATTACAACTTTACTTTAACCAAAAGTGAGCGATGAGTTTTAAGGAAGATTCATCCTTCCTGGTGGAATAAAGTAGAATTTTAATAATTGTACACTTTTTGTACGGCAAATAAAATTCTACTTTTCGCTAGCAAACGCAAAACAACAAACGCAAAGTTGGCAACAAGTGTTAAATAATATTACAGCGTATGTTCTTAACAAAAATACCTATTAATTGAGGTTGATCACGGCTGACTAAAGATTCTTATCTGGCACCACGTGAATGAGAAGCCCCTTGAAATTCGATTTTAGACTGGATATTGCTAATTTGTCAACCACTTGTGCGGAAGTTCGGCGTGCTGTGCTATGTTGATTACAGAAGCTGCTGTATTTCAGCGGTGGATGTTAGGTAACTCCAGCATGTCTCACCCCATGCTGGAGTTTAGCTGAATTTATAAATTTCAAAATGTCTCATATTTATCATGCGGATGATCACGATCACACTGAACAAACAAATCAATCCATCCGTACTTAAATCAAGCTGAAGCGGTGTCAATAGTATTGTAAGTACGGATTTCCTTAAATCAAGTAAAGATTTCCTACTCAATTGGTGCTTGTCCGCACTCGGTCCATAAGCGTTCGTTTGTGAGGGTGTTTGGCCAGAAAATTTTTAATATGCGACGAAGGCAATGGCCGATGATTACTTGTATGGCATTGGTTTCGCATTGATTTGATTTCCATGACTCGCAGCCGTAGAGCGCAACTGATTTCACGCAGCTGTTAAAGATGTTGATTTTGGAGCGAGAAGAGATATGGGGGGAATTCCACACATGATTAAGTTGGCCATAAGCTTGCCTGACCTTGTTTATGCGGTTCCCAATAACTTCTCTTGAGCCTCCACTTGTTGATATTATGCTACCCAGGTTCCAGAAGGATTGGACGTCCTCGATCTGTTGCTCTTGTGGTGTGAACTGTTGCGTATTTGTTGTGTTGATTCTCATGGCTTTGATTTTGGGGGATGGTAATTCTGAGACCACACATTGCTGCTTCGCTTTCGATGTTGTTACGTTTTGAGTGCATATCGTCTAATCTATGTGGGAGCAAACAGATGTCGTCTGCATTGTCAAAATCTTCGAAGCGGCCGTTTAGGAGCCATGTATTGTCCCTAGGTGTTTTTATCACTTTTTTCATGATGCTGTCGATGACAATGTTGAATAGTAGGGGGTATAGTGGGCAACCCTGCCGCGCACCTACTTTGACACTTATTGGGCAACTGATTGCGTCCTCGTGTAGGTTGCGGCATTTAGCATTTTCGTACAGCGCCCTGATTATCGAAATAAGTTTTTCCGGTATTCCCTTACAGCGAAGTGCGTTCCCTATTGCAGCGTCATGAATCAAAGAAACAAGATTGCGCATTGCGCAGGTCCGTTATTTTTGTGTGTGACGAAACAATAGACTTTGTGTATGTGCATTTGTGTGTGTCTTACATTTTTTACAACAACTCTCATGTTTAGTCTATGATGACGTAGATACGCAGTAGAAATTTTTTTTTGTACGGCTGGGTGCGCAATCTTGTTTTGTGATTCATGTTGCAGCGTGATGTATTGTGTCGAACGCTTTCTCGCTATTAATATGGTCAATGCTAGATTTGCTGGGGCGGAAACCGGCTTGTTCCTTGCGAATATCGTTGGACAATGCGTCTAATAAAAAACTGTTTACCTCCAACCATACAGAGGGGCATTATGGTGGTAAATGCATGATTTTCTACCAGTGTTAAGAGCATAGTTGGGTTATGCCAATACGGCGGATACCCACGTTGATACTAACACATGCAAAATTTTTTTGAGTCGATTCTTAAATGTGAAATAAAGCTGCTTTCATATTTCTATTTAAATTTAAACGATAAATATTGAATCTTTTGAAACAATTAATGAATTGTTTACTGGAGTTGTAAATTTTTCGAGGTTTTATTTATTCATAAAAGGTCCATCACTTTCTGTTACACGAGAAATCAATTAATTTCTTAAAATAAAACTACTACCATTGTTTTTGGGAATTGTAGGGTTTTCTTCCTTTATGTCAAGCATACTGTTTACAACAAAAGTAATTTTATTAAATCGACCCATTTTCTAACACAATATCTAACATTGAATCGCATTAAGTGCTTGTAAAATTTAATGTTTGAAATTATTTTTTATTTGTTTGCATATTTTACTACATTTTTTGTATTCTTTTCTTGTCTTAAGCTTCAAAAACATTAAGCTCTTAAGGCCTCAACAAGAAGTCTCTTGTTGTTTACCTTTAAAAGGAAAGTGTCAACGATAAGACGAAAAGGGGAGGCATTGTCGTTTGTTGTTGAAATACAGCAGGAAACTTGTTATAATCTACAGCACCCCGATTGACATCTACTGATGTTTGTAACATAAAATAATATTTATTTTTGTCATACCTTTTCTTATACGAATCGAATTAAAATCACTTTAAGGAAGCAAACTACAGCTGTCAATTTAAGAGTTATTTAAATGAAATTTGATATACTGGCTTTTGTTGTCGTAAGGACCTTAAAATAGAAAGAACCGGTTCATGTTTCGTTCCGGCCATATACAAATGTCTGCACCTGTGCTCGGATTAGAGGCAGGCACTTAAAACCACTGTTCGAAAATAAACACTAAATATCGCTCTTTAGTGTTCGGTTCGGTAAATTTATGAAAAACATAAACGCTTATTACAAAAATAACATTTTCCTGTTTGTCATCTTTCGAACACAAAAATAATACTGTTCTTATCCAACCCAACAAAAAGTTGAGTACATTTAATTCCGTTTGGGCTTCAAAAAAAAAAAAAACAAACTTCATTGTGTTCGGTTCAGCTCATTAATGTTTGTTCGTTTCTGTTGTGTTTGTCTGGTAAAAAAAACCCAAACATATAAAAAAAATACACACAAGAAAAAAAAAAACAAAAAGTCAGTTAAAAAATTTTACACAAACAAGCTGTTCGTGCTGCGGTCATGGCTGAAATTGTTTGTTTATTAATTTCGTTATCAATGTTAAACAAGAAACACTCTACAACATTAAAATAAAATGTTTGTCTTTAGCATCACTACAATTGTTCTGTTTTTAACGAAGAACAGAACACTATATAATGTACGCCATTTTCTTGAAAATAGTTACGAACGGTACTAAGGGTTGTATTCGTCTACAGAAACACTAAAAAAATAGATATCGTTCCTGGGTGTGTGAGTCGAACGCTAAATAATGTTCTGTTTTTATTCAAAAATTGCTTAAAATTGATACCAATTTCCTACCAGATTTGCAGAAGATCTACCCATATTTGATTATTGTTCATCATTTCAAATGTTGGTGTTGGTCTTTAAGATCAAGTATTTTAAAGTTGCATTACTTGACGTAAGATTCAGAATTGTCTGTAGGTCCCATTTGGGCCTCCTTCTAAAAATGTGTTTAAGACGAATCTTATAGAGATAAAAGTTGTTATATTTATACAATTCGGTGAAAAGACTCTTTTATACTGCCAAACTTTAAAATCTAGGCGGACGATAATTTACTCGTAGATCCCAAATTTAGGGCTCTCTTGAAAATTATTCTGTTTTAACTCATATATGATGAAGGGTGTTATGTGTTCGGGCTTTACCGACTAATTTACTTGCTTCCTCTTTTTTTTTTAATTAACAGTTTGAATGGTAAATTGACAAACGTGTCAGAAGTGCTTGAGAAAACAATTTGCTTGTTTGAAGCGGTTTTTTTTTGTATCCTTTAGAAGTCAGATTATTGATTTAAGCGACCCAATAAAAAATTTTATCATTTTGCGAAGCACTAATGGTACATTTAAAAAAATAGCCGAAAACATACAGAAATGCAGTAAAGTAAGTGAAAGAACTCTCAAAAACTTTTATAAAAAAAAAACATAACATTTCAAGTGCTACGGCATTCCCTTACTGCGAAGCAGGTTTGTAAGGGAGAGTACTAAAAAAAACCTGTTTCAAAACATTCAGTGTCTAGGGCCGATCGTTACATACAACAATTTTTATATGCGCTGAATAATGCGCTTTATGTGTCAAAAATGTATTGCTTCAAAGTGGGAACTCGCCATATAAAATTCATGTCTTCCGTAAGCGCAACTCTTGCATTTCTCCCTTACAAACCTGCTTCGCTCGAAGCAAAATTTTTTATTGGGGAAGTTATTAATGCCGTATAAAGCGGGAATTTTTTTGGAAAATAAGTTTTCTATACCCTTCACCGTCTGACCGTGTATATGTAGAAATAGATTTTTCGAAGACCCCAGAAATGATGTAGACGAGGTTGTTTTATATTTATGTCACATATACTCCGTTAAAGTTTGCTATTGAAACTCAGCCAGATCGGTCCATAGATGGCTGAGATATGAGCAAAAGACCACGAGAATTAAACCAACAAATCCCTTGGTGTTGTTTTGTTTTTTTAATTCCTTTTTCTATCCATCTAGAGAACGGAAGCAGCCACAGCTTCCAAATTAGGTACAAGCATCTCGGCTATTAATACAGTACATTAAACAAAGAGAAGTTGGCGCGGCACAAAACAGTTTTTTTTATATATAAAGAACGCCAAGAGATACATTTTCCAAATTTGGTACACAACCTTTATAAGAATATGGATTTTTTTTTAATTTTCCTAAGCTAATCCCGCGAAGCTTTATGCTTGTCTGCAGGAAAGAAACCAGAGTCTCTGGCGGGAATCGAACCCGCAACCCCGGCGCTGATAAACTATCTCGCTACCAGCTAGCCTACCTGGGCGCGGCACCTCTAGTACAAAGACATAATTGATTGCTGTACATCTGGAGAACGGAAAAAGCCAAAATTTTAAAATTAGCTACAAGCATCTTGGTTATCGATACACAACATTTAACAAAATCTGGGCGTTAATGGAGAAGTGGGTGTGGCGCAAAATATATGTAATTATATCTTAAGAACGGGACGAGAAAAATTGTCTAAATTTGGTGTACATATCTGGTTATATATAAACAGCGTCTATAAACCCTTGGGATAAGAGAAGTGGGATTGGGACCTTCCGTACAAAGATTTTATAGAATTTTGTATCTATTTTTGTATCTTGGCAAAAGCCAAAACTTTCAAATAAGGATTATCAATACACAGCCACCGAATTTTATGGGTGGAATTGGAGAAGTGGGCGTGGCACAAAATAGAATATTTTTATCTAAAGCCTAGTACTCTGTCAAAATTTGTGAAAAATGTTGAGCAACATTAATTATTTCACACGAAAATTTTGGCATGTATCAATGTTACCTATCATGCGAGTTTGTACAATTTGACGTTTTTATTCCTGCCAAGTACGCGACATTGTTTTGCGTATGTAAACAAACCCCACATGTAAATATTAAACTAAAAATGATTTTTTCAATACAAAAATTTAATAAAAGACAAAGTAAATATGGTTAAAAAACCTGTTGCCGGTTGTGTTATTTTAATTTTTTATTTCTCATTTAATAATCCGTTCATACTTTTTAGCTTTTGCTTAAAATTCCACGTGAAATAAGTGCAGCTCCCATTATTTCGCAGTTGTAAAAAATTGTTGCCAGAAACATTTTGGAACTTTTTCACAAAATGAACAGAGTACAACTCTATCAACATTATTTCATAGATATTTCGCACAAGTTTTATTCATATGCGTTTTGACATCATTTCACGTGAAAGGTTGAACAGAGTACCAGGCTTAAAGAGCAATATTTATATAACTTTCTGTTCTTATCGCACCATGGTGTAGGGTATTTAAGATTCGGCATTGTTAACTAAAGCACTCTTTTTCTTTTTTTTTAATCTATTCTAATTTAATTGTTGTAAGCAGTTCTTTGCATAATTTATACAAATTTGCTGTTCAACTTTAGATTCAAAAAATAAATCCAAAAAATTCAAATTTACTTTATTGCAAACTTAAAACTGATTTGGAAATAATAAATTCTGTTTGCTGCTTAAGCAAACATTTATGCGGAAATTGAATTCGGGTGTTATTTTAATTTATTCATAATAATCATTAAGAGGTCCTTGTTCTTAAAGATTGTTTGGTTGTTGTTGTATCTTAATGATTTGAAATATGAAATATAATTTTAATTAATTCAAAAGTTTTTATTTGTTTTTTAATTCGATGTGAACACTAATTGCTAAAAATGGTATAAACATTTTATTTTTATAACAAATAAGGAAGTTTGTTTTTAAATTTCTTTGCGATTCTGGTTTCAAAAGGAAAACAGTAATTGCTTGGTGTTTCTGTTCACCCAGAGAAAAAAAATGTTTAAATATGGCCACCTCCAACAGAACTATTTTAAAGATAATTTTAAACATATTATGTTTAATTTAACCATATTATTGTCACCGATAACCATATTTTTATGATTAAATTAGTTCTCCAGCATGAAGCTACAACAATATTATGGTTGCCTCCGAGCATGTTATGGTTAATAATAACTAAAATATGTTTAACACTTATAACAGAATATCTGGTTTTCAACCAAGCATGTTGCTCTTTGAAATGAGGAAAATACAATTGTTCAATTCAAAACATATAATTTTCATATTTAACCATAACATGTTTAGAGGCAACCATAATATGGTTGTGGCTTGTGGATACAGGAATAATTCAACGATAATATGGCTGTCGGTGACAATAATATGGTTAAATTAAACATAATATGTTAAAAATTATCTTTAGAATAGTTTTGTTGGTGGTTACCATTTTTAAACATGTTTTTTCTCTGCGTGTTGAAACCATAAAGGCCTAACTATAACATGAATAATGAAGTGTGCTTGACAAGTTGTCGTTACCATACCTTCTGTATGTAACACGAGCTTCACACTTTGTGTAAGCAAAAATGTCCATAAACACCAAACTTATCAGCGAGAATTTGCAACGATGCATTTGCTCACTGACTTAATAAAGTTGTGGAAAGTGTTGAAAAACAAAATGTATTAGTGTTAGCTTGAAGATAAGTTTTTAGACTTTAAGCGTTTATAATAAAAAGTTATTATAATAGAACACGCAAAGCGGGCAGTCGCACAAGTGGCAATTTCAAAAATCCGCGTCACCAGCACTTATTTTTAGTTCTGGGAGACGTAGATGATTTTCAATTAAACAAATGCTAATTTTTGGTGCTTGCTACATGAATTGAATAGCAAAAAGTCTGTCCCAGTCATCTTAAGGCATATTGAGACGATATGCAGAGCAATTGTATGTTTAATATTAGCGGTTTTCACCCTTTGTATTAAGTGTACAACTCTGCTTTTCTTAATACTATTTTATACTACAAAGCATGAGTGTCTTTTTCGTTAGTATTGTAAATTAATGAAGTTTCTGAGTGAGGGAAAGAGACAGATATAGTTTCTTTAACTGTTTTATTCTGGGTTATTTAACAAACGTGTTTACTACATCTTTTTGTTGGAGTTTTCAACCACAGCGTTGTAAATTTTAGTGTAATACATTTTGTTGTGGCAGTGTTGTAAATCTTAGTGCTTTAACTAAATTAATAATATTCACAAGGACTACAAGGGACTTTACTATCAAGGGTGAAAACCGCTATTATGTTTATTTAAAAAAAAGTACCAGTTTGAGAACGAAAAAGCTCCTCTTTACAAAATTCTATTCACTCAGGACCATGTTTGTTTAATTTTATATTTCTAGGTCCAATATTTTTTAAAATAGAGTACCAAGTGTAAATATACCGTTAACAAATTAAGGCATTTAAAAAAGCAGAAATTAAATCAAAAACATTTGATTACTTACGGAATGTGCGGTCAGTTTTGCGTTTTGCTTAAGCAAATAAGGGTTTCATGAGGCTTAACAAAAAGTTTTCTTAAGTTCAATATGGTTCTTTCAGATAAGATCATTGACAAGACGGACAAGTTGTGGGTAATGTGAGTGGTATTCAGTATACCAGGCAATGATTGTTAATATTTTCAGTCCCGAGGTTGACAGTAATCCAGAATTGAAGTACCAACAAGATGGAGTCACAGCTGACACAGCTAGTCCAACAATGGCTGTTATTCTGGCAATCATAACGTTACAAATGCGCCCCTGTCTTTATATATTTTTAACCCTGTACAGTTACTCTTAATCGAATCGACGAAGCTCATTAACATTTTATCATACAACTCTTTTATGTGTTTCAAATTAGGCTCATTTGTAACAACGTTAACTGATGACAAAAGTTTAAAAAAGTAATTCGTATTAAATTTTGAGATGGCTGAAAAACTTTTAATTTTTATGTTCTATTTTAGATTATTTTTTAACAAAATGCTTTACTAAAGAAGATTTTGTTAATATTTTACTTTTTAAATCGTTTCGCTAGAATTTTTTTTTCAAGTTCGTCGATCCGACGAAAAGTAACTTTAATGCAACAAAATGAAGAGTAACCTTTCAGGGTTAAGTACAAACATGCGAAACTTTTCCAATTTGTATGTATCTGCTCAAAACAAATTAATATATCGGAGACAAAAGCGTAAATCAGTAGCTCTTAAGCAAGAGGAGCGATATCGTCTGATGTTACAAATATAATTAAACAAGCAATTTTTGTAAATGTAGAAAAATCGTTTTATATTGCAAACGAATAATTACTGAATCAAAGTTTTGTTCTTTTTCATGAAGGAGCTCCACCAATACGTTTCTTGCAACATAAATATTTTCGTTTTTACTTTAGTTGATTAACATCTCTATAAAAGTTACATAACTATACAAAACATTAATGGCCTTAAATTTGTATGAAAGTAAATAATGAAATTGATAAAACTGTTTCATTTAATCAGGCTAATGGCAAAATGATAAAGAAAACTTCTGGTAGCATCAAGAACTTTAACAATCTCTCTTTCTATGAATTGTTGATTCGTATTAATTATTAAAACGAAATAGGGATAATTTATTCCTGCTTATATTATTTCAAAAATTCAAAAGAAATTAAGGAAAATCGTTTCATCATAGACACTTTGTTTCATTTAACGTTCCGTTCAGGCATAATGCGATGCGTTGTGATGTGATGTGATAATAACAAAACAATATCGAATGTTGTTGCCCTCTTAATGAAAGTACCGGCACAAGTATGTCTGTATTCAACGAACACAAACTGTCAATATTCATTCACAGTTCAATTTATCATTATTTTTCATGGCATAAAAAGTGGATTTTTCTTTTTGTTTTTGCTGTATCGGTTGGTTGGCTGCTTAAAGCAAAAACGTTTTTTGCACTTTGTACTTTTCAAACAAAGAAAAAGAAAAAGACTTAAAGTAAAACTGAAACAAAAACCCTCATATTTCGTTAAATTTCAGCTAAAGCCATGACAAGAAGCAAAAATAATGTAATAAATGTATTAAGATAAACGAAAAGGATAAGTTTTATTAACAAAGCCGAAAAGGAAAAAATGTAGCACAATTGTCATAAGCAGGGAAACCAGAAATATGCTCTCAAAATGCTTTTTATACGCATTAAATATGCACCAAAAACCTGAAAATATGCCCTCAAAATTGTTAAAAAAATAATAAATTGCTCATTAAAAAAAACAGTACTTAAATTATAATCGGTAAAGCTCAAACATCATAGTATTTACAGACCAATTCCAAGAGAGTTTCATTTGCTGTAACATATTTTTTGGGCAAATTTAATCTAAATGCCAACATAATTAGATGGCTCTTACGTACACAAAGAGTCTAATTTGGAAATAAGTTTTTATGGGGAATATATTAAATTAAACACCAATTTTCACCAATTTCGTAATACTCGCTCATCCAGTGGATCACATCCGTTTGTAGTCGATTGTCCTGTGTTTCGCACAACGCATTATAGAGAAAATTCGTTTTTCAGTCGAACTATCCGTATGTGGAATAAACTTCCCGCAGAGGTCTTCCCCGATACTTACAATTTATTAAGATTCAAGTCAAATGTCCACAAACACTATTCCCTCTTTCCTCCTTCCCAAACCTTATTTTCCTGATCAACACAATGCACTGCATATATAGGGGGCATCCCCTGAGTGTTGGTTTATCTCTAAAAAAAAAAAAAAAAAAAAAATTTACATAGACTTCGTCCTTGGTACAATTCAGATGTATTTACCAAATTTGATCAAATTATGTATAACATTGCAACTTGTACTTTGGACAGACAAGCAGCCAGCCGGACGGATGGGCATAGTTAAATCACTTTAAGAAGTGATTCTCAGTCAATCGGTGTACTAAAAGTTTGGCTCAGATTTCTATGTATTGCACATGTCGCCAAAAACGTATGTTTTTATTTGGGTTTTCCGTAATTTTCGATTTTATTTAAAATTTGAAGTTAAAAAATAACTTTATTTTTAAAGACAATCTGCTTTGTCTTCATTTTAGAGTAAACATTAAATGTGGATGGAGAAATTAAAGCAACATGTTGGGTATAAAACAGAAAAGCCATCTATTAACCACAATTTGGAAAAAAAAATTTTATTTGCAGCGAAAGCTTACAAGAGGCATTTAAAAAAAATCGTATGTGCATCAAAATATGCAGCAAAAAGGCAAAATATGCGCTTAAAACTTGAAAAATGCTGCCAAAAAGGCCCTTTTAATTTCATTATGCAAAAATATGCACCAAATGTTAAAATATGCCAAAATATGCACTAACAAATCGATGCCAAAATTCATAAAAAGCTTTAAAACGTATAGAAATATAATTTCTGCCTTCATTGGCCGCACAAGGCAAAACATGCAATTGCATATTTGTGGTTTCCCTTATAACAATAACACATGAAATATTTTTGCCAATTTTTTTTAATTAAACCATTAATCAAAAATAAAATCAGTTTTAATTAAAACTTTACTCAAACGAATTAAACGTTAACTTAAATCAACAACATGACTGCAAAAAATGCTGTTCACATTAAAAAAAATTAAATTGATACTATTAATTTGTTTACTAGTGCAAAGTTTGTTAATTTTATAATTAATCTTAAAAGTTTTTTAAGTAAAATCAAATTTGTCTCTGTGTATAAAAAGCTTCTTCACTGTGGGATATTCCACTGCTTAAACCTCATTAAGCCACAAATATATTTGGAATTATAAACTCTGTTTTAATTGAAACAGGCCAATGTGTCTCAGTTCATGAAGTTGTTAAAATTAATGAAAAAGTGCGAAAGTGTATGAAAAGCAAACTAAGTTCTTGAGTTAAATTTATTAAATCTAACAGTTTTTTATGTGTAACATATAAATGGCTCTTGAAAACAAAAAATGTCTCTAGACAACCATGACATGGTCATGGTGGCCATACACAGCCAACAGATTGACTCAATATAATATACATTGATAACACAACTCGGAAAATTTTGAATTTAATCTAAGGTCGCCTTTTTGTTATTATTATTCCTTTCAATTGATATGATGAAATAATTCCGTCTCGGTTAAAATAAACAAGATGACTCTGTTTAATTGAGCCAGAAATAGTGACACCACCCCTGCACCATGTTAGAAATCAGCTGGATATCTACACCACTCATTCCATACATTAATGCGTTTATTCAGATGCCAAAAAGGTAGAATTAGTTTATAAATGTAGTGGCAAGTTACACTGCAAACGCGTTGAAAGCATAATTGTATCGAACGCATTAAGTAGAAAAAATTTCTACTTTTGCTGGCGTCAAATGCGTCTTCCAAACGCAACAACAGAAAAAAGTATCTCAAGAAAATTTTTAACATCACAGTTTGTTAAAAATAAAATTTTAAGTCAACAAACTTTTTGTTTGATTCAATGAAACAATTTATTAAATCTACACTTTGCAAAATAGCACTCAATAAAACATACTTAATAATAAAATAATTAAATATTTCTTCATAAAAAAAACATTTGAATCAAAGTAAATACAGAATTTTTACATCTCTTTTCCATTTGAAATTCTCATTCGCTTTACAGTTTTATTTGTGTAATATATATTGTTTTGCCAAAGTCTTTGGAAAAAGCTCTTCTGATGATCTGGCCTAAGCGACCAGCGAAATTCGCATAGGAACTAGCATTATCCCCCCATAATTAATTTCAGTGTATTTATCTAAAAATAAAAATTGGGAATTTAGCACATCATCATTATTAAAAAAATAAATAAAGATTCGATTAACCTTTCGTTTGACTTATTTGAACAAATCACGTAAATACATTATGGGAAAAACATTTTTTGGGCAACAACTTTTTTTATTGGCTCAATAAACTGGGTTGTTGACTAAAAACTTTTTTATCAATTCCGCATAAATCGTCATCGCAGAAAATTTAATTTTTTTTTTATCAAATATGCGATTTTCGTATTTAAATATGATATTTATTTTTTTCTGTGTAGAAATCGTGTTTGCGCAAACATTTTGGTACAGTTTTTTGCATATTTTGTAGTGTTTGTAATTTTAAATGCTTAGCTTTTGATTTTCTTCAGGCAATGAATAACAAATATTTTTGCTAGTTTCGTAACCGCAACTGTTTCAACAGCAAGACAAATAGTCTTCTATTAGCGAAGAAACATTTTTTTTCGTTCACTTATAATCTGCGGACAAATATCGATTTTAATTAAATTGTTCTACAATAAGCAATGACAACAACATGAGTCCATACATACATACTAGAGTTGCCAATTGGAACCAACTTAAAAGATAACGGGCATCGGAATTTTTAGATAAATCCCGGAAATTGGGATTTTTTAATAATTCTTGTGCTTCCGACTTAGGAATCCCGGGATTAAAAACAAATTATCTTAAAAAAATCAAATCATAAATTTGTTATATCAGAAATCCATGAATCTTTATCAGGGCTGCCAAATAAATTTGTGAGGAAATCGTCAATTTCCTGACAAAAATTCAAAAAATCGTCTTTCACGTTTCGCAAAATCGTCAAAAAAAAATTGGACAACTTAAAATTTTGTTTTTTTTTTTAACAATTTTTGTTCGATTTTATAAAAAAAAAATGTTATAACAAAAACATAATTACCTTCTACCCAGCTATCGTTTTCAATCGTGTAAGAGCTACTGGGAGTCTTATGAAGAGCGTCTTTGATTGTCGATGTCCGCATTTTATAATCTTACAAGATTCCTCACACGGGAAAAGCTGTAAGACGATTGAAATTTTGCCATAGCCAGCGACAATCCACAGTCGTTATGGGAATCATTTATGACGTGGGTAAAGATTATCTAACGAGTCTTGTATGTCAAGAATCGTATAAGACTCATGTAGATATTATCTTACAACTCGTGAAATGTTTGTCGTTTAATTGTTGAAAATTTGATTTATACAGAGAGTCGAAAAAGGTTCACTCGATGATGGTTTTACGAAAGATAAACAAAGCGTGACATTGTTGTTTTTTGTACTCTGAAAATAATCATTTAAAGATATTCTTAAGACTTTCTTTAACAGCAACCACGCCCACCGCCCATATATAAGTATATACCTAAAAACCTAAATACCATTTCTTTAAATCCATATGATGTCCTAAACGGTAAAAAAATCCCCGAATCTGGATTTTTTAAAATCCAAAAATCGGAATTTCTGGAATTACCTGCTTGGTACCCCTAAAGCAAACAAAAATATGTATCTTGTTTATAGCGACTACAAAAACTATAAAAGTATAAACATGGAATTAAGTTTGTCCAAAACGAAAAAGGGACACAACAAAAATTTTGCTGCAGAACAAATTTACAGCTATAAATCAAATAAACCCCATTTTTACCAGGATAAACAAACACAAACTAAGACAATTTCAGATACTTTTTAACTCACACTAACTTAAAATAATTTTATGTTTATTTTCCATTTTGTTGGAAAAAATGCAAGGCCTTTATTGAGATGTGATTTTCAAAGGCCATGGCAGATTTGTATTTTATCAAGCCATTTCAAAAATCAACTTTAAGTATTTCTTTTTTTTTTTTTGTAACATATAAACAATAAGCCACAATCATATTCATGGTTACAACAATTTGTGAACTAAACACCTTAACTATTCTCCGGCAACCATCATCTTTTGCTCAACAATCATAAAACGATAGCGAGCTGCCAACATTTTTATAGTTGATTAAGCCATAATATGGCAATAGTAATTGGTGATCAAAATGTAGTAGGCTTTGAAATAAAGTACAGGGTTATCCATTTAGTGGTTTAAAACCCGCCGGTCTTGCAAGGCTGTCAGCTGTTAAATACCTTTCATCCCAGTTATCTTTTATTCGGAAAAGGTTTGCCATTTACGAATAAAGAACGTTTAACAACCGAAGAACGAGTAAAAATAGTTCAAACTTACTAAAAAAGTGGTGGTTCAAACGTGGCAACTTTTAGAGCATTACGGGGTCGTAATTTAATGTCAAACTGTCGTTAGGATTGACTTACAGAAGAACTCTAAATTATAAGAAACCAGCAGCAAATTGCCCAATATGGTTTTCGTAATCATTCTTCTTTGAAAATTTTATGTAGGTATTTAACTAAAGAACTTAAACAAATAGAAAATGGGAATTTTTACTTTTTAAACATGAAAATAATATTAATAATACACAAAATGTGGCATCAAATTGATGTAACTGTATTCATAGCAAAGATGACGCATAAAATATGAAAAAATGTTATGATGACGTTCGTAATGGCAAGATTCATCAAAAACAATGAAATAAAAGTTTCATCGAAACCATAGCTTGATGTGCGTTTAAGTTAACTTTTCTTTTGAAAGCGAAAACTGGATAACCCTTTAGTAATATTTAATTTAAGCTGAGAGGCCTTTTACATTTATTGTGGCGAAATTTCCTTTAACCTTTTTGAACCCACATTTCGTTTCAAGTTTCCCAAAAGGGCCGTTAAATAAAAATCGGTGGGAATCCCTGCTTTGAATGACTACCACAACTATACTTTGGTTTTCCATGGCCATTTTATGGTTGTCACAAAGAATTTAAGTATCCAATAAGATATTCAAATTTTTTAGCCATTTTATTAAACATTTTATTATATTCGTCTGACACATTAACCAAAGAAAGACCTTCAATTACGTGTCGTATTACCATTTTTCATTGTTAGTGTTCTTTTATAGACAATTACGTAACACATTTAAACGCATTTTTCCGCTTAACGACTACAAACAAAAGCATAAATAATTTGTGTGAGAATTTTTTGCTAAAAAAAAAAAAATACACTCGCATGTTGTATCGTCCATTTTGAAAAGACTCTTTCATTTTCTTTTGTTTATCGAGTATTTTGTTTTGTCATGAGTGTGATAGTGTGTAACCCTGCAGGAAACCTGGAATCAAGTGGCTCCAAGTCGCCACTTTTGTCGATTATTTCGAAGATTTGTTTGCGACACTGTCCACAAACTATAGTCTGCCTTTGAGAAAAAAGCGATATTTTTTAACAGCTACAGGGTGGCGCAGAATGAGCTATGTGGATTAAATGGTTTATATTTTTTTTCTTTATGCGATTAATATAATTTTTTTTAACAAAGTAATTTTTGGGAATACAAAAATTTTTTATATACACGGTTTTGTTTGTCGTTGAAGGGATAAGCTATTCCTATGCGCATTTCACTGGTTGCTTATGCCAGAAACTATATTCAAAGATTTAAGAAAAGCTAAAGATATTAAACAAGTAAAACTTTTAAGCGAATAGGAATTATAAACCCCAGTTTTACTTGCAACAATATGAAAGCTTAAACAACAACAATAAACAGTGAGTAGTTGTAAGTGGGTAAGGAAAAACAAAAATAAAAAACAAATTACCTTATTTTATTTTGCCAGTTCAGTTTTATTTACACTGCCACATGCAAATTCATGAGGAGATGCCTGTACTCGGTCAGTACGCTTTGTGTTTTTATTCGTTGGTATATGCACAACGATGGCAGCATGTAATTTTTTATTTTTCTCTTTGATTCGCTATTAATAAAATTGTTGTTGTTTTGTACCGAAAAAAGTTGAAACCGATTGCTGCGTGTGAATATATTGGCATCTTAAAAAGGGAATTGAAAAGAAGTTGAGCATCAAAAGATGAAACGTGTAAATTCAGATTACTTATTTTATTGGGGAATTTTTTTGCAATTATCTTTACAAATTTAATCCTGTAAGTGATGTATATTTTCTGCTGCGCACGTTTGTGCTCTTTAGCATATTTTCCATAACTTTTCGCAAAATTTTGCGGGTCATTATTTTTGTTTGATTGTATAGTTATTCATTAATAATTCCCCAAGCCTTCTTCACAAATTGCTGAAAGAAAACAAAAAAAAATAATGATTAAAATAGCTGTAAAGAATTCGAACCATGCAGCTTATTCTGCGCCACCCTGTATAATTAGTGAAACGAATGCAACAGTTTATAGCAAAATTTGGCTTCAATGTCTTCGAATGGCGCCACAGGAACTATCTGGTCAATAGCACAACACAAATGTTCTACAGTTGGTCAGTGGTACTAGTGACAAGGTCAGTTATGAATCAGTAGAGATTTAGTGTTAATATTTTCTACAGGGAAGATTCTGTTAGTGAGTGTGTGCGGGGAAGCAATAAAAGAATTGGTGTTAAAATATTCATTGTTCTCCTTAATAAAAAACAATTTTTTTAATTTTTATATTCTTTTTACTATTTACGCGGTCGGTGTGTGTTGTATTTTCTATAAAAGACTCCAATTGTGGTAAAAATTTTTTCTATTTTGTGGAACAAATTTCTGGTGCGAGTTTCAATGTTTATGTTGGGTTTAATTGCCTGCAAGCAGTTTTTAATGTGCAAGTTTGAAATAAGAAACGCCTTTTTATCAAAATGAACGTTAAACAGAAGTACTAAAAGAGTTCATGTTTCCCATCCTTCGTCGAGAAGACTAGTTCAACGGGAAAGCGTCTTCTTTAAGATAAGAATAAAACTCATTCAGATGACTTTAAGAAGAAACTTCCAGAAGGTTTTTTATACGTCTCTGAGAAGAGACAACAAGTAATGGATCAGGAGTATTGCAAACATAGCTTCTCTACATCTTTTTAACCCGTAAGTCCTCTTCCATATTAAAAACTTTTGCTGCAGAAGCTTTTCTAAGTTTTCTAATTTTGCATTCTTTTCCATACAATGAAAATTGTCCTTTGTATTTTTTAAGTATTTTGTATGCCATCTTTCTTTCTTCTTTTTCTTTCTCCCAATAAAAAACTTAGAAAAACTGCTTGTACAACAAGCAAAGTACACTTTTCCATTCATCTTTCTTCTTCAGCCTTCAAACTCAAATATTTTGCAGCAAATATTCCATAATATGGACGAGTACAAAATAATTAAAACTGAGCTGGTCTTTATACTAATATAATATTTTTTATATTATTAATTTATTTTATTTTGCAAAAAGAAAGTTGCATCGCGATGCAGCGTTTCAGAATACGATTGCAGTGTGAACACTTTGTTTTGTTTTTATAAAATGCGTAACATTTTCTTATATGGTTATAAGTGGAAAAGAAATAACGCCCCATCACAAGTGGAATTTTTGTTCCCATGAAATTTTCGTTCCCCTCGAAGGGAAAAAGCAATCGTGAATCTCACGTGAAAAATTTTCAGTTCCAGTGAATGTAAAAAAAGAAGAATGATTAGATTTGAGCACTGAAAAAATTCGTCACTTTTTAGAAACAAATCAGCAAATCGGCACTTCACTAATTACGAAACAAAAAATCGTCAAAATTACGATCGTCAAATATGGCAGCCCTCCTCGTCACTCTATTTTATCATCTTTCTTATTGTTGTACTTTTTTAAGACATTCAAAAATAGACTGTATGGCCCTAATTTTGTAAAACACAACGCACGCCAAAGTATTACGGTCTTTTTTTTTATAAAAATTAAAATTATATTAATAAAAAATATTTTTGTAATTTTATTTTAGTGTTTATTAAATTCTTTTACTACAATTATTATTTGCTACCATTACCCGAAGCTTATTTTTTTCTTACACAATTTGCTTCTATTTTTTTTCTTATTTCACGTTTTATGTTAGCAATAATTGTCAACGAAAATAGACTAACAATTATTGCAACATAAATTGCCGGCAATAAATATGTACAATGGTTGCGATAAAGAAAATTGTACAATTAAAAGTTAGAGAAAAAAAGCTTAATTTGGCAAGAATCAGGTTTGAAATTAAGACATTCAATATGGGCAGTTCCAGCGAATTTTTATATGTATAGTTTACTTTTTTATATTTTAGTTATTGCAACATTGCACAACCATGGTGTGTTCAAATTCTGAAATAGAATAACTGGAGAAAACCAATACATGCAATTTTCAAGATTTGTTAATTAAGAAGGTTAAGGAAGAGGATGCTTTTAACCTTTTTTGCTTTATTTTACGCCGTAAATGTTAAAATGTATAGCCTTTAGTTTCTTCAAAACATAAATAATTAATTAGGATGACATGGGTAGAGGGAGCTTTTACCCGGTTTGCCCCTTTTACGCTCCAAATGTTAGTGTGTCCAAAACATTTTTATCTTAAAGTTCCTTTAGGTGCTACAGTGTCCTGCATACCACATTTTAAGAAACCCGGTTGATTAGTTAAGAATATAATGTGAGCGGAAGATTTTACCCCTCTTGCACTATTTCACGCCCTAAATAATAAAAATTATAGGTTCCAGATGTTATACTATTTACCTGCCAATTTTCAAGAAAATGGGTTGACTAGTTACGTTTAACCGTTTTGCCCTATTTTACGCCCTCTAGCGATATTAAAATTGTTTACGACCTATTCAATTACGTATGGAACACAGTGTTACCGTTATGCGACTAAAGTCGCATTTTTGCCCCTTTTTGACTGCCGTGCCACTTTTTTGACCCCTTTGTTTTAAATCCCCTTTTGTATCATTTTGTAGTTTTTTGTGCCCCTTTTGCCCCTTTTTTAACCAAATTTTTTTTATTCTGTCAATCAATGAATCCGAGCTCAATTTGAAGAGAAAATAGCATCTAATTTGGAAAAAATTAAAATAATTCAGGAAGGGCTATCTATTAACAATAAAATTTACCTCAAATTTCTAGTATATGTATTAAATATTATGAATAAATTAAACCTTAATTTTCAAAACGAATCATCACAAATTATATATTTAGTTTCATCCACGAAAGATATTGTATTAGAAATTTTTAAAAATTTTAATATATATATCGGCCACGAAGCCGAGCTAGAAATATGTACTAACAACATCTTAAGTAGTGATATTGTAGAAATTAAAAACAACATTTTACTTTTTTACTAAAAGCTGTGCAAAGAAATTTTATCAAGAATTAATATTAGCGATAAGAGGCAGAGTTCATTAAAGGTTTTAGATCCAGTATTTATTAAGTCAGCTGAAGACATAAATTACTTTGAAATTGTT
The DNA here is from genome assembly GCA_949318255.1 of Pollenia labialis. Classification (NCBI taxonomy): domain Eukaryota; kingdom Metazoa; phylum Arthropoda; class Insecta; order Diptera; family Polleniidae; genus Pollenia; species Pollenia labialis. Next base: position 159,361,553 of record OX439142.1, read on the forward strand.
ACCGTTTTTATTGATATAATTACTAACCCAGGTGATTTTGTAAAAGAGTTTAAACTTTTAGAAACCAGATCAAACGATAAAAGCTATGAAACAATTTTTAAAATATCTAAGCCTGAAACATTTTGGTACGAAATTGGCAATTTAAAAAACTGTTTGGGTGACAATTTATATCCAAACTTGTATAAATTTGCTTCGTATGTTTTTACTTTACCACATAGTAGTGCATCCGCTGAGCGGATTTTTTCTAAGTTAGCATATTTAAAAAATAAAGTGACAAATAGACTGAAAGTAGATACCTGTCAGTCTATGTTATCCGCTTTAAATTTGTATCAAAATGACTTGGAAGATTGGATTCCAAGTGATGAATTGATTAATAAATATAGATTTACGTTTTCAAAAAAATAGATATTTAATAGTTGAAGAAACAACATAACACTGCAATTTATAAAAAAATGGATCTGTACCTGATATTAACTATCTTCCTATCAATACTTTTATATGCATTTTCCTCGAGGTTTTTTCGTAACATAATTTTTTTGGTAAAAAAGTAAAATAATCCAAGTGCCAAATATATATGTACATATACTTACATATATACATATCTCTATCTATTTAAATGTAAAGTTTTTTTGTATCAAATCATATTATGAACTATTTTTTGTTTTTGTAAGTATTGTTATTACACTATTTTAAGCTCGTTTTATTTACAAGTAATTAGTAACTGTTTTTGTATAAATAATTGAAATAAAAATTTTATGCAACAGTTCATTATCGTTTACTTGCAAACAAGACATGTATTTTCACGATATATCTATATATGTATATATATATACATATATATCGACCAGTAACCACAAATATAACGTAAGCGCCAAAAATCAAATTTTACAGGAGACAGTTTATTTTATTTTATTTCATATAAATTTTGTATGAAATTTGTCGCTTACGATCAAATGGTTTTTGCTATAAAATCGTAACGGTATCTTATGTGACCATGACATTTTAGGAGATGATGCAAGTTTTGGCAATAAAGTCATTTATTGAAAAAAAACGAACATTGAAAATTATGTCGCTTACGTTATTTTCGCGGTTAGGGCTCGATATATATATGTGTGTTTTTCCCAAACAATTTGTATTATATACATACATACATACCTATAATGTATTTTTTTATAAATATGAAGTTTATTTTTTGTTATGTTTAGTTTTCGATGAAAATAATTTAATAAATACATACGTTTATTTTTAAATTTTCCTGTTTTTAAAGTTGCCCCTTTTTTTCTCAGAATTCCCCTTTTTGTGACACTTTTTTTTTGAAAATCCCCTTTTTGTGCCCCTTTTTGAAAATTTTGAACGGTAACACTGATGGAACAATATATCGGCCAAATGACCGCCGCTACCTCAGCGGCATTCCTCCATCCTATGGTCCAAATTTTCGATGATGCTGAGACATAATTGAGGTTCTTATAACTGGATAATGTTAATTGTATATTTTATATATTTAACTTAATTATAAAAACAAATAGAATCTGGGAATTTATATCTCATGGTGAATAACATTTATTATATAAATCTTCATATTAATTCGAATGTGAAAGTGCGCATAGAAAATGTTCCTGGAAAATATTGAAGGAATAAGACTATTAAAGTATGAAAGCTTTATAAATTGTAATTTGAGTTAGAAAACCATTCGAATTAGTATGAAAATGTACATATTTTACTTCATAGTAAAACAAGGTACCCCAGTAGACTAGTTGCCAGCGAGCTAGTGTGTAAGTGTAGGGGCTGGGAGTTCAGTTCCCGCCTGAGACCCTGGTCTGTTTGACAATTACCGGCTTAAAGAAAACCGTTTTGTTGCTCAGAAAAATTATTGTAACTTAATTAACAGAAGGGGCTGATGGCTAAATTTATTGTAATATGGGTATGGTAATCATATGCATGATTGATGTAATTATAATATTATTAAACATTTACATTTGCCAGATAACAAAGGACCCATGGGAGACGGTGTGACATGGTAACACAACGGGAACTAATTGAATCGTTTATTTCAGAAACCCGCCAAGTGTGCTCTTTTTTAAATGAGAGTTGACGGGTTTCTGAAATAAACGATTCAATTAATGGACCCACGTGAACTGTGCTTGATCACTGCTGCCAATGGAACCTAACCTGACCTAAACACTTGCATCAGTTTTAATATGATATCAAATTTAGCACGTCATAGAGAAATCTCTTTAATAATAAATTTTGTATTCCCAAAAAAAACTGCTATTTTAATTTTTTTTGGCCACAAAAGACGTTAAAATTTTTATTAAAATAGAATTTTATTTTTTTTTTAACCCCACTGTATTATGTTTGTGGTGTTGCGTTTGTCATTTTCAGTTTATTTGAGAACAATTACATTGTGTATTATTTTATCATTAAATAAAATAATACATGGCCAATTAAGTTAATTTCATTAGAATGGAAAATTAAATAACAATTCTTACAAATAATTACAGGTTGTTTTTTCTGCTAAAACAACAATTTTTTTTTTAATTGTTTATAACTTCTTGGAATAATGTCCGTTTAATTAAAAGTAAAAGTGTGGTAGAAAATAAAAAACTAAAATAATTATGCCTTTATCGCTGGGGGTGTACGTGGGATAAACAAGTCTTTATTTCCCGCTCCACCTCTTCAATAAATAATTCTTTTAAAAGTGTATTTATCCTGTTTTTCCTCTGAGAGTCTTGCTTTATATAAAAGTACAATGATTCTTTTAAGATATAATTAAGGCGATGTAAGTGGCCGAAGCCATTAGTTGCCAAGTCATCTGCAGCCAAAAAGAAAACTGCAACTACAACAATAACAATAACTTGCATTCGTTGTTGGCCACAAATTGCTACGAACGTAAGATTATCTCGTTTTTTATTGCAGGGCGGGTGGCTGTGGTTTTTCGTATTGGCGAAAACCTTTTTTATGTCTCAATTTAACAGTCACGAACTAAAATCGTGACATATTAAAGATATTTGCAGAGGGTTTCTATTTTGCTACAAAAAAAAATCGTTAAAAGGAATTTTTTTCTCATGTGTAAAAGGACGAGAATGTGGGAATGTTTTTTTTTTAATTTTTTGTAATGAAAGACCAAGATAATGTGATTTGACACCGTTGGACTTCTTTCTTAAGTGCACTCAAAATATGATGTAGTTAAATTCAAACGGAAATACATTTTTAACAACTTAAAATTCATTTAAAAAACGGATTATTTACATTTCATTTAAAACAAATAATTTTTACATTAAGGGTCCTCATGATATCGTTTATAAGTCTCGTAATCTGTGCAAACTGTGCATTTTTACGCCCTCGTAAATGAACTGTCAAAAATTGTATGAGAATTCATTTACACAAACTTGGTAAATTTGCCCAACAATTTTGTCTCGTAAACTTGCGCTGTTCAATTGTGCATTTATACAAACAGATCTTTTAATGATTTTAACGTCATTTTCAATGAAAAATCCAAGTGTCTACAAATCACAAACAATAAATTCTAGCAATAATTTCAGTAAATTGGTCTTTTGGCTTTCTTTGAGCATTTTTAAAAGCAAATTTCTCATACATATTAATCACAAATTTAAACACAAATTTTTATACATATTTTTGAATTTTAATTTTTAATTTATTTTTGTATTGACGTTTCTTACAAACTGACATTAATTGTTTAAAATTACACAAAAGTAAAAAAAGGGGCTTCGTGAAACAAGACTCGTAAGTTTGCGCATTTGCACAAATCGCAATTTTAAGCGACATCATGAGGACCCTTATTAATTTTTAATTTTTTTATTTATTAAACAGCATATTCCGTAAAATTGAATAGTTTTTACTTTTAAAAAATATATTTTAACCGAAAAAAATCAAACTACATAACAAAATAAATACGGAAAAACATTATATTTTGGTAGTTTGTTTTTTGAATAACAAACACAAATTTTGAAAAAAAAATTATTCTTAAAATAACTATATATTTATTCAATTTTAACAGTACGGAAAACGATTTTAATAACCTGCAATCAGTTACTGTAATAATTTTATAAGTGTGTTATTTGATAGAAACGGGGTACGCCAGCAACAATTCAATAGCTAAAATATGAGATAATTCGGCACATTAACGGCATAGAATCTCAATTATGCCTCAGCGTCATCGAAAATTTGGACCTTCAGATTGAGGTGAGCCGACGAAGTCTCGGCGGCCATTTGGCCGATATTTTTTCCATCCATAATTGAATATTATCATAATAAAAATAAATGACAGTAATTTGTGTTTTTTTCAAAATCAACATAAACTTTTATTATGGTTGTCCGCAATTATATCAATTTCTCTCGCCACACTAAAAAGTACTCAAAATAATCCAATATGGGATTAGTTTCGAAAACCATTCGCGGATTTTTCTAAAAAACTTCATCTTTTCTTTTCCTTGGTCGTGCCACACGCGTGTGTTTGAAACACAAAACCCAGCAAAAGAAGGTAAAAAATATTTTATTATTTTGTGTAGAAATAACAACACTACAAGAAGAAAAACATGCATTATTTTCATGCATAAAAAGTAACATGAGAAGCAACAATTCCCAAATTCTATTTCTTTAAAAAGTTGAGTTAAATACAGCTGATTTTTAAATCAGAATGATAACGAAAATTTTATTGGGCATGATGTCTTATCATTAAGTAAAAGATTTAATTTCTCTCTATGTAGGGTTTTCTGGAGGAATTTATGCGTTTCGTAAGCGAGATGGTAAGCGAAAATTTTTCTCTAAGTCCTCCACAACCAAGCACTGTGCGAAGCGACCATAAAATTGTGTCGGTACTAGAGGCATTTTCTCTCAAAAGTATTCAATGCCGTCTTCCTTAGAAAACATTGCCGATACCAAGCAGCAGTGTTCGTCCAAAACGGTTGTTCTCTTAAAGAAAGTTTCTTTCAAGGGAGATTACATTGTATTTTTCTACGACATGAAATTAATTTATTTGACTGTAAAACAGCAAACACATAAAATCGTTATACACACAAATCTACCCAATAACCTATGCAAAGTCACTCTGCCTACTCAGGTTTTATGAGCACATCTAATTTCCTGTAAGAAGAAATAAGTTTTAAAAATCTTTTAAAAATATAAAATAAAAATTATTTGCTTGAAAAAATTGGGACAAAATTTCTAATTAAAAATTTTGCTTAAAAGTGATTAACTAATTTGTGCCCATGTTCTGTAGCTCTCGCGTCGAGAAACTTTTCGATTGAAATGTGTGAAATCTGTCTGTGTTTCTCACTAAACTGTGTCTGTTACTTTTTTTGGCGAGTATTAGCTGTCACGTAAGGAAATAACCCGCCAATTTACAGAAAAAGTGTGTCTGTAACGTTTTTATGAGAAAAGTTACCGTTTTGAACTGTCAAATAAACTCACGAAAAAAAATGGCGCAAGAATCAATTTTAACACAAAAAAAAACGATTAAAAATGCAAAATTCTTGGCACATTTTTCCATTGTTAAATTATTTTGCTTTTCACATTTTTAAAAAATAAACGAGTATTTTCAAAGCTCATTTACAAACAACAAAAATTAAAGTCGCACATACCAGCATTTGGTATAGACGACGGTTATATTTTCGCCGCCGTCGTTGAAAATGTTCCAATTTTAGTAAATTTTGATCGCCGTCAACGATATGTGTGACTGGCGCTGGCAACACCTGCAAGTATAATTTTATGAAATTTATAACGTAACGACGTAATCTCTTTTGATAGTTTTCGACATGAGTTACAGACACACTTTTTTTTTGACTTTTCGAGAAACGATGGAATATTTTGTTTTACATCTTTTCGATGCAAGAAGTTCTCACTTAAGTTACAGAACATGGGTACTGGATTAACACATTCATCTGCTAGAAACTCAGAATGGCAATTTTTTTATAGTTATTGTTGTAAAGTATCAAAATAAAGAACTAAAGTCAAATGAAGAGATTTTAACGTTTCATTTCGCACCACACTGCTGCCATCTGCAGATTGTGGGCATAATCTTAAGGATACTCACCTTCTGGTGTTGCATCATCCGAGAAGTAAAGTGCAACCAATATGCGGCATTAATAAAAAATTGACAGATTTCTGATGCTATCTGGTACTACTGAAGTCAGTAGCTTGTGGTGCTTCCGCCTCCGCTTTAGACCTCTAATGGCATACTCTTTTGCGTAATCATGCTTTTCGCCACGGAAAGGCTAACTGGTAGTGAGCTAGTCTATCAGCGCCGGGGTTGCGGGTTAGATTCCCGATAGAGATCTCTTTCCTGCAGACAAGCGCAGAGCTTTGCGGAGTTTAAAAAAAAGAAATATTTCTTTTGCACGAAGAGACATTTTCTTGAGACGAGGTATTTTAGTGTACGAGCAGATAATTTCTTTGAGAAGTACATTTATTAAGTCAATGGGTGATGAGGGTTGAGCGGCGAAGGGTTGGTAGTTGATGAATGAGTGAAGAGTTAAAGAATCCTGAAAGCGTTGAAGACCTGAATTTTGTTAATAAGCGTTAGGAGTGAAGTAATGAAGACCTGGTTAAAAAAAAGTGAAAAAGGGTTGACGAATCCGGAAAGCAGTAAATACTTAGATTTTGTGACTAACTAAAATTTCAGAGACCGGTGATGAGGGGTGAGACTTACAGTTTGGTAGCATGATGAGCCTAGGTTGGTTTTAAGTGCAGGAGATGGATCAGTGGTGAGACTTGGAGCAGGTTAGATGGAAGAGTCGAAAGCTGAGTGGGTTGGAGTGAAGAGTCTAGAGCGTAGGTTGAAAAAGAAGAAGATGACTACTCTCATAAAATGTATTTTTTCCGGAAAGATGCTCTTTCACAAAGACTGCTCTCTCGCGGAGGGAAGCCTTAACGGATCATATGGTTGCTGTGCTGAAAACCCAAATTGCAATAAGGGAGTTCATGAATTCAGGAAAGCTTTCTCTGTGTGCTGTTAAAATTCAATACATGGTGGTGGCTGTTTCTTCAAGCAGTGGCAGTTTTATAGTTATAGCTCCAGCTCCTAGGCAAGGGGCCGGATTATACCGTCAATTGCTACCTGTGTGTTTTGTGGTGGCTCTTATATACAGGGGCGTTTGGCAAGCGTATAAATTTTCACCCAGTGTTTAAGTTCATCAATAAGATTAGGCCAAATTGCGGCGGTTATAGAAATATTTTCTACATGCTTCCTTCTTTGTATGAAACAGCCAATTTTTTTTTGCAACCTTAACTCCTTTTTATGGGATATCCAATGTGATAACATAAGACAACATAAAATTATATTATCAGGGGTGTTCTGGAAATCGAAAACGCAAAACCAAAGAACTTTTAACGTCTTTGTTTAAAAGAATTTTATGACAAATATTTCTCTGTTTAAGAGAATTGACGCTTAAGAATCTTAGATACAATTTAATATATTAAAAAAACTTTATGATTTCTGTCTTTTTTTTTTGTTGTACTTTATGAAATCATTTTTATTTATGCCTTTCTAACGTGTGACAGTTTTAATACCGAAAATATTAAAATAGTAAAAACATCATACTGGCAGAAAGTGCATTTAACTTTTTTGTAAACATATTAAAAAACTTTTCTGATTATTGCTTCTTTTAAAGAAATAAACTAAAACTAAAAGCAAAATGTCAATATCACGTTTCCCATGACATGACACAAGCGGAAACGGATGTTGTCATTTAGAATAGTTCTGGAAAAATGTTGTATGTTTGAAAAATTTCTTTCTAGGTTTTGCAAAGAAGTATATAAAATATTATCTGTGTCATCATGACTTTTAGTTTATGTTCTTTTTTTCAATTTTTTGTCTGGCCTATTACATTCTTTTACACTAGAGTTTTTTTTAATAGTGGACGAATTTCAAATTCAATATCTTTTAAAATTTAATAACCTTATTTTGTGGCATGTAAAAGGAAATCAAGTGGAAATTGTAAATGTGTTAAGATAAATTTACTCACTTTTTCCAAAAAAAAAAACCAAAAATTAAATAAAACTTGTTTCTCTTGGATTTTCTTTTAAATTATTTTCTTATGATATAAAAAAAAATTACGGGACATGACTTGGCCATATTCCATAACCAGAGCAAGTTTTTGTATGCTTGAATAAATTTAAAATTATGTAATCGAGTCAGTTTTATGTCCTGCAATTTTCAGAATTATCGGGTTAGAAGTTAAGTAACTCCATAAGTTACAAAAGAACATACAAGCAAACGCCTTTTATTTTATTTATATAAATATTTTCTCTGCGTTTTTAAAAACTTTATAATAAACACAAAGTTTTGTTCATTTGTACTCTTAAGTTTTATTTAAACGAATTTATATTTATTTTTATACCCTCCGCCTCAATTTGTTGTGAAGAGGGTATACTTAGTTTGTCATTCCGTGTGACACATTTTTTTATTATTTCTCTCAGACCCCATAAAGTATATATTCATAATCTGGCTCCTTGAGTAATTCTAAGTCGATTTAGACATGTCCGTCTGTCTGTCCGTTTGTCTGTCCGTCTGTTGAAAACACGCAGACTTTCGAAAAACTCAAAAGAAATAAACAAACTTGATGCAAAATTGCTGGTAGTTATCCTAAGCAGTTTAGGATTCAAATCCAGCATAATCTGTTTAGTAGGATCAGAGCTATGAATCAAAATGTGGCACCATCACCTTAAAAAAATGGATAATTTGGTTACAAAAACTAAAATAAATAATAGAACAATGCATACAAATATGGCCGTTTAATCCTCTTTAATGTTAACATTAATAAAAAATTTAGCGACCGTTCCTAAAATCTCTTTTAGACAAAAACTTGCATATGAATATTATTATCTAGATAATATTCGGCACAAATAACTCTTATATGAACTTAAACCTCTTACTCAAACTCTGTTTTTATGCTCGATAACGGCCCATCGTACAATCTCGAAAATTCGTCCGTAAATACTATGGATTGGTTTTATTAAATATATATATATATATGTGTTCATCTAACTCCCATTGGAGCATAGAGTGGGACTTTTCGCATTGGTGGAAAGTTTCTGATTTGCCACACACTGGGAGTGGCCAGGACGATTCCTTTGTTGAACTGTCCAAGCAGCTAACTACTTCCGGTCTTAGACCAAGTACCCCCCGGGCAATGGCTTTGTAGCATCCGCTTTAAGGCTAGCCAGAGTTAGAAGGCCCCACAACCATGTATCCTGAATGGTCGAAAGGACGTCTCAGGAAAGTAGGCGATAACCGCTGAAACATGGTTGCATCGTGGGATTGGACACGTAGATAGCAGCCCTATCACCAATCTAGGGGACGAGGGTTAGCAGCCCACTTTCCCGAATCACAAATTGCTAACGAATCGCTAATTAAACAGCCTCTAAATGGAAAACCGAAACCCTCGCTGACGACCTTTGCATATCGAACAAGGACTACGATTGGATACTGGAACGTAAGAACGCTAAGAGATACTGACAACATCAACTCAGGTATGAATGCCAAGTACATGCAAGTTGAACGTGAAATTCAGCGATACGGCCTTGCCATCTTAGGCTTGAGTGAGATCCGCTGGACAGGCTCTGGAGAATACTCGTCAACTTTATTAAATGGAGCTGTTAATAAATTTTTGAATATTTTGTTTTCAAATTAGCAATTTTTGAGTTTTTTGGGGCATATTTTTAACAATTTTCGGGGCATATTTTCAAATTTTTTACAGCATATTTAATGCGCATAAAACGTGCTTTTTAGAACCACTGGGTTTTAAAGTATATTTTTTATAAAGCAAAAAAAAAAACAAAAACAAAAATTCCAATAAAGCGCTGGTGTCACTATTCTGAAGCAACAACAAAAAGAACTTTAATTATAATTTTTATTGCGACATCCCATTGTAGTTGACATTAGTTGTCTAGTTGTCGCTCTGATTTTGATGATGATGCTAATAATGGTGATAATAATTATCACAACATATCATGTGAAATAGAAAACAGGAATCTTTGCAGATTCTTGTTTTTTTATTATTAATTGTATGACAAGTATTTTAGTTTCATTGTCAATACCATCGGGTGTGGTAATGAACATGAAAATAGTGTTGCCACATGTGGAAAAATCTTTTAATTTAATTTAATGGTAGGGTAGGAATTCATTGAATAAACTTTCTTATTTTTATTTTTAAAACTAACTATTTTTCAGTTTGAAGAAAACAGACTCAGTTAGTGGCTTCCATCGGGCTCGGTTGGAAGGGTTTTTATTGGCTCTTTCCGTGAAAACTCTGCACCAGCCGTTTCATTAGTAGTTAAAGGTCGCAAGGATGTTTTTGGGATTCCGCGTAAGCCTTTGAGATTTCCTTTCTGCTTTTGCAATGTTGTTGTTGTATCTCAACGTATTGTTTATGCATTCCAACTTTCTTCTCAGCATGCCGTGTTGGATTGGTTGTTGGTCGGTAATTTAAAGCAGCTTTATACTGTTAATAGTGTTTGGCAAAAAGCTTCGGATTATACGTCGTAGGCAACGGTTAATGTAGATTTGCAGATGTCGTGTATTGTAACTAGATAGGTCTCCGATTTCGCAGCCATATTGGAGCATGGGCATAAAGCCTGTGTTGCAGACTTGAATTCTAGATATCCTGATAATTGTGTAGACATCCACACTTCCCACAAAAAGTACATGAACCAACGGGCCGGATGCTTGCGTCTACTGCTCCATTGAGCTGCTGCTTTCGAAGTTGAACAGCATCGGTATGTAGCTAAATTATTGAAAATACATTTGACCCCTGGAGATATACAGGAAGGTATCCTTGGGATATTTTACATTTTTGTGTTACATCCTCCGGGAAATCAAGAGCAGTCAATACCTGGAATACGGCATCGTTAAAAATTGACAGGTCTTAATGGCTGTGGCTTAAACCAAATGTCGCTGGCGAACCTCTCTAGGTGGTTTTGGTACTAAACAGATACGGTTGCTCCAAAATCGCAGCAAGGTTAGATACCTAAATATCCTACCAAGGAGCGATTGCAAAATTCTAACCAATAAACGCATTCTTTGTTTCCCAGTAGTAAGACTAACATAACAGGTGCTCAAGTTAGTCTTTCCACAACTCCTCATCTTGTTGTTTCTGAAACTCCTCTGCGAACAAGAGCTTTCCAGATGCAGTATCTAACTATAGTGTCAAATGAGCCATTTTATTGCTGGGTTTTTATTTGCAGTGTTGACACGTGATCTATGCAATAGAGGGGAATGCCTTTGCAGGATGATAGTGGCTATAAATGCTATTCAGGAAGGTTACTCCGCGCCAGTTTTTACTGAAATTTACGGTTTAGCATAAAGTTTTATATAATGCGTGGGTAATTCCATGTCAAGCCGAACAAGAGTGGGATCCGACCCCCTTTCGATTTTAATGAAATTTGGTAAGAAGGTTCCTTTTATCCTGTTAGGAAAATGTGTGAACGAAAAAAAAAATTAGTATAAAGCAAGGCGAATTTGTTTTTCAGGTGGCGTTGAAAGCACAGCTGTGCTACTTTTTTTCTAAATTAGAGAGAGGAATGTCAAAAGTTAGTTGCGTTTTTGACATATCGACCAAAGAAAGCAACATATAAAATACAATTTCGCCTTGGTTGTGTTTTTGGTGTTGTTACTTGTTGTTGTATCGCCACCACCGTTTATGTCAAGGCGAATTCAACCAGGTAAACTCATCTCGTCAGCCGTTCATCAGCTGTCTCCACGGCGAATTAAAAAAAATTCGTGAATGTCAAAATATAAAATTGTTCTGAGAAGAAGTTGAATGAAAAGTGCTAAACATATTATTTTTATAATAAAACAATTTCAAAACTGCGAATGATTAAAGTGAATTTAATAATTTCTTTTATAAAAAAGTGATAATTTTAATTTGCAATAAAAAAATTTTGACAGCTATCAATTATATTGCAAAAACAAAGTACATGGGGCTTTTTGTAGTTGTAGAGTTGCACTTACCTTTTTAAATTCGCCTTGACTTATGTCATATCCCGAAAAACTGTTATGCACTCCAGCTAGTCGACGCTAAACCTTTAACCAATACGGATGAAACGTAAAAGGCGCGCAGAAAAACAGGGACGGCCTAATTTTCTAAAAACATTAATAGGCGCGAGATGTAGGTAAAACTGATTTATACATTTTGAAATTAAATAAAACATTTTAATTTTTTATTTCATTAAAAAACGCATTTGAAAAAATTAAAATATAAAAAAATGGTTTTTTTATTTACTTTTTTTCATATTAAATTTAAATTTAAATAAAAATGACCTTCAAGTGGATTTTTTCTCACAAATATTGTAAATATTTTATAATTGAAGTTCGTTAAGGCGTTAAGATTTCTTAAAGCTGAACATCGATTTTTTTTAACACACTCCTGGTGGTAAAAAAAAAATGTTCACTGTTTCATTGTTTCATTAATAATTTTTAGCAAAGTCGTTTAATTTCTTTTAACTTTCTGCACTTAGAGAAAAGTTGGATTCGACCGACCATACGGTCACAAATAACAGAGTAACATGTGATGGGTGTAAAAACTAATTCATACAACTAATTAACTTGTTCACCCAGAGAAGAAATAAAGTTTAATATGGTCAACTACATATTAATTTAGTCAGCTTCTTAAGTCTGCTTTCACACGTATCATCTTTTGATGCTCAACTCTTATGTTTTAGGAAGAAAGAAGAAAGGGGGTTAGCACGGAGATGCCTGTACTCGGTCAGTACGCTTTGTGTTTTTATTCGTTTGTATATGCACAACGATGGCTGCATGTAATTTTTATCTCTTTGATTCGCTGTTAATGAAATTGGTGTTGTTTGGAACCGAAAAAAGTAGAAAACGATTACTGCGTGTGATTATATTGGCAGCTTTAAAAGGGAATTGAAAAGAAGTTGAGCATCAAAATATGAAACGTGTAAATTTACAATCTTATTTAAAGTGCCCATAACTGTATACATTTTAAAAAGTGACCATTCATATGGTAAAATTTTAACAAATTCATTTTGCTATTGTACTAAAGTTTAAGAGCAACTTGTTATGGTTGTTTTAAAGCAACCATAAACATTCTTGTGGTAAGAATACAAATTATGTTGATAACTAAAAGATGACTTCCTGCAACCATAAAATAGTTTCGGCGACAACTATATGTTAAAAGCAACCATAACTTGTGAGTATAATTTTCCCATTAAACCAGTGATTCATGATCCATGATTATATGCAAACATATTTTTTTTCTCTGCGTGTACAGATTTTGCATTGTTGAAAAAAGGGGGCAGGTTTAGAACCCAGTAAACAAATCAATTTCTACAGAAAGATTGCTATAGAGTAATGCAAGTGTAACCTGTGGTTTATATAAAATATAAATACATTTTTCTTAAAATTACAAATATATTTTTTATCAGGGGCCGTGATAATTCCAGTGTTTAAAAGTAAACTTAACTCCAAGTAGCTGTAGTAACGAAAAAACACAAAATAGTCTGGTTAAAAAATGTTAAAATCTTCTAGTCGTTCATATACTACTACTATCGCTACCGTCACATTTTAGTAGGGGTAGTTGTACACTCACAATTTTATTACAGTAACGGACTATATTTTATTTAAGACGTATTCCGTTCAGTCACTTTTAAATAAATAAACATTTAAAATTCCAAGCAAATTTATTTTTTAAAACCCAATTTTTATATCAAACTAGCGGACCCTTCATTAGCCTTCAGACAAACTTTAGAGTAATAATAATACAACAGAAATATTTAAATTTTCAATGTGATTTATTTGAATGGAATAAACTTTGACGTTTACAAAAATGAAGGGATATCAAAGAAGTTGTGAGAAGAGAACAAAGGAAAGACACAAAAATTGGACATTTCAATGAAGCGAAGTCCGACTCCACTTATCAGCTTTTTGTACAATTCAAATAACGAAGACAAACAAAAGATACTGACGAAGAATGAAGAAACGTACGTGAATAATGATTCGTGTTGTCACTTCGGTACGGATAACGAAACGAACCGAAAAAAATCCGTATAATCGAGCTCAAAACGTTTTTTATCACAATGATTTCCACAATTATCATCAAAATAAATAAATTGCAGCAAGAAAAATGCACATTTACTGTAGAAAATTCAAATGCCAAATTACAAATTACGATGGCGTTTATTGCCATCTATCGGATTTGTTGATTTGTTTTAAAATTTCAAAACATCTTTATTTCGGTCCCTGAGTTTAATCTTGATTAGCCCAAATATTCTGCTGGGATGCGCAAAACTATGTCTGTATGCATTTTCCTTCTGTGTATCAACTATTTTCACAATGAATATTTAACAAGTGGCAGTATTTTACAACTATTGTTCTTGTTTTATGTTTTTTTTTCTTTTTTTGTCACAATTTATTCGTTTTTGTGTAGTTGTACATTTTTTTTTGTTGTTGACTGTGTATGGCGCAACTATAGTTTTATAAAAGCGGAAAACTAGAGGAATGAAGTAACTGTGTGTTTATGGATTTGTACTTTAAACCTTCAAGCATTCTTCAAGTGGGCTTGTGTTGGGGTTTCTGTCTGTGTGTGTGTACACAGTGTTTGAATTAATAAAGGCTTTTTCCTACTACATGGGTTAGGAACAAGGTTGAACTGTTCGACAAATAAAAGTTTTTTTTTTAATAAAAATTATAAACTTGAAATGAATATTAGGATTAGAGTTTTATTTATTTTTGCAGATGCTCAATCAACATTTCGTTCTTTTTATTATGAATTTGCTGTTTTTACTTAAAGCGGTCTTATTAAAAGTAAAATTCTAAATTTGACAATCAGAGCAACAATTTCGTTTTTTCTTCTATCTTATTTCTTCCCAAAGTATTTCATATATTTTCCTTTCATTTTTGAAACAAAAATGTAACTAAATTTTTTTTAAAAAGTTGAGTCAATTGGAACTTCAGCAACAATTTGTATGAAATTGTTTCTGACGTTTAAAATAATTTTATTTAGTTTTGAATGAAAATTTTAACCAAATTTTGCAACAAATAATAATAAATAGGTACGTAATGTTGTTCTGGGCAAAATTTGCAAACGATTTATTTATTGGAAATGTGTGTGGTCGCAAAAAATTGTTGCTCTATTATGAACACCAGTGAAAATGTTGCTGCCTATACAGAAAAAAATAAAAATTGATTTCATTAAAAAAAATTGTGATATTAATTAAAAAATTAATTAAATTTGTACCAGTAAACAAATTAATATTATCAATTAAACGTTTAATTCAATTGATTAAACGCTTAATTCGCTTGATTAAACGTTTAAATAACTTGATTAAATTTTTAATTAAAACTGATTTTACTTTTGATTAATGCTTTAATTGAAAAAAAATTAGATAGAATTTTTTCTGTGTATTGTGAACAAAGCTTTAAAAAAATTTCAAGCCTTCTAAATTTCATTGGCAGTTTTAAATAAAATATTTTAAGATTCTCAAAAAGATTAGAATTAAATATCAGAGTACATAACTTTTATTTTGTATAAATTTAAGCATTAAGTACTGAAAAATATTTTTTGTTTAAAAAGGCTTGAATACGCCTTAAGTTGCTGTTCACAATGACTTAACCACAGTACATTTTTAAGCCAAAAATAGGAATATAAAAGAAAAATATTTGTTTTCTTTTTACATGGACTTACAAAAAAAAAAAAAAAATACTCAAAACTAATGATAAAAAATTGAAATAATTTTCCACTTAAGCTTTAAATCACGTTTTTCCTTTTTTTTACCAAACCCAAAAAGTTCCTTAATTTTCAAATTTTTTCATCTAATTAAATTTCTGGCTTTTATAACAACCCATTCAAGTTTTTCAAAGAAAAAATTTACTTACAATCTAAAAAGCGATAGATCAAATAAAACAAACAGCATTTGTAACCTTCTGCCACAAATTAAAAACTCATTTAATCGCTGTATTTATTTAACGCTTCATCTATCAAATAAATAAGAAAAATATACGAAATACACACACGTAGAAGCATATAGACAACATCCCTGCAAATAATATTGGACCACCTGATCCAATTTAATTAATTGGACGACTCCATGGACTGGTCCGATGAAATGCAAGCTTGGACCATGTCATTGTTAAAAAGTGTTTGTGGTGAGACGACTTGTCTTCGTTTTTAACGACATGTTTTCGTTTATAAACGAATTTAAAACTAATCCTCTTGTGTATACAATGGAGTAGTTTTAAGACTTCTCGTTTGTAATCCAAAGCTGGGTTATATGGTCCTACCCTAGGACATCGTAATGTTAAATAGACCATGTTTTTTTCCATACCTTTGGGTTACTTTTGGATTAGTCCTAGTTTACACGCGTGTTTGGACTAGTCCTACTATTTGCAGGGATTGCACGAAAAATGTATCAACACTTACACCTCTATGATGAGAAAAAATTGGAAACGAAACAGAAGTTAGACAAATCCAGATAAAGAGGAAAAAGTTGCTAAAAGTGTGCTTTTAAAAATTCCATATAACCCCACTCTTCCTTTCATAAGAGTTTCACACTTTAACGATGTATTTTGTGCTTGCACATACATCGAAATGGGAATAATAATCACAAAGAAATTTCAAGGTCATCCAATGCCAAAAGTATTAAAATACACTGTGTTTTAATTTAAGAAGATAACAAGTAACGGTAAATTTCATCAAGTTCACCCAAACTTATCTATCAGTTATAGCTGTTGAAAACATATTGTTAACTGTTAGTTAAAGTTGTAGTTAGTTTTAACTGAACCTTGTGAAGTTGGCCGTTAAAGTGCTGTATTCGGCTATGCCGATTTTTATATACTCTTTACCATGGTACGATAAGAGCAGAAAGCTACATTGATACCGTGCTTTAAATACACCATGCGACAGTCAAAATTGGGATGGGATGAAACCAACGGGAAATGTTATATCGGTAAAAAAGAAGTTATACGTGTCCCGGCGTTTCGCTGGGTCACGTCTGGGAATCGAGATATATCGATTTGAAAAATGGGCTAAAAAACATCAACATTTTTATAAAAACCTAAATTTTAGGGCTGCCATACGTCCTATGGATATGACTTAAATACCAACATATCGGAAATTTTTGGTAGAACATATTTTATAACAAACTCGGAAAAATCGGTTCAGATGCAAAAATGTTATGACCAAAAAATCACCGAAGGTAAAAAGGGTATATGTAAGTAATTTTTGGAGATCCAGTATTTCGGTTATAACTCAGCCATTTTTTAACCGATTTGACATATTTATTTACCGACGTGTTTAAGAAGAAATTTACCATTTAGTTGAGGTATAAAGCTTGGGCTCAGGGAGATCTATGGTTCCCGAAAGTGGGTATTTAAAAAAAAAATGTAATTTTAATCATAAATTTTTTGTATTTGAACCGATTTTCCAGCGAAACGCCGGGACACGTATAACTTCTTTTTTACCGATATAATTTTCCCCGGTAGTTTGAACCCTTCCTGATCACTGACTCCTGCCATTTGTCGCACAGTGATATAAATTAATCTATTTTGTGCCACACCCACTTCCCAATCCCGCCAATATTTTGACGGATGTTGTGTATTGATTACCAAAATGCTGCTACCTAATTTGAGAGCTTTGGCTGTTGGCGTTCTCCAGATATACAGAAATCTAAAATGCCTTTGTATTGTAAGGTGCCACGCCCTCATCTCCAATCCCATCCATATTTTTAAAGAGGTTGTGTATTGATAACCCAGCTATGTGTACCAAATCTGACAAAATATCTCTTACCGTTATTTAAATATAAAAAATGTTATTTTGTGCCTTGCCCACTTCTCCAACCACGCCCACATTTTGTGGGATATTGAGTTTCGATAACCTATGTTGTTGTACTACCTGATTTGAAAACTTTGACTTTTTTCGAATGTTATTTTTGTCGAGCAAATAGGGCCTAAATTTCATCAATGTAAATAAAATTCAATTTTTAATTACAATATTTTGTTCCTGACGTTTCGTCGAAAAAACCAAAATAAAAATATTAACTTTTTAAAGTTTTTTTTTTAATTTTGGGTTTTTATTTTTTTTTTTTTTTTGGGCAAAGAAAAAAGTACCTGTCAGCCTTGTATATACCCTTTTACCTTCGGTGAAGGTCATTAAAACTCCGAAAAAATTTCTTCCTTAAATGGGAATAATTAGAATTTAACAAATAATTTTTAGTCTTCAGTGAAAACCTAAATATGGAATTTTATTTAGATGAGCTACAGTTCGTTAGTTTGATGTATACGAATTGTTTAGTTTAGTTCATTTTTTCCTTAAAAACTTAAGTACTTCAATTTTATTCTTTACTCTCCCTGTAACAATTGAATTGTTGCCAAAAGGCAAATAACAATCGTTACAATCGAATATTTTTCTCTTTTTTATATCATTTTTCATTTAATGTCTTAAAGTTTGACTTGTTTTCCTACATTTCGTTGAAATAATAAATTTGAGCTTTTCATTATAAACAAATACCAGTCATGAATTATGACTTCTTTTATAAGTTTAAAAAAAATTTATATTCTTCTTTCATAAATCTCTTAAAATAATTTATGCTTAATGCAAAAAAAAGCAAAACTATTTGAATTATCTTTAAGTTGAGTAAATGGTAAATTGTGTTTCTTAAATGTTAAAGCCTTGAAAATCGAAAAGGAAAATATAAATAAGAAAAATAGTGAAACACCATAAGCGATGTCAGATAATGTTCTTTACAGTATAGCAAGCGAATGTTGGACAATTGTTGGACAGAAAAACTTAAAATGGGTTTCAATAAAAAAATTCAAAGTATTAATTAAAAAAATTAATTAAAATTGCACCAGTAGACAATTACGACATGACTAGTCGTACCACTAAAGGCCGTTTAACACTATAATACTGAGACATAAATCGAAAATGTTTAAGAAGTAATTTAAAATGTACAAATCAGCAAAATCCTACACTTGCGCCTTATTTAAGAGCCGGAGCTTTTTAACCTTCGCTGGTTTATTAATAACCATCTGTTGAATAGCAGCAGCACTTTATGAGATCCGCCCACATGTCGAACTGTACCACAAGTGGTTAAAAATCAACCCTAAAAGTAGGCTTTTTAAGATCTCGCATTGCGATTTTGCCAATCTTCAGACCGGTGCCTCGCTTCTGACTCCCGTAGTACCTGATAGGATAATTAATTGAATATTAAATTTGATGAACTTAAGACTAATTAAAATATCACAAACTTCAATTAGTTGAAATTCTTAATAAAGTTTTTTTTTCTATAAAATTTTCGCGAGTGCGCGTTATTGTGAGATTTAGAAATCGTGAGTAGGCTGGCGGTTGACGTGCGTGATTACATTTCGCTTTCTTGTATGCGTGCGTGGTCGTCAAAAACCGCTAACAACTGCCGGCACATCTCGCGCACAATGAAGGCGATGGTATATACTCCAGGTTTAGTTTCAGAATTTATGGGATGTGCTGTACTTTTTATTTTGAATTGAAGAAGTTAAGACAAATTTCCGGCAATTGGTACAAAATTGTAAATTGTTAAAGCCACAAAGAAACATTAGCCCATATCCATAGTCATAAACAAAAATTTGCTTTTGATCTCACCTATAAAAAAAGTTTGGACGTAACCATATTCTAAGAGCAACATACTATGGTTGGATTTTAACAATGTTTATGTTTGCGTCATATGTTACAATATGACCACATTATGGTTAACATCGACAAACATTTTCGC
Source organism: Pollenia labialis (assembly GCA_949318255.1). NCBI lineage: Eukaryota > Metazoa > Arthropoda > Insecta > Diptera > Polleniidae > Pollenia > Pollenia labialis. The sequence continues at coordinate 159,381,275 of OX439142.1, forward strand.
GAAATCAACCATAATATGGTCAAAATTAACCATATGTTGGTAAATATTAACCATAATAACTGTCAAAAGTAACCATATTATGTTCAAATTAACCATAATATGATCAAAATTTTCCAGAATTTTGACAAAAGTAACCATATTTTGGTCAGATGTTCCACTTTTATAAATATCCCCTTTGATTCATATTCCAGCCTGTGACGACCTTCATTACCATTTTTCTGTTCTACTCGTTTTATGTAAATCTATGTATTTTAATTAATAAATCAAATAAAATGAATGAGAATTTAAAGCAAACCAAGCAAATATTGTTAAATGCAAACGACCAGAATGTTGTTGCTTTTTAAAAATTATTTAAGCCCCAGAAAATTTACAAATCCATAACATATATAGCAGGATTATCCGAGAGAATTAAGAAGACAAACATTTATGACAATGATAAGTATGAACTTGCTATGAAGACCAAGAACTCAGTTGGAAAGTTGTTTAGTAAAACTAAAGACGAATTGAAGAAAGATGACCGATCAAACCTAATATATAGGATAAACTGCAATCGTGATGGTTTACATTTGTGCAACAAAACATATGTGGGTACAACAAAAACCAAATTAAAGACTAGAATCTCATCCCACAAATCTGATCTGAAAAATACCGAAAAACCATTAGAGCAAAAAACTGCACTTGCGGCCCACTGTGCAAAAAGTGGTCACAAGCCAGACTTCGAGAAGGTGAGAGTACTACAGGAAGAGAGTAATTATAAAAAGAGATTTACCTTAGAAATGTTACATATAATAAATATTCCAACGAACACACGACTTAATTATAAGACAGATACAGACAATTGCGCTCAATTATATCGACACATAATAAATAAACATAATAAGAAATGACAACTAGTTGATAAGTCTTGTTTGATGTTATAGGTTTGTGAAAATAGACGCGGTAAAATAATTTAACTAATTATGTACGTAGTATGCAAATTATAAGTTTTAGTTTTTGTAATATTAAAGAAAATCACTTGTTGTATTTTAGATTCCTTGAAAATGGTTGACGAAGTTAACCGAAATATCGGAGAAAATAAATTGTTAAAACTAAAATAAAAAGTTGTTTTTATTTTAATTTTATGATCCAAGACCTTTAGCCGAAGCAAATGAATAATCACACACAATAACACAGGTCAACAAAAAAGAAACACCCTACAATTATTTAAAATAAAACATACAATGTCTTTGTTTAAAAACAACAAAGTTTGGTTTGTTGGCATTACAGGGAGCATAATATGTTTTTTGTTACCATACTTCAACCAGATATTTTCTTTGCGTGCTACTATAGACAAGAAAAAGCATACTTTACACTTTAAAACCGGTGTTACTTTTAAAACTAGCTGAAGATGTTTTTATCTCATTTAACAACAGCATCATACAAAAGTTTGTGCAAAAAGTTAAAAATGTTTATGTTACAAGATATTGGCCAAAATTAAGCAATTATTATTGATTTGGAGGAAAACTTTTATGAAAACAAACATGACAAGTGACCCAATTTTGAAATCGATGTCTTCCGATTTGGATGAAATTGGCACCAAGGTTAGTCCTATTGCAAAGTAGTTAAATATAATCAATCTTTTGAAAAAAAAAAAATGTTTTTCTTGATCAAAATAATTTTCGTGGGAATACAAAATTTAATTTAAATGAGTTTGATATTCGTGCTTAATTCCCAATTTGTATTATTTGATAAAAACACTGAAATTTATTGTGTGATGGGATAAGCTATTCCTATGCGCATTTCACTGGTTGCTAGGCCAGATCATCAGGAAACTTTATCCATAAAGATTTTAGAAAAACTAAAGATATTAAACCAAAAAAAAACTGTTAAGCGTATAAGAATTACAGAAACAGTTCTATTTGTAACAATATCAAAGTTTAAACAAAATCATCAACAATAAACAGTGAGTTTATCTCTCCTTACATTCCCCACTAAAATTGATTGGAATTCTTCCAACATTAATTGTAGTTGTTTTATTTTTTTTTATGTGAGTAAATTTCATTATGCGTACGACTGTAATTAACGTTAGTTTGAACTTTTGTTTATAATTATTATTATTTTTTCTTTTTATTTTAATAATTTTATTATTTATTTATTAAGTGGTTAAATATGAAACATTCTTTTAATACTTCATAATTTAATCAAATAAAATAAAATAAATTCACGACCGAACGTTCATGGCTCAATGCGTTAGAAATTGCAATTAAGATTTTAATCCTAAAAAAAATGAAATTTTTTTTTAATATTTTTGTAAAAATTCATTAAAATGAAAGAGTTTAATTGCATTTTTTTTTGCTGTAAAATTTCGGTAGTTGTCCATTTGTTTTTGTTCAACGGAAATTTTAAAATTAGCTATAAATTGAAAGTGTATTTTAATTGGAATTTACTGACATACAAACGAATGATTTTTTACTAACATATTTATGTCCACACCACCATAGTGGAGAGGGTATAATGCGTTTGTGCTAATATTTGCAACACCTTAAAGTATTGTTTCTAACACCTCGGTTTAAGTATACCTATCGACCCGAATTACTTTCGGAGTTGATCTATTTTTTTTAGTGTGATTCAGAATTTTAAAAATATATTTTAGCTAATAGTAATTCGTAATAAGTTTCTTCCAAGGAAGGAGGGACAACAAAATTACCATACATTTTTAAGGAGCTGTAATAATCAACCTTTTTAATTTTTAATTACAAAATTTTATTTAATTTTTCTTTTTACTTTAAGTTTTTCCTTTACAATTTGCCTTGTCAACACGTGGGTTTGTTAACCTTTCCATTTTTGTTTTTTCTTCTTACATTTGGGAAATTTACTTTTTGTTTTGTTTTTGTACTTTTACTGTAATCGATAAATGCGTGCTGGGCCATGAGTGGTCGTAAAATAAAAAACACTTGAGTGTCAGCACAAATGTCATATAAAATTAGACAAATGCTGCTTTCAAGAAGACAAGTTACAACCACAACTAAACAAAAAGCTATAGAAAACTTTTTATTACAAAAAAAAAAAAAGAACTAAAAGTTAGAAAAAACTACTTGTAAATAGAGTCATCAAACAAAATAAATACTTGACAAGATAGTTAAAGGGATACTAAGGTTAAGAGACTAGAAAAGTTCTAGTGCACTAAGAAAGAAAAATAAATTTAAAGTGAAAGGAATTCATTTTTCATCTAAACTAGTTTATTTTTCGAATTGGTATTTTGTTTAGTTCAAGTTTTTGCTGTGTACTTATAACTAAAGCACCAACTGTTTATTCATTACACTCATTCGTAAATAAAAACTTGCTGACTTGTTATTGTACATAATTCTAACAATTCAATGCAAGTTTATTTTATTGTGTATAAAGTAAATGAGTCCTGTTCTCCTTATAAAATCTCCTGAGTATTTTTCAAATAACAAGTCAGACATATGAGCGCATATCAAGTGATACGAGTACACGTACAAAAAAATATGCCAAAAAGTATATTGACCAACTAAATTTATGACTTAGAAAGCAAGTGAATTCAGCTTAAGGGTCTAAAGGTCATACCCACAGCTTGTGTCTTGATAACTACACAAATAAATTTTAGGGTTAGAATTTTTTTCCTGGCTGATTTCTAATATTAACAATTCAATTACTTTCTCTTGCTAATGAATAAATTAGCATAAAAGGCTTTAACAAAGAAATTGCATTTAGTTCCCTTGATCCTTCTTCCAATAAGGACTAAAATTACTAAAATATTTGCAGGATTTTTCTTGTTTTATTTTTCTTTCGTTTAAAATATTGTATTAGTTTTACTATGTTCTTTCTGGCATTATTTGTCCATAGACTATTATACGAACTTTTTCTGTTTCGTTTTGTTTTTCTCCTTCTTTCTTTTGTTTTTTTTCTTTATCTTTTTTTTATTGTAGAAACAATTTCCGTTTCATTGACAACAATAACAGAAGCATGGCAAATGTCCTTAAGCGTTATAGCGTTGCAAATTTAAATTCAGTTTTTTCTTAGTTCGGAAAAATTTCCTTTGCCACTGCTTTAAGTTTCTTCTTTAAGATGAAATGGAATAAACATCCTGTTTTTCTTTGTTCTTTTTTTTTTTTTTTGATGTTTGATGCGTGAAAATATTTTTCTGTAAGTTGAAGAAACAACAACAAAGAAACAAAAGCTATTGCATTTTAAGTAGTGATCACAGTGGAATTTGGCTTAAAAAAGAGATAAACGTTTTAAAAAATTTTGAAAACTTAAACTAACAAAACTATGTTTGTTTTTAAATCCGGAAAGTAAAATATCATAAAAAAAATAAATTCAAACATATTATGGTTGTTTAAGACATAAAATGGTTGAACCTGAACAGTGGTAATATAATTTTCTATGCGAACGTTCACGTTCGAAATCGATGAACAGGCTGTAAACTTTTTCAAACCCCTTTAGCTATGATCTTTTCTTACCTGCCTGATTTTGGAGACACACAACCACGGTAGTTAAGCGTATTTTAGTGAGAGCGTTTCGCATCGATCGTGGCTGCAGCACGATCAACCATCTGGACTACAAGCAGCGTTACCGCTATGCTACTTAAGTATCAATTTGAGCCTTTTTCGAAGCTCTTAATAGCTTTTATGACTCTTTTTTCCTTTTGTCCTGTTGTATCACTTTTTAAACTATTTCATACTACGTTTTAGAAGTAGCAATTAAACAAGGTTTTTTTGGCAACAGTGCCGTAACAGCTTTTGTTAGCGGCATGTCGCAAGAAGATTTTTTTACGCACAACGTTGCCGTTAAGTGTTGATAACGAAATGAACAAACGAAAAATTTTAGCAACAACCGCAGCACAAATAGCTGTGTATATGTTTTGATTGTGTAAGATGATTTTGCTGGCTTTTTGTTGTTTTTTCGTTTGTGTATTTTGTTTTTGTAAAAAAATTTTGGTTTTTTTTACCAGCCCAAAATGCGCTAAGCACAACAGAGACGAACGAACACTAATGAACTGAACCGAACACAATGAAGTTTGTGGTTAAAAAAAAACCGAACGGAACCTGGGTTGAATTTACATGTTTCAAGAATCACAACATTCTTTCATCAGAATTCTTTGAAAGAATTTTAAAAATGTTAATGTGGATGCCAAATTTGCCAAATGCCAAAATTGTTGTTTGTTTGTTTTTTTTTTTTTTTTTTTTTTTTTTTTTTTTTGAAAAAAACTACGAAGTTAAAATAAACAATGAAAAATATTTTGCCGTTAAGATAACTTAAAAACCTGACGTTAAGATAGGACACAGCAGTTAGTGCCGGTTCACACAAGTCAAGTCAAGTCTTGAGTTTTTAGGAGAGAAGGGAAAAGAGAATGCCATTTCTTTTCCCCTCTCTCCTAAAAACTCAAGACTTGACGAGTCAAACTTGACTTGTGTGAACCGGCACTAAACTTTATTGTTAAAAAAGTTACTTAATAAAATTTACGTTAAAATTGAATAGAGAATCGCACTACTGAAGTTCTCTTAATCAGGAAAAACTACGATAATTTTCAAAAAAATTAACTAAAAATATTCATCGATTTCAATTTCACTCGATTTCTACTTCCAGAAAATGGCTGTATATTTTGATTTTCTTACCCAATTTTGTTAATATTTAGTGAAAAAGTATTGCTATATTTTGTTGCTTTTTAACCACAGTTCCATATATATTTTAATTTTGTATTTTTCTTTTATACTTTATTTACGATTTCCGCAAATGAACGAAATAAAAATTTCACGTTTTTGTTCACACACAAAAAAAAAACTTTATTTTCACTTCAGAAATGCCTACAAAATATTCAGGACACAAACGCTTCTCATTTTGCGGTCCATTTTATTTGCACAATTATGGCATTTGCGGCAGAATATCCTTAACCTTTTTAGTATCGTAATATTAGGAAAAAGGAAAGAAAAAGAAATTCTTTTGGGTTTTTGTTTCGTATTTTGAAAAAGAAAAGAAATAAACAGACAAATTTATTTGAAGTGCGTTAGGTTTTCCTTTTGTATCCCTTTGTGGAGGTAAGAGGTCACTTAAGTTTCTTTTGGGTTTTGTGATTTATTTTACAAGTAATTGAAAATGGCATCAAACAATAAAAAGAGTTTTCTTTTTATGTAGTTAGTTTATTGACGTCATTTTTTCCCCTTTTAGACATTTTGGTTTGAGTTTGCATTCCGATGTGGGGTGCTTGAAGTTGAATGTTCTGTGTAAGCAGCATACAAATTCATTAATTAAATCTATAAATAAAAGGGCCTTAAATATGTTTAGAAATATATGATATCGTCATAGAAAATTTTAACCGCAGGACCGCATTTGTTACAGCAAGCTAAAAATGTTTGGTTGAATCCGTCCCACATGGCTGTAACAAATTTTTAAAGTTACAATTACCAGCCTGCTTTAGATAAAATGCCAGCGGCTTCTATTAAATAGCAACAGCACCTAGGATTATTCCCTCTCAGGCCGAATTCACCCACAGGTGGCAAAAAATGAGCCCGTTATTGTTCTTTTCAGAACTATCCCTACTCCCGACTTTTCGTTGGATTGGAAAATCAAATATGTGTAGAAACACCAACGAATGGAATTCCAAAATACAAACGCATGAGAGGATGTTAAAGGGAGAGTTTGCTATCTCAGCGTTATATAAAAATGTAAAGAACTGATACCTCTCTCTAACGACAAAAAGAATGGAACGCCATCGCTGAGGCCCCATACTCCTTACTGAAATAATAGGAATTTCTAAATTATAAACAATACTAAAATTATTTCTAGATATAAATTTAAACCTTTGTTGGCAACTAACTATATTGGGGTTGTGAAGGCTATAATATATAGATATTGCTATAAACATAGTTTTGCTCCAAACTATTCCGCTAAGGCGGCATGCACTCTTGCAATATTGTTATAGATTATAACCGCCATATTATTTCCATTTTGTCATATATTTTGCAATAAGTCGCACAATGGTTTCATTCCTTCAATAAAAAGGTGAACATAACCTATAGGATTAACATAAACAGCATTGTACAATGTTGCCAACACACATCACTTCATTTTCGTTGTGCAATAAAAAGCAAAAGTCTTTTGATTGTTGCCAATATATTGTGTTACCGTCGAATATCACATAGTGCCGGTTCACACACGTCAAGTTTGTCTCGTCAAGTCTCGAGTTTTTAGGAGAGAGGGGAAAAGAAATGGCTTTCTCTTTTCCCTTCTCTCCTAAATGCTCAAGACTTGACGAGTCAAACTTGACGTGTGTGAACCAGCACATACACATGGGCGATATAATTGTACAATACGTAAAATTGAACAATTTTATTGCGAGTGTATGAGCCGCTTAAGAAATTGTATTTAGTGTTGTGATCTTTTAAAAACACATTATATTATGTACTTATAAAGGGTGGTTTTAAGGACCGATGTTGTTTTTTTTTTTATTTAATTTAATAAAGTACACTTCATTCTTTATGCTACATCCCGCTAAGCCCTATGGCTTGTCTGCAGGAAAATATTATTTAGGAATGGTTTAAATAATTTTAATTCATTGCGAGTTTAAATAAAAATTCTTATATATTTTCTTTCTTCTAAACGTATTTGTGATATCCCTCAAGTGGTTTGGCAGTATATTGTTGGCAAGATAACTTTTAGAGTTCGAACCCCATAACTGTTTTTGGTGGTTTTGACATTAAATCTGCCATCCAAGCGAAGTCTGGTGTTGTCCTGATGATCTATTTTCTTCAGAAGTCTGTGATCGGTTAGTTTTATTAGAACAGTTAGACGATATACATATGTTTTTGACGTTAAGTATCTTTAGTTCACGAGGTAGGTTTTTTGCATGTTTATTGTTTGTGTTTTCGTTGCTTCTTCGATACTGATTATTGTTTATTAAATTTATGTTGCTGGGTTCGTTTGATCTGTTGTTGTTAGGTAATTGTATGTTACGGGAATTTCTGGTGTTGTAGTTGCTTGGTACGTTGTTGTGAATATCAACTGTGCCATAGCTGACGTTGTTGTTGAGGTTTTCAGGAATCGTGTTGTTGTTAATATTGTTGTTACCGTTGTTACTGTTATCCGTTAATATATCAAATAGTGCATTGTTCCTAATGTTGTTGTAGTTTATCTGTATATTGTTGTTAAGTTCGTTGCTGTTGTTCTGTGTTTGATGTTGATTTATCCATAGGATTTTGAGTACCCGGTTTTGGGTTTGTTGTAGTTTTTTACAATGGGAGGAGTTACCCCAGGCTGATATGCCATGTCTTAGATATGATTCTGCTAGCGCGAAGTATGCCTGACGGAGTACCCTGTACGTTGCGGAATAGCTGAGGTGATATAATGAAAAAACTGCTTGGCGTAATTTCTTTTGCAGTTCGCTTACGTGTATCTTCCATTTGAAAGTGTCATCTATGTGCACTCCTAAGTATTCGTAACGTTCTACTTGTTTGATTGTGGTGCTGCAGTTATCAGTTATGTCATGTGTTTTGTTGTGTATACACTCTATATCATGGTATTTTAATTTAATATTGGATTTACTCATATTTGGTTGTCTGATGTGCATAAGTTTAGTTTTTGAGGCATTTATAACTAGCCCATTATCATGACACCATCTAGATACCACATCAAGTTGTTGTTGCTTTGTTCCAGCTACGATTTCAACAAATGTAAACCACAATTTTTTTGGCTTTTAATAAGTTTAATATTTATGTTTTTTAACAATTTTATTTAAAATAAAATTAAGATTGAAAGTATTATTGGACCAATATACATTGTACGTTGAAGCTCTCTAATTAGTTAATTTTATTAATTTTTTATATTTAATTTTAATAAAAAAGTCAATTCAATTAAAACAATTGATAATGAATTTATTATTTTTTTTTATGATTTTTTAAATAAATGTTAAAATTTATTTAAAAATAAAAAGATAATTCATTACCAGTTGTTTTAATTGAATTGAATTTTTATTAATATTAAACGCAAACAATTAAAAAAATGGACTAAATGATTTTTGCTGCTATTTTGAACAGATTCACTATGGACCGCATTGGTCTCCGAGTGCCGTTGGCCGCATAACCCTCTCTAACCTTGCCTAAAATATGGCAAAAATGGTACCCTGTATGTCCGCTATAACCATATTGAACAAATTTTATTCTAAAAAAATAATAATTAAAAAAAGGAATTTGTGACTACTAAAAATTTGTATTTAACAGGAATTTTTATATTACCATTCGTGCGGGCTTATGTTCCATTCTAAAAAAAATATAAAAAAAATGTTTTGGTTTTCGTAATAAATATGTTGCACAAAAAAATGTTTAATATTTTTTTTATATCATTATCAAAGTAATTTTTACGAATAAAAAATTTTTAATTTAAGTGTTTTTTTTATCAAGAATAAAAATTGGGAACTAAGCACGACAAACAAATCTTGTTAGTTGAAAATTGTGTGTTCCCAAAAATTACTTTGATAATAAACTGGCAAGTGCACGGCCTGTCGAAAACAATAAAGCAAGTTGTTATTGTATTTTTTTTGTTTTTTTTAACCTACTTACAACTTCAATTAATGTTTGATGAATTCCATTCTTCCACAATTTATACGATATAAACGCTTGACGCGAGATTTAAGTAATTGTATTTACTTAGTTTGAAAATTTTAATAGTTAAATCAAGTTATTAATTTACTTGTTTTTCTGCACATGTAAATTTCGTGACAAGCTTTTATATCATATAAATTGTGAAATGACGTTATAAGTTGATAGTCAAAGTTGTAAAGCAAAAAATAATTTTTTTTTTCTTTTTAGCGCATTCAAATAAAAGCTTGTTTTCTAAAAAGGTTTTTTATTTTTTAGCGGATTTAAATAAAAATACTTTTTAAAAAAGAATTTTTACTTTTAATTTTTCAAAATTCGCATTCGTCTTTTCAGTAAGCATTAAAAACTTAGTCCGCCATATTGTATCTAGAGTGACGTCACTTTATTTTTCGAGTTGTTCTTAGCAAGCCCTTTCATTTGAAACCCATATTGTAAAAATGCATTAAAAATAACTAGTCCGCCATCTTGTTTGTGCCGCCATATTGGATTAAGAGTGACCACTTTATTTTTCGAAATATTCTTAGCAATCCCTTTCATTTGATACCCATATTGTAGAAGTGCTTTAAATAAAACTGGTCCGTCATGTTGTGTGTGCCCGCCAAGTTGGATTAAGAATGACGTCACACAGTTTACCATGCATTGTCATTCAAACTTAACGTGTTTACAAAATTTTAGCTCAATCGGTTGAAGATAACTGCTTCAAAATTGAGTTGCAAGATTCCACGCGAACAAACAAACATATTACATACACTGTAAGTTAAATAAAAGCTTTTAAATAAAAGTTGACAAAAAATCTTGTTAATTGATTATTTTGTCATCTTAAACCCGCCAACCCAGATGTCAGAAATCGCCAAACATCAATTTTGTTTAGTTTTCGTGACATTATTTTTTTGTTAAATTAAATTTTGCATACAAAAAAGCTAGTAAAATATTTCAGTAAAAAATCGCCAAAAACTGAGACAAAAATAGAAAAAAATCGCCGAAAGTAAATTATGTTTAGTTTCAGCTATTTTTTTTCTTAAATAACATAAAATGTAGATCATTTATTCAGTTAAAAAACTTCAGCCTCATCGATTTCATTTCTTGTGTTTTGACCTGCATACATTCTATTAGAATTAAATAGTGACTGAATAAAAAATAAACTTAAAATGTTAACAAAACAAAAATCATGTGACAAAAAGTTGCAACAAATGATAAACTGTTAAAAAATAAATCTGAAATAATATAAATGGAAAATATAGCCAAATAAATTCCCAGTTATATCAAAAATCGCCAGTCGCCAAATGGAGAATCCCACTGCCAAACACGTTTCAAAATCGCCTCGTTTGTCGAGATACCGCCATGTCTGACAGCCCTGTCACTATGAGCAAAAAAACTTGTTTTAAGTAAAACGTGTCAAATCATTTCCATTACGCTGTAGAGGTTATGTTTTTCAAAATTAATTTGACAATTGCTTCGTATGTATGTACGTTAGTGATGTTACGAATATTCGTGTGTGTACCAACGAATATTCGCCTATTTCATGACTATTTCAACCAAAATTTTTGGAAAAGTTGAAAAAGCACAACAAACAAATCTTATTAATAAAAAAACAACTTCGGTATTAAATTTGCGGTTGCTCGTGCATAAAAAATTGAACTGACAATTGCTTTATTTTGATTTCATGCAAAAACAAAAAAGCAATTTGTTTTTTTTTTAAATTTGTTTTTTCTTAACCCGCTTGCAACTACAATTAATGTTGGGAGAAATCCAACCAATTAATTTCCCCATTTTTTTTGGGACTGAAATCCAGCAGAAACATTTTGGCAAGGAAACACTTTTTATACGGCCGATAAAATACTACCTTTAGCTATCGGTAAGTTGTGAAAACGACCCTAAGATTTTTCATTTTTATATATAAAGAAACCCTTCAAATTTCCGTACGAAATTGAGTTTATAAAAGTTTATAAATTCAAATTTTTTTAAATGTGGTCTTTACAATAAACGAAATTTGTCATTCACTGTTATAAAAATCAAAAAAGAAACAATCTAATTGTTTTTCGCTTCTTAACTGTCAGTGGGAGGGCTGTGAAATATGACACTTTCTCGTCACACATGGCGATTTTTTTAATGCTTTTGGCGCTATGGAGATTTGTAAAGCTGCTCAAAAGACGTTTGGTGCTTAATTGGTTCTTGAACAACATTTTATCACGCACAAATTTATATAAATTTTTTTCTTATTTTTAACTTCTTAAAATTTTAGTCGTTTTCTGTATTGAATTCTGGGTTTTTCTTCGTAGCTTCGTTATTTTTTTTAGTACACTGAACAAGATTTTTATTATTTAATAATGAATAACCAAAAAAAAAAGTTAAAGAAAAAAGAAGTGCAAAAAACACTACATTTGTGTACTGTTTCTGGTCTTGTGCAAAAAAGTACAGTTGGAAAACACAGTACATGTACATGTACTGCTAAAAACAGTATGTCTGGCATGGCTAATTTGCAACTAATGAAACTCTTTGTGGTGAACACATAAATGATAATAATAACTAGGGATGCGATTTCCACGCAAATTCATGTTTTTTGTCGATAGTCTTAAATCGATTTCGACCAATTATTCTTCTGAATCAGTTTTTGCATATTGTTGCACATTTTGGTGAAAAATTCATATTTTTTTCATATTTTGGTTTTAAATGCATATTTTTGCATATTTTGCATGTTTTGCGCCCAGTTTTTGAAGATCGCGTTATCATCCGCAGAGCTGATGTCGTTTGGTCACCTCGGAGCGGGGATTTGACACCGTTGGACTATTATTTGTGGGGTGCCGTCAAAGAAAAGTGTTACGCCGACAAGCCAGAGACAGTTGACGGTTTAAAGGACAATATTCGTGAAGGCATTGCTGAAATACAGCTGCACACAATCAATAATATGCTTAAAAATTGGACCGATCGTGTAGGCTTCTGTATGGCAAGCCGAGACAGCCATTTGAATGAAATTCTTTTCCATTATTAACCGGAAGGATTGTACTTTCATATAAAAAAAGAAATTTGAGAAAATATTCAGTGGTTTTTTTTATAGCATTTTCAAAATAAAAGAGGTTATTTGGCGGACCCTGTATAACTTTAGTTTACGTTGAGGGATCATTTTCCATGTACAAACGTTTTTTTGCGTCCGAACAGACAAGGGCTTAGTATTGATAATAGAAAAAGTATATATTTATCAAATTTTGTTTTAAAAAATATATTGTGCCTTTGAATAGCAGTAGACTGAATTTTTTTTTTTGTTTTAAATAAATTTAAAAAAAACGCCTTTTTATTGAAAATTTTTAAGTTTCTAAGCATATTTTTTATATTTTTAATGCATATTTTGAAGTTTTTAGTGCATTTTTTTGTGCATATTTTCAATTGTTTACTGCATGAAAATCTCATCCCTAATAATAACTATAAAATTGCCATTACGGATTGATTAAACAATAATATGTTTGCGGCAAACAATTATCTGGTTTAAATAACCAAAATATGCATACAAATTTCCTATTTTAAATAATTTACGTATCCTTGACCTTATGAAAACATACTTTTCTCTACCTGTATAAATAAACATAATTTTTCTTTGTGTGAAAAAACTATTTTTCTTAGTTAGAACTATTGGGAATTAACTACCACTTCCATGAACTGGCAACGAACGAACACTAATGCAAATAACATGTAGGGTACTTTAATCGCTCTCAAAACTCTTGTTGTTGTCATCTTCATCTCTGGTTTTAAAATAAATAAAATTAAATGGATGAAAACTTAAATAACAATGACTGCATAATAAAATTATAAAATATTTCTCCTTCTTTTATATTTTTAGGGAATTCTAAAAAAGGTAAAACATTTTACTTAGTTTCACCTTGAGATTTTATTTTATTTTTTAAATGTATTGCACACAAGGGCATTTTATATAGAACAAGTACATGCGGTTGAGCATGTATTTGTTTTATGTTTTTGAAAAAAATGGTGTTGAAAAACTTGAATCTTGTATTGAAATAAAAAAAATATTAAAGAGTTATTAAGTGAAATTCTTATTCATAAAAAATATTTCAGTTTTAGGTTAACTTAACAAAGGTTAATTAAACAAATTTTCGTATAAAATTCGTCTTATAAACCTGTTATAGGCATGGCATATTGTTATGAATGTTACTTAAAAACAAGCAAAAGTGTTACATTCCGCTGGCCGGAACCTCTTCATCGAGAGTTCGAAGATTTTTAGAGTGGACTTTACTATAAATTACAAATCAATCTATATGAAAACTGACCTCGCGGTATTAAAAATCGTTTCGGATTAAGGCGCAATGAGGGCTCTTTAAAAAAAGTCATACAATATAAATTAAATCTATTTTAAGAAAATGATCTAGATTCAGGATTAGATGTTATATTTCACCTGTCTTGAGTTATGGATCGATCACTTCAAAATCGGGTATGCATTTCGTGCGATTTAAAGGTTTTTTTGGAAGGCACAATTTTACATGGCGTTATTTCTAGCCATATAAAGCGAAATTTGAATCCATTTCAATACTAAGGCCCCTATTACGGTTCACAACTCCACTCAGTTGAGTTGTAATTTTTTAATTTTTGTATTATGGTTTACTACTTTGCTATATTGCGGTGAACAACGACATAACAAAAATTACAACTGATCACAACCAGTTGTCGTTATTACAACTCAACCAAGGCGAATTGACTACAGGTGGTGTCGAAACACCTTCTGGTTTTGACAGTTCGAGCCTATTTGTTTTGATTTGTTAGTGTTATCCTAAGAATGGTTAATATTTCGAGCCGTAAGCACTAACAATGCAATGCAAAACCCCCTATGTTGTTTCTGTTGTTTTTGGATTGTTGTAGTTGCGACACCACCTGCAGTTGAATTCGACTTGAACTCAACTGCCTTATAAGGGGGGTATGGTAAATGATGGACCGATCGCCAAGAAATTCGGTGGTGTGTTTTCCAATCTTATAAAACTATTATAGACCACAACAACTATTATAGATTTACAACAATAGCAGTGTTGCCAAAAGTAGGGCAAAATCCCTACAAGAAACCTAAAATAGGAGTGTAGGGAAAATCGGACTGATTTTTTATATTCGCCAAAATGTAGGTATTTTTTTTCTCATATTGCGTTAAATACGAAATAAATGCTAAAACAAATGTAATTTTAATAATTATTTACTATTCAAAGAAATGGCAATGTTTTCGGACAAAAAAAAACAATTACTTTTTCTGAAATGAAAATGGATTTAAAACAGTTTTGGATTAAAATAGTAAAATGAAAAACTTTAATGACGAGGTTGTATTTTCAAATAAATCGAAATTGGTACGGATTTTGTTTGCTTTACCTAATGAAAGTGCTGATGCATTGAGACCACAAAAAAGCAAAACAAATTGAGCCACACAACTTTAAGTTTAATTTGTATTATGCGATCATTTACAGTGAAATAGGCTGCATTAGTTTGGAATGCACCAACAGTAACTTTAGAAAGTTCCGTTCAAAAGAAATACTTACAGGCCTGTTCTGAAAATCACTTTAATTCAAATCAAATTGTGATATTGTGGTGTTCCGTTTTTGTGTATTTTTTTTGGTGTGATCTTCAATTGCGGAAAGAAAATCGAGTGCCACCCAAACGGCGTGATTATCAGAACACCACAAAACCACACGCGTGATTTTAAAGCACGAGCTTTTCAGAACAGGCCTAATATATTTATTATTTATAAAAAATCGTTGTTCTTGTACCGGAATTAAATTAAAATTAAAGATCATAGAGATTTTTGTAGGGAAAATTTTTTTTAAACTGTAGTACCCGCACTTTTTTTTTCAAAAAATATTGTTTTTCATAACGTTTTTAAGGCACACTAAAGTGTTTCTCAGGAGAAGCGGTACCTTGGGTAATAAATATGGACCAATCTTCAGCAAATTTGGCACTATGATTTGCAAACTTATGTGACTATGACGAAGCAAAATTTACTACAATAGCATTATTGTTTACGTTTTTAGGCTAACTTAAGTGTTTTCCGAGAGTGGGCTTTATACGGGGCTTATAGTAAATTATGTATCAATATGATAAATAGTCATAACAAACGAGTTTGTGTAAAATGTAATGATTCCACCATCAATTTATGTTAGACTTGGTAACAAAAATTTACATTTTTAACCCTTAAGTGTATACCTGGGCCTGGTCAAACAATTTTGAACTTTCTTTTCATATATTTCCTGGATATCGGCACTTTATCTTAGTATTTTTGTATATTCATCATCTCAAAACCCAACAAACCAAAACGCTTTAGAAATATGTAACTTATAACAAACTTACCAACATAATAAGCCTTGAGCTTAGAAAAGTGTTGTGAGTCATTGTTCGAAAATAAACCGAACATTATTTAGCGTATGGTACATACACCCTGACCCGATATTTATTGTTTTTAGTGTTCTTAATGCAGATTATGTTGCGATAAAGTGTGGAAATAAAACTCAACTCTTATATCAAAAATTTCACTCCGTGTACACTAAAAAAATACAAAAGGGTACACTAAAAGAACGCTTCGCAAACTCTTAAAAAGTAAACCGTACACTAAAAGAACACTAAAAGAACGCTATGCAAACGCGATCAAAAAATTCAGTACTTTATGTTGGTATTTGTGTTCGTCAGCTCATAAAGGATGTGCACCGTATTTTGTTTGTGTACAAATTCACTAACACTAAAAGAAGTTTTGGAGTTTTTTTTTAATACATTTTATTTATTTACAGATTTTTTCTAACTCTGACGCCGCCATTAAAAAACCCATCATATTTACTTTCACACAAGAAAAGTTTAAGAGTTTTTGTGTATACAAAAATGCTAATTTATAAAAGTACCCCAGCAATTTTGAAATATTTGATGAAAATCGATTGATATCAAAACGATCTTTTTTAAAAGGTGTGATGAATTTCGAGCGACTTACAAATCCATTTGTCGATTAAAGGCTTACCCCCTTTTATAAATCAAAAATTTTTTTTAAAAATTAACCCCCAATTTTTTCGTTAATATACAGATACATTTAAGCATATGTGACCTTCTCCGAGAAAAGGGACCTAATGTGTCAAAAAACGGGTTTGGACATAAAAGTAGATTCTGGTACCGAAAAGGGTGTTATGAAACTTTAAATGCGTTTTTCTCAAAACTTCATTTTCACACACTAAGTCCCTTTTCTCGGAGAAGGTCACATATATAGTAAATATAAAATTAAAAGAATATAAGGAAATTAGAGTAAAATGTATTAAATATTAATTTTTAAAGAAACTGAATAGGATATTATCAGGTGTAATTCGTTTTTAAAATCGGTTTTCATTTCATATCTGATAATGGAAAAAACTACACGTGGCGATTTCTCATTTTTCTGGCACACTAATTTAACTAAAGCCCGAATTAAAGATAAAGCATTTAATATCTGATTCAAACTTTAATTTTTTTGTTTCTTTGTTTTTTTTAATATCTTTTGTTTTAAGTCCCCAAAATATTGACAACTTTATGCAACATTTTTGAAAAAAATATTAAAATTTAACAAAATTACAGCTGCTGCAGAGAAAACTTGAAAAAAATAAATAAGTTTCAAAACAAACAAAAATATGTTATAACATAAAAAAACCAAAACCTTCCAAGTAAACTTAGCACAATAAAACATATCCTGATCTCTATCACTTCACTACTAAATTAAAGCTGATAAAATAAAAAAAATTTTTTTAATAAACCACAAAACAAAAACGTTAAATCTTATGACAAACTCAAGTTAAAAAAAAAACAAAATACAAAAAAAACTTTTAAGCCCCCATATTTTTATACCTGATAAAAACATAAAGAATTTTTGTTTTCAAAGCCAACAAAAATAAAACATAAAAAAAAATTTTTAATAATTAAAGCAAATTATTTGTAATAAGTCAAAGTCAACACTATTTAAGCCAAAATGTCGGTCGATTTGAGTGTGCAAGCGGAACCAACCGTGTCCGTTATAACAACAGTTCCTGTTTCCGCAAATGGTGGCGAAATGGATGCTCTGCTTTTAGGACGCATTGGGGTGAGTATTTTTTAGTGTTTATTTGAAGCCTTTTTTTTTTTTTTTTTTGACTAACATTTCCTTTATATTTTATTACAAAAAACAAAAAAAAAAACTCTTTCTATAGAACTTGTCATGTTTAATTAGTTTTACTTTTCCACCAACTAGCAACTAATTAGTTAATTAACTTTCTTAATAATTAAATCATACTACTTTTTCAAATTAAGTAGCTGCTGATAAAGACACCAATCACTTTTTCTTAACATTTTCAATTAGTAGAGTGTTAAATTTCGTTGTAGAGAGAAAATAGATTTTATTTGTTCGCTTTTAAAATCAAACGAAAAACTTTTACTTTCACTTGTTCTTTAAACTTTTAACATCATCCATCCCTTTCACTGTAGGCGAACGTGTGTAGTGCTGGTATGAAACTTTTGCAATGCAAATGTTCTTTTTACACTCTTTCACACTTTCTCTATTTCTTAAAAACATGAAATAAAGATGAATAAAAAAACGCAAGGTAGTACAAATTTAAACATATAGATATTGCTTTGCTTTCGCTTTTTAATTTTCTGCATGAATTACAAATAAAATATTATAAAACTTTAAATAAACTTTTTTCATACTTGAGCATTTTTTTCTTTCTTTCTTTCTCTCATCCAAAAGTTATCAAAAGATATTTTTATGGCTTTTTGGAAAAATACCTGAAGATTATCTAAGAAAATATTAAACCAAAATAAAGTTGTTGTATAATTCTTTGCATCTTACAGAAGGAAAAAAAACACGGATAAGATTAATGTGATATGAATATCGTTAGCTAAAATGCAAAAAGACGTAACTAACAAAAAATTCAAAATCGAGTTTTTGATTGATTATTATGAATGCTATAAAACTTCATGTCTTGACAAAATTTTACACTTCTGCGATCAAAAATTGCGCTTTTATTAACAAAAAACAAAGGGACATAACTACAAGTTTTTTTGCTTGATGTATTCAAAAGAAAATATAATGAAATGGTTTTCTTTGAAAATTGGTTGAAGAATTCCATGGACGACTTATCAATGCATGTTTTTCTGACATGTTTATAGTTTTCACTTTACAAACTTTTTTGCTTCTCCTGTAAAATTATATTTTTGTTAGTTACGTCTTTTTGCATTTTAGCTAACGATATGTACTCAGAGAAAAAACTTTTTTCACATTTCAAACATGATCGATCACCTCCAGCAAATCAATTTTTACCATAATATAATAAAACCAAATTATTGTTACCGCCTATCATGTTATGGTTAAATGGGTCCTCTATTAAAAAGCCACAATCTTATTATGGTTGCCTCTAGATATGTGAAATAGTTAAATATGACAATAATTTGTTTCCACTCGTAATTGTTTGGATATAAATTTACAATAATATTTTCCTTATTTCCAAGAAACCATGTTCTGGATGAATTACAACCATGCTTTTATAAGTATTAAACATATTTTTGTTATTTTTAACAATAACTTGTTTGGTGGCTACTATAATAATAAAACTTAAATGGAGTCGATTCAAAAATTTATTGTATTACAAAGAGAAAAGTTCGGCAAGTATGAATGAAATATGATATCGATTCTTTCATCAAAGTTTTTGGCAAAATAGCGGGTCTTTTTCGTTAATCACATTACGGATTTTGAGTTTTAGGGCTGCAGTCCATTCGATTGGCTCCGTATAGACTCTGTTCTTAACATTGACCCACAAAAAATAATCAAGTGGTGCTAAATCACACGATCTAACTGGCCACTTAAAAGCTGATGTTCGTGAAATTATGCGATCTGCTTTAACACTATGGCTCACGGCTGCGATGTTCGACGACCCGGTTCAACAAGCGGTGTTGTTAGCACATTTTGTATCGATCCTGCCGACTCAAATTTAACGACCAAATTCTTAAAAGCGGTCTCAGAAGGACGATTATGTTGTCCGAAAATATCACGAATTTTTCGAAGTGTAACTTTAACCGAACCACCTTTTTCATAGTGGATTCTTATTATTTCAATGAAATTTTCGAGCAAATTGAATTTATTGTAATAATTGGCAATACATCTTCTACGAATACGTCAAAAAACTAAATGTCAAAACGATCATGTTGTTGTTATTGCCGCAATTAGAAAAACAAAGTTCTACACATTATAAATGTGGCTTCTTGGTTGAGGTATAATTCAGGGCTGCCAGGTACTTTTATTCGTTGTCCCCAAAGCATTAAAAAAAATCACCAAATTACAAAACAAAAACTTAAAAAGTTAATATTTTTTTTGTTTTTATTTCTGACCAAATTTTAAATTTTTTGAAAAATATGAAGGAAAATTTTAATAATAAAGCCCCAGAAATCCCCAAATAAAAACTTCTAGTAAAAAAAAGTATTTTATATTGTTTGTAGCGACTGATTTCGGCATGTTTTTTAAATTCTCCTAATGCGATTCCAGTATGGAATTACCAGCAGAACAATATGCTGTTTTCGAAGACGAATGAGCCAATTTATAAGAACTAGGAGCATATTCAATCAGTTTTAGCCATCCTTAAAGTCTACAATAAAAAAAATGTATCAGTCATTTATTTAATACTTCGAAACATCATAAGTACTTCCCAATAGCCCAGCATTCTTTTTCCCAAACTTCGTATATTGTCTTTTATATTCACTTATTTTTGGGGAAGACATATTTGCTTGAAAATTGTCTTTAAAAAATCAAAAATTGTAGGTGTTGTCAACGGTGTTAGATTTTTTTTTTAATTCTTCCTTTTTAAAACACTCACTCAAGAAAAGAAACACAAGTTTATTAAGTGCCTTTTACACGCTTAACAGAAATGTTAAGTTTTGGTACTTTTTTCATATTTTATATGCGAAACAAAGAAAAATAAGCGTAAATAATAAAAGAAGGGAAAATATATTAAAAATGTGTAAAATCCCCAATTTTTTTAAATTTAAATCTTTGTCTTTTTTGCTTGCAATCCTCAACTTTGGAGAGAAATTCCCAAGTCTGGCAGCCCTGGTATAATTTAGCCAAAACTGAATGCTTCCAAGTGTAAAATCGGAACTGCCTTATCGACGAAGATTTGTGACTTTACCTAACCCCAAAGAAAAAAAGGCCAGTTATCGGGTCCGAAATGCGAAATAAGCTACTCACCAACAACTACTGCTCAGTAAAACCCTTGCTGGGCGCGACCTGCCTGTGACATTTCAGCGTCTTGCTGAAACCAGATGTTGTCGGCACCACATGCTTCAATTTAAGATAGCAAAAAATTCGTTATCATTGTCCACCTTTTTCTACACTCTCCACTACAGCTGCAATATTCTCATTATAACATGCTGGATGTGATCTATTCGGTCGCGTATCACCCGATAACGTACAGTGCGACTCAATTCTGTAAATGGTATTGGCAATAGTAGATAGTCTCGAAAGGACACCAAGTGTTGATTGAAGTGGTTGAATTTTTTAAGCTCTAATTTTCTACTACAATTTGAAAAAAGTTGCAGCACATGATGGTGCTTTCCAGAATTTATTTTCCATGTATTTTATCCTTTTCGAGAGATGGTTTGTGCCGCTCATAAGTACTGATTTAAAAAGGGAGGGCAAACAAAAAAATAAAATGAATTAGACGCATAACGTCATCAACATTGTTGTCGAATTCGAGTAGAACTTGCAAGCAGGAATTTTAAAAGTTGGCAACACAGCCGAATTTATCCAAAAGCAAAGAAATCGGATACAACACGCGTTAAAAACGAGAGACGTTGAAAGAAGATTTTAGATGTGCAAAATGCTTTTTAAATTATAAAAAGAAGTTATTACTGGTGATGAAATAAGAAATTGTTGTGCTAGAAATCCTTATCAAAACCTGTCCAATCAGCCGAATTCGTGCGTTCCAGGCAAAAGTGATGATATTGACATGAAAGGCAAAGAGCGGCCATGTCAGCCAAAAAGTTCTGAGATACTAAATTAAAGGAAAAGCTTTATTAATTATTTGCAAACTTAAGAAAAGCTTTCATAATTATTGAAAGCGACTTAAGCAGCAATTTCAAGACTTCTGCTTACAGCAGGTTTCATCCAAAAGCAGGGAAATTTGGTTGCACAAAATTGACACGTTAAAAGACGATTTTGCATGTAAGAAATGCTGCTGAAATGCCATAAAAAAAAGAAATTTTTGTATCGAATCATTACGGACGATCAAAAATGCATTTATTACGACAACCGGAAGGACAAGAAATCGCATGTAAAGATTAGCCAATCAGCTCAGTATCTTTGGCAGCTAAGAAGTTCTCCGTATTTGGTGCGACTAGAAGAGTTCCATATATTTTAAGCTACGAAAATCGAACCACAAAGGATCTGAGCGTATAATTTAGATTATAAATATGCAAGTGGCAGTGCAAAAATACTGAACTGCCAAATCGCTTTGCTGATAATTTTGGTTTTCTTTGCCCATCTACAACTGCAATTTGAGTTGGAAAAAAGCTAACCAGTAGTAGTCGGGAATGTAGAAAAAGACGAAATCACTGTTTATTGTTGTGGTTTTGTTCAAGGTTTGATAACGCTGCAAGTAAAGACTGGAGTGGTTGTAATTCTCATTTACTTTACACATTTATTTGCATAGTAAATTTTGCTTTTCAAAATGTTTTCTATTGACCAGTGAAATGCTCATTATAACTGCCTTATCCACGAATAATAAATTTCAGTGTTTTATCGAGAGTGCGAGTTTGGAATTCAGCACGTTGAAATAATATCCTATTAAGGAACGCCATTGATTTGTGTGGAGCGAGCACTGACCAAAGTTCGGAATATGCGACTAGATCATCCATGAGGCCGTAATAGTCCACCGTGACTAAGTTTAGCCACATGCTGCAAGTATACTTATAACCTATGTGGAGAATACTGGTTTGAAAATTTTGCCTAACCCGCCTTATAGACAACTGCAGAATGCTTTCGCTGCAAAATACAGAGCATACAGATGTAAACAAGTAACGTATCGAAAATGCCCAAATCAGATCCAAGGGCAACTTTCGAACAAAGAGTCAGAAAGCGTTTTTTATTTGTAGTCAAGTGGCACTGTGTAAAAACAGGCCACTTTAATCTACATAAAAAATAATAAAAAATTGCGGAATAAAGGATGGTGCAAATGGAAATGCAAAAAGGTAGCTTTCAAAAAAAGAGACAGAAAAAACACAAAATCATCCGTTTCTTGTGGCCTCTGTGCTGAGAAAAGCCTCACTTAAGAAAAGGGTATTCGAAATTGGCGTGAGTCGTTTTTGCATCAAATATATTAGCGGAATTTATAAGTTGCCAGAATGGTGGCCAACACTCTTAATGCATTTTGGTTTTGTTGTTGCTTCTCAATAAACGCTCAAAACTTGTAAAAGAATATCCTTAGTGCAAATTTATAAAAAAATATCAATTGTAATATTTTAGTAAGATTTTTATTTGTTTTACATTATAAAATTTAAAAATAGCAACCGAAATCTGAAAATAATTTGTCGGCATTAAACTCTTAAATATTCTTCCATCTTTTCTCATGTTCCATAAACAAGTAAATGCAACAAATTCTCTTAAGATTTTATGACAAAAAGAAAAAAAAATTGGAAACATTATTTGAAAACTAGTAAAAACGTTTAGTTCGGCAGTGTCGCATCTTTGATACCCTTCATCGAAATTAAGAATATTTCAGAAGTAGGAGTTTTAGAAAATCTATAAGTTATCAAAAAGTAATTTAAATTTTTGGGATTTCAATTTCAATTTTGAAAATCTATAAGTTTTGAACAAATCTTAACAAAAACTGACCGCACAGTATTAAAGTTCTTTTCGGTTTTAGGCTGGTGGGTTGGTTACCGTCGTAGCAAGCCCAAAACTAGGCGTGCTGCAAGTAGGGTTAACAGTGACTCCGTTTTGACAGCACACAACTCGTTAAGAGTAGGAACCCCGGGTCTAGCATGACACCAAGGCAATATTGAGGTGGCTAGAGGCATCCAGTTGCTTTGAGATATTTCACCAAATTTCCGAGTTTCACGTCCTTTTAGAAGGTAGTTCCCAAATAATCCACGTCATGTTGAATTAAACACTGCGCAATTACATAGAAAATAAAATGCTGTTTTCTCAGCTTCAAGTGCCTTGCAACAGAGGCGGCATTAATTTAAAGGGCCTCCTCTCACAGTTTTTTCCATTTAACATTAGCCATATCCAGATAGTGCCTTAAAGATTTCCCAAGGGTGTTGCGACTGGCACATCAATATTAACCCCAGTCCTGGCCAGCCCGTCTGCCTGTTCATTGCGATAATGGTCCCTATGCGCAGGGGCCTAAATTAAGGTAATGTCAGATAGGCTGTCCAGTCTGGAAATTATACGGTTTGAGCAGTATTCCTAAAGGAAGGTTTCGAGAATTGGACATATATGAGGCCTAAGGTTAATTATTGACCGATCTTCATGAAATAATTTTTAACGGTTTTAGGCCCACAAAAGTGGGCTTTATATTGTGCCTATGAAATTTTATGGACCGATCTTCACGAAATTTAGTACCATGATTTCTAGTCATATGAAACGAATTTGTGAACAAATTGCATTCCGCCCCCAAATTATGTCAGTTACATATAAAAAAAACAGAAATATCTTTTTTTAGGGTTGTGGTTCCACTTTTGGGTGTATTAATCTTTTTTACTTAACCAATTGTTCTGGATTTCAAACCCAAACATGAATAACTAAAAACATGTTGGGCCAAAAATTTTTCTTTTTGCCGGGTCTTTTGAAAATGAGTTTCAACAGACGGACAGACAGATGGACATCGCTTAAAAGATTTAGAAATACTCAAGTACCCAGAACAAAAATACTTTAATGGCTCTTATATGACTTTTAAGAAAAGTTTCGCATGGAATGACAAACTAAGTATACCCTCTTCACAACTAGTTTTCGAGGGCATAAAAAGTTTTTATATTCAACCAGCTGCTGCTTTTTTTTTTGTGAAAATGAATCACTCATACTCGTACTCAACGCATTAAATAGTTTGTTACTGTTACAGATGCATTTGTCCCTCGTAATCGTTCTTTACACATTTCCAACCAGTAAAACCCATTATCAAACATTTTAGATGAAAACGCATGCATCTGAGGCACAAGTTAAAAGCAAGTAGGAATAAGAAACTATAAAAAACAGAACCCTTAACAGTTAAAAAAGTGCACTCCAACAAGAAATATTCACACTCTTGTACTCAATTGAAGCCATACATCTACATCTACAATTTATATTGATTTCTTTTTTCTGTTAAAAACATGTTGTTCTTTCGAAAGAATGAAATAAAATGAAATGTGTACAAATGTAATTCCTTTCCCACCAGCCAACCAACCAATCTACCACATTTCCTCCGGAATACATTCATGCTGTAGTTTGGTATTGAAACTTTCTGAAAATATACATTTTATTGTGATTGCGAGAAGGACCCAAGGGAAAAGGGTACAGTTAGTATTCGAAAACTATTACCAATATTTGCAAACATAAAATACAGTCATCGTTAATCGCTTCCCAGCAATTTTTTTTTTTTTTAAATTAAGGAAACAGGTCGGACCATTGGGAGGCACGCCCAGAGGCTGGGGCTCCCTCATAATGACTTCAGTAGAAGTTGCGGTGACGAGGAGGAGTCAACGGAACATCTTCTCTGTATTTGTCCAGCATTCGGAGATCTAAGACTTGAAATATTTGGTCGAAGAGGCTTTGGGGACAAAACTTGTCTTTCTGATATTGATTTAAACGGGCTTCACTCTTTTGTTGAATCGACCGGGTGGCTACGTGGGAACACTAGCAGCCCATAAGAACCACGGTGGGACATGGTAGCACAACGGGAACTAATAAGTCTACCCACGTGAGGTGTGCTTGACCACGGCTACCAATGGAACCTAACCTTACCTAAGAGAACAGGTCATAGTTGTGTAACTGGGGGCTAATTGTGGCAGTCGTTATTAAATACTTTTTCGTTTCGAAAGAAATTTTATTTCTTATTATTTTAAACGGTATTGAGCGAATCGAAATTATTTTTTTTAGCGTTGTAAAGCATTAATTTGAGTTTTCAGTATTTGAGTATTCGATCACGACTGTCAGAATTAGTCCCCTGGTTTTATAATAAAACGGACGTGGACAAGTTTATTGTAATTTATTGTTGTTGCTGTAGGTTTGAGACTCAATTCAGAGAAATTGTTTCTTTTTAACATAAATTTGTTGTAGTAGTTTTTTTTAACTGTTTATATGCATTATTAGACCTGAGCTCATTTGTAGGGGAGGGACCCATGAATTTTCTTACCTTTTTAAACAAAAATAATATGCTTTTTACCCTAAACATTAATAGTCAACAAACTAGTAAGCCAACAGGTATTAGCTGGCTAACTCGGTAGAAGAATTATTTGCTGGGTTGCTTGTTTATTTGTTGAAGAAAATTTCACAATTGTTAATGTTTCCAAGCTCTGAAGGTTATTTTCAAAGTTTTCTTAAAAAACCGCGTATGTTTAAAAGAAGCGTTTGCGGAACAGTTTAAAAAACTTCCAAATAGCGTTTAGCTTTTTTAGATGAATTTGAATAGCAACACATTATGGATTATAAATTTGTTAAAAACTTCTTCTTTAAATACTTGCAAAAATAATATATGTGGTTGTAGGCAACCATATCATAAGCAGCATTGGGCCACAACATACATATGCGTTCCATGCAATTCTATCCGACGCTTGTGCATTGATCTCGCTTAAGGTCTTGTTAAGCTTGTTAGCGTGTTATTCAATTTAGAGACGCCATGAAGACGATAGTCATTTCCTTCTTCGGCTACTTTTGGGACTCCTTATCATAGCTGTTCTTGATGTAACGTTAGAAATCCAGCGCCACTTTGTTTTAAGAATTTCTTATTGGAGTTTGTTTTATTTCTCTCCACAGCCTTTCTTTGGATATTTTTTTGGGGTCAGAATATTCTTAGGATTCTCCGTAAGTTTATGTTCCGAGTGAATGTGATTCAAGACTCACATCCATAAAGAAGAAACGCAGGAGTTGAAAATGTTAAGTTTGGTTATTCTTGATACGTTAGAAGACCGTTAGATGGGACATAAGGTGCAAAATGCCCGCTGGTCAGAGTTAATGCGATTGTTCACATTATTACCAGAGCCACAAGTGGCTGTACTGCTTCATCTATGAAGAACATCCTATAGTTTAAGGAGTTTATTTGCACTTCCTTGGTCTATACTCTGTTAGGATACTACAATTTTTAGTTTCATTTTGTACAACTGCTATTTCTGCTGCCATGTGATTGTATTTGTACGAAAGTAGTAGTATGATCTGCACAATTAAGATATTTTAGCCTTCTACGAGAACCCCACGAAATGCCTATTCCCTCACGTGTTGCTCTTTTTTAATAATGCTGTCTAAAACTATGTTAAGGAGTAGGAGTGACAGAATACAGCCTTGTCTAACGCTTGAAGTTACGGTTACTTTGGCAATAACGCAGCCTTCATGCAAAATATGCGAGGGTATTCCAGATAGCCGAATGTGAGAGGAGATAAATGCTTTCTGAAAGTCTATGGAGACTTGGTACAGCGGAGATCACCACTCAAATGAATGCTCTATTTGTATCCTTAGACTGTTAGCATGATCGATGTAGGATTTTCGGAGTCGGAAATCAGCTTCTCCTGAATAGGTTGATATTGAATGCAATTAAGAGCCTTTTGTTTTTAATTTGCGATATAAATTTGCTCGCTATATTGATGAGTGTGATACAACGCTAGTTCCTAAATTGATATAAATCTTTTTTTTTTTGTGATGTTAATAACGATTGATTAGACCTTTAGAATTCTTCATGGTAAGTTTGCGGGAAAAATCTGCTATCATATGGAATAAGAGCTTAAGTAGATATTAGACAAAATTGAATTATTTATTTAAGTTAGAAAGATGTGTAAAATCTTAAATAATTTCTCAAAATTGTTATTACATTAACTTTTTTCATCTATTAAGCGCCCCATATTATTGTTTATGTTAATCGCAATATTATTTCCATTTTTCTCTACATTTTGCAATAAGTGGCACAATGGTTTCTATTAAAATAAAGCGCAACTTTCATTAAAAAACTTAATCTATAAGCAAAACAGCATTGTAGAATGTTGCCAACACATTTCACAATATTTGTTTTCGTTGTGCATTAAAAATCAAATGCTTTTTGATTGTTTCAAATATATTGTGCCACCTTTACACATTGGCTTTATTATTGTACAAATTACAATGCAAGTGTATGGGCCGCTTTAAAGTTTTTTCCAATACGATAATATACAGACCTAAAGCAAAAACCTCCTCAAATAAAACTTCAAGAAAACTGAGCATATCTGCAATTTGTAATAATCGACATACGCCACTTTTCCATGTTGCCACAAATATGATTAATTGAATTTAATTTTCATTAAAATATTTTTATGAAGAAAGGAATTTCACAACATGAAATTAACTAAAATTTATTGTTTATTTTTCATTCTTGACTGAACTGGGAATCGAACCCAGATTTTCACGGACAGGTTGCTCTGACATGTTTCGAGTGTAACCATACAATCTCTTCGAAGGGGTTTGCCGTTTACTGGTTGCCGTGAAAAAATGATCAATTAATTTTAATCTATTTCATGTTTCTTCATAAAAATAATTTAATGAAAATTAATTTGAATGACAGTAGCAACGTTACTGATTGACTGAAAAAGTCAGTATCTGGGGCGTAGGTTGGACTCTCAAAATCGATTTACTTAGACTGCATTATTGAAATTTCGTGAGCGTGTTTTAACCAGTGTGCGAAAATAAACAATACGTTATTTAGCGTTCGGCTCACACACCCAAGAACGATATCTATTTGTTTAGTGAATGCGTAGACAAACACAACCCTTAATACTAACTCTTTGCAAGAAAGAGTCGAACATGATATAAAAAAACCGAACAAATGTAGTGGTACTGTAGACAAACATTATATTTTAATGTTCTACAATGTTTCTTTTTTTACATTGATAAATAAATGAAAAACAAAAAATTTTATCAACGACCGCTGAACGAACAGCTTGTGTGTATATTTATTGTGCATATGTTTTGTTTGAATGGAATTAAATGTTCTCATCTTTTGTTGAGTTGGATAAAAATTATTTTTGTGTTGGAAAGATGACTACACAAACACTATTAGCGTTTGTGTTTTCCACAAATATGCCGAACCGAACACTATGGAGCGATATTTAGTGTTTATTTTCGAACACTGGTTTAAACAGACGTGCAGACAGAAGGAAGGACATGGCCAAGTCGACTTTAAATTACTTAAGGATCCAGAATATATATAAAATTTATTGGTTGTTAGATGAATATTAAATAACATTTCTCTCGAAATGACAAACTTACCCTCTTTACAATTAGCTGGTGGGTGTCTATAAAAATATGCGGGCAGGTGTCTGCTTGTTTTTAGAAATTCGGCTCTTTTGGGGAATAAACGGAAAAAATAGTACTTTGGAACTTTTTGCCATCGTATTTATCTATATAAACAAGGAAATACAAATTATATCGCATTCGTATCGTGCCTAAAATATAAATTTGGTACTTTTTCAAAACTTGATTGCTAAAGTGGGGAAAATCGTACCTATTTTTTGGTACTTTTCTACAAAACATTTTTCTCTATTTATTGAAATACGTCATTTAAATTATTGGCCTCACTACAATATTGAAATTTTTAATCCTATCAAAACGGGAAAATGGGTTAAATTCAATATCTTTCTTTTAC
This sequence comes from Pollenia labialis, assembly GCA_949318255.1. Classification (NCBI taxonomy): domain Eukaryota; kingdom Metazoa; phylum Arthropoda; class Insecta; order Diptera; family Polleniidae; genus Pollenia; species Pollenia labialis. Next base: position 159,410,676 of record OX439142.1, read on the forward strand.
TTTTCGGTTGTGGATGTGGTACTTTTTGGATTTTCTATTATATTAAACTTGGAAACATAAAATTATTGGTGCATATACGAAAGATAGGGAGACGCTTAAGAAGTAGCGAGGTCAATGTTAGCATATAATAAAAACCTTTCTTATAAAATAGCACGGCCATTAAAATAAATAAGTCGTTTTCGTTGTCGACGTTACTTTTAAGTTATTGTCACATCAAGTCGACGACTACATTGCTTTGGCGTTGATTTTGCATTTTCTAAGAATTTTGTGGCGATGTCGACTATTTATCGAAAATCTGACAGAAAAAAATCTTTTCTCTAATTATTATTTGTTCTTCTGACGTTTAGTGTTCGTTTTTTTTTAACAAATTTTTTATTAAAATTAGAAATTTTTATTGCTAAAACTAAAAGAAAAGAAAAGATAAACTCACTGTTTATTGATGTTGTTTTTGTTTAGGCTATGATAATGTTACAAGTAAAACTGAGGTTTATAATTCTTATTCGCTTAACAGTTTTATTTGTTAAATATCTTTAGCTTTTCTAAAATCTTTGGATGAAGTTTCCTGACGATCTGACCTAAGCAACCAGTGAAATGCGCATAGGAATAGCTTATCCCTTCAGCAATAAATTTCAGTTTCTCAATTGTATGAACTGGGAATTTAGCACATTTAAAAGAAACCTTGTTAAAAGTAAAGTATTCATCCGGACGGATTTAGTTATTAAAATTATATTCCACAGTGGACATTTAAAATACAGATGTTTCGTAAACTTTTGGTGAACTAATTTAAAAATTAAATTTAAACGATTAACAATAAAGTTTGTATCCTTATAAAAATTTAAAATTTTTTATATCAAACTTTTTTTAAAATACATTTACATATTTTCTTTTCGAACAAAAATTTCTTTAACCTTCATTTAAGTCTTCGCAAAAATTTCCTGTCGACTAAAATAATGCTAATTCTACTCGACTTCAGCTTGTGCCGTAAAAAGAGACAAGAGAGATCGACTACTGTCAATAGCTACGAAGAAAATTTAATTATTTTTCCGCTGCCGTCGACCTGAGTCGACGTTGCCGTTCATAATAGGGGTGATTGTTTTTTGTGATTTTTTTAAAAAAACCTTTTAGTTTTTTTATTTTTTTTTAAACGGCACAAGTCTACTGTTTTACTGTTTTTCAGTTAGTTTTAGTATACAAAAAATCCACAAAATTAAACATAAGCTGTTATTCAAAAGAACTAGAGAGCGAGCGATTTTAAGTGCAGCTACTTTTTCCTTGACAAAAGAACAGCCACAGAATTTTTGCAGAATACGGGACGGGATGAGGGGCGAAACTATTGAAATACTTTATGGGGGGTTTTAGAGGTAAAACGTTGTGTTTTTTTTTTACAAGGAAACCTTAAATTGTGCAATTTGTTGATGGCAAAACTTTGATAAATATTTGAAAAACAAAATAAAAAATTTCGCTGAGTAAATAAATTGTTGCAGCAAGAGTCGATTGCAGCTATGGGGAGTGTTCAATTTTAGAATTTTTAAAACGCTTTGCCAAGGAATGTTTAACGAGCCCTTTAGCATTTATAATTTGTAAATTCCAAATTAGTTGAATCAAAGAAAACCCCATGAATTATTTATGATTTACAAATGAATGGGAATAAATTGAAGAATGCTTGGAAAAGTGGAGGACACTTCAAAAGTTCTTTAAGCAGTTTGAGTACATAAAATGTAAATGGAATTTTGTTGCGAAAATAACATTTGTTAAGAAATAAAAGTTTTAAAAATGTTTTATTGGTGCTTTAAATATAAATTGGCTTTAAAGCTTTAACTTTGACACTAAAAATTCAGTTGATTTCAGTTATTTACTTTAAAAGTTGTGTTAAATCAAATATACTTATCTAAAATCAAATTCAATTTGTTTTGGAAAGTAAAAGTAAACACAATCAAAGTGTTTTCAATGTCACCCGTCAAAATGCCTATTTCCTGTTTAAGACTTGTTTCCATTTAAAATACTGACAAATGAAATAAGACATATTTTCCTTTAAATTTGATTACCGTCCTTTCCTTACCAAACTTTTCCTTTCCAAAGCCTTTGAGATTTGCCATTCATCCTTTCCAAATTTATTTTAAGTTTGATTTCTTCGCTTTTTACTACTTTTTGTACTGGCAAATTTGATTTCCGTTTGTGTTTTTAATAGAAACTTTTTAGATTTCCTTTTTTCTTTTTTTGTTTAAGTTAAAGCCAGAAAAAATTAGCAAAAATGTAAATATTTTCATATCGATTTTTATTATCTTTTCTTTTGGGTTCATTTTAAGGTTAAATTGTTTTAAAAACTTCTTAAGAACTTTTTTAAATATTGACTGCAACACTTTTAAATGTTTTTAATTTAGCTTTTTTGTTTTATTGAATATTGATTTATTTGTATAGAAATCATATTTTTTTTCTCTTTTTTTTTGTTTAAATATTACATTTACATGTGTAAAGGTGTTTTTGAAGCCCAATTAAGTCTACGAAAGGGTTTGCTTTCAAATGAATTGCCATACTTTTGACATTTATAAGCAATACACCTTTCGTAAAACTACACGCAGAGAAAAAACATTTATTTTTAAAGAACATTTTAAACATACTAATGTTAATATAACCATATTATTTTCACCCACAACCATATTGTAGTTAAATTAGCCCTTCATCAAAAAGCCACAACCATATTATGGTTGCCTCTATAATCACGCTTAAAACACGCTACTTCATTATTCGAATATACTTTGAAAATCAGGCTTTCTGCCTAAGCTTCTGTATGCATTGTCAAAGCAGTGTTTAAATTAACAACACTGCAAACTACCGCACCGCAGATGTTTTAACGGATTTCACCTTTTGATGTTATATTCTCCGGGGAAATCAGGTGCAGTCAATTTGTTTAGGTCATAAAGACGAAGACTGGGTAAAATGATGAGAATCGGTTATTTACGGAATAGGATATTTGTGCCCATAAACCATCTTATTCGGACATGTTCTGCAAATCAAAATGAAGTGGAATGGATATCAAACGAGATTTTGATTTCAATAATTGACAAAATTACTGTAGTTTTTCCTCTTTTCTAGAGCTGTTTTGTAAATATAACTGGTACTCAAAGTATGAATATTTGAATGAACTTTCTTTACAGGCTCCTTTTTAAAATTTGTTCGGTTTTAAATCCACTTATCTTCGATTTACAGAACATACCCGATAATGTCGGTATTAAGATTTAATTTGGACTAAAAATATTTAGTTTCAACCATTTTTATGTTACCCATGTGTCCAAATATTAAATTTTTGTCTTTTTGTACTACAAGCTTAACCCGGTCTCGTGTACTGCTTTCACAGTAACCGTTCTACAGATATGGAAAAATTTCAAGTGTATTAGTGCCATTCGTACTTTCCCTATATTTTGAAAGATGTTGTGTGTTATTATCTAAGCAATATGTACAAAACTTGAATACATTCACTGTTACAGTTATCCAAATATGCAGAAATCTTTAATGTCATTGTATGCGAGTTGCCACTGCCACTTGAAAATTAAAAAATATTGATTGCATAAGTGCCAGGAAATGATTGCGGATATTTCGGGAAAATCTATAGGAAACAAACAAACATACGCTCCCCTCTGCACTTACCACCAGAATTTTTAATTTGAGAAGTGTAGCTTACCATAAGAGTGGGTGCTACAAAGCTTAAAGATTTTTGTCTTCAGATATTCGGTGTGTAATATTTTCGTGCTGTGGGGAGTACTGCTCTTCCTCCGTCCAACCCGCCCATTTTTATTATCAAATTTATAGTTTACCATAATAGTGGATTGAACTATGTTTAAGGACTCTAACTATAATAGTTCTTAAGTTACGCGATATTTAATTTGAACTTTCTTACTATAACAGTTCTTAAAATATGCGATATTAATCATTGGCGTCCTATGGGGGTACTACTTCCGCAGGTGATTTATTATTTCAATTTCGGGACTAAGAAGATTCTACTGCTAAATTATAGAAAATGGGTGCAGTGGCTTATAAGATATGCGATGCTTAATATTGACATCCCATGGATGGTACCTTTTCTCCTGCCCCTATCGAAAAATCAGTATTTTTATATTCCGGGCTCACGTGATGCTTTCAGGAAAATCGGTGCAGTAGTTAAGGCGCCTAAAAGACAACCAACAAACAGACAAACATTTGTATTAATATATGTCTTTATATACTATGGTTTCTTTGTTTTTGGTTAATCCGAAATGTCCTTTAGCTCTTCCATCACACTGCTAAAGGGCATCTTGTTGTCGGTCTTACCCGATTACAATTTCTTACTAGTTTTTATTCTCTCTTTTCTAATAAACTAAATTTAAATTGTTCAAATATCTTGAAAACAAAAACTTTTGGAATATTAAAAATTTTATTAGATCAAAGAAGATTAAAAACAAACAAAAACATTTCAAAACTATTTTAGGCTCATGTTTTTGTCGTTAGTTTTTTAGATGTGATAAATTAAAGTATTCAAAAGTGGTAACTTGAGGAGGGCGGACGACATTTGACTTAGTGGAAATGGTGTGGGAAAATGGCTTGATAATGTGTAAAATGTACATTTCACATTTTTTTTAAAAGAAAATTGTATTGAAAATATTAAGAACGAAATACAGGAGCTATTTTTTTGTTTTAAACATTTTGTTGGCATAGAATATCCTTTAATGTACGCCTCATTTAAAAAAAAATATAAATCATAAATCAATTTTTCTTCTATAAAATATTATACTTTCACACAGCATGGAATATTAAACAGCAAAGTGTTTTAATTATAATTTAAGTCTATTGTTCTCGTAAAGCAAATAAATTTGTTAAAGATAATGGATTTCTTTCAAGAAAATGACAAATGGATCAGAAAATATGATTTATTATCAGATCTGAGACACCCTCTTTTTAAGTCAAGCCTAAACATCGTGTTGATTATGATTTATTTATTGCAAAATGGCGGGAATACGCGTTTCTTTATTCAAAGGAAATGTGTATTTATGTAAAAGGCGACTATAAAAAAACAACTGATTATTTTTTGTTATTGTATACTTGTGTACTTATCGCTATTTATTTCAATAGTGGCATAACTCAAAAAAATCCATTTCGAGATAAAAGCGTTTAAAGTTTTTGCTTTGATCTTAACACTTTGGGAAAATAATCACACATTCTCTTCAAACGGGGAAAAATATAAATATGAATTTTATACATAATACAAAGAAAAACATGGCGAACAATTCTGCATCACTAACTCCCAAATTTCATTTTTTGAGTTATGCCACTATTGAAGTTAATGAGCGATATTTGCATGTTCTAATATAAACCGTATATTAAATATTTTTAAAAAAACGTAAACAAGTCAGTGAGTGAGAAATTATATTGAAAACAACAATAAAAAACGAAAATTTGTTTTTGTTTTCAATATAATTTCTCACTCACTCACTTGTTTACGTTTTCTAAAAACAGGCAGTTAATTAATAAAAAGTATTTTACCCTTTCACATCTTTTTAGTAAAATATACTGCTAAGCAGAAAAAATTCATTTTAAGCTCAAAGAAATAAAAAAAAACATTTTATCCCATTCATTTCGCCCTGACTAAGAAAAAAACCGAATCTCTTTTAAGTGGTAGAAAAATCAAATCATGTGAAATAAAGCATTTTCGCTTACTTTATTGTTCTCGAAAACGCAGCAATAAAAAGAGCAGTATTTAAAACGATTTTCGTGAGCAGATTCAATGAGCTTCATATTTTCGTAGTCATCAAGCATTTATTTGACTTAGTTTATCTGAAGGAAATTGTCATCAAAATCGCATCCATGAAAATTAAAGAAAAGCGAGTGTTATTTTTGTCAAGCTAATTTTCAATTACAACAACGTTTCGTCGATTGTTTGTGGACTTTTTCAAGGAATTGTCTATTTAAAAATTATAAAACAATAAAATAATTACAATAATAAGGCTTACAATATACAGTTTTATCACATTTAAAAGTTTTACATGTACGCAGGAGCATACAAATATAAAACATTATTTTAAATCACAGCTTAAGTGAGGGCAAAAATTCAACTCGCATTTATGTTGTTCGTGTCTGCCTTCAAGTTCTTTGTTTCTTAATTTTTTGTTGTATTCTAAGGCTTTCAATTGTGTATCTCTTCCTTTCTTTGTTTTCTTTATCTAGAATTCTAACATCATCGAAATTAATTGTGTGACCAGTATAGAGGATTGGTTGTGCTAGTGCACTTGTCTTTTTTCCGCATTATGTCTATCTTGTGATCTCTCATTCTTGTCTCCAGTGTACGTTTTGTTGTTCCTTTATAAATTAGCTTTTTTTTATCAGGCTACTGTATGACATTATCTTTAAAAATATGTTTCTTCGTTTTTGTGTAGTCATTTTCGACTACAGTAGATAGCGCATAAAAAAGCATCTCATTTAAGAAAAAATAGGTTTTAAAAAAGTATTTCAAAAGCACCATGTCCTTTTCTATATGGGTCAACATAAACAGTTAAGTTTGAATAAGAAAACTATAAAAAATGGTGCTGAAATATTTTGCCATGCTTCAACAATAAAAATACGTACAAAATATTTTTATAAAAATACACGGCAATAATTTATTTTCTAACACAAAATATCCAATCAATTGCGTACATATAGAAATGAATTTCTTACAAAAAAAAAAATAATTGCTTAAAAGACAAAACGCATTTTCTTTAATTATGTATATCCGTTGCCTACTGTATTACTATTTTAACTCATACTGCTTACATAAGCCAAATGAAAATTTACCTCATAATAATTACATTCTAGCATACTCACCTCATCGACTTATCATATATGTCGACGTAGAGTATGCATGATCCGAATTTGTATAAAAAAAGTGTTCTAGAAACCCCATAAACAAACTACTTAGTACCGGTTCACACACGTCAAGTTTGACTCGTCAAGTCTTGAGCTTTTAGGAGAGAAGAGAAAAAGAGAAAGCCATTACTCAAGAATTGCCGAGTCAAACTTGACGTGTGTGAATCGGCACTTATTGTGCTTTTTAGAAATTAGTTTTTTTTTTACTTTTAAGAACTTTGTTTCTAAATCTTATAAAATTATTTTTATATATTTGTTTGTATCAAAACTTTTACCGCTTTATGCTGCTTGGATATTTTTGTTATTGTGTGTATGTGTTTTTCTTTTCATATTTTCATGCCTTCATAAATATTGCTTGAAACTTTTTAATAGTTGATTCAAAAATACAAAATTTTAGAAATTCAATAGATATTTGTGGTTTTGCTTGCATTTTCTTATTAAATTTAATAAAAATCTTTAATTTTCCTTTTAATCACTTTAATCTTTTTTTTAACTTTTAAGCACTTTTCGTCACATTTTCTATTTAGCATTTTGTATATAAAATGAATTAATTACCTTTTTGAAAACAAAAAAAAAACTAACGAAATGCATATTTTTCTTTTTTCTTTCTTTGATTTTTTTTAACCCCAATAAAACAAAAATCAACGTAAAAATTAAAATTAAAAAAAAAAAATAATAACGAAAATGCTTTCAACCACAACTGAAATAATAACAAAAAAAAAAAAAAATGTTTTGTAAATATATGTAAAAAATTAAAAAAAAACACACAATTAAAAAATTGTTTAAAATTAATTGAAAATTTTTTTTATCTGTAAATTTGTGCATTTTTGTGTGTTTGCTTAACTGTTTATGTAACGGTGTTTTCTGATTGTACAATAAATTTTCTACAAAAACAACAACATCAACCACAACAACTGAAAAATCAGCATACGGTAAGCCAATGAATTTAAAATAAATTTAATATGTAAATATTTAAAAATAAAATGTTTTTTTACTTTTTTTTTATAAAATCTACTATAAAATACAAAACATTTGCTAAGTCTGGGTTCACACGATGAAAGTTTTCTTTCAGAAAGTCTGAGTTTATTGGTGGGAGGGGAAGAAAACAAGATATTTTTCTATGCTCTATCACATCAATAAACTCTGTATTTTGTAAAGAAAATTTTCATAGTGGGAACAAAGACATAATTCTACAGAGAATATTTAGCAATTTATTACAGAATTATGAACAAATTAATATTAAAGTTAATACAAAAACAACAACCAATTAAACGTGTAAGGGGAATATTTTGGAGGCGTGGAATAAAATTAATGTTCTAAAATTTGGAAATGTTATTTAGTTATCTTTCATATTAGGGTTTGACTGCCTCAACATACTATATGGGCACTTGAAAGCTTAAACTATTTAGGAAGATTTCTAGGAAGTTCTAGAAATTTTGTTAAGCTTAATAACCAACATTTTTAAAAACTTCTTTAAAAAGTCCTCGACATAAATCAATTACTACTATCTTTGTAGTTAATCGAACTGCTTATGGTTTTCAACCAAACTTGATTTTATTTTAAATCGGGCCCAGATCAAATGTAGTTTTAATGAAATTATTTTACTGAAAATATTAATGTTTACAACATAAAAAGAATTAAAATTATTTTATTGATTTTTTTATTCGTGACTGAATGAGGGATTGAACTCGGGTCGAACTAAAATGTTTCGAGAACAACCATATTCCGCTTTGTTCTTTTTCTGTTGACCTTTCTTTATACAACTTAAAGGACAAATGCAAACATTTAGAGCTCATGCCATATCTTTACAGCCATTAGTTTCTTTGGGGTTAATCGAACTGTTTATGGTCTCTGACTTTAAAATATATTTTATAGATTCTAATTACTTTTTTATCGATTTCAAAATAAAAGTTATTTTAGAAGTTAAGCTATAAATTGGGTGACATGATATCCGATCGGACGGAGCTTTAGGAAAAAAAATTTGAATTATGTATTAATTTGTCAAGATTAAGTCATAGAATTAAAACAATTTACCAAAGAGATGAGCACAGAGCAAGGAAAGTTGCTACGCTAGTCAAAATAATATATAAAATATTTAACGAAATTAAGTAGAAGTGACGATTATTAAAAATAATATTTAAAAATTTGCTCTTTAAATTACCTCAGAAAGCTTTAAACAATACATATTTCAACCAGATGCTGGACGAAATAAGTTCAAATGCCCTCTCTATATGTGTCAGAAGGGTACTTGAAATTTCTATCATATCTGCTCCGCTAAATTTGAGATATTAGATGAGATATGAGAGAAAAACTACGACTGCCTCTAATCTTTTTCATAAAATTCTATGCTATTGTTTTTTATACCCATCACTTGGCGTCAGTGGGCGTGACACTTCCCATACAAAGGCATTAATGATTTCTGTATATCTGGAGAACTTCAAGCGCTTAAATTTCTGAACTAGCTACAAGCATCTTGGTTATCAATAGACAACATCCGACATCCGGCGGAATTGGAGAAGTGGGCGTGCCACAAAATTGGTTTATTTATTTTAAAGAACGGTAAGGGAAATTTTTTTCTAAATTTGTTGCTTATAGCAGGGCTATCAATACACCACCGGAGTTGGTGAAGTGGGCGTGATAGCTTCCGTCTACACAGACATTATTAATTGATCTGTATATCTAGCGAACGGCATGAGCCAAAGTTTCCAAAATGTGGGCGGGATGGAGGTAGAACGGTATTAATATAACTTCCTGTTCTTATCACACCATGGTAAAGGGTACATAAGATTCGGCGTAGCTCTCATACTTGTTCATACTTCATCCGCTGTATACTGTATTTGATTAGTTTTTACAAAAAATATGAGTGAGTGATTTATTTAAAATTAAAAAAAAACAAGTAAGAGTACCCTTCACCATTGTGCGAGCAGAATACATAGCAATTAGACAGAAACTAAATAAAACTGGTAAATATTTTTTTTTTAAATAAGAGACAACCGGTTTTGAACTTCGCTTTTCGTAAGGGCCCAGAATATATATACTTTAAAGGGTGTAGGATCAATATTGTAGAAATTACAGTTATACATATGTATATACCTTTTTTACCTTCGGTGAAGGGTATAAAAAGAGTAATTTTCGGGAAGTTAGGTGTCTAATCACCCCTGCATACGATAGACACTGGCGTATCGAATGAAAACTCGATAAATGTAATGTCGAGTTACTCGATGTCGAATGGTATTATTTCAAATTCAATACATTTCATTCGATATCGAGTTTCAAGATACCAAAATAAATAATTTCGATGGATTTTGCTCGATATCGTATGCGGTGATTAGACCCCAGTATTTCGGTTATAACTCATACAAATTTCCGACATTTTGGTATTCATATACATACATAGGGCATATGGCAGCCCTAAAATTTAGGTTTTTATAAAAATGTTGATGTTTTTTAGCCCATTTAGGAGTATTTTGCTCATAAATTACCCATTGTCTAACCGATTTGATATTTTTATATACCGACGTGTTAAGGAAGAATTTTACCATTTACTTAAGTTATATTTATATATAAACATTTATATATACTTGTATACATATATTTTAACAAAGTTATATATACCCTCTTCGGTGAAGGGTATAAAAAGAGTAATTTTTGGGGATTCAGTATTTCGGTTGTAACTCTGCCATTTTTTAACCGATTTGACAGATTTATATACCGACGTGTTTAAGAAGAAATTTCCCATTTACTTGAGTTATAAAGCTTGGACTCGGGGAGATCTATGGTTCCCGAAAGAGGGTATTTAAAAAAAAAAATCAATTTTGGTAATAACTTTTTTGTATCTGCACCGATTTTCCCGAGTTTTTTATAAAATATGTTCTACTAAAAATTTCCGAGATTTTGATATATAAGTCATATCCATAGGACATATGGCAGCCCAAAAAGTTAGGTTTTTATTCATTTTTTAATTTTTTTTGTATGAGAGGTATCACGCCCACTTCTCCAATCCCGCCCACATTTTGTAAGATGGTGTGTATTGACAACCTAAATGTACCTAATTTGGAAACTTTGGCTCTTGCCGTTCTCAAGATATACAGAAATAAAAAAAATACAACAACAACAAGGGTTTTTTGGAAAAATTTAGAGGTAGTCGTGGTTTTTTGCTCATATCTCCGTCATTTTTGGACCGATCTGGCTGAATTTCAATAGCAAACTTGAACGGCGTATATGTGACATAAATATACATCAACCTAGTCCAGATCATTTCTGGGGTTTTCGGAAAACCCATTTCAACATACACACGGACAGACGGACAGACGGACAACCGGATTGGAACTTCGCTTTTCATAAGGACCCAAAATATATATACTTTATAGGGTGTGGGATCAATATTGTGGAACATACAAACGGAATGACAAAGTTATATATACCCTCTTACCTTCGGTGAAGGGTATAAAAATGGAGAGAGCCATACGACTTCGAAATTCTTATGTGTATTAATTTTTTGACATTTCACATGAAATTGTTTTCACGCTTTTATACATTTTGATTTTACTTGAGTTTTTACATGTGGTAATAATCAGTATAACAATGTAAAAGGGCTTTTATATAATGGAAAACATTAAATGAAAAAAATAAATAAAGGGTGGTTAAATTTTAAGGGCCTATCTTGGTTTTGGATAAAACACAAATGATTTAGGAAATTATTGTCATTACTTTTTTATATGATAATATTGGTTTAATTTAATTATGTATGGAGCAAAATATCGGCCGAATGGTTGCCGCGACCTCGGCGGAACACCTCCCTCCGTTGGTCCAAATTTTCGATGACGCTGAGGCATAATTGGGGTTCTATGCAGAGAACAGCAACGAGCACCCGTTTTTATGATTGATGATACTCACCTTAAAACGAGTTGCGGTGTAGTTAATACAGCCTATTGTTTTTGTATGTACTCGTCAGGCTCGTAAGAAATTGTGTTTTCAACATACGAGCCTTTAGCAAACGCAATGAAATTTATATGAGTTCTGTTTTGTATTGTTTCTTAAATATATTATTTCAACATTCGGCAATAGCACTCGTACTCAGGGCTGCCAGGTACTTTTTTTCGTTCTCCCCAAATTTAAAAATAAATTTCCCCAAATATCCCCTAATAAATGAAAGAGTCCCCAAAATATGCCCCTGTAAAAAATACATAATTTTTAACGGATAATTGGAATATTTATTTAAGTTTTACTTGTACCATGTTCTATAAGAGATCATTTCCATCGAAAGGAAAAATGTAGTTGTTTTTTTTAAATATGTATATAGATAGTCGAACTTTCTTATAATGAATTTGCATGGGACCACAAAATCACTTAATTTTTAAGAAAGTTTAGTATACAAAATTAATATTATTTCTACTTTTATTAAAAAATAATGAGGATATACTAGTTTGGATTATTTTCCCATGTGCAGCAGTTATCCATGTAGTGCGTAATTATTATTTGACAATTTTTAGTCTTTTGAATAAAAAATTATATTGCACAAATCAATTTTAAAACTATTTAAGGTGTGTGATCGCATTTCTAGGTCAAGTAATAATTAGCACATTAGTGGTCTGGGGACATCATTTATTACTTGTTCTAACCGATTTTTTTTAATTTATTTTTCAAAAACATTATGGCATGTTTATTTCGAATTATTTATAATCTAGACTAAAAACTTTTACGACATTTAAAAAATTTTCCATAAACTTATGGTGTTTTCTTTTCTACAAAAAAATGTGCCATTTTTTTAAAAAAATTCAATTTGGTGTATTTTTCTTAAAAATATTGCTCTCGAAATTCTAAAAAACTCATGATTTTCGGGAGCAAAATTTTTAAGAAAGAGACACCAAATTGCATTTTTTTAAAAAAAGGCACATTTTTTTGCAGAAAGGAAAACACCATTAAATAAGTGATTGTTTTGCCTTGTACACACTATTTGACCTTTCAATCGACTTATATACAAATGAACCAATAAGCCCATTCATTGGCTTTAGAGTTCACTTTAATATTTTTGAACACCTCTTTTACACATGAAGTTGTCCAGGAAAATGCAAATTTTGGACTTTTTGTACATAATCGAATTATTGACAGATTAACTTCAAACTTATCAGATATTGTTTTTAATAAAAACGAAACTTTTTTTGACCGATGCTCATTGATATCAAGTGATGTTACAAAAAATAGCCACTTTAATGTGTATGTGACACATACTATGTCCGCATTAAACTTAGTTGTCTTTTAAAGAAAAATTAAGCTCATATTTTTTATTTCCCCAAAAAATCCTAAGTTTTATTTTTAATATCCCCAATGAAACCCCCAAACCCCAAATACAATTTTCTGTCCCTTTTAGCAACAAGAAAACCCCTAATTTGGGGTCAAAACCCCTAAACTGGCAGCCCTGCTCGTACTTCTGATAAATCAACTAATTTACTCTCTTTTATTCAATGTTCTCTATCTGCCCTTCAGTTATAATTGTCTGAGTGCACAAGTGTTTACTCGCAGCATTCGTCATTCGTAGTAATACTTAAAGCTGCGTTGCCAGATGGTTTAGGAAATAAAACAATGATCGTATATTTAAGTAAACATGTAGGGCTAAATTCATTATGAAATAAAATGAATTTAAAAGTTATTATAAGAAAAATTTTCGTGGAAAATTTTAATTAAAATATATAACGAACAGGCTTATGAATCACAATTTTTTTATACGTCAATTTCATTTATATGTAAATATTTTTCATAAATATTGGTAACATCCAATGCCTTGCGTGCAATATTTAGAGTCTAAATTTTAAGACTTAAATGCAGAGTTATATAACATTTCTATTTAATATTAACATAATTTAAGTTGTTGAAAATATTTAACAGCAAAGCTAACGTAAATTTTATTAAGTAACTTTTTTTAATAATAACATTTACTGCAACGTTTAAGCGTGTTTTGTTTGATACCTGTAAAAGGGTCCCTTTTGCTTTCTTTAAAAGGACGTACCTAAATGCAGAAATTATTAAGAAAAAAAATAGCCAAAAGAATTTGTTGGTATTTTGCGTGTAAAAATATTTTGGTTTCTGTACCAATCGCGTCGGTGGGTTTTTTCTTTCTTTGAAAACACTTTTCTTAAGTAAGTAGAAACATTAAAAAAACAAGTAAAAAAAAGTCTGTGAAATTGATTAGTTGTTCTGTTCTGTTGCGGTTCAGTTTGATAAAATCAAAAACTTGTAAAGTAATTGTAAGTGACCGCAAAATAAATAATAAAAAATGCATTAATTAAATTTTATTTCTTCAAAGTTATGTGCATAAAAGTTATTGAAATAAAACAATGGATGGTGCAAAACTAATAAATTTGTCATAAATGGCTAATAAGTTGCTACAGAAAAAGTAACTTTTACAATTTTGAATCAGAATGGCACGGAACAGAACAGAAACAGAAAGTAAAGACTAATTCTGCCTTTAACCTTACTAATTTATGGTAACTATTTAACGTAACTTTGACCTGTTATTATGACTTTATACATTTTTGCAGGCAAACTCATGTGTGCATTTGGTATTTACCAAAAAGTTATGATACCATTAGCTAGAATTTAAATGTATGCACAGATGTTTGAAGTATGAGCAACCCAACACCGTGAATACCATTTATATATTACTTACCACTATGAATACCCTAACTATTTGCTAAAAATAACTTTTTCACGTTATAATTCTCATATTGAATTGAAAAAATGGTTATTAGACAAGGAAATTAATGAACCAAAATCAGTTCCCAAACTGAAAATGGAGATTTCAAGTTAAGTAATATTGGAAATTGTTAAGAAAGGAAGACCATTGTGGGATGGTGTTTTTATCAAGCAATTGCTGAAGAAAATTTGGGAAAGGCTTAGTTATAATACTAAATTTATAGAGTCTCTTCCCCTGTCCAGTCAAACGGTAGGCCGTCGTGCTGTTCAATTAGGAACTTCAGTAGAATTGCAATTAGGGAAAAAGTAGTTAATTGCGAATTTTTTTCAATTTGTTTAGACGAAAGCACTCTCTTTATTCGGCACTACTTACCTATGCGAACAAATTTTTTCGGAATTAAAATTTATTTGTTCCAAGCAACGTAATAAATTAAGTTCATCCCATTTGAAAAGCATTCTACTATTACGAAACTGCCATAAAAGTATAAATTTAGAAGATTTTATTTTATAACTTGTATAACACAAGGGAAAAAAATTAAAAATTTTTTGTGTTGCTAGAAAATTTGTAGCAGTTCTTTACCAATTTAATGTCGCTGATTTTAAAACTGCACTTTTTTTTCTATCAGCTGTGATTTGCGTGCAATATTTATTTTTTATGAATTTTTAAAACATAAAAATCTTTAATTTTTTACAATTGTTTGATAAGATATTTGAAACTGATTTAGAGTCAAAAAGCTTCCGAATAAAAACAAGTGTAGTTTTAAAATCAGCGACATTGAATTGGTAAAGAATTGCTACAAATTTTTTATCAACACAAAAAATGTTTAATTTTGTACCTTTGTGTTATACATTTTATAATATATATTACTAACATTTTATTTCGGCTGTAAATAAATGCATTCTCTCAATTTGCTTACTCTCTGGTACTCACTAATACACAACCAAAAAAATTTTGGAAATCCCTGTTTTAAATACACGAACATATACTTAATGAATATGCCGTGAATGTTGTTGTTACGAGCTGGTCGTAACCAGTGATGCCATCTTAGTGCTTTGGGCACTATTTATGGTGCTTTTTGATGCCTCAAAACGCCAAAATTTTATCCATAGTGCCAAACTAAGAAAAAGCACTACCTTGGTGCTTTTTCAATTTTTCGTGAGTGCCTTTAGTGCTTTTTACAATTTTTATTTTTTTTCTACCATTTTTTTAAAACTTTGATTGTATAGAGGATGATATAGATGAGATTTGCTATTTTGGGCACAATGTTGAGAAGGCCTGTAGAGATTTTAAGATTTCTAATGATTAGAAAAGTGGTAAAAGAAAGTTGCATTCGTTTTACCAAAAACTTTATTTACGAGGTTAGAGCTAGGCTTCCTAGTAATTTGCAAATTTTTTAAAACGTTACACTTTAAAGCGTTGGCAACATATTTAGTAATCGTACTAAAAACGATGTTTTGTTTTCAAAAAAAAAAAATGGCTTGAAAAAAAATTGGCAATTGTGAATGGAAAAATAAACAACGTTTTGAGTCATGTTAAAAAAACGTATTGAAAAGTTAAAAAAATATGCAGTCGGAAACCGTACAAAAGAACGCAAAGACTTTAAAAACAAAATAAGAGCAAATACAAATACAAACTTGGTATAAGCAAAGTGTTAAATAAATTAGAAACAGCTGACAGAAAATGTTTTTATAACGAGCGTTGTATAACCTCCCATTATTCATGCGCTTTAGTTTTCAAACGCACGACACTCGTCTCCAAATAACCGCGTCTTGTGCACTTCTACCTCTAGTGCTATTGCAAAAAGGTTTGATTATCAGAATACAAATATATGTGTGCATTGCAAATTTTCGGTAATTGCAACAGGTCAGATTTTTTCGAGCCACGAAAATCGAGCTCGCACTGAATTACTTTAAAACTGTTTTATGGCCAATTCAAACTCGGCTGATGATGATCCAAATGATTTGGATGATATTATTTTAATTGAAGATAATAATATGGTGCATTTAAAAATGTTTATATACAAATGTAAATACATATGTATGTATATTCATTATTAAATATCAAAGTATTGTTCTTGGGAATACAACATTTTTAATTTACAAGGTTTTGTTAGTCGTGCTTAATTCACAATTTTTATTTTTGATAAAAACACTAAAATTTATTGTTGAATTGCTTAGGCCAGATCGTCAGGAAACTTCATTTAAAGATTTTAGAAAAACTTAAGATATTAAACAAATCTAATTTAATGTTAAATGAAAGTGGTCACCAATCGACGACGTAGCCTTTTTTAAATTTTGGAGGTATATAATATTCGACATAGCCGAATGCAACTTGTTTTGTGTTTAATTAAATTGTAAAAATAGCTTAGTGCTTTTTTACGCTTTTCTTTGTTCGAAATAGTGCTTTTTAGTGCTTTTCTTAAATTTTAAAGTGCTTTTTGCTCTCAAAAAGTTGGCATCACTGGTCGTAACACCTAAGTCGTGTAAGTTAAATACAAAAAAGTTACCGAATATGAAAATAGAAAAAACACGAAACTTAGCTTTGCGTGGTTGTGATATTGTTCATACATTTTTCTGGACTCTTACTACTTTATGTAGTTCACACATGTACAAGTAAAAAGTTATTGTGAATATTTTTATGCATGAAGCTCGCTTTGTATGAAGAACGAGCCAACGAGCCAACCATATCAGTAAAAGCGAGTGTGTAAAAGTATTCGAGACTAAAAATGATTTAGTAAACAGCGAGTGCGCTCGCGAGTATTATGTATTGTTGCAGTTCTCTGGTTCTATGCCGTTTATGTGCCGAATTATCTCATCCTTTAGATCTTGAATTGTTGCTGGCTTATCAACGTACCCCATTTCTCTCAAATAACACCAAAGAAAGAAGTCCAACGGTGTCAAATCACATGATCTTGGCGGCCAATTGACATCGCCACCAAGTGAGATAATACGGCCACTGAATTTGTCGCGCAAAAGGCCCATTGTTTCGTTAGCTGTGTGGCAAGTGGCACCGTCCTGTTGAAACCACATATTGTCCACATCGATATCTTCCAATTCCGGCCATAAAAAGTTCGTTGTCATTTCACTATAGCGAACGCCATTCATAGCAACTGCCTGACCGGCCTCATTTTGGAAAAACTACGGCCCGATTTTGCCGCAAGCCCATAAACCGCACCAAAGAGTCACTCTTTGTGGGTGCATTGGTTTTTCGACAATCAATATTGGATTATCATTCGCCCAAATGCGGCAATTTTGCTTATTGACGAATCCACTGAGGTGAAAATGTGCCTGAATAACTTTAACGCGTTGCTCTATTGTGTATCTTTCCATGGTGCAAATTGAGTTAGTCTGAAATTAAGAAATGTCAAATGAAATGCAGAAAAAAACTTGACGTTTAGATGTGGTTCACATTCAAAATCGGCCCTGTAAATTAACCAACCTTTTTTATTAATGTCTTTTTATAAAATTATTGTAAATAGAGAAGTCTAAGACACAATAGAAAATTAGGAAAAAAAAATATTTCGTAATATCTTTTCTAATAATCCAAAGTGCCTTACAATGGTAACACAGGCATCATTAGCAGCAGTTAGTTGTATCAAATTGACTGTTAAATTCCATTGTCACTGCAAGTACTGAAACCTATTAGTCTGTCTGTCTGTCTGTCTGTCTGTCTGTTTATCTTTTTGCCTGAATCCATTTGTATATTTTCTATGCAAACATGAGCTGTGTAAACATTTGACAGAATTATCCTGTTATGCACAAACAACAACACATTTAAGACAGATTCTTTCCTATTTCTTTCTTACGCAAATCCTCTTCATTTATTTCCATTTGCTGATACAGGTACATAAAGAAAGCAAACAACAGCAGGGAGATATTCCGTTGAAGTTCTAATGGTTCAATGCCTATCAAGTTTAAAGGAAGAAATAAATATGAAAATTATGTAAATATCTTTATGTTTACTCGTTTACTCGAAAATATGCAAACAAATCATAATGAATATTATGTACTTTATTATATGAGAAAACACGTTTATTTGTAATAAACAGATTTTGCTTTTCCTGAGTCTTGCCGAGTTTGAAATGTGTAAAAGCATATTTTGTTATAAATTCTTATATTAATTTATTTTTTATGATGTGCTTGCAGTCGTTTTCAATTTGAAAGCGTTTATTATTATGTTGTAAAACTCAAATGTTTTTTTTTTCTTTTTTTTATATAAATATATTGGAGGCCTTTTGACAAAACATCTTAAGTCAAATTTAAAAAGTTGAAAAAAATTTCCTTCAAAAAACATTTTGTTTACGATTTTAAAATTTTGTATTATAAACGAAATTTTTCTTTAATTTCGGTTTATTTTGTTTTTTGATAAAATAAAAGATTTTTTCACCAAGTTTTTTTTAAACTTTGTTTCTTATCGCGACTTAAGATGTTTTGTCAAAATGCCACAAATATGTAGGTTCATATATAAAATGTTTGTTGTTTTCTTCATCTTAAAGCGTCTTGGAATTTTTATTACTTTTAAATGTTAAATAATATTGCACAATGGGGGATTTTTATAAAAAAGCGAAAATAATTTGTTGTTTTATTTTGTGCGCATTGTTAAAAAAAATTTATTAAACTTTTAAGAAATTAAAAAAATATTGTTAAAATAAAGTAAAAACACAAAACCTGAGCTAAGAGCCTGGCCCACAATATCGGCGGTTATCGTTTGTTTGAATTTTCAGCGACAAACAATGCAAGCGAACGATAACGTAATAGTTTTCATAACAATGTGCGGCCCCCTTAGAAATATTAAGCGACAGAGGCATTTTTTAGGAATAATAAACAAATTTGGAGAACGACAATGAGTGAGTTATTGTCGCTCGCTCAAGTTGTCGATCGACATCGTGGGCTGTAAGCAGGGCTGCCAGATATTTTTGTGACAAAATCATAAATTTCCCGAGAAAAAATAAAAAAATCGTCTTTCTTGTTTTGAAAAATAGTAAAAAAAAACTCGGACAAATTAAAATCAATCTTTTTTTTAAACAATTTTTTGTTCGATTTTTATTTTGCCGCTTCATATAAAACAAAACATAATTACTTCACAGCTCGATAGCATTTTTAATTGTGTAAGAGCTACTATGAGGAGCGTATTGGATTTCCGATGAGCGAAGTTTTTAATCGTAGAAGATTTCTCACACGGGAGAAACTGTATCACGATTGAGAGTCATACATATCACAGCGAAAGAGGCTTACTTTAATCGTTGTGGGAATCGTTTAAGATGTGTGTGAAGAGTTTTTCAACAATCATTAATCGTATGATGCTGGCCGTATAATTGTTAAAAAACTCGATAAATAAAGCGTAGCATTGTGGTTTATGTACTATGGAAATAATCATTTAAAGATTTGTTTTTAAGAGCTACATGTAACAGCCGTGCCTAAACAAGAACGGCACGCGTTTTCGAGTTGTCAAAAACTGCCATGCCCATACAATTTGCATGAAGCTTCCTTAAATAGCGCGGTGACAATGCTTTGCATTTGGAAAATCAGATTTTGACAGCGCGTTTAATATTGAAGTTGTGAATAAAAAATGGCAATTTAGCTATTTTTGGTTAATCTAGCTAGTTAATCTACTTCTGTCCCTGACACAACGTCGACGCTCTTGTTTAGGAATGGCAAATGAGCGGGAAAAAACGTTCTGCCTTCCGTAGGACTGTTAAGCATTCCAAGATTAAGAAACGAACGTGTCGGAAAATTTAGTTTTGTTTAAATTGACGAGACTCAAAATTTTCTCTACATTTCGGTAGAAAAGATAAAAAAAAATACATTAAAAAATCACGCCTATCGTGAATAAAAAGTGAACGGGGTTTTATTTTAAATATTTTGATTTAACCCATACAGTTTTTAGGAAAAAAAAACCTAAAAACCTCAGCTGTTTTTTTTTATAAATTTTGTTTTGTTCTGCTTCATATCTAAACATATAAATAAAATTAAAGGTTTTTTTGCAGACTGAATAAAATCGTAAATTTAAAAAAAAATCTGAAAATCGGCACTTTGCTAATTTCGGAACAAAAGATCGCCAAAATGACTATAAATCGTCAAATCTGGTAGCTCTGGCTGTTGTCCACTAGTGGGGAATGCGGCTTACTAAGTTTGCCATTTCGTGGGATTTTTTTTTAATATTCACCTAAGATCCCATAAAGAGTATATATTCTGGATCCTTGAGTAATTCTTAATAAAAAAAGGATCAATTAAACGTTTAATTCACTTGATTAAACGTTTAATTCAATTCACTTAACCTTTAATTCGTTAAAGATTTTTTGTCGCTAAATAAGATTTTAACACCATCGGCATACATTAATTAATACATCACAATTGTGATTTTAACCAGTTTTGAATTCAGAAAGATTTGTACATTCTAAACCACCTCCGTATGATGAAATTTTTGTTTTATATTTTTGACATATCAAATTAGTTTAGGGCTGTTGATATTCAAGCCTGATAATGAAAAATATTTTTAAATACAACGTAAAATTATCCAACTTCAAATCATAAACACATCATGAAAACATAACAAATTCTTCTTTGAACTCACTAACTTTTTTCTCCTAAACTTTATGAATTTTTTTTTTTTTTAAGTGTAAATGAAGACTCCTTACCAAAAAATTTACTGCCAGGCCCACAATGCCGACAAGAACATTTCTTTCGCATATTTTTATTGAAAACAATAATAAAACACCAACATTTGTTTTTGTTTTCAATAAAACTATACGAAAGAGATGTTCTTGTCGACATCGTGGGTCAGGCAGTAAAAATAAAATAACACAAATAGCAAAAATTTTTAGAAAAAAATTAAATGTTTAAAAGGAGACAACGAAAGTTTAACTATAAAACTAAGGATGAGTAAAATGTTTTCATATTTTTTTGTAGAAAAGAAAACACCATAAGAATATTTAAGAACAAATTATATTTTTAATTGTCACTTTTTCATACGAATTTAAAGTGCAAATAAACTTTAATAATTTTCAATTTGATTAGAATTGTCAAATATATTTTTAATTTAAAAAAATTTTAATTTTCTTCAAATTTTAACAGCGTTTTTGTGTTCACCGGGAAAATATTCTTCTTTAAAGGATATTAAATCTCATTTATTTTACATTCTTTTCATGTGTACAAACACCCTGCAAATAATATTGGACCACCTGATCCAATTTGATAAAATGGACTACTCCATGGACTGGTCCGATGCAATGCAAGCACGAACCATGTCATTGTTAAAAAGTGTTTGTAGTGAAACGGCGGCATGTCTTTGTTTTTTAACGACATGTTTTCGTTTTTAAACGAAGTTAAAACTAATCTCCTTTTGTATACAATGGAGTAGTTTTAAAACTACTCCTTTGTAGTCTAAAGCTGGGACATCGTAATATTAAATAGACCATGTTTTTTCCATACGTTTGGGTTACTTTTGGACTATTCCTTGTCCCTTGTGGGCTACACTTTACACGCGTGTTTGGACTAGTCCTATTATTTGCAGGGTACACACTCACGCACACACATTCATCTGAAATTGAAATTATTATTTTCAACCATTTAATTTGTTTGAAACTTAAGAAAAATGTCTGCGTGCTTAAAAATTGTTAGCGAGTTTTTTTTTGAAAGATATTAAATTACTTATTGTTGACACCTAAATGAGAATAGGATGGGGGGGGGCGGTTAAATAGAATATTAATTTTGGAAAACTTAAAGTGGATGCCTTCAAATTTGTGTAATGGAAAATGTCATGGTAGAAAATTATGTGTAAAAGTTTCAGTGAAAAAATGTTGTCTAAATATAGGAATTTCTACAAAAAGGTCTTCATTTTGTTACGCTACCGCAACGAGCAACTACGAAAATGATTTTTCAAATAAAATTTCGTTTTTCGTTCTCTACTTTTAGTGAAAGAGACAAAACATTTTGCGGAAATGCCCATATAATGAAATTTAAAGAAATAGAAAACTATGTACATACTTGAAATGATTGGGAAGAGAAACATAATTTAGTAAATTATTTAACACTTGATTTAAGCGCGAAAATTTTAGGTAATTTGCATAGAAAAAAATAAAAATTGATTTCAAGTAAGAAATTTGTGATACTTATTACAAAAAATTTAACTAAAATTGCACCAGTAAACAAATTAATAGTATTAATTAAAATTATTTTTCAGAACAATTGTGATTGTTTAGTTGAACTGTCGATTTTTAATTTGACTTGGTGATATTTAGTTAGGCTTGTCTTGATCAAATTTCATTTTCATTAAATTATTTGACTGAAGGAAGGAATTTTACAACATGAAATTAATTAAAATTTTATTGATAATTTTTATTCTTGGTTGAGCTGGGGATCGAACTCGAGTTGAATTTACGTTTCGAGAATAACCACATTCCCATCATCAGAATTCTTTGCAGTTCTACTGCTTTATTTTACCAATGTTTTTTGTTTTGTTGATAATTTAAAATGATTTTGTTTTTGATTAATGGTTTTATGGAAAAAAAAATTGGCGAGAAGTTTTTCTGTACTCATAGTCTTTTTTGCCGCCACTATATTATGATTGAATCAATTCCATTCATGCCTCTCACGATCATATAGTGATCATTAATATGTTAGAAATTAAATTATAACATTTGCGTTGCCATGTATGAATATGACTTCTTTGTCTTCGGCTGTCTTGTGGCTTCCACTTAATTGCATTTTCGACGGAGGATCTCAGTTCTGATAGAAATTTGGTGTGGTCCTTATGAAAATTTGGATGCTGTAAGTATCTCCAGCAGAAGCTTTCTATGAATTGAAGATGCTAAATTTGGTGTGCAGTGGTGAGATGTGTGATGATCGCCGAGATGGTGTTGAGTCCACCAAACGCTTGGTTAGCTTCACTAATTCTGTTTTTTCTGTTGTCTTTAGATTCACCTGTATTTGTTAGCATTTGTATTTGTTAACAAAACGATTAGACGTTTTCTAGAGGTTCGTTGTTCGCGTAAAAGTCCGAGTTTCTTGTCGTATTTACTCTCATTATCTTTGTTGTCGCGGTATTCAACTTTGAACCTGTTTTTGCTGCTTCCAGCTTTAATTCAATTAGTTTGGTCTACATATCCTTGTTTCGGTGTGAAAGGAACCATTTATTTCCCAGGTTATATCTCAAACCAGGACAATGTTGCACAGTAGTTGAGAGTGGATGCAGCCTTGTCTAACATGAGCGTGGACAAGGACTTAATTATTGAAGGACTAATTATTGAATCAACTGTAATAAAGGGTGTTTTTTATAGAGTGACACAAGTTTAAATCATAATAAGATAAGGAAATATATTTTAAATATCAATGAAACGGGCTTTTTGGAAAGAAAATTTTATGAAATTAATGTTAAAATATGATTTCTGTCATGTGACCGCCACGGCTGGCGCGTAGAAGGCGCAATCTGGACACAAATTTTCAACAACTTTTCGCAGCATTTGCGTTTGATTTCCAGGTGTTCAGTTACGAATGTTTTATCGACACAGACAAGTGACTTAACATAACCCCAAAGAAAATAACCCAATGGGGTCAAATCACTCGATCTGGGTGGCCAATTAATTGGGCCGTTTCGTGAAATTATTTTTTCATCAAAAGTTTCTTTGAGTAAACCAGTTGTAGCGCCGGCTGTGTGTAAAGGTTGGATGTGATGGCGTTTCGACGCGATACACATTGTCCGTAACCATAAATGTGGTCCTAAAACGATCTATTGTTCTTCGAATAAGCCGCTCTGATGGACGATTATGTACACCATAAAATGGAAGAAGTACACGATAAGTTTGACGAATAGAACAATTATTTTGATTAAAAATTTCAACAATTTGCACTCGTTGCTCTGGTGTAAGTCGATACATAATGAAATCTTAAAAGCAAACTAAACAAAAACCAACTATCAGCTGTTAAATGGGTGCTCAAATAAAGCTGTGATGCCAACTCAAAGCTGTGACACTCTAAAAAAAACACCCTTTATATATGAAAAGTTTTCATTTAAAAATGAATTTTGTGATTAAATATGGGTTTCCCTGAGTGTAGGAACTAACCATTCGTATCTAACTGACTCTATCATAATATGGTTGCGGTTACCGTAACAAACATTATTCTTATTTATATTTGAGTTGATTTAAATTCGTTTTAACATACACTCGATTAATATTGTTTATTTTTCAAGTACTCATACTCATATTCATAACAAAAAACGTTTGGTTTTAAAAACCTTGTACTACATTTTCCTTGATGTTCTTCTCTTCAATATCACATTTTGGTTATTGACGTTGGAACAACAACTTACAACCAGAAGTTTGAATCATTTATTTTGTTTACTGTCATTTAGTTTCTCATAACCCTCAACTTTCCTTGTTATGTTTAAAAGCGTTTGATTGTGGGTGTGAATATTGTTTTGCATAAAAATTATGCGAGGGCCGAAGTTGGTATTTTTTTATTGAAATATTTTAGCTGATTAAGAATTAAAAAATTAAATTTATTAAAATTATCGATAAGTTTAACATTTTGATTGATTACATATTTCATTGAACAATTCTTAATTGATAAATGATTTTTCTGTAAAATTATTCAAACTTAATACGCCGAAATTATTCAATTCTGCTTTACAAAAAAATTGTGATCAATTTTTAATTCGGTATTAGGATTATTTAAAATTTATAGAAGTTGATTAGTGCATTTTATTACAAAATAGTCTTATTTAATAAGGTGCGGAATTTTTATAGTGTGAAAGAAATGCACTTTTTTCAAAAATTCAAACAAAATTTCGTGAAGACTTAATAAAGTCTTGAGTATACAGAATGTGAAAAGCCACATGGGCATGTGGCTATGACGCAATTTGGACATCATTGCAAAGCCAGAAAAGCCATCGTGTGTTGTGTGATAAAGACAAAACTACCGCAGAACCCCATGCGCATGTTGCCTTTCACATTCCGTGTACTCTTGGCTTAACGTGCGGTCATGTCATGGAAATCAAAATAACCGGAAATTGAAACCTACGAAAATTTTCAATTGAATTTTTGTAAAAATTAACGCAGAAGAAAGTGTTTTTCAAAGTATGAGGTAATATTTTTATGAACTTTGAATACGGGAGATTTTTCAAAATTTGTTAGATTTTAATTTTACTTGATTTCGATTTCGATTTCCATGACATTTTTATTTAAAAAAAAAAAAGTAGAAGCAATTTCATGATATTGTTCTTCAACGGTGCACAGTGGCTCCGAAATTAATTTTATTGCCGAAACTCAGAAGATAAAATCTTGATCGTTGTTAAAAATTCGGACAAAACATTTTTATCTTGGTTTTCGAGTTTAAAAAAATTAAGTGGCTTCAACCCCCCTCCGAGCAATCCATTAAAGAACCCTCCTGACCGCCCCTCCCCCTGGAAAAGGGGATAATATCACGGCAATTGTCAGGCTGTCGCCAACCCTGGGAAAAATAGTAGGAATCAAAAAATTGGCCAGGTTCTTTACTTCTCCATTTAATACACGAAGGGCGTTGTTTCTAGGCAATGACAGATTACCGCTCCATTATCAAATCATCTACTTAGTTGACACAACAACCGGTAAACGAAACTGATACAAGGCAAAACAACAACACTGAATATATAGATTCTCCAATAATTAGGACAGTGAAATCAAACATGGGAAGATGCGAAAACAACCGCAACAAATCGTGTAAGACGGAGATGCTTTGTGGAAGCCATATGCTCCCAAATGGGATAATGGAGAAAAAAATTTGGCTGTGCCAATTCTTTAATACCCTCCACCGACAGGTAGAATATTTCAGGAGTGGGATCTGTAAATTATTAATTTAAACCGATTTTGTTGGATTTCAATTCAAAACTGCGTAGGAGAACTAGAAGCGATTTGAAACCAATATTGTAATTTTTTGAGATATTTGAAAGTGCGCATATTTTCAACAGACGGTACGGCAGATGCACAGAAAGCTCAAGGACCCAGCGTATTTGTATTTGGAGTCTAAGCCACTAGTGGCAGAGGGTTTCAAAATCATGAACGTTAAAATAAGCAAAAATATGCACAAAAAATCAATTTTTGCTTAAATCCAAACCCATAAAGATAGAAAAGTAAAAGGTCTTCAAAAATGGTCCTTCGAACTTTAACAATTGATAAAGCCACATCTGTCAAATAGGCTTTCATTTATGCTGTTTTGCAAAAAAAAATTCTAGTTTGGGACGATACCAGTCGACTGGAAATCCAAAGGCGTCCAATTCATTCCGCAAAAAGTAGCTGTTTGGTGTGGGGTTTGGTCTGGTGTGTTATCGGTTCATATTTCTTTAAAAACGAGTTTGTCAAGGCCACCATAGTCAACGGAGAAAACAATAGGTCGATTATTGTTACATTTTTTTTTACCTGAATTTGATGATATGGACACCACAACCAAACTCATGATCATTTTATGGTTGTCAGAGCTACTAAAATCTTTAAAATGAATAACTGCATGGCTAATTGCAATACGATTGTTTTATATGTGTAAAAGAGTGACCAAATCATATAACAGTTACGATAACATTGAATTGAGACTTAAGCGAAACATATTTTGTCGACTCGTGGTCTAAGAAACAACTAACCATATGCTCTATTGCGGTATTAAGCCCAATTGAAAGAGACCTGTGTCTCTCTGGCAGAAAACTTTACAATACGATTAAGACACATCGTCTTTAACAAATTTGTTTGGAAAATTTCCCGAATTTCCCAATCACCCTCGCTCAACTACCACAACATTTTAATATATATTTTGTTCTTACCCCTCTTTCAATTTGCACACAGTTCACACTCCCTCATGATTTGGTAAATTACACTTCATTTGTCACGGAAATCAACTAATTTATTCCCTTTTGTTCGTTTTCTGACACATTTGCATATAAATTTGCACCCAATACTTTGAAAACGGAAACTCACTCCAAAAAAAAAAAACTCAATTATTTTAGAAATTCAATTCTTTTTTCACATTTATTCTTCAATTAAACTAAACTGTTTAAGAAACAGGGGTGACACGTTGTTAAATATTTTATGAAGATTCACTGTTTAAAAATTTCATTAAATGCTGTTTGAAAGTTTAATTTCTTTAGTTATCGATTTATGTCTTGTATTGTATTTCTGCTTAATTCTTTCTCATTGTCGCATTACAAACAGTGTTGCCAAAAAAAAAAAATTCCCATCTAAAAATAAAAATCCAAAATAATTTATTAACAAAAAAGCAAACCACGGTCAAGATGGCTTGAAGGGGTCGAAGAAGATTGCAGGAAAGTCAATATAGCAGATTGGAAGAATGCTGCGCAAGACAGATCCGATTGGAAGATGAAAGTAAACGTGGTCAAGGTGCACATCGGGCTGAAGCACCAAAAAATTATGATAATGAAACAAAAAGTTGCAAGGAAGATTAATAAATTGAAAGTTCTTTAACATCACAAAAATAGAAAAAAAAACAACAAAAAGATAAAAACAGAACCTTCTAAATTTTAATTTTTTTTTTTCTACAAAAAATTTGAGGAATGGAATAACAGAGAGTTTGAGTGATTTTGCTTTAACCACACGTTCAATCACTTATATTGTACAAACCACACATTAACAAAATTAATATTTTTTTTTTAATTAAAAATTCATTAGTTGCTCTTCACCAAAAAATGTGACCCAAATAAATGTTTAAATCCCTAATTTGGGTACAACTTTTCTTAACTGGCAACACTTATTACAAAAGTCATTTACAGACTTTTGCCAGGAAACATTTTTTTTAAGTTTTTTGTTTTTATTCGTTTTGTTGCTTGATGTTTTTTAGTTTTTACCGGAAATCATGCTGAATTTTCAATGGCAACATAAAGTGCACCGGATGTTGTTTAAAATCCCACAAAGGTGCGAGCTGCACAATGGATAGATTTGCAAGTGTCTTTGTAGTAAAACAAGTTGCACAAGGGTAAAAGAGAAAATAGAGAAAAGTTAAAGAAGAATCAGTATTGATTACGAATATTTTAAATTTGTGGCATTAATTCCACAAAAGATTTAATAAGAAAATTTTTATTTTTTATTTTTATACTTTTAAAAAGTAATACCTCTTTATTTAATTTTCTTTTATGTCCAACAAAAGGCAGATGACCTCAACGATTGTCTTTTATTCACTGTTCTGCTGCAGAAGGCTTCAGCTCGTTTCAAAATCGGTGTTTCTAAAGCTGAAGTTCCACACAACGCGTTTTCTCCTCCACGCATTGCATGACTTTTATTCCTTACTTGCGTTGTATATTGCAAGTTGCATGCAGCGGTTTGTGTGCTTTAAAATTTAATATGTCAAAATTAGCTGACTTGTTCGAACCCTGCTTGCGACGCTTACAAAAGTAGAAATTAAATCTACTTTTCGCATTTAATGCTTCAACGCATCCTACGCTTTTGTGCATATAACTTGTTAAATAAAACCACACGCCCAATAAAAATTTTTATCATTTTGCGAAGCACTTATGGTACATTTAAAACTAAAAAAGCACAATTCTCCGCTACGCAATAAGACATACAGAAATGCAGTTAAGTAAGTGAAGGAGCTCTTAACGAGTTTCATAAAAAAAAAAAATAATATTTCAAGTGCCACGGCATTCCCCTACTACGAAGCAGGTTTGTAAGGCAGAGCATCAAAAATAACTGTTAAAAAAAGCTTTCAGTGTGGTAAGCAGGCAGCAACGTTTACCAGTTTTATATGCGTTGAAAAAACGCCTTTTGTATCAAAAATGTAATGCTTCAAAGTGGGAGCTCGCCATATAAAATTCATGTCTTCCGTAAGCGAGGTGGTAAGCGAAACACTTACATTTCTCCCTTACAAAACCTGCTTCGTTTAACGCACAATTTTTTATTGGGCAGATTCTACTTTTTTTACAGCTACGTGGACAGCGAAAAGGCGTGTAAGTCGTGTTGAGAATCTCCAGCAGTCGCTGCCAAATATAACCTTGTCCTCCTATGCCTTTCAGTCAGTTTGATTTCAGTCAGTTTGATTCCTGGATGTGTTGGTTTTTGGTCTACGCGAAGCATGTTGGATCCACCTTAATTTTCGCCTTCATATCTCAATTAAAGCTGGGGTCTGCCCAATTAGTGCCCAGAGTTGATTATTGCAGATGGCACTAGGCTAGAAAATTCGTAGGATACGTCGTAGGCATAAGTTCTTATGAGGTTACAACGAGCTGCAATCGAAGATTTGCATCGGTACAAGACAACTGACTTCAGCTTTTGATAATAAAGGGTGGTTAAATTTTAAGGGCCGATGTTGATTTTGAATAAAAAACAAATTATTTATGAAATTACTGTCATTTCTTTTTATTATGATAATATTGGCATGGTTCAATTATGTATGGAACAAAATATCGGCCAAATGGCCGTCGCGACCTCGGCGGCACACTTCTATCCAGTGGTCCAAATGTTCGATGACGCTGAGGCATAATTGAGGTTCTGCTTTTGTTAGCTGTTGAGTTCTTGCTGGCTTATCGACGTACACCTTTTATTTCAAATAACCACAAAGAAAAAAGTCCAATGGTGTTAAATCTCATGATCTTGGCGGCCAATTGACATCGCTACCACGTGAGATAACACGGCCATTGAATTTGTCGCGCAAAAGAGCCATTGTCTCGTTAGCTGTGTGGCAAGTGCCACTGTCCTGTTTAAACCACACGTCTTCCACATCCATATCTTCCAATTCAGGCCATAAAAAGTTTGTTATCATCCCACGATAGCGAACCACATTCACAGTAACTGCCTGGCCGGCTTCATTTCGGAAAAAATATAGCCCGATTATGCCGCCAGCCCATAAACCGCACCAAACAGTCACTCTTTGTGGGTGCATTGGTTTTTCGGCAATCACTCTTGGAGTATCATTCGCCCGATTGCGGCAATTCTGTTTATTGACGAATTCACTGAGGTGAAAGTATGCCTCGTCACTGAATATGAAATGCACGAAATGCATTTTGATAATAAGCCTGAATATCTTTAATGCGTTGCTTGATTGTTTAACCTTTCATGGTTCACATTCAACATCGGCCCTTTATTTAACAACCATTTATATAAAATATCTCTAGAGGGAAGCGAACTGACACTAAAGTAGTCCCGTGATACGTCTTTGGTGGTGTAGACCGTTTCTAGTTCTTACACTTTCTATGCATAAGACCTATCACTTTAACATGGGGTTGTCACTCGAGGGGGTCAATTTACGCCATTTGACCACTCACATATCTGTTCTAAATAAACGTGTTTTGTGTCAGTTACTACATTGTACTTTTATTACAATACAATGTTGTATTATTTTAATAAAACAAGTCCTAGAACTTAATTCAAGAGCCAAATTTTAGAAAGTCCCAAAAAATGTGCCACAACGTCGCTGAAGACTGTACTGTAGTTCATTACTTTTTCTACCTTTTTGTTTTTCATAAGCCAGTTAAATGATTGGTTCTCCTTTCACTGGTCGTGAGTACTTTCTTTTTGTACTTGTTCTATTTTCATTAATCGTAGGACCAGTCTGTTGGTCCAATTGACACAAATTGTACGCAGGGATAATATAAATATTTAGACTGGTTTGCCGCGATATGTGCTGGGGGTCCTTAACTGGATATAGATGGCCATGCGCCTCTCGAGCTTTCTTAATGCGATTCTAAACGTCTCATTGGAGCATCCTCTTGTTGCTCCCGTTTTCAGTATGCTCTTGCTGCCTTGTAACGGTGTTGCATGGCAATATTTAAACCACTTAGTGCTGATTCGGATTCTATTTCTGGCCATTTAAACTGCATGTAATCCGCGTAGTTCAAGTCTTCGAGCAGCTCGCTTAAACGCCAATTTATGCCAGTTTCTGCTGATGTCACTTTTTTCCTGATGTTGTCAGTGACCGCGCTGAAAATCAAGGCCAATAGTGGACCTTTTTGAAGATGTTCTCATGAATAATGCGGCAGGTTGCATTCTGGTACGTGGAGACAATGGAAGAGATAGAGAGAGAGAGAGAGAGAGAGATATATAAGCTTTCTCAGTATTCCTTTACAGCGAAGTGAGTTCCATATGTTTGAATGTTTAAGGGTATCGAATGCATTCTCGAAGTCGAAGAAAATCAAATATAATGCAGATCACAATTACACATTTGTTCATGTATTATAAAGAAAAACTGCGGATGTTCTTCATGCCTGATTTGTCATTGTAAAAGCCAGCTTTTTCATTACGAATGTCGTTGGCAAGCGCCTCTGTCAGTCGCGTGTTTCGTATCTACATAAATATTCGCAATCACCTTTTTCTTACCATGCTGAGAGGAGAGTAATGCCTCCCCAGTTTTTTGCACTCAGTCCAGTCTCCTTTCTTTGAAATCTTGGTTGTTAGCCCTTAAAATTGTTTGCAATCACTTATTTAAATAAAATTTTCACTTCAAAAAAATATATTTTTCTAGTTATATAAATATTTGATTTCCTTTGTTCTTATCTAGACACTTCCACATCAATGATTTCACACATTCCATTATTATCAAATGGGGACATCAACACAAAATAACGAATTGTGGTATTTTTTATAAGATTGTAAATCAACTTTATTTTTTGAAGAAAGGAAAAAAAAATCATAAAATTCTAAAAATGCCAGAAGATTGAAAAAAATTCTTTAAATTTTAAATTGATTGGATCTCTTATTCTATTGCCAATTTCTTTTCCAGCTTCATTATTCTTTCGTTCTATGCCAAAGCCAGAATAAAACAAAATACCAAAAATGCATTTATCTTGGCTCTTGGCATATGTCTAGACAATTTAAGCACATTGTTGATTTTTATGTATTCAACCCAATAATTTTGGCAACAATTTTATTTTATTTTTATTTTCTATTTGCCGTTCATTTGAGGGTTATTTAAGTAAAATAATAACAAAAAGGTAGATACTTCCACATTTAAATAAATTGTTTTGTGGCAACAAATGTGACACTTGCAAGAACAAAGTGCTGCTAACAAAAACAAACAATGTTTCCACCTTCAAAATAGGCAAAAGCGTGTTCGTTTTGTGTAGCAGCAACCTAAAAGCAGGCAATAAAAATGAATTTTTATTTAACAAATAAATGGCAATTTTCCAATTTTAGTTTTATTTTTTTTTTAGTATATTTTTAGGAGAAAACGTTTACTTTATTTTAGTTAAGTTAAATTGGCTGTTAAGAGAGTAGGAAATTAGTTTCTAAAAAATGGATTTTTTGCCTTAAAACCACAAACAATGAAATGGGAAATTTTTCAATCATGATTGGAACCATCAATTATCTCTATCTTTCTATGATTATGATAATTGGCAAAAGATAAAATTGTAGAAATATAAATAGAAGCGGCCAAAAATCAGCATGGTAATCGCTGTTTTAAAGGACGAAAACGTAAAACGCAAGAATTAGGAAGTTGTTTTTAATACACTTTTAATCTAATTTTATAATTTGTGTTAAAAAATTCGGTTTAATAGAGAAATATTTCTATAATATTTGTCATGAAATTCTTTAATTACAGAAATCTTATTAAAAAACGACTTTTTAAATTATTTCGTTTTACACAGAAAGAAAAAAAATACTCGGGATAAATCAAGTTTTTTATGCTAAAATTAGAGTCGTACTAAAAAACTCAAGTACGAACAACACTAAAACGTACTCAAAACAATCCTAAATGGGAATACTTTCGAAAATCAATCCCAGAATTTCTTGAAAAAGGTATACAATTCTTAAATTAAGTAAAAAAATATTAAACTTTCCGTTGTGCTTAACCCTCTGGCTGACGCATGCTTTGATTTTCTATACACATTGAAAAAAGGTCTGGCCATACTCATGTGTACCACAAAGGCTTAAAAAGGAAATTTGAACTCTTGCTTCTCATTTAGTTTATATTATTGGTTAAATATGTACATAAGATTTCTAAAGTAAAACCCATATCAGGCATACCATTCTGCAAGGTGTAATACGAGTAAATAAATCAATCATAAAAATTTGTTCTTCCTAATTCGGTATAAAATCAAGTTTATAATACTTGAATCAAGCGCATTTTGAGATTGATGCCATCTCAGTTTTACTTAAATCAATTTTATTTTCGAATTATTTAAAGTACGAAATCGGGATTGTATATGGATAATTTAAGTATTTTTCGATTGAATATCCGTACTGAAATCAATATTTTTGTACTCGATTCAAGAAAATCCCTACTCACCGTACTATAAATACCGCTTCGGATTGATTTGAGTACGGATGGATTGATTTTTCTTTTGAGTGTACGATTTCGATTTTATAATTGACTTGCTTAACCTGGTGCGCTTCGCTACCTCCACGGAGCTCCGTTGAAAAATAATTAGTACAAATTTCTTAAGGAAACCTCGTGCATTGAAAACTACTATCGTTTTTCAGATCCCGTTGAGAAATTTTTTATGGAACATTAAACTTTTTGATCCAAAATTAAAAACTTTTACTGCAGACATTCCCCAGCTATGAAGAAATTTATTGCCACGCCCACTTACCCAATCCAGTATACTTTTTGGCAAACGTTGTGTATTAACTATTTGTACCAAATTTGGAAAATTTCACTTTAACAAATTTTTTTTTTGTAATGCGCCCACTTCTCCAAACCCGCCCATTTTTTTCCATACGTCGTATGTTGATTTGTTTGTTTGTTATTTTGTATATGCATGTGAGGTGCTTTTGAAAATTTTTTTTTTTTTTTTGAAGCCCTTAAATCCTAAAATAGATTCTTTGAAAATTGTTTGTTCTTAAGACAAAATGTTCCTTTATCAAAATGTGGTGGTTTTCTTAAAAATTTTCTTTAAGTAATTTTATCAAAACAGTGTTATACAATTTGTCTACCTTTGCAAATCCAACAATCCATTCGAATTTCTTTAAAACGTGTCAAACGTGCTCACTGATTAGGAGGTAAATGCTCAATTAAATTTAATTGAAATTTATTTAAAAACCACAAATCTTTAACTATTTTCACATTTGTAGATGAAAAAAAACCACAAACATTCCTTTTAAAATGAATTAAATTTTGGGCAAAAAGAAAATCTATAAACAAAAGGATGAACACATACAAGCAACCACACAGATCACAAGAGATTTGAAATCTTAATTATGGTTTCTGTTTTTTTTCTTCTTCTTTAGTTGCTTTCGGGTTCTTAAAATCATAATAATTAATTTTCATTAAAAGTAAATACATTATGTTGGTTAAAAGGAAGTTAAAAACAGCAAAAATTTAAGCATGAGACAGGAAAATACCTAATAAGATTAGTGCCTGTGAAAGTGAAGTGAAAATTCGGAAAGGAAATTAGAAAAAAAAATCTAATAAATTTTCTAGAAGAAAAAAATATTCGTTTTTTTCTGTTACTAATTCTGCCATAAAAGTTAATTTTATTTCATTTTATAGTGTCTTGCTTAACGTTGTGTTCTTAATTTATTATCCTGCTTGAGTCTGCTATCTTTTGGGTTTGTCCAGATAATAATTTAAGAAGCAGTGAAAAAAAAACTTTTATTAATGTTTGCCTTTTTATACCCACCAGAACTAGTTGTGAAGAGGGTATACTTTGTTGGTCTTTCCATGTGAAACACTTTTAATATTCATCTAAGACCCCATAATGTATGAATATTCTGTGACCTTGAATAATTCTCAGTCGTTTTAGCGGTGTCCCTCTGTCTGTCAGCCGTCTGTTGGAAACATGCTCACTTTCGAAAAACTCAAGAGTTAAAAACAATTTTGGTGTTAAATTGTTTCTAGTCCTGCTAAGCAGTTTAGGATTGAAATCCAGCGCAATCAAATCAGCAGGGAAAGTCTTATTAACCCAAATGGGGAACAACCTCCCTAAAAAGTTAATATTTTTGCTAAAAAAAAAACTAACATAAATTGGTGACAGAATGTACCGATTCTTATTAAATTTTGCACAAATTAATTATATTTGCCTTGAAATCGATTCTTAATTTGTGAAGTTCGTTCCATAAGTTCTCATAGACCCCATATAAAGAACACTCTCGAAAAACACTTTAGCACGCCTTAAGACATTACAAATTTCGCTATTGTGGTGAAAACTATGGTTGTCGGTGACAAATATATAGTTAAATTACACATAATATGGCTAAAATTTCCTTTAAACATATTATTGTTGGAGGTAACCATATTTAAACATGTTTTTTCTCTGCGTGTAGTAATTAAAAAAAATAATGAAATACGTGTGCTATAATTAGTAAATAATAGCAGTTATTACTCATACGACACGATGTTCATCTCTAAATTCAAATGTTGTTTCGTTTAATATTCTTCTAAATATTTATTGTAAACTTTTCCGTAATTTTATAGTCACAAACTTTCGAATGCACTCCAAGTTTTTATTTTATTTCATTTAATTTTTTTTCTTTTTAACTGTTTTCCAAAATACAAAACGACTGCAAATAATGTTTTCTATTAATTTTTATTGTTTTTTCCAAGTTGGTCTTCATAAGCTGAAGGAAAAATTATTCCAGTTTAGTAAACAGTTTCAGCATGAAAATTAATTATTTTTTTTTTTTTAGAAAAAAGTTTGTGGTTTTTTATTAGAAAGCAATTTTATTATTTAGTTCTTAATTAAGACCTTGAAGTGTTGAATAGAATACAAAACAGTTTAGTTTAAATAAACGGAAAGAAAACTTGTTGCAATATGAACACGAAATACAATTTTAAGGGCAATATTTTTTATATATTTTATTATTATTGATTGACGTTAATCTAGTGCACGTGCATATTTTTTATTTTAAATATGAGAGACGTATACAAAGAGAAATTGTATTACACTGAACCAAAAAGGTTCGTGGAGCCAACGAAAATTGACGTTGAGCTAACAAAAAATGTATTCAGTTTAGTTCAATTTGATTTGTTTCTTGTGGTAAGGAATGCCCATTCTTAAAAAGATTTTATTTTTAAAATTTAATTAGCTGTTCGTTATATATGTAACGAAAAAGTTCATCAATATAACGAACAATATTATTTCTTGTAAATTAATAATTAATGAAAGAATTTTTTAAATCAATGAACTTATTCTTTAATTAGTGAACTTTTTTATTTTAAGAATTTAATGAACTGTTCGTTAATATAACGAAAAAATTCATCAATATAACGAACAAGGTTTGTCAATATTATTTACTGTTAATTAATAATTTATGAAAGCATTCTTGAAATCTATGAACTTATTCGTTAATATAGTGAAACTGTTCGTTAATTTAATGAATAATCTTGTTTTACAAATTTGTTGACTCAACGAATAACATTATCTTGATTAATTATTGTTTTAAATTTCCCCTACCACCTGCCCTCACCCTTTTACCAGTTACCCCCGAAAACCCTCTAAAAAATTTAAAAGACTCTTGACTGAAATGTTGATATTTTTACAAAATGCTTGAAAATGTATTTTGTGTAGCAGAGAACGGCTTAGTGTGATTGCAAAAAATTCGCATTCAATGAACACCAACACATACACTCGCTTGCGTCCATACAATAAAACTTGCGCAACCACACACATTTTCTGCTGGTTTGCAGTCGTTAAAAAATGTACATCGTGCTTTGCTATTTATAACATCAATTAAGATAACAATGATTGCTTTGATTAAAAAAAATACAAACAAAAAAGCCAGAAAGCAAGCAATCGTTACTCATGTAGGCATTCGGCAGTTGCTATGTGCTACGTTTTAAAGTTTTTGTCATAATCTGTATTCGAAAGAAAAAAAGATATAGTAGTTCTGTATGTACAAAGTATTAATGTTATTGTTGTTTTTTATGTTAATGTAAAAATGGGACTCGTACTCATACCAATTTAGATCGTCGTTTTCTCATCGAGTGGACAATGACTACTTTAATGCAAACGCATAAGAATGTCTGCCTTTTAATTTTCAGCAATTGCGTTATTGAGTGCGCATCAATGAATGCAAACAAAGTTAGTTCAATCATTAAACTCACACATGCACAAATAAAATTTTAGCGAAACGATGTCAATGTTACCAGCGTTGAACTTTGTTTTGCAGGCATAGAATGGAAGGTAATTTAAGCGTATGACGGAATCAAGAAGAATAGTGATTTTTGCAATTCTCTGTTGTGTAGTTTAATTAAACTTTTTACAAGGTTTCTTGTAAATAAAATTTTATAGTGGAACCGTACTTACGTTTTGCCACGCTTTGAGGCTTCAAAAACAGACAATTCCTGCACTTTTTGAACTGGCTAATTACTTATAGTTATTTATAAAGTATCCATTTTATAATTCTAGATTTAATTGAAAATTAAATGATATTGCTCCTTTTACAATCTAATGTTTAAATTGTGGAGGGTGTAGTATATATTTTTTTATATATCTCATTTTAATTTCTACCGACATTGCCATCCCTGCTTTACGCTCACACCCAGCGTTGCCAGAATTAAGATTTTATCTTATTTTTAAAGATTTTTTGACCAAAATAAGATTTTAAGATTTTTTTTCTCAAATTAAGATTTTTTATTTTTAGAAATAAAGATTATTAACTTTAAGTTTGTACAAGGTACATAATTTTTTACAGTTTTTTAAACAGAAAATTTTTAAAACAATGAGGTTTTGTATCATATTTGTTGTCTAACTATTGGTTTTGCACACTTTTGAACCTATTGTCTGTCATACATAAAAATACATCATTATTTCTGGGCATACAAAATATTAAAAAGTCATCTTAAATTAGCAGTTGTTCATTTTGGGACTACTGAAGAAAAAACGCATTTTTATAAAGTTTCATATTTTAAAGAACAAAAAAGTTCAGGTATTTAATACCAAAAGGTAAAACTAATGGAACTTAAGAAGCTTTAAGTTTAAAAATTCCACATTCCATGTTTATGATAATTTTTAAACAAAGTATACAAACATAAGTGCTTAAGAATATCTTTTTAAAAGGTGTACCAACATTATTTTTTAATAACAATTCAATAAGGAATATATTTAAGAAAATCCATATATTTTCAATGAGCTCTTTTTAAATGCAATTCCATATACGAACGCATTCCATATAAGAACGGTGTCAACAAATATAATATTAAATTAAGAACCCTTAAAATTTCATATGAAGTACGAGCTCCCAAACTAAAATTTTCTTGCTCAAAATTTATGTAGGTATGTACATATTTCTAATTTTAGAGTTTAATTACATTGAATGAAACTTCTTTATTTAGAATGACTTTTTTAATTTCTTATTAATTCAAAATTAAATGGATTAAAAATTTATTTTAGAAAGAATTTTATGAAAAAATATAGCTTAAACACAATTTAAACCTAGAATCGAATTTTGTATAAATACCGCAATTATGTATTTCGATTTAAATAGTTTCCATAATAAGAAGTGTGTTGTTTTGAAAAACTAAAAATTTTTACTTTTTTGCCCTTTTTATAAAAAATTTTAAGATTTTTCTCTTAAAAATAAGATTTTTTTTTCGCGAAATCAAGATTTTCCTTCCAAATCTTCTGGCAACGCTGCTCACACCTTTAAGCACACGTTTGTCAAATCTAATGCTGCTAAATAAGTTGTCTATGTGAAGATGTTTTATTGTGATTTACTTTAACTTAACGACTTGTTTGTTTGACATGTTCACACATCTGTCCTAACAAAATCCCAAAAACTCCTGCTAAGGATTTTATAATATCAAAATAGCATTACTATTCAATACGTACTATTTTACAATACGTTTTATTTCTACAAATTCGGTTTTTTATTGTAGTATTTTTTGTTTTGTTTCTTATATGTACTTCGTTCTTTATGATATACTTTGTTAGAACAAATTGCTTTATGAACGTTACGCAAAATTCTGTTAAAATTGTTTATAAAATGGAAAACAGCATTTGTTTTATTAATTTTTTTTTCTCTCTACAAACGAGAACTACCCAGAGAAAAAACTATTTTCGATATAGTCAGGGCAAGTTATTTAGCCCATTAGCGCCCAGCATCGTATTCGTTGGGCTACATCTGTAATACTTTAAACACATGTTTATTTTGGCCATAAAATGATAGGAACAAATTTCAAATCGCTGGGAGCCGAGTTTATTCACGTTGCGAAAACCTTTTAGAAGCCCATGTATATTATTAATATTTAATTCTACACATTGTCGTCCCACTGTTCATTCTTCCTTATCGTGTCAACTTGTTATGAAGTGTTCACAAAATTCATTGTGTATTTGTTAATGTGACAAACATTTTCTTCGAATTTAGAGAAATTGTTATTTGCAGTCATTAAGAATGTCACAGGAATTTAATTTTCATCAAACAACTTTGTTGTTGTACAAAAACTATACAACAATTAAATCATTCTTACTCAAGTTGCAAGCTGAAAAAGTATGCTACATAGATATGTATGTAGCAGTACATCCCAGCAAACAGCGAAATAAACCTTTAACAGGCAGTATCATTTGATCAGCGTTGTCAACTTTGATATTTCAAAACGCACCAAAGTGGAGAAAAAAACGCGCCATTTCAAGAAAAACGCACCAACTTTTTCATTTAAAATGTTTATGTTGATTATTTCTTTTATAAATTTTTAAGCTTAAGGTCACTTTTTTATAAAATTAATTAAAATATTTTTATTTTTAAAATTTATTTTTCATTTGTTTTATTTTCGAAATATCGAAAATAAAAATATTTTAATTAATTCAATAAAAAAGTGACATTAAGCTTAATGAGTGATGAGCCACATTTTCATTTTCAGTGGATTCGTCAATAAGCAGAATTGCCGCATTTGGGCGAATGATCATCCAATAGTGATTGTCGTAAAATCAATGCACTCACAAAGAGTGACTGTTTTGTTTATGGGATGGCGGCACCATCGGGCCGTAATTTTTCCAAAATGAGGAGGGTCAGGAAGTTACTGTGAATGGTGTTCGTTATAGTGAGATGATAACGAAATTTTGTATGGCCCAAATTGGAAGATATGGATGTGGACGATATGTAGTTTCAACAGGGCAGTGCCACTTGCCACACAGCTATTATCTCTCGTGGTGGCGATGCCAATTGGCCGCCAAGATTATGTGATTTGACACCGTTGAACTTCTGTCTTTGGGGTTATTTGAAAGAAAAGGTGTACGTTGATAAGCCAGCAACAATTCAAGAGCTAAAGGATGAGATAATTGGGCACATTAATGGCATAAAACCTCAACAATGCCTGAGCGTCACCGAAAATTTGGACCATCGGATGAAGACGTGCCGCCAAGGTCGCGGCGGCCATTTGGCCGCTACTTAGTCCATACATAATTGAGCCATACCAATATTATCACAATAAAAATAAATGACAATAATTTCCTAAATAATTTGTGTTTTATTTAAAATCAAAATCGGCCCTTAAAATTATTTATAACAATAAAACAGTATTTTACAGTTCAGGGTTTTGAGAGAGAAAAAGAAAAAACTTAACAAAAATAAAAAAAATAAACAAATTTTTGTTTGTACTCATTTGTACGATAATTAAAAATAAAAACTAGAATTTAAGTTCGAAATTGAAAAAAATCTTAAATAAAATGGATAATTTCAAAATTGAGAAAATTCCAAATCAAATTGAGAAAATTCTAATTGAAATTGAGAAGTTTTAATTGGAAATAGAGAAAATTCCAAATGAAATTGAGAAATTTTAATTTAAAATTTAATTTTATAATGTTTATTGTATTCATATTCATTTGGAATTTTCTCAATTTCATCTGGAATTTTCTTATTTTTAATAAAAAATTTTTTTTTGAAATATTTTCAAAACAATAATACTTTTTAAAAAGATTTCTTTTAATTGTGCCAAATAACCCAGTTCATACTATTGATCAACTGAAATTTATTGTTGATGGGATAAGCTATTCCGAAGCGCATTTCACTGGTTGCTTAGGCCAGATCGCAAAGAATTTATAAGTTTGCTGGGTTCTCTGGGTGCTACGCAGAGCCAAGACAATCCTGATGATAAAGAGGAGGATTTGGTCCTTCCAAGAAATCAAAAGCGGATAGAACTCACAGATTATTTTAGAAAAAAAAGAATTTAAATTAGAAAAAAATATGAATTTAAAAAAAACCTATTTTTCTTTTATGTTCAACATTGTATTAAAATCGAAATTTAAAAGACGCTAGAAAGCAAGTTGAGAATAAAAGAATTTCTTATTTTGAAAATCATTTTCCCGTTTTGCTGAGAATGCCATGTTTTTTAAATTATTTTCAAATCACTACATTGAGCTAGTTGAAAAAACTGTCAAGCGTGGCACCCAGTGGGTAAACCTAATTAGAGTATGCTGAATTCAATGGTGCACCACAATGTTCAGCATTCTCTATTTAGGGGTACACTTCTTGGCGGCTTTTTCTACAAGCACAGTGTTACCAAACGTTGATCGTTTGAAAAAAATTTCGATTTCAACTAATTTTTAATTTGAAATCAAACCACACTGTTTGTTGGGATAATACGAACCGTGTATGTGGTAGTGTGTAGACATTGTGGATTTTAAAGCACATCTTGTTTAATGTACTTGCTATTTTCATATACGGAAACTTTGTATGTAACTGTTTTTTTTTTGTCTATGTATAATTTTAACCCCGTGCGCACTCTTAAGCACGGGCACATATTTATATATACATATATGAATCAGTGATGCCGTTTGGTTACATTTGTTGCATTTTGCGTAATTTTTGCAGACCCAACGTAACATTTATAATTTTGTTTTATTTGCCTAAATTTTAGTAACTTTTGGTACATGGCACAGAACAAAGTAATACCTAAAGCCTGGGCCTCGATATCGATCGGCAACTAAAGCCAGCAACAACAAGTCACTCATTACCGTTCTCTTAAGCGGCCCACTAACTATCGACTTGTCGGTCGACAGGTTTCCATTTATTTATTGCCAAATGGCTGTATTGCCGCAATAACAATTCCACAAATAAACCGCCAGTTTGAAAAAAAAACCAATAAACATATAAATTAAGCCATTGTGGTACATGAGCCATTTGGTTGGTGCATTGCGGCAATCGTGTGATCCCAGCTTTATGGTGTCACCTTTTTTCTAATTTTATCACTGAATTATGGAATTAAAATATTTATTGTAAAGGGTGGTTAAATTTTAAGTGCCGATGTTGATTTTAAATAAAACACAAATTATTTAGGAAATTATTGTCATTTCTTTTTATTATGATAATATTGGTATGGTGCAATTATTATTGGAACAAAATATCTGCAAAATGGTCTCCGCGACCTCGGCGCCACTCCTCCATCCAATGGTCCAAATGTTCGATGACGCTGAGGCATAGTTGAGGTTCCATGCCGTAAATGTGCCGAATTATCTCATCCTTTAGCTCTTGAATTGTTGCTGGCTTATTGACGTACACCTTTTCTTTCAAATAACCCCAAGGAAAGAAGTCCAACGGTGTCAAATCACATGATCTTGTTGGCCAATTGACATCGCCACCATGTGAGATAACACGGCCATTGAATTTTTTGTATCGTCCACATCCATATCTTCCAATTCGGGGCATAAAAAGTTCGTTATCCTCTCACAATAGCGAACAACATTAACAGTAACTGCATGACCAGCGTCATTAAAAAAAAATATACGGCCCGATGATACCGCTCTTCAGTCACAATATCGCGAACACCATAAATAGTTGCTGCAGTACGTGCTGTTGAAGCTTGCACTGGTGTTTTCACATCTCCTGCAGTCCCGGTTTGCTCAAATTTTTGCACGATTTTTCCGATTGTACGCACATTTGGACGATTAAATTGACCGACAGAATCATTTTGATTTGAACGCCCATTTTCATAATAACCCAGAAAAACTTTAACGCGTTGCTCGATTATTAAATGAATATTTTAGTAAATCGTAACTTTTTGATTTTTGCCCTGGCAACACTGATATGAATTAATGTAAAATATTTGTTTATGTTCGCAGGTTTAAGAGTGCATTTTATTTATAGACTGCAGAAAAACAACAAAATGTAACATCTAAAGAGTTTAACGAAAACATTTTTCATATGTTTTTTTTTAAATTTTTTATCTCTTTTTTTAAATTTTTTTTATGTTTCGTTTGTTTGCTTTTTTTATCCTTGAGGATTTTTGTCAAGTCTGCAATTCACCTAAAACTTGAGAATGTTCTAAGGTTAAAATTGTTTTCATTGCTTTTTTATTTAAAAGGCAAACAATTGCTCTAAAATGCATTTGTATTTTTTTCATAATTTTTTTCTTTCATTCGCGTTCGTTTAAAATAATAAATACTCGTAGAATAAAGTTAGTTTTTAATTTGGGAAAACTTTTTAACGAATAAACGTTAAGTGTTTTTATGGCGTTTGTGTTCGTTTTGGTAATTTTGATGTCGATTTTGTTAGTGCTTAGCGTTTTCAAGTTCAAACTTAATTAATAAAGTAGTTGAAGGATAAAAACAAGTGAACATAAAAAGTTTAAAAAATAGTTGAATTGTTTTATTTTTTATTTCAAGTAATAATTCTTGGAAAAACAGTTGATGTGTACATATTTTTAAAAAAATATAACAACATTTAATAAAAAACAAAACATTAACCGACTTATTCATAAACAATTG
Organism: Pollenia labialis; assembly: GCA_949318255.1. Taxonomy (NCBI): domain Eukaryota; kingdom Metazoa; phylum Arthropoda; class Insecta; order Diptera; family Polleniidae; genus Pollenia; species Pollenia labialis. The sequence goes on from OX439142.1 coordinate 159,454,789, forward strand.
TTAAATTTCACATACGGTTATTAGGTAAAATTTTCATAGAATATTTGTTTTGTAAACTTTTATAAAAGAAAGGTCACAAGTTATAAGGATACCTACTGCCTGCCATTCGATTTTGAACGCAAATTACGTTTGCTTAACCCTGGACGGTTACTGGTTGCCGAATCGACGGATTGACTTATTTATTATTTGTCATTTAACTTTTTTATGTGAATTAAAATTACGCCATTTTTTCAAAAACGTTAACTGATGACGAAAGCTTTAAAATTTTTATTAATTTGCAAACACAAATTCATATCGAATATTGTGGAAGAAAAAGAACTTATTTTTATGCTGAATTTAGTTTTTTAATTAAAATTCTTAACTAAAAAATTTTGTTGATTTTTCACTTTAAAAATCGTTCCGCTAGATTTTTTTAAAAAAGTTCGTCGATTCTACGAAGAGTATCCTAAGACCCGTTTTCACAACTTACCGATAGCTGAAGGTCGGTCGTATAAAAAGTGTTGCATTATTACAAATTTACTTTAACCTTTAGTGAGCCATAAGTTTAAGGATTGCTTATTGTACCTGGTAGGTTAAAGCGAAGTTGTAAAAAAGGAACACTTTTTATACGAACAAATTGAAAAATTGCCTTAATGTACTAAAAAAAAGAGCAACCTTCCAGGGTTAAATTACATTCAAAACTAAAACAGTATCTGAAAATTTATTTTTGTTTTGAATGTAAATTAGACGAACGAAGTTAACGTTCAAAATCGAGGGACAGGCAGTTAAATAAGTGAAATTGTATATATATTTTTTGGCAGCCGTTTTTTCTCATTTCTAAATCTTTTGAAACCGATCCAGCGGGTTTGCGTTTGAAAACTAGTCTTCATCATATAAAGTTAGGCTCTATCATATTTGGGCTCATCGTAAAATCTATTTTAGTCTACACAAAGAGAGACGAACATCGGTAGATTACGAATCCAGAATACATACAAAAAATTTTATTAGGAATTAAGATCGATACCCAGCTAACATTTGCTTAGTAATTTTTTTTAAAATTCACGTAAACGAGTCTTCAGATCACTTTTGATGATTAAAAACTTATCTAACACTAGAGCGATTGAAAAAGTATCATTTGTTCAAATAATAATTTCTAAATGTCTTAAATTTAAAACTGATTTATCACAAGAGGGATTAAAAATGGATTACTTCATTTACTCAAAATATATCAGAAACAAGTCTTTAAGGTGATTCATCGGTAGGGTACTATTTTCTCACAAAAAATTAACTCATATGCGTTCATTCCTCTTGAAGTTGATTCCTAAAAGATTCGATTATGATACAAAATGATAACTGGGTATTGTAGAAATTACAAATGGAATTCCAAACTCATATTTGAATACTTGAATAATGTTTGGCATTCGTTAGTCCTCTGCAAAAAAATCAATTTAAAATAGATTATACAAGTTATTTTAACTCGGGCTATACAAACTTTTATTTGCATTCCAGCCATAATTGTTTAATTTTTAAAGTATAAAATTTAATAATAATGTACACAAAGCAGTAACAAAAAACATTCTACTCGATTTAAGCTTAACTGCTGTTATTTTACGTTGTTAAACTTTCCACATACATAAATAATTTTTGTATGTGGAATATGTAGGGAAAAGCTTTAAACGTTGCTCCGAAGCTTTTAAAGATATAAGCAAAGACACAAAAACACTTTGACAAATGTTTAGCCAAGTTGTAAGTATAAGAGATTTGTTTTACAAAAAAAAAGCTTTGCTGTTAAAACTGTCAAGATACCAGCAGAATGTTATGCATTTTCTGACCCGCTACGGCTGGTATCTTATAGTTGTATACATTTTCTGTACAATTTACTTCATTGCTAGCCAAAAGATAGCTAAAGTCAGCCTCGTAACAGAAATATACAAACGAAAATTCTAATAGGGCATAGAAAATATTCCTGGAAAAAATTTAAGGAATAAAACTATTAAAGTATAAAAAAGCTTTTGAGGATTGTAATTTGACTTTGAATACACATTTGAATAATATGAACATTTACATAATAAATGTTATTCAGCACGAGAAATAAATTCCCAGATTCTATAAATTCTTTTAGTTGAAGCTGATTGGCTACTTGGTATTTTTGGTATGGACACTCTAATACGAATAAGCTTTAAAAAAGCTTTTACTATAACACAAAAAAAAACACAAAAAAGGCTGTAGAACAACCGCCATCTAGTGTAAAATTAAAAAGTTGTAATCTTCTTTTTATAGTACCTTTGGATACACATGAAATCAAACTTCAAATTTTATTTAACCTTCTTGCTTATACTTAAACACTGGCGACCGTATTTATAAAAAAATTTGAAAATAATAAACACGGGGGTGGGAGTTTATTTAATATAACTGGGGTTATAGAAGTGATTAACTGCAGGAATCAATAGTACATGTTGTAAAATCCGCGCCAAAAAAAGCGAAAACAGGGATTGGGCTCAGCCACTACTCTTCTTTGGAATAAAAAGCTTCTTTATCCTTAGCTGATAACAACGAACTGTTGCACCGAAAAAATAGCGTCATCAAAAAAGGAAAAAATGTGGCAACATTAACTTGAAACAGTTATATTTATCCGTATTTTTAATTTATAAATTAAAACTGTTTGAAAAAAGAAGCATAAGAAAATTTTTGCTTCTCCCACACTTAAGCCAAAATATTGTCTACATAGAAAAAATTTTCTCTAATCACCAATTTTATGCACAGAAAAAATTAAAAATTGTCTCTAATCACCAATTTTATACCACTTTCATATGGTGTTTTCTTTTCTACAAAAAAATCTGCCTTTTTTTAAAAAAATTCAATTTGGTGTCTTTTTCTTAAAAATTTTGCTCTCGAAAAGGTTGGCTTGTTTCATTCTAAAAAAACTCATGCTTTTCGGGAGCAATAATTTTAAGAAACAGACACCAAATTGCATTTTTTTAAAAAAAGGCACATTTTTTGTAGAAAAGAAAACACCAATAGAAACAAGCAACCAATTAAAAATTTAATATTTTGAATATTTTTTTTTTTCAATAAATAATATTTTTAATTTTAATTAAAAAAATGGTTAAAAATCTTTGCCGTTTCAAACATTATGTTGATTGATTCTGACAATTTCTAACAACAATTTCACAAGTTTAAAATATTTTATTTTAAATTAAATATTTTTTTGGTATTTGATTATTATTTTAATTAAAAATTTATTTCAAAACAACTAAAATGTTAATTACATTAAATTAATCAATTATTACATTAAGTAAGTTTATACATACACACAAGGCGAATTGACTGGAAGGTGAGGTAAACTCAACAACAACACTGCTTCTGTGGTCGGGTTGTCAAAAATATTACTAAAAAAAAGTTTGTTTACATAAAAATCTAGTATGTATACAAACTTTGACAGCATATGTTGACTTCTAGTCAATTCGCATTGCCATACACGTTTAAATTCAATTGTCAACTGAGTCGGTTGTTGTCCATATCAAAGCGTGTATGGCTTTGTCAATTGATTAGTTTGACAGTTGTCGAGTTGGTTGAAGAAAAATCAAAAGATTTTGATTTTTTCAATATTTTTCCCAACGAAAAACTTCACATTAAAGCTAACCAGCACTCACCTGCCAATTATTCATTTCCTTTTATTTGCCATACAGATAAATTCAATAAGCTGACTCTCAACATTTACATGTATTTTGAGAGGTGCTGCCAACTTAAAACAACGTTTTAAGCTAGGATCACACGATTGCCGCAAATGCACCAATATGACACAATTATTATTGTGCTTTATTGACGCACAATAATGAAATTGCCCCAACCAAATTTTCTCAAATCACACGATTGCCCTGTTTTATACAAATTTAATTGCCGCTAGTTGGTACAAAGCGAAATGGTTACAACAATTGCCGCAGAACAGTCACACGATTGTTCTTACTTATGTATATTAACTGCGAAAACAGCTGTTGTGGTAGCTTTTTTATTTGTTTGAAAGTTCTTGTTAGATTGTTCATTGAACAAAATTAAATGATAAATGATACAAAACATATAATTAAACAAATTATTGTTGAATAGTTTTATTTAATTTTTTAAGATATTCCAAAAATTAACAGTCTGTTCAACAATTTCGTATGTTTAGGTTCGAATAGAAATATCTTAAAAATATTCGCACAGAAAAGCTCAATATGCTTGTGAACATACATACTTAAAATAATTAATTAAAAAAATTTAAATGCAAAATAAATAAATACATACATACATATTTATTTTCATTACCTACTAAAAGAAACACAAAAAAGTAAATTTAATAAAAAAAAGGCAAATATTGGCGCGTATTGTGTTGTTTGATTGCCGCACAAGAACACAATAAATATTGGTGCATTTTTGTCATTTTTATTGACGCGCGGTTGCATAGCAAACAGTCACACGATTGCCGCACCAGGGTTGCATTTGATTGTAAAAGTAAGCACAATATTGTCCTTGATTGGTACATGAGCCATTTGGTTGTGCGGTCACACGATTGGGGTATTAAAAAGTGTGAAAATTGGTGCATTGCGGCAATCGTGTGATCCCAGCTTTAGTCGGTTTATTGAGAAACCCAAAAATTTAAACAGACAGTTTATCGGTCAAATAAATTTATGTTGGCATTAGGCAACAGACAGTTTGTCGGTACATTGAGAAAATGGCCATAAGTCTTTCAATTCGATTGTACTGTGTGTTTGAGTCTCTTGATCAGCTGTCAAAATTAATGTTTGTAGTTTTCTTTCGCAAAAAACAAAGTTAAGTATTTTAAAGATTGTATTTTATCAAAGTAATTTTTGGGAATACAAAATTTCAATTTAAAGGATTTTGTTAGTCGTGCTGAATTCCCAATTTTTATTCTTGATAAAAACACTGAAATTTATTGCTGAAGGGATAAGCTATTCCTATGCAGTAAACTTTTTGTTTGATTCAGTTAAATTATTTGTTTTTTTTTTCAATAAACAAAACGCAACTTGTTTGAATATGCAAATTTGTTTATAGGACCGATTTCAGACAAAAAATATTTTGATTCTACAAATTTGGAAAAATAATTTTTTCTGTGCAGCCATACAGTAAAACTGGCATCGGATAAGTTTTAGCAAGTATTATTCTTATTCTTAAAGAGGTACAATGCTGGGCTCGCCAAAGAGTTCTAATCAAAGAAAAGGTGCGAACACAAGCATAGTTAAAGTGGTTCGACCACGTAAGAGTGTCATTAAAAAATATTCTTAGCAGATTTTACTATTTCAACCTGCTGATTATTTATAAATATATTAGGTATAATAAATTTTATTTTATTTAACCTTTATTTATTAAATTTCAATATTATTTATTAAGCTTGAGGTTTTTCTTTTTTTATAAAAAATTAGATAACATTTATTTTATAAAAATTCCAATATTTCGATACAGCAATGTGTATCATCGTCAGGGAAATAATTAAACAATAAAAATAACAAAATAATGAAAAAATAATAACAATTGTCACAATAGAAAAAATTATTTACAATTAGAAAAATTTTTATACAAATAATCTATTACATTCTAAAAAATTTTTCAATTTCCTGTTTTGTTTTTATACACTAAATGTCTATAATTTTGTGCTACATTTTCCGTGTCTGATTTAAAATTAATTCTTAACAATTCTGGTACTTTAATGATTTGCAACATTTCTAGCATTAAACGTCGTTTATAATTTTTTTCTGTGATTAAAACTGATACATTCTCAAAGTCCGGTGAATGATTTAAACTGGCACAGTGGGCTGTTAATGCTGTTTTTTGTGATGAAATATCCCTAAACACTGTGCCAGTTTAAATCATTCACCGGACTTTGAGAATGTATCAGTTTTAAACACAGAAAAAAATTATAAACGACGTTTAATGCTAGAAATGTTGCAAATCATTAAAGTACCAGAATTGTTAAGAATTAATTTTAAATCAGACACGGAAAATGTAGCACAAAATTATAGACATTTAGTGTATAAAAACAAAACAGGAAATTGAAAAATTTTTTAGAATGTAATAGATTATTTGTATAAAAATTTTTCTAATTGTAAATAATTTTTTCTATTGTGACAATTGTTATTATTTTTTCATTATTTTGTTATTTTTATTGTTTAATTATTTCCCTGACGATGATACACATTGCTGTATCGAAATATTGGAATTTTTATAAAATAAATGTTATCTAATTTTTTATAAAAAAAGAAAAACCTCAAGCTTAATAAATAATATTGAAATTTATTAGGTATAATATTAATTAAGTTTATAAAGTCGCCTTTGAATAACTATGAATTTAGATTTTTTAGGATTTATTTCCAAGCCATTTGGACGAATAAGGCGTTATTAAAACTTGTATAAAGTTGAACATTACATTATAATTCTTTAGGATGCCTGGGAGGTCATTAGAGTACAGTGAGAATAATAGTGGCCAGACAGACAGTGCCTTGGATTTCTGGATTCTAGTTTCAACATACTGATATCAGTTACCCAAGTATGTTGACAATAACTTAGTAGCGGTCGAAAGTGGAAAAATGTTCAAGTTTTTAACAGAGAATGTTATGATCCACAATATAAAACGCTTTTGAATGATCCAAAAGTATTCAAAATGTAGTCTTGCCTTCATCAAGTTTCGCCCAAATCTCCTCCGTAACATCAACTAACGCTGTTACGCCGCTTTTTTTTCTTTCTGAACCCAGATTGACGATCTGTTAGTAAATTATTGTTATCCAAGAAACAACTCATTTCGTCATGCTTAATACGTTCATATATTTTAGAGAGAAATGGAAGAATGGCTATTGGTCTAAAATTGGAACCAGTTTTGGGTGTTGGAACGATTTAAGCTATTTCCCAATAATTTTAATTTGCCCACGCAGTTTTTTTTTAAGTAAAATTTTCATACATTGATAACTTAAAAGCTTTTATGATTAAGTAATTCCTGTTAATTGCTGCCACACCATATAATCGATAACTAGGGACGCGATTTCCATGTAAATTCATGTTTTTTGTCGATAGTCTTACACCGATATCGACCAATTATCTTTCCGAATCATTAAATTTGCGTTAAAATGGCATTGATTTGTTCCTGCATGTTGTTGCATATTTTGGTGAAAATGCATATTTATGCATATTTAGGGTTTAAATGCATATTTTTGCATATTTTGACATTTGTTGGTGATTTTTTTTTTATTTCCATATTATAAAAAAGTTTCTTCAAAAAAATTTTAAATGCACAAAAAACAATCCAAAAAAAATGTTAAAATCAATAAATAAATTCTTTTGGAGCTTTGCTTTAAATATAAGATTTTCAAGAATTCTACAAAAGATCCTTCTATTAAACACTGTTACAAGTTAGACGCCAATTCGATAATATTGCATATTTTAATGTAATGAATCCATTGCTTTCCCTTCCACCGCAGCCAGTAGATGCTTCAATATTCTATTCAAAAAAACTTTGAGTAATTTATGAATGTTTTAAGGGCTTGTAGATACCGATGATTATGGAATTAAAAAAGAAAAAATAAATTTGTCCATGTTAGGTTTTTAACTTTACAATATTAATTATTTGATAATATGTAAAATTTTCAGCAAAGACTTGCCTAACAAAAACAAACAAAGATACACCATAAAATGGTTCAGTTTTTATTACATATAAAGAACAATAAGAAACAATTTAACTTCAAAAGTGTTCTTTTTATAGCCAAAAGTGATACTACTAAATTCAATTGATACTCAACTACCAAAGCGCTCTAATTCGTTATAAAATATAGACACTTATAGCCTTTTACACTGATTAACATCTAACATCTGCCATCAATTTTCCACAATTTGCGAAGATGTTAATATCTTTCCATAAGAAATACATAGGGCTAAAAGCCAACATCTGCCAACATCTTTAAAAGATGTTCCTATCTCATTTTATTCCATTCTACATCTTTCGATTATTTTAGTGTCATCACTAAAAAAAATGGCAATAAGTTCTATTATTATTGTGGCATCACTGACAAAAAAAATTGGTTTTGAGATCAGCGTAACCATTTGTCAAGTTTTCTCTTTTATTGCAATGTTTTTTTGTTAGGTATTTTTTATATATTTAAACAAACTGAACTTCAAATACATTTTTGTGTTTTCTTATTAAATTTTGGCACTTTTGTAGAAAAAAAATGGTTTATTTTAAAACATTTTTTTTTAATGGTGACATTTTTGTTTGATGGCAGATGTTAGATGTGACCAATGTAAACGAGTGTTTCACATTTTCTACATCTTTAATGGTAGATGTTAGATGTTGATCAGTGTAAAAAGGCTAAAAGTGGATTCTGAATGTAAATATTACCATAGTGGGACACTTTTTCCCGAACGATGTTACTACATCAATAAGAATTGAATAGCAAAAGCAATAGATTTGTAATAAATATGGACACCATTTAGATAATTTTTCGATCGAAAATTTTTGTAGAGTACATTTGTATAAATGATAATAAATATGTATGCCTTGTAAGTTATTTTGTCAAAAAATACATTCACCACACATATTTTGTATTTGCTTCTCTGATTCGTAAGCAACCATATGATGGTTCTCTCTTTTCGATAGAAGACTCATTTTAGATTAATTTTGTTGCCGGCGAAAATAATATGGTCAAAGTAACCATAATATTTTTTTAAATTTTTGTTAAAAATTTAATTGTTGGCGGTAAAAAATGTGTTTGCTCATAATAATTGCTTAAATCGTATTTGAAAAAAAGTATACATAATTTTCTTTTAAATTTGAACTTTTAACAAGAATTTCTCCTTCTCGCATTAAGCAAATGAAACCTGCACTTTGTAATTAAGCTGCCCGTCATTAAAATGCCAATGGATATAAATCATTATTTGAGCAAAGTGCGTGATAGTTGCATTTAACATTTCATTATTTTTCCACTTCCTTCTTCTTCATTTAAAAATTTTGTAAAACATTTTTTTTATTTTTTTGCTGGCAATTTCCGTGAATGGTCTTAAGAAGCTGACGAGAGTATTGTACAATATAATGCAGGGATAAAATAAAACGAAACGGAAAAATATGCTTCATGTAAACTGCCAATCAAACTGTTGCTTCAATGAAGTGTTTTTTTTTTTAATAGTTTATTGTTTTGCACTGCTTAAACAAACGAACCATCAGGTGGAAAAACGAAGGTAATTAATGATTGGAGGTTATAAGCAACGTATTTCTTGTTGTGCTTTTGTTTTTGTGCTAAAAACAAAGAAGACTTTTCAGATTCTTACTTGTTTGTACAGGAGCTTAACGCTTGAGTAATTCTCGTAGAAAGTTTAAAGGTCAGAGCACGAGCATGTGAAGTGTATTTTTTATTAGTATTTAAGCAGTAGTTTCGGTTAAGTTTAGTAAACAATTGTTGTTAAAATATTTAAAGCGTTTTAATGAAATCGCATGTCATGTTTTAACTACCCACTGTGGGGTTAAAAAAAAAGAGAAATTTAAACCTTCTAGGAAATCTGTTTTGAAAAGTGTAAAATTTATTTTTATGCTGATTAAATAATAGATTAATTGTACATTGGGGAAGACGAAAAGTTTTCTTTCGCTTAGCTTTAACGCTGATATGCCTAACATAAGCAAGAGCGGCAACGTTGTGTCACAAACAGCTGTTTAATAAATCCCACAAATAGCAATAGAGATAAGAACGCTTGATTGACCAAAAATAGCTAAGTTGCCATTATTAATTAACAAAAGCGACAAATTTCACCATTAAACGAGCAGTCAAAATCGGGTTTTCGAATTGCAAAGCATTGACGCCGCTCTATTTCGGTATGCTACACACAAGTTTTATGGTCATGACACATTTGGAAAACTATAAAACTAGAAATGATTCTTTTCAGAGTACAAAAACTACACTTTATTTATCTTTCGTCAAACCATCTCCGAATGAACCTTTTACGACTCTCTGTATAAATCATTTCTTCAACAATTATATGTCGAGCATTTTACGAGGTGTTAGATAATATCGACATAAGTCTCATACGATTTAAGGCATTCAAGACTCGTTAGATAGTCTTTGTGCTATGGACAAATCTACCTCGTGTTACAGTTTTTCCCGTATGCGGAATATCTTACGATAAAAAAATGCAGTCATCGACGATCAAAGACGCTCTTCATGAGACTCCAGTAGCTTTTACGCGACTGCAAATGCTTTTTTCTTTTTTTTTTATAAGAATCGAACAAACATTTTTGAAAAAAAAAACTAAATTTTAAGTTGTCTGATTTTTTTTTGACGATTTTTCGAAACGTGAAAGGCGATTTTTTTATTTTTTCTCAGGAAGTTGACGATATCCTTACAAATTTGTCTGGCAGCCCTGGCTGAAAATTACAATTTTTGTTGCCATAAAATACCCTACACGAAATGAATGAGCGAGTAGACACATTTTTCATTTTGGTGTTAAGAAAATGAAAGAAAGAAATGACCGAATGTGACCAAAAACTTGATTTCGGTCATTTCTTTCTATCATTTTCTTAACACCAAAATGAAAAATGTGTCTACTCGCTCATTCATTTCTTGTAGGGCATTTATTATTGGAAACAAATAACATTACTGTTGTCGTACATTTGGCAATGCCATGATTGGTACTTCATTATCATTGCGATCAGTATTGAGAACTTTGTCGGTGTAAAACTAGTAAAAAGTGAACTTTTTAGTTTTAAAATAATTAAAATAAAAATTAAATTGCAGCATTTTGAAAAATATAAATCGACAGAAAATCTTGGTAAGTTGAGACGCAATATATTCTTTTCTCTTATTTATTGCATGAACAATATTTTTACAGATTCGCGACAACTTAATGTCTTTTATTTACTTCATGCAGTTATAACTCCTCCACCCATCAACAAGGCAGCAAAACCATTTATATCTGATGCCCAAAAGGATACGATTGGCCATATGATAAATAAACAATAAACAATATTCTTAAAATTGGAAGAATTTAAAATAAATTTTCTCAAACTAAAAAAAATGTTTTCATTTAAATTATTTACCTTGAAAATTTATGCATTTGCAACAAAAGTATATTAAACTGTTGAGGCAACATTTTCTGCACTTGCGACAAATTATATTGAACTGTTGAGCAAACAACTTTAGCAACAAGAGCATTCTGAACTGTTGGGGCAACAAGTGTGACATTTTTGGCAACATTTTTATTTTTGCCTCAACAATGAACTTACACTTTGGGACAACAGAAACAGACTTGTTGCGACAAATGCAAAATGTTGTTGGGCACAATCCGAATGTAAATTCTAAATATTTGAATCAAAATCAAATTTTGTTGGCATAACAGACTTTTTTTTGTGTGTATTTATCCGTTTAGTAGTTTCAAAACCGCCGGTCTGGCAAGGCTGTCAGCTGTTTGATATCTGCAATCTTAAGTGCCGTTTAATTAGTGACAGGCATTTACTAATATGGATCGTTTGACAACCAAAGAACGCGTCAAAAAGTCAAAACTTACTACAAAAGTAGTGGTTCAAACTAGGGAATGGTAAATCGATTTCGGTTCCAGTCTAAAATCGATTTTGTGGTAAAAAAAACTTTCAACTTCAATATAGGGGCTCCTGTTCTTCAGAAATTAAAGTTATCAATGGACAGTGAGCAAAACAGTCCAAACATATCGTGCCGCAACAAACACTGAAAGTCAGCTTTGTGAAAGTCAACATACTTTGGAAACACAACAGGTGAATTAAACCATGGCATTCCTGTGGAAATACGCTAATATTTAACAAGACCAGTGTGTGAGCCATATTTAAATCTGGTTATAATAAGACTGAAAAACGAAAAGTATTTAATTAATCCTAGATTTGTTTTCTTAATCTAACTTAATAGTAACACAGCAAATAAACAGTCGCGACCGATCAGGAAGTATTGCCATAATCCTTTAAAATACTATCCATACATTCAGGCTTGTCACAGAAATTACTTTCGATCGGAATTGATTTATGTGACAGGTCTGATTGACTACACGAAAACAATTTTAAAGTGAAATATACATACATATCGCTCTTGATCCTCTAAAGGCCGTCTCAAAATTTAAAAATTTTCACTTTTTGCAGGAAAATTATAAACAGTAGTCATATTTACCCACTGTTAAAATCTTAGTTCAATTTCTAGTATTGTGGTTATTTTGTTGAACTATTTATGGTTTTTAATCCAAATTTTTTTAATATTTTAATTCGGCTCAAGTTCATCAAATTTAATTTTCATTAAATTATTTTTATGAAGAAAGGAATTTTATAACATGAAAATTAATTAAAATTGTTTTTGATAATCATTCATTCTTGACTAACCTGAGATTCGAACCCAGGCGGCTGGTTACCATGACATGTTTCGATCGCAACCACTCGATCTCCCCAGATGGATTTGCCGTCTTACACTCGCAGCCATCGACGACTGCTCACGTCATTGTGAACTGAACCGGATATGTGGTTTTAACAAGATGGTGTCACTAGGTATACAGCACGACCGGTTTTTGCTTTATGGCATGTGAAGTTTCCAGAACGCGTAATTTGGCGTTTTCTCGACGTCCACTGGCAACCAAGATCACAAGATTTAAGGCTACGTCAAAAACTTTGTCTACGCGGATAATCTTCAAACGTTCAAGCGTTAAAAAACCAACATTAGTCAAGTTATTGCCGAAATACCGCCCGAAATGGGCGAAAAAGTGGTCGAAAACTAACTTAAAAGGACCGACTGCTAAAAGCAATCTAGAGGCGGCCATTCAAATAACATTGTATTGCGAACGTAGTGTCAGCGTCCAGGCATTATAATGAAATAAAAGATTCATCGAATTCTTAGGTTTATCTGTGTTTTATCTAACTTTATTTTCGAAAATGAATGAATCTATAAATTTTACGGAGGCTGCCTCAAAAAATATGATACCCCCATTGTTATGTAGTTTTTTGTTATTAAAAAAAAATTATTTAATAGAAGTTTTACCATAATTGAATACCTAAAAATGTTAACTTGTTCATTGCGTCCATGAATTCATTCTGTTTCCTTTTCACAGTCCAACCAACATAATCCTACTTAAACAGCCTAAAAATAGGAAATATTTTCTAATTATAAAAAATAAACACTCCGCTTGCCTTTGAAAGCTTCTGTAAAATATTTTTAAGCCCGCTACAACCACAACCATCCACATTGTAATGGAAACAAAAACCGCTTTTCAAATTTTATGTGTATCGCAATTTAAATTTTACTGCTTTTTCTTCGACCCATATTCTAATTTAAAAACTTTTAATTTTTAAACCACAAAGCAAAATTTTGTGGTTATTTAGGGGTTCTGTTTTTAAATGAATTCAATTGTATGAATTTTTTTTTTAGTACTTCATTTTAAAGCAAATTTTTATGCAGCCTTAAATTCTGAAGATTTGTTAAGTTTTTACAGTATTTACTTTTTATACGAGCAACCAAAAATTGAGTCTCGAATATTTTGTCATTTGATTAAAAAGCTTATTGGCAGATTTCCAGTTAAGTCCTTTATCCTGTTGTTTAAAGTTGTCTTAATTTTTCTTTGTTTTTTTAACATTTAAATAAATGATTGCTTTGACATTTAGTTTTGGTAGGATAATTGAGGGCGAAATATTTTTTAGGTTTGAATGTTGAATTATTTCAACTTAAGGGAAATTTGAAACCAGCAAAATTTAAAGAATGACATTTGAGCTTTGGCTTATATTACAATCACTTGCAATTATGTTCGCTAGCAAGTCGCAACAGAATTTCATATGACCACATTGGACTCTAAAGTAAAATAAATGTATTTGAAAATTAAACACACAATTAAAACCAAATGTGTGTGCAAAACATTTGCCTAAAACCACCATGACAAATGATTAACGTTACTGTTCGTCGCAGAATTATAAAAGTGTTTTATGGGTACATAAATGCATATAAATAAACTCTAGACAGTACGTGTTTTATACAAAACCTTTCAGTACAGTAAAAAATATTTTCCTAAACTTCTTGTATTTCAAAATAACCTCGTGCAGTTTGCAAAAATACGTGATCTGTCGTATGTAGCGGATGCATAGAAGGAACTTGTAATGTTTCCTTAAGCGGCGTAAGCATACAAAGAATTGTTTTTGCAAGGAATTGTTGTGTTGCAATTCTATCATTACAAATTAGCACACATAATATGTGGTACACACATATGCCAAAATCACATTAATAAAATAAAGAATGTATGTTTTCTTACTTTCATTGTTTCGGGTATTTTTAATACCCTTGTTAATTGTTGGGAGTATTTTTTATACCCGCACTTTCACTATTGTAAAACATTTGTGTTTTTGCTTTTACACGTTCACACACTCACGTAAATTGGTCTTCTACACTTTTCTCTAGTATTTGTTTGGTATAACGACACTACAGTAAAGAGTTTGAAAATTTTTTTAATGATTTCAATGTGTGTTTGAATGGAACTGTGCAAGCCTCTGCTCTTAAGTGAATTATTATATTAGATTTAATGCATCATACTTTTAGAATTAAACAAATTTCCCATCATTGATTTTAATTTGCTTGTAGCTTTAATTTAATGTTTGAAAATAATGATTTTTTTTTTTTAATTTTATGTCAATACATATTTATTTAGTTATACAAATTTTAAAATTCTAATTAATATTTGCATAATAAAAATTTTAACTGGTGTTGTTTCGCCACTACGGACAAACCACTTGTCCCAGTTGTTAAACCAGTAAATAAATTCCATACAGAACTAAATTTTAATGCATTTGTTTATTTAAAGATTTAATCAATTTTATAATCACCTTTGAAAGCAGACGAATGTTTCAAATATGTAGTTGCAAATGTTGATTTGATTTATTAGTAAATTGGGGGAGGTAAGAAGTAAAAAATTACATTTAATTTTTTTGATAAGTCTTGAATTCAGAATTGAACTGTGTATTAATTTCTTTGACTTAATTAAAGAAGTTTGAGAGAATTTTCAAGCCCGTTTTTTTGGATTTCTCAGATTTTAAAATTTCAAAATTTTTCCCATTTTGAGATTGAAAAAAATTTTACATAACTGTAAATTAAATTAAATTTTGTATTCCCATGAAAATTATTTTGATAATAACTGTAAAATTTTAATAAAAAGTCTGTTTCACAATTTCGAATGCAAACGTTAACATAACGAGTGTTTTTTAATGCCCGATAGAATATAAAATTGTAAAAAAAAATGATTTTGTCGTGCTTAATTCCCAATTTTAATTCTTGATAAAAACACTGAACTTTATTGTTGATGGGATTAGCTAATCCTATGCGCATTTCACTGGTTGCTTAAGCCAGATCGTCAGGAAACTTCATCCAAAGATTTTAGAAAAACTAAAGATATTCAACAAATAAAACTGTTAAGCGAATAAGAATTATAAGCAACAGCTTTACTTGTAACAATATCAAAGCTTTAATAAAAACAACAATAATAAACAGTGTGTTTATCTTATCTTGCATTCCCTACTAGAAAACTATTATTTCCGACAGATTGGCCTCGATAGTTCTTGCCGAAGCGCATTCTGTGCCATTTTTTCGATCATTACTGGTCGTATGTCACAAAGTGCTGAAATTTTGTTTTTTCGTGTACAATTTGCACGAGTCGATAACTGATTTTTAAAGTTATTATCAATTATTTGGTATCGTTGTTGTTCAAGCTTAATTTTCTAGAGGATACTGATCATAAATGTATAAAACTGAGCGCAGAATGCCAGTTCGGTTGGGAGCGAGCGAAACCTTTCGTGTGTTTTTTCGATCTTGAAAAACGCACTTTAGATTTTTTATCGATAATATTTAAAAAGATGAGTTCGAATTTCTTTGTGTATTTCAGAATTAGTAATGCTTTTTAAACAAGATTTTAACTAATAAATAGTTCTACTAAATAATATCAAGTCTTTCATTGTATTTTTGAAAATTAAAAATTTAGGCAATTCACAAAGTGTTCTATTGTGTCTTATTGCTTATATTTGCCATATTTTTAATAACATCACATTCATGAAATTAAAGCATATTGGTATTTCCACAGGCAAGTATACTTTTTGTCACATTACGACACCAAGCATTTTAAATTATTTTTTACAGAAAAATGTATGTATTATTTAATTTTTCTGTATTTTGGTGTAAAACGCCATTCAGTGGGTTTAAATTTTAAACTTTAAAATATATGCATCGTTACTTAAATGTACGTAAATATTGCGGACATGTGAACGTTACGGTTAACATGAATGGATAGTAAGTAGTAAGAGAGAAAAAAATAACAATTTTTTTCAATTAAAAAAATTTGTGATATTAATTTAAAAGCTTATTAAATTTTCACAAGTAAACAAATTATTAATATTAATAATTAAATATTTTTTGATACTAACAGCATTCTCTGCAGTAATGTTGTTGATATAAGTTAACCTGTTATTCACTTTATTAAATTTTTAATTAAAACTGATTTTATTGTTGAAAAAAAAAATTGATGATAATTTTTTATGTGCGGAATGTGTGCTTTACCAATTAATATAAACAATCATTAAATTCTTAAAAAGCTGTAACGTAAAAACGGAGAACATTTTCAACTTTATCAGGTTAATCCGCAACGCAACGTCACGTTCACCTAGTACATATTTACACATAAGCTTGATAAGAACGGAACAGCTGATCTGAAACGTTTACGTAAGAGTCACTAGGCTTAAAATGGGCTTATAATCAATAAACTATTATTGGGGGATTCACAAGGAGTCATAAAGTCATAAGTCTTAAAATAATAACATAAAAATATGCGACGGTTGTGAACAACCCCTCATAATTTAGTGTGCTATTTTAAATTTAAGTCAGCTAATTGAAAACAAATATAAAAAATAAAAAATTTTTTAATTCTAATCCATGAATTAATAAATTAAATTATTAATCTAAATTGACGCCGCAAGTGTTTTATTGCAAAAATTGCTAGCCGCAGGTTCAATTCGGATGTTAGCCGGATAAAACTATACCATCAACGGCGACGGCTACAAAATTAATGCGGTTCGGCTCAGCCGCTCAGCGCAGGTCTCTTCTGATTAATTCCGACAGCACAATAAACATACCAAGCAAAGTTCTATTAATTTAAGACACTTTTTGTTTACAAAGCAACAACTATTTTTTTAAACCATTGTAAAATGTTAGAACACTAGTAAACCTAATAAGGATAGTGATTGTCTTAGATAAGACTAATTTATTCATGATAGTAACATTTATATGGTCATTATTCTTTCCAAAATCGTTAATTTAGTTAGTATAAGTCAATATACTTATTTAATAACACAGTCCTATTTGCTTTATTTTCAACTACCTAAAACTTTTCTCCTACCCAACATTCTTTTTATATTATAAATACGTATTACATATTTAGTATATTTGGTTTTAATTTAAATAAAAAAAAAATCAGCAAAATTCATAACGACATTATTCACATGAATAGATTTTGAAGAGTATTTAAAAAACATAAAATAAAATTTGATTCCAATCGAATTAAATTTTGTTTTTAACTTCAATTTAATATTACATCGGTAAAAAAAACATATTAATTTTTCAGAAAATCTAATTTGTTTAAAATAAAATATTTTTAAAAGTGATTTATGTGCAACATAAGGTATGGTTTGGTTAATAGAAATGGTATTCCACGGACACACTTAGACCCAATGAAACATTGTGATGCTATTGAGTTCCACTAAGAACAAACTCCAACGTAAAACCAAAACGAACTTCTTGAAAAATTCAACATGCCCTCCAGTTTAACAGAAATATCATACAGCTCGTCAATTCGGACCCCATTTGCTATAAATACAAAATAAAATCTTTTAAATTTTTCAAATTTCTTTTTATATAATTTAATTATTCATTGTCTAACTTACGGCCAATTAGAAAACCGACTTATGTCGTTTTTACTTGCCAAAAAATATTCTTGTAATTGTCGCCACCACCATCAACAGTTTCTCTTACAATTCGTTCATTGCAACTTGCAAATTCCCTTTTATCGTTATTTCAATCTCTCAAACATGCCAAAGCCAATAAATAAGCAATACATAGTTTGCAAGTATGTTGTAGAAATTTTTGGCAGCCGAATTTAAAATGTCAATTTTATTAATAACCAAACTTGGCGGATGAGTTGGTTGGCCAACAAAGTCAAAGACCGACCATCTAGTGCTAAGAGATGAACTTGGCTGAAGGGAAACAAAGTTAGATGAAGTGCATGTAAAGTTTTTGGCGTCAACATTTTCATGGGTATATTTCAAGGGTTGATTTTATGTTTCTAAGAAATTGTTGCATATTTTAAGGGGTTTCTATAAAAAAAGAGGGAGAATGAGAAGCAAAACTTGAAAAGTGCAATTTTGTTAGTTTACATTTTATAACAGTTCAATTGGGTATAAAAAAATATGGAAACTTAAAAACAATACAAAAACTGTTAATAGATGGTGGAAAAAGTTATGAATAGAGGGTGGATTCTTATGCATTTATTATTATTTTGCAAAATCAATATGGACGAATATAGCGTTAAATAATCAGGGGGTTCTGGAAATCGAAAACCTAAAACCCCAGATTTTGAACAAAAATTTTGAACAAAAATTATAAAAATTCGATAAAAAGTCTATTAAAAACAACTTCCAAATTCTTCGAGTTCCAGAACAGCCCTTAATAATAATTGCAAACGATAAAATTGTTATTTGGAAGCTGACCTTAATTTTCATCGAAAAAACATTTTCAGCGAAAAGGCCTATTTCTGGATGAATAACAAACAAAATTGTCGAATTTAATTCAATATCAAACCACATCAGATCGTCCAACGCATCCCAAAAAAAAATCAGTTTTTAATGTAGATTTTGTTGCTGCTGGCGTCTTCAGTCCATATATTCATGAAAACGGCGATCAACTTCATCATCAACTTCTTTTGGCCTGCAGCAGATGATAAGGACTAATAAAGTTTGAGAAAAAGCATGTATTTGCATATAATTCCAGCCCCTATAAACATGTATGTTTTTTAATAAATTATTCATAAATTTTTTTTAATTTATTCAAGTCGTTCATGTGTTGCTCTGTTTATTTCAGCATAAATTTTTATATCAAACATATTTATGCAAAATTTAATGCATTTTTTTACTTTTAATCTCTTCACCATTTTTCTGAGCAAATATTGTTTTGTCACCAAAATTAAATAAAAAGTTTTTTATTTTTTAAACAGAAACAAAAATTTAATATTCCATTTATATTGAACAAATCCATTTTAAATCTCTACAACAGACAGTTTGCATTAACTTTCCATACATTTAAAATTGTTATTAGATTCAGATTCTTTTTTTTCTATGCTCCATATTTAACTATTGTTTTTCTGTGCTAAATTTGAATACACTGTGCACAGTGTGTGGGTGTGTGCATAAATACCCTGCAAATAATAGGACCAGTCCAAACACGCGTGTAAAATGTAGCCCACAAGGGACTAGGCCTACTCTAAAAGTAACGCAAACGTATGGGGAAACATGGTCTATTTAACATTACGATGTCCTAGGGCAGGACCATATAACCCATCTTGTGACTACAAAGGAGTTGTTTTAAAACTACTCCATTGTGTACATAAGAGGATTAGTTTTAACTTCGTTTAAAAACGAAAACATGTCGTTAAAAAACGAAGGCATGTCGTCTCACTACAAACACTTTTTCACAATGACATGGTCCATGATTGCATTACATCGGACCAGTCCATGGAGTAGTCCATTTCATGAGATTGGATCAGGTGGTCCAATAATATTTGCAGGGTACAGATTTGTTTTAGATTTTTTTACACAAAAATATTTTACATGTATTTATTGCAATTGCAAAACGTTGAAAAACGAAATGAATGGTTGGTGTGCAAGACACAGTATTGAAATGTGTGTTGGAGCAGTGCAAAAGAGTTAAATTGGATTTTTTTTAATAATAAAGTGAGCCACAAAGTTATTTAAAATGGAATTTTTTTGTTAATAATGCAGCAACTTATAACAATATTGAAATTAACTAAGAATAGACATACACAAATTGCAGACAAAGCTTTTCCAAAACTGCAACAAAAAAACCTAATAAGGGTGCTTTATTCGGCAATGGCGGATCTTATATACCCTTCACCTTGGTGCAATACGAACAGAAGGTTATAAAAATATTGTTCATTAGAAAAAATAATTCAAATATTGCCCAATTTTGAGGTATCATCGGTCAATGTAAATCGCTACAGGGAGATGCTCCACAGGCGAAAAATTTATTATTTAGACGAAGAGAATATGTGGTTTCAACAATATGGTGCCACTTGCCACACAGCTAGATAAACAATGAATATTTTAAAAGAAAACTTCGAAAATCAAATTATTTCTCGTAGAGAAGGATTGAATTGGCCAACAAGATCGTGCGATTTAACAGCTTTAAACTATTTTTTTGTGGGGTTTTTTTAAATCGAAAATGTGCAGTAAAAATCCCACAACATTAAAGAGTTTAAAAAACAACATAATCGAGCAGATATCAACCATTGACAACAGTTTTTTGGGAAACGTGCCTGAACATTTTGGGAAAAGATAGATCGGCATAACTTTTCGCTTTTAAGCGGAAGCTATTTCTAATAAACTGAAACAAAAATATTTTTAATAACAAATATAATTATCTTTATTCGGCCTTGAAATTTCCAATCATATGTTAATAAACAAGCTCGAGGCCACAATTGATTTTTAATAATTTTTTTTTTTTTTAAAAACTCAAAAAAAACTTTTTTTTTAAAACTAAAATGATACCCTCTTTTCGGACACCCTTTATTTTGTGCCACCGTCTTTTTTCCAATCCCGGTCACATTTGGTCGGAAGTTTTGTATTGATAACCAAGGTGCTTGTACCTAAATGGGAAACTTTGGCTTTTGCCGTTCTCCAAATGTACAGAAATCTAGAATGTTTTTGTATTGAAGGTGCCACGCTCACTTCCCCAATCCTGCCCATTTTATTGGAGATTGTGTGCTAAAGACCCAGCTATGTGTACCAACATTGGACAATTTTTCTCTTACCGTTCTTTATATATAAATAAATCTATTTTGTGGCACGTCCACTTCTTTAACCCCGTCCAAATTTTAACACTGAAAAAATTTTACACATTTTTCTATTAAAATTACACATTTTAATGAAATATTTTGCTTCCGATTTGGCACATAATTCTAATACTAGGAACTCACAGGAAAACTTCTTTAAAAATAGTTAGGCGGCAATCAGGGCAATATCAGTTAAATGTACATACTCTTCGATTGTGCAGGACTGTAAAGACTCAATAGATAAACTTGGTGACATCAGAAGGGGTGCGCATATGCTGGGCTCGCGGTCGCCGGGACATAGAAGTTAACGTGGTTGGCAGATGAATCAGCGAAATGGGGGGTTCATTTACCGTTCAGCAGAGTGATTGATGTTTGGGGAAACACCGAAACGTACAAGATATAGAGAGTTATGTGGGACTTTGGATCATAAGTCGCCTAAACTTCTTCTATCGTTACCGAGAAAAGATTGTAGGCTTCTGGAAGATTTTATAAAGGTTCACTGTTGAACGGCTGTATACGCCAAAAGGGCAGGGCAACTGACTTGTGACAATTGTTTTTTTTAATAAGTCAAAACACATTGTTAACTGGAAGTTAAAGTAACATTTAATTTTAACTGAACTTGGTGAAATTGGCGGTTAATTAAGTTTCTCGTTATTTTTTTAATATTGCAACGAACCCAAGCCCGTGAAGGCCCTAACTCCATAGAGACGGTGCTACCTACAATACCGGCCGTGCTCATGGAAAAATGGGGTGGTTATTGTCCCTATCGAATTAGTAACGTAAGTTACACAATTATTAAAATTAGGTAGCTATCATGCCAAACCGACAAAAAGAAACTAAAACAGTTGTAACAAAAATAATAATAATGATGATGAGAAAACTTAGCTGAAGAGGAATAGATTTTGAATCCTCTTCCGATTTCTTTACCCTCCCATCCTTGCTATCCATGTATACAAATTCCAGATAGCCCTACTATGTACTAACTATTAATGAACCTTAACCTTTCATGAAATAAAACTTAACGCAACTTAGCAATTCATAGTGCAATTACTAAAAATTATGTTTATTCCATATAAAAAAACAAAAATTAACATATTAAGCAAAAATTAATTTCAACTAACAACATTTATGTTATTAACTCTAAACGGTTATGTTATTAAATATAAATCAAAAAAAAAAAATTAACGAGTAAATTATTATTTCCTTCCTAATAAATTAACATAGTATGTTATTAACACTAAACGATTATGTTATTAAAATTAAATAATAAAAATTAAATCCTTTCTAATAAATTAACATAAGTAGTATGTTACTAACAGAAAAGTAATATGTTAAATTTAATTATAAGGAAACCCAACAAATAATAATAAAATAAAATTTAACCGTGGTTCTATTTTTGTGGAGTGAACATTTATATAAAAAAAAATAATTAACTCACCAATCTTTCATCTCACGAAGACTTACAGGCCTGCTGTCTCTCGGAATTTTGAGTTCTTTGATCGTTAGAGTTTAATGTAAATATTCACTCAATTTTGTTGTGTAAGGGTTAAATGTGTATGGTATTTAACTTATAAAAATAAATTTAACAGAAATAATTTAATAATGTTAACTAACATCATATAAAATTGAACAAGTAATACAAAAAAAAAACGAATATTAGATTGACGGAAGGAGATAAAAATATTTTTAAATAAATTAATGTAAATCCGGTTAGTTAGACATAATTTTTATGCTTAAAATGACGATTTGGTTTTAAATGTTTTGATTTGTTAACTGATTCACTAATGGAAGTGAACAAGATGCTCTATGAATTGGAATTTAAGAAATATTTTTTTTTAGGTGCCCACGGACTCAATTTAGATATATTAAACCGCAATAATGAACCAAAACAAAAAAAATTTTACTAAAAATTTGTAAAAATGAATGGCCTTCCGTTAAAAAAAAAAATTATGTTTAGAGTTCCAGAATGTTGATATTTAAAATTTTGCACTTTCTCCAAATTTTCGCTTCCCAATTCAGGTCCTTGTGCTAAAACCAAATAATCAACGTAACAAAAAAATAATCCATTGTACAACAAAGTTTTTAGTAAATACACTATTCTTACCAAATAATCCAGACAACTTGTGCAGAAAATTCAAAATTGTATAATGCGCGGGACAAATGGCAAAACAATGAAATTTCACTTATTTCTTTTATAACTTACGTTTGTTAAACACAAATAAAAATTATTGAAATATTTAATTCAAAATAAAATTTTGAAATGATTAAAAAAAAACCCATATTTTCAATGCTAATGTGTTAACAAAATCAAAAGTAAAAAACAATACTTGGAAACTTGTTAGCAAAGCCTCACAATATGTAAAAGAATTTCATTGCTTGTTTCGTTTTCTTGACTTATAATTATTATTTTACTATAAAGTGCAAATGACCTTTGCATTACAATGCAACTTAAAATAAATTTTTATGATTTTCTCAATTAATAAAAGGCGTTATAAATTTGGTTATATTTTTTCACATTTGGTAACTTTTTCAAAAATTTTGGCTGTAAAAATTATGTTGACTGTGGCAGCACTGTTTAGCATCATGTAGTTAAAATTTTTCCTTTCTTTCACTTAATTGTTCTCTACACCTAACAAAACAAAAACAATTAAATAACATTATTCTTTGAAATTTGATTAATTATTGTTAGTTCATATTAAATATATGAAGATTCAATAAATAAATAATGAAAAAAAAAAAAATTCTTTGAGAAACAATTTAAAATGCTTGGTGGCGCAACGGGATTACCCTTTCCTGTAGAACTACCCATATGTATTAATATTTTTAAGTTTTTCAAGTCCCTTTAATTTAAAACGATATCGTGCTGAAATCAACAACTTTGGCGAATTCTTAATCCACTTTGAAATCTAAACAAAAAAAAACAAAATTTGTAAATATTTTCCACCGTTTTCTTTTTAATGTAAAATCTTTTTATAGTTTTTATTATTTTTTATTTAAATACTTAAAGACACACCCTAAATTTCCTATGAACATTTCGAGCTTAACTTTTGCTGGTATTAAGTGGCTGTTGCCAAATCAAGCAAATCCAGCCGAAATAACTTGAACCCACAAAAACATATTTAACAAAGACTAAATGTTTGTCGGTTTGTCTGCAGTGTTAAATATTTTTGTTTAAAGTTTTATCAAAAAGCATCTTGGGAAAAAGAAATGCTGCATAATTTTCTCGTAAATTGTTAAGTGTTAAAATACAAAATGGTTTTCTCGTCTTCTTTTTGGTTTTTGTAATATTTTGATTATATTTTGGTATTGTTGTTGTATTTCCAAAATAAAAAAATCTTGTCAAACACGCGCCCGCCAATTTAATACAAGCCTCTGCATTCTTTTATTATTAAAAAAAAAAAACCCATAAACTTTCTTTGCCTAAACAATCAAATGAGAGAATTAATTTTATTTCCACAAAGTAGCAATAAAAAATTATTGGCTGCTCCGGTTGTTTAGTTGGCCAATGCGCCAGTCAGTGTGATGGTTGTGGGTTTGACTTTCTGCCAGGAACTTTTTGTTAGAATATAATTTGCAATTTTTAGTAAGCAATCATTTCTCTATTAGGTGAAACCTGCAGGGTCCCATCTAAATAATGTGAGCTTCTAAGATTAGGCCAGGCGATCACAGGGAATCTGTAGTAGACACGATTTAACATAAAAACGGCGGAAGTATGCACTAGTTAGGTCTTATGTTGCAAGTCCATTCAAATACTCTCTTAGATTCCAGCAGCCGTATTCTGTAATTCGCTTAGCTAAATCTTGATCACTAAAATGCCTTAGAAAATAACAAATTTAAAAATGTTAGCGATACATTAAAAGCTAAAATTGCGGCGAATTAAATTTGTATGGCTTTGCCAAATTTAGCAGTGCACGTTACAGAATTGCGCTCTTAGCCAAAAATCGGTAAATCAACTGTATGGATTTTGAGCGATAGAGATAAAGCTTTAGCGATTAACGGAATACGGCTGCAGACCATTTTTTACGATCGATGCAGAATGCTCTCACTGGAATTCGTGTTATTTCAGAAAAAACTACCTGAAATTGGCTTGATTCGTTTTTGAGGTCAAAAAGTAAGAAGATCATAGATGACGATGGTCAATTCTTTGAATAGATTTATTTTTTTTTTTAGAATAAATGTTCGACATTTGCCAATGCTTCCGAATTTTAAGTCTTACACCCAAAACAGTTTACTTTTTTTCAAGTATTGATTTGATCATACAAAATTTTGTTTGATAAAAAGATTAATACTGACTTAACCCTCTAATGCCAAGTTCAGAATAAATGGGAATAAATTATGCAAATAATTGTTTTAAGGGTATTTTTGGGCCTCTGAGTTCAAAAAAAAAATATATTTATGCCCATACAATAGGTCGTTTACGTTCCAGGTGAGAAAACATCAAGGAGTACCTTGAGGCAGCCTTGGGCATTTAGTAACAAAATCACATTTTGGCCCCTTTTCACAACTTATCGATAGCTAAAAGAAGACTTTAACCAGCCTTATAAAATGTGTTCCATTATTAAATCTTTAATTTAAACTAAAGTGAGCGATAAAGTAAATTAAAGTTCATCCTATCTGGGTAGGTTAAAGTAAAGTTGTAATAATGGAACACTTTTTATACGGCAGATAAAATCCTACCTTTAGCTATCGGTAAGTTGTGAAAACGGGCCTTAGTTTTTCAGAATTCTATTTTAAAAATATTTAGTTTTGTTTATGATACTAAAAAAAAAACAATATTATTTTTTGAGCAGAATAAATGAAGTTTGAATTTTGAACCAAAGCATTGTGTTCGAGATTGTTTGCAATGCTTCAAGAGCTTTACAAAGCTTTTGAAGCTTCTAGATCTTCAAGAAATTGTAAACAAAAACGAAAATGAATATAAACTAATTATGTATTGTCAGTAGAAGTTTTGTAGAGCATTCCTTGAGTCACTCTTAGGCATTAGAGGGTTAAAATATGGTTAAAAGGCATTAGTTTTTTGTTTATCAAATATTTCTCTTATAAGACTTTCAGATTCAAATTCATTTAGACACTTAATAACACATTTTAAAGATCGCTTAAAATTTTAAATATTCTTTTTTTTAATTTAATGAAAGTAGTCACTTTTTCCCTTTAAAAGTTTAAAACACAATCCACTTCACAGAAAAATTGCTAGCCAATTTTTTTCAATTTAACCATTTATCAAAAATAAAACCAGTTGCAATTAAAAATTTAATTAAGTGCATTAAACGTTTACTTATACCATCAACATTACTGCAGAAAATGCTGTTTCAGGAAATATTTAATTGAAAGTATTAATTGGTTTTTGTGTGCAAATTTAATTAAAATCACAACCTTTTTTATTGCAATAAATTTTTATTTTTGAATATTTTAAAGCACTATTCGGGCCAAACTTTTCATTGAAAATGCCGTCTATATTATATGTATATGTAGATATAGGCACCGAAACACACATCAGGAATAGAAATCATGGAACAATTGTGCGGTTTTTTTGTACATTTTAGAATTTACTGCTTCTGCGGTACTACCCCTACCCATTTGGGATAATTTAAAATGGAAAGCATCGTTTTTATTAAATGAAATGCTAAAAAGGTTTATTTTTAATTTTTGAATATAAAAAAATCAAAAGTAGATTTTGTAAGAACTTAAATTGTTATTTGTCCTCAAGAATATTAACGGGTTGTCAATTTTTCGGCTTAAAAAGTAAAGTTTAATAAAACACGCATGTAACTATGATTTTGATGAAACTTTTTTTTCATTATAATGCCTGGACCCTGTCATTACCTACGAAATAAAATGTCGTTTTAATGATTCGCCATAGATTGGTTGCAGAAGTCGTATCTTTAATGGTATTTTTCAACCACTTTTTTGCACATTTCGGGCGGTATCTCCTCGATAACTTAACGAATTTTGGTTTCCATATGCTCCAACGGGATTATCGGAGTTGACACGGTCTAGTAGCCTCACAAAAAAAGTCTAACGGCGCACAGTGGCGCCCGTAGAGCAAACGAGGTTGCAAAAATCAAAATTTTCATGAGCGTCGACGAAGTTTTGAATAAACCCATGTTATAGAAAACTTTTCAACGATTTCAAATATGCCACTCTTAATAATATCACATTTTTAGTTTAGAAGATATAACCGTTCAAAGTTGACCGACTTTCGGTTTTCAAAAAAACACAACATTTTTAGTCAATTTGTTGCGATTTCAGGTGTAATATCACGAAAAATAGGTAACGAATCGCCTTATTTTTTGTTTGTATTGATTGATGTATTTATTAAATGTATAATGATAAAAAAAATTAACTGTTTGCTTTGTGTTTCTCCTGGTAAATCACTATTTAAAAACTATCCGTTTTTTCACTATTTTTTAACTTTGAAGGAAAATAAAAAAAAATATATATTTTTTTTATAATTGCCATATTTGCAAAACCTGTTCTTTGATTATTTCTTTACATAATTCAAAAGGTTTTATCTGCCCGTACGTGCCCGTTTGGCTTCTAGAGGTAAAAAAGTTTAAAAAGACATGGTTGCAGAAATTGTATGGTGTCCATCCCTTATATGTTTTGACTGACAGTAGTTTGTTCTAATAGTTTGAAAAAAACTACTCATTGAAATTAACAGGTACGTACCTCACTTAAACAATACTTTGGCGTACAAATGGTCAAGAACAATATTGACTTATGGTCCCTACAGGTAGGCACCTTATTTGGACACGTGCATAATATCAAAATTGCATTATTAAGCCTCAATCCATATGTATACAGGTAAATTTTTAGGCATGGTAGCATAAGCCTATATATTGCAAAATAAGCATAATGCCTGGATTAGTCTACGACTGAAAGTTGGCGCAACAATTACTAAAACCATTAATTAATAATTATAGTTTAGAAATGGTTAGTCTTTTAGATATACCTTCTCTTTCGAATTGTGATGAATATTTTACAGAAAATTGAAAAAAAAATTTTTTTTTTTTTGTTGGGTAATAATTTAAAACATAAAACCCTAAAGAAAAAAACAATCTAAAAATGTAAAAATAATTTTTTTTAGTTACCATAAAATTGATTTTTCTACTAATTATAACTTTGATAACCCATAAGTAGGCCCCTAGAAAGCGTAGCACCCTTTCCAAACGCTCATTTCATAGGCTGAACAGTTATCTATCATATGCTGCTTAAACTGTTCAATTATCGTATTCGGTTCAAAAGATATGATTTTTGCAACGAAAAAACTCAAATGGCGCCACTGTGCGGCGTCAAATTACATGATCTTGGTGGCTAATTGAAGTCGCAAAACATTAAATTACGCGTTCTGGAAACCAAGTCAAAATCGCTTGTGTTGTGTGGCTCGTTGCAACGTCTTGTTAAATAACCATATACCAAGTCCAGCTCATAATCTTCAGCTCTGCGCCGTTAATCAACAAACTTGGATTATCCACTACACTTTTACTAACAGAAACCATGTGGACATTGCGATTATGCACAGCCCTGAACACATCTGTTACGCTTCCAGTCTTTTTAAATGTCATTATAACTTTGCCAGTTCCTTGCACAGTAGGTCAATTGTGGCGATCGTTACCAACCCGCAATGCTCGAAAAGTGGTCAAATTTGAACCGAGACTTGTTTGTTGTAAGTTGAAATATGTTAACGCGTTATGCGGTAGTGAAACGATCCATATTCGTAAATGCCAAAACTTTCACTACATATGAATCGTTCAGTGGATAAAGGGAATGAGTCCATTTTTGGCTTTTTTGAGATTTAGCGTGGATACACTTCCTTTTATGACTAACGATGTATGGTAAAAATTTTGTTTTCGAATTTCAACGGAAAACCCCTTTTAAAGACAAAAAATTTTTTTGTACGAAACACAAAATTTTTATTTTCAGTGGAAAAAGGAAATAAGTCCACGCTTGCATTTATATTGCATTAATCACTTGTTAACTTTGCTTTTAATCACTCTTATTTGTTTCTATTTCTTGCCTCTCTTCGAGCTTTCGCTACCTGCCAATTTTTTGTTTACTTTAAATTGTTGTTGTACTTAGTTCATTGCTGCTAGAGAGCAGTAATCAGAAGCGTAAGGCCTAGAACAGAATAGAGAAGTTGTAGTAGTATCTGAAACTGACGAATGCTTTGTAGCGCGACAAAGTTCAAAAGTTTGAATTTTGTACTTCAACTTCAACTGCAACGATTACTACAACTACGTATTCTGTTGAAAGTTCTTTGAAACTTTCGTTTTTAAACTGTAGTGTATTTTACTTCATCGATTTTTGACAGTTAATTTTAAAAATTAATACAAATACAAATGTTGCCATTTTTAAAAGCAAACTTAAAGGAAAAACACGTATGCAAAATTTACGTTGAAATTACCAAAATAGTTTTACCGGATAGGTAAAGATAACTGAAAGGTACGACCACGACCAGATATCTGCTTGTAGAAATTAAGGCATAAAAAGCATTTGAAAAAGACTTCGTAAAAATATTTTAATTATTTCACCTGCGCATATTAAGTAAGTAAAGTTAAATAGTATTTTTTTAAATATTTACCGTATTCACAAAACCCCTTGTATCGTTGGATCAATTGTATGTTGTATTAAAATACATAGTTTACTTTTGGTTTTTTATACAACATACAATAGATACACAATACAAGGAGTTTTGTGAATACGGCAATTATAAATATTAAAATTTACTATTTATAGTAAGCCAATATTTAGATGGATATTTTTTCTTTTTATTTTCGAACGAATGCTCAAAGTCAAAACATAATTAATTTGCATTTTAACGCTGTCGATTCTAACAACAACAAATTTTGTGGACTTATTCCCTTTTTCCACTGAAACTCTTATCAATAAAAACTTATTTGTATCATATAAACAGGTCTTGTGAACACATACACTTACATACTAACATTATATATTTACAAATTGTAAAGGAAGCCCTTATAATTAATTTTGCAATTTTAGTTTTGAGTTTTGTTTTAACAACGAGATTTAAAGTCAACGTCAACTGTTCTGTCGTTTTTCTCCATTTCAAATTTTTGGACTCATTCCCTTTATCCACTGAACGACTCATATATAACACCTCAGACGACAGCTGATAGCCTTGCAAGACCAGCCGTTTTGAAACCACTAAATAAATAACCCTGTTTTTATTGAAACAAAGGGTTAGACATCTACTAATAAAAAATATCTCTAATTTGCTGCAACTTCGTCCATCATTTTGAAGTAAACTTGTTTAAAGTTTTTGATTTGATTGCACCACACAGATTTAAAAATTTTTTACCAATTGAAGTATTAATCAAAAATAAAATCAGCTTTAATTAAAAATTTAATCAAGTGAATTAAACGTTTAATTAAGTTTAATTGATACTATTAATTGGTTTACTGTTGCAATTTTAATAAATGTTTAAATTAATATCAAACATTTTTTAATTGAAATCAATTTTAATTTGTTTCTGTGGACCTAGAAAAAATAACGGGACTCTTCTCTTCGAATGTGAAAAGTATAAAAGATGTAAAGATGAATTTTATACAAAATAAAGAAAAACCTAGCGAACAATTCTGCGTCACTCACTCCAAAATTTAATATATTTTGAGTTATTGCGACGTTGCAACAAACGAGCGATATGTATGTATGTCAATTTATTACAAAAATTTTAAACTGGAACCGTTATATAAGTAATTTAAGCCTTAACGTAACATACAATTTATGTGGGAGTATAAAATAATTTTTTCTTAATAATTACCGAGGTTTGTTTCTAGATATTTTAAGATACGTTTCCATACTTCCCTCTCCAATTAGTCAGTAAACGTAGGAAGGTCGCCTTTCTAGAGCTAGAAATACAGTATCAACTATTGACAAAAGATCTTTTGAAGACAACAATTTCACATTGCGTTTTATAAATTTTAAAAATGCTACTGTGATTGCTTAAATAGTACATTTTATTTTAAAGGATGCTTTAAATTCAAAACAGCGCTTTTCCATCCCTGGCACACACACATTTTCAAATTCTCCCATCTACTTTGTTCTCAAATTCCGCTTGAAGTTTTATCAAAACTTTTCTTCACCAAACCACCTTCACATTTTTATTCAACAAATGACCTTCTTTTATCTCTGTCTCTCACTCCCTCTATTCTCATGTGTGTTTGCACTTTTCTTGGCACACTTCAGCTGTTTTCATCGTAGTTGTTGTCGTTGTTGTTTTGTTACGAGTTTTCGATTTTGTTTTGCTCGTGTTCTCCTTCCACTTGCAAGTAACAGCACGTTTTACTAGCACGTGATGGCAAACGGAAAGCTTAAGATCCACATGTTTATAAGTGAAAATGGAAAAAAGCTTTTTTTTTTGTAATTCTATTTTCTTATTTTGTATTTTGTACCGAGAATCCGGCTAATAAAATGCTGTCGAAAGTTGCTTTTGCTTGCACTCCACCCAAAATAAAAGAAGAACACAAAATCAAACAAAATTTAAAAATGTTTTTCTTTGGGGTTTTTGTTTCTATGATTTTGCACAAACTTGTGGATAATGTTGCTGTTGTTGTTTTTTTTTTTTGAGGAGGGCGGTGTGCGGGTATTTTGCAGACTAGTTTTCTGTGTTAAAGACCCTACTGACACAAAATTTGTTAGTTCGCTTAGAGCTTTCGATGGCTGAACACCGGATATTGTGTATACGAATCCTAGTGAAAACGGGCGGGCTTATTTGAAAAAATTAAAAAATGCAAAAAAATAACATTTTTGAAGAGCTGAAAATGTTTTAATAAATTACAAATCTTCCATATTAAAGAAAAAAATAATTAAAAAGAATATTGAAATCTTCCAAACATTTTTAAATAAAATAAAAAATTTAATAAACAAAAATTGTATTAAAAAATATTAGTGTAAAATAAAAGAAAAGAATATTAATAAATAAAAAAAAGTTTTCAATGTAATTAAATTTACATATTTATAATTAAAAAAATTTACGAAATAATTTATATTTAAATAACTAATAAAAAATATGCTTTAAAAAAAATCTCTGATAAAAAAAAATCATGCAAATCTTAAGCGAATTTTTCTGAATTTTTTGTGGCCTAAATTACAAGAACTAAATTTCAAAAGAGTAATCGAAAAAGTTCAAGAATTTTTCTCCCCGAATGGTAATTAAAAGCTAGTGAAAAATATACCTTTTCATGTACCTGTTTTTCGCTAGTTACAAAATTACATCAATTATCGATAGAAAGTCAATTCACTGATCTCGACAGATTATATATGATAGAGAAAAACAAAAGTTTGCTGTCATTGTAGATGTCTAGCGTACATAAATTGTGAATCCCTTATGCAGGAACTGTAGTCTTAGGCCATTTGAAGGGTATACATATATTCTGGGTCCTACATATGTATATTCTCGGTCCTTATGATTAGCGTAGTTAATGTCTGTTCTTGTGTATGTGGAAATTAACTTTACGGTAACCCCAAAAATTAAAGTCACTAGGTTGTTATATATTTATATTGCATACAGCTTGACATAGATTAATATTGAAATTAAGACAGATTGGTCAATTAACAGATGAGTTATGACTTGAAATATGATGAATTAAAATGTTACCTACGAAACTTTTGACTTATTAAAGTCCCTGTATTATTTGTTTTACTTTTTGAAGCACTTTTACGTTAACATTTACTAGCATCTTGTTTTAAGGCAAATGTCCTTTTAAAATACACTCAAAAATACATAAATCAATCCGAAGCAGTGTTAATAGTACCGTGAGTACGAATTTTCTTGAATCAAGTACAGAAGAATTGAGTCAATTACGGATTTTCAATCGCAAAATACTTAAATTATCCATACTCAATCCCGAATTCGTACTTGAAATAATCTGAAAATGTGATTGATTTAAGTAAAACTAAGATTGAATCAATCTTAAAATGCGCTTGATTCAAGTATTATAAAGTTGATTCAATCCCGAATTTGTACCTGAAATAAACCAAAAGTGAAATTAAAAATACAATTTTATTATAATTGATTTACTTACCCGTTTTTCACCTAACAGAATTTCAGTTATAAAACACCAGCATCATTCCCGATATGGTTTTTACTTTATAAACTAAATGTACATCGTCAATTGAAAATATAAACTAAATGAGAGGCAAGAGTTCTCAATTTTACGTTTTAAACATGAAAATAAAGTGTCTTCGTCTAGTTCTGTTGTTTTTGTTGTTTCTACACGTAACAAGCATATCGTTTTTTAACTACTTGTGTGGTGTTGTTGTAGTGTCTGCAGCAAACTTTGATAAGTTAAATGAGATTAAAATCCTCACGTTGTAATTTTACTCTCAGAGTGGCAACGAAAAGTTTAAAATTTTTTTTACTTGGTTTAAGAATTTTGTACTTATTTCCAAAAATTCCGGGATTAATTTTCGAAAGTAATCCCATTTAGGATTGTTTTAAGTACGATTTAGTGTTATTACGGGTATGAAAAATACCTGTAAAAAATAACAAAGGAATTTTGGATATTTGTGTACGAAATATTTTGTATGTTAATTTATTTGATAATATTGCAATAACAAATCTTTAAAAATTTGAGAAAAAAAAATTCTTTGGACGTGTATGCCGCATACGACACACAAGTAAAGAACACAAATTCGTGGTACGCGCGGCTACAAACGATTCACAAGTAAACATCACAAATTCTTGCAGACTGCACGAGGTGATTTTCAATTACTGCGAAAAGGCAAACATTTTTTTTATTGTATCGAAAGGGTTTGATAGAAACAATTAATGTCTAGACTGCATTTCTGTGAACACTTGTACCCGCACAACACTATTTAAATTGTGCGACAAAGCAGTGTTGTTTAAGGCTGTTTTACACTATCACACAAGTCTTACGAATTTTGACGAAAATGCATTTCTGATCTCATTATTGCTTGAAAATTTTTAAAACACAATAACAACTTATCATGACAGGCTTGTATTTTTCTCAAAATACGTAAGACTTGTGTGATCGTTTGAAACAGCCTTTAGCATTTGTCACTGATGTTGTACACGATTTGCACAGACATTTGGTTTTTGATCTGTGTTTGATTTTCAAATATATTTATGGGGCTTTTCGCTTAGACACACTCTAGTGAAGGGTGCTTAAGATTCGTTATAGCTGAATAAAGCACTCTGACTTGTCTTTCCTTTTATCCTGTTCATAAAAGCATTTGCATCAGTCAGTAAATCTTAGTCGCCTAAGGCATTTTTCTTAAAAAAATCCAATTAATTTGTGCATGCAAATAAGGTTTCTAAAATGAGTAGTAAATAAAATTCTAGCAAATTTTTGACACAACAAACTACGCAATAAAGTTTAAGCAAAAATCTAATAAAATGAGTATAACAAAATAAACCTAATGGACTGTTTTGGCCGGGTATGGTCCTAACGATAGGAGATTTTAAATTCAAATAATAAAAAGTAGGTGGATAGAAAAGACTATTAAAAAATAGTTTAGCCATTAAAAACTTTCAAAATAATGCAATGCTTCCTTTTTTATAAAGGGCGTACAAAAACTTACGCAAAATTTAAATTAAACATTTTACAGCACAAATGGCGACGAATTTAATTATAGCGATAATTTTGGGACGTCCGTTAGAATTAAAAAACAAACCTTCTTTATTACGAATATAATTATTTTAATTTTCCCGACTACTTATTCTTGCTATTTGCAGTAGTTAACAAACCAAAAAACATCTTTAATTCATACTACTGTTTTAGAAGTCACTTTAACAAAAAAAAAAAAATTAACCCGAAATTATGCAAATGTTTTAAATTTTCAATTATTACTAAGTCACTAAAGTATACTTTTAGGGTTTGAGCTAAGTCTGCTAAACTCAACTACAACCACATTTTCTCAATCATTTTAACAAGCCCCTAAAAATATGACAGCTTGAGTGCTCATCATCAATAATTTATAGAAATTTAAAAATGGTTCTGTGTTAAAGGAATCGAAAAACAAAAAAAAAAAATTATGACTGCTTCTGGTATCTTCAAGTTTATGAATACAATTATATAAAAATTTTTACAGTTTTTGTAAATTATCTTACAAAAAGTACACTTTATTACTGAAGTATTCCATAAAAAGCATTTCCTAAAAGTATGCTTTACAAATAAACAGAATATAAATTTATTACTTTATCGTTTTTTACAGTTGATAAGATGTTCATATGAATATTCAATTAAGCTTTCATATCCGATTTTTTTTTGCTCTTGTTTATTTAATAATGAGGCTGCTGAGGGCTTGCAAGTGTTACTACTTTCGAAAGAAATTTTATTTTCTACAAATAAAGTTTAGTAACAATTTAAATTTTTGTCAAGAGAAAAACCCCAAATGGAATTTTCCTATTTATCTCCACAAAAAGGAATATTTCAAATTATCATAAAAAATGTATAGAAAATGTTTGTTTGTTATAGAACTACAAAGAAAGAAGAAAAAAAGAATTTAATTTCATTTTTCTTTTGGTATTTGCTTGGATGTTTGTTTTGTATGAGCCTAAAAGTATGCAGTATATTATTCATAAATTCCATAAACATCTCTGCTATCATCATTATCATTTGCATTGCGAAATGAGTGTTCAGGGAAATAAGACAACTAAGCAGGGGACGTGGTAACGGAATTCATATTTACATATATTGTTTCTCTTTACAAAGACTCTTCAACATTTCTAACTGACTATTTGTATGTGCTTTGAATGTTGATGGCTTCGTTTGATTTTCAAATTTTCTTTTGGCTTTTCAGCAATATTTGTATGTATTTGTTTTACGCTTCTTTGTTTTTGGGATTTCTATGTTGCGGTCGTTTTTTTTTCTTATTTTCTATAAAAATATAAAGGAAATAGAATCTTTTGTATTTAAAAGGCAAAACATTCTTTTTAATTTTTATTATTCATGCGTATTTTTCTGCTGCTGCGTGTATGTGTGGTTTCTGATTTAACTTTATTTACTTAACTTTATTTTCAACTTTGAATTGAACTTGTTTTCTTTTGCCAGTGATTGTGAACACGTTCTATTTTACTTTCCGTTTTTGTTGCTACTTTTTTTCTGTTTCCATTGATAATGATGATGATGGCAATGGTGGCCATGTTTGCAGAGGTTCTAAAAGCTATTTTACATTGCATTAATTTACATTTTAAATTTAGTAGATACGTTTTTATCTTTCATTTTTCTTTTTTTTTTAACAAATTCTTGTTCAGTCGAACGTCTTTTATTAAGATTTACTTGAGAAAAATAAAAGATTCGAAGTGGTTTTATTGAGATCAGAGCGATTTATTTTAAATTAATTTGTAGACACCTGATGTTAATGTGGGATATAAATCACTTAAATAAACACGTGTAACATGCTCTTATCCATAAAAAAGCAAAATACAATTTTATTTTGATTTAAATAGACGTCAATTCTTCCTTAAAAAATGTATAAAAACAAAACTTTTAACCTGCCAAAAGTATGCAACACTTTTCGGGCACATATCTTAATAAAAATAAATAATAAAGAAACTACATACCTTAAGTTGCATCGATTTAAAGAAGACTATTGCTTAATTTTTTTTTAATATTATAAACCCTGTTCT
Organism: Pollenia labialis; assembly: GCA_949318255.1. Lineage (NCBI taxonomy): Eukaryota > Metazoa > Arthropoda > Insecta > Diptera > Polleniidae > Pollenia > Pollenia labialis. The sequence goes on from OX439142.1 coordinate 159,491,499, forward strand.
GAAGCGAAGCCGATCTAATGCGAGAATTCTGCACTGGCTAAAATGAGCAATAATATGGCGGAAGGGGAAAACTTTCTCGCTTTGCCCTAATAAAATATAAAAATATTTAACTGTCCTATACAAGTCCCATTTTTTAGTCAATGATGACTCGAATCAAATCATTTGTGTTCAGTACAGTTCCCTAGTGTTCGTCTGTCCCGACCTAAGAACCTTATAATAGCAAAATGGGACCTTTTTTGTCCTTTTAAATACAAAACATTTATTTCTCCTTCGCCTCCTTTGGGAGCATACGCCTTCCACAAAGCATCTTCATCTTACACGATTTATCGTAGTTGTTTTCGTGTCTTCCATGTAAGATTTCACTGCCCTCGTTCTTAGAGTATCGATGCATACAGTATGTTTTTTTTCTATAATCGGTTATTGTTTCAGCTAAGTAGATGATTGGTCTGCTGTCTATCTGTCGTTGCCCTCCGTGTATTTGGAGAAATGGTTGGGAACTTTGCTAATCTCTGATGTCCTACCTTTTTCTCAGGGGGTGGCGGTTGCCTGATATTTGCCATGATGTTACAAAGCATTAACTAGGTGTTAACTTAGGTTGGTGGCCGGGCTTCACAAACGATTTCGTGATCTTAGGGTTGTTGTAATCGATCCATTTTCTATATTATGATACTTATTGTTATTGCGTTTAAGCGGAATTTTGAATATAGGAAATAGCCTTTAAGCTTTTCCCGGCTTCAAGGCAAGCGATACTCAAATTCCTTGCTTTTAGATGAATTCTGCTGCTTCAACCATTTGGAAATAATTGATTGACTCTTTATTTTATTTCAAGTTCTTCTTTGACAACAGTTTTTTTTTGTCTTCGAAGAGGCTTTTTAAAATCACCACTTGTAATACGCATAAGCCATCTATTGCACATGCAAAGATAGCCTGGGATAGATTCATTGCTCAATCGATATTCATTAGCAGCATTAAATGTCACATGTCTGCTTTGTTGGCTCTAATTTTCGAATCTAAGACACTCTTTTTGTTTGCACTATTTTGTTCAGTAACTAAAGGGCCAAATAAACGACACAATCAGTTTCGCAATCACAACGACAAGATGTTTATGTGAATACTCAACTTTTTCCAAATTCACACAAACATGTTTTTTAATATGTTCGTATGTATAACTGTCCAAAATGCTTTATAAATTAGCAAAGATACAAACCACAAGTAGTAGTTACCCCAATATATCGCGACCTTAGGACAAAAACGTTCTCTTTGCACCTAAAATACATGTGCTCAGGTTGCGATAAAGTGAAAACCACATTTTTAAGATACACACCCAATAAAAGTGAAACAGAAAATTGACTTCCACATTAAAAATGACAAGATTTCTTTACCTCCAATATCCATTCCAAATCTAACCAAAAGCATACCTTAAAAATAATTTTCCACAGCTGCTTTTGCACCTTTTAACCTTTTCAGGGTTAGGAGAGAAAAGAAAATAGCTATGATAATATGTATCATTCTTTAAGGCAAAGTAACGATTATAAAGAAAATTAATTTTTTTTATTGATAATAAAAATATCAATTTGGCAGCAATAAAATTCACAATACAAAAGATGATTGTTGTTCGCACGCACATACTCCTAAAATTAGGCTAAACCTTTTATCGTTTAGACTTATAGCAAAAGTATGCTGTGCCTAAGATAAACTTTAATAACTTTAAGAATAAGCAGGATGAAGTGTTTTATTTTTTGTAACTTAATTCTATGGAAATTTTGATTGTTGTTTTAATTACAAGATTCTTAGTTCGGAGAATATTTTGCTGTTGGCAACATTATTTCTAATTTCAACTTTTAACGAAGGCACGTTCTTAATTCAAAGTAAAAAAAATAGCACATTGTACAATTGCCGCAAATAAGTAGGTCGGTTGCATAAATAAGCAACTAAATTGTCTACACTTTACATGTGTTTTCTTGTTTAGGAAATTTTTTTTTTGTTTTTTCCAACATTCTTTTAGTTAAAACATTTTACTTTGTAAGCTAATTTAATATTCTTGTCTTAATGATAGTTCTACAATATTTTCTAGTTAAACAATTTACTAAATCAAGTAAATTTGCATTAAAGTACTCGTTTAATTAATGGAAGTAAAACAGACCAACTCAAACTAGAGCTAAAAGTTCTCAAGTATTTGCATATAAAAAACCGAAAAAACGCGGCGGAACGCTTTTTTATTGGGATATCTGGCGATTTTATCTTATTTATTTTATATCAATTCAGTGGACCTCCGGGAGTTGTATTGATCACCTAAAGGATTTTTCGCCTTTTGGTGTTACATCTCCCGGATGCACGCATACCGAGGCAAAGATCAAACATGACAGGGCTTTTGAAATCTTTTTGATTTCTTTGGTCCTGAGTTTCACCAAAGTACTTTTACTTTGGTGCCGCAGGAATAAGGAGCCACTGGTGAGCAGGCATCAATCTAGCTAATGATTTGGGCGCCCGTTAGTGTGCTTCTTATGGAAATGGTTCCTGTTTTTCAGGATTATTTTTTTTTGCAAAAGCTTTATTTTACTGAAGGTAACTAACAGTTTAACATTATTTTGAAAAAGGCCACATACTTCATGGCATTACTTCTTTTTTTGTGTTGTATACTTCTAGGCTGACAATTTTAAATGTTTTCAAAAAAGCGAAATAATTTAAACATATTTTTATCCTAAAACACATATTTTCTAAAAGAAAACAATTAAATTATTGTTTATTTTTTTAAACAATTTTAAATCTAATTTAAACTATAAAAACAACGTAGAAAATTTAAAAAAAAACTCCTTATTAATAGCATACTTTTAGGTAAACAATCCCTTGCAATTCTTCTTATTAATATTTTTTCTGTTGTTGAACCCGATAAAAGTCAACGACCACAAAATGCTGAGCAGTTTTTTTTAACTTGATGATTATTTATTTTGGCAAAACAACGAAAACGGCAAAAAAAATCTGAAAATATTTTTTTCCAAAACATGGAATAATTAGTTTAAACAAGTGTTAGTGTAGAATTTAATTGACCTACATTCGCAAATCAAGTTACAATCAACTAACGGCAAATAATAACAGCAAAAGCAAAAACAATTAGTAATGAAAAAAAAAATAGTCAGCGATCAAATCAGCTAAAAAGGGAAGGCTCGATTTAAATTGAATACTTTTTATACCCATACCACAACAGTTGAGAGGTTGTTATGCGTTTGTGCTAATGGGTGTAGGACATATAAAATATTTATTGGACTCACAATCACTTTCTAAGTCGATCTTACGTTGCCCGTCCGGCTGGATAGCCAGCTGGAAGTCTGTCCACGCAAACTTTGTGCGCAAAGAACAAGGCGTAGTTTTATAGAAAATGCGATGAAATTCGGCTTATGTGTTTTAATTCTCATAATGACCAGGACTATTGAAAATTGTGGTAATAGTTGCACAATTTTCTTTTCGGAATAGAGTGTTTGTGCCCATGAACCATTATGTTGGTATGCAGTTGCCTGCCTAAATATCTGAGGCCTTCGAAAACCCATTTCAACAGACACACAGACGAACTAATAGACATTGTTAATTCTTATAAGGATCCAAAATGTATATACGTTTAGGCTCATTATTGGCTTGGCGCATATGCCAAAAAGTCGTAATTGAGACAAACGACAAATAACATTTTGAACTTATACCCGATAGACTTTTTTTGTATTTTCACCACTACTTCCGATATGCAGGATATCATGGCAAAATTACCATAATATTATTGGTTTGGAAATTACCATGATATGCGCCAAACCAATAATGAGCTGACGATATGTTTTGAAGAAAAATTTAAGTTTTTGTGAACTTTTATTGATGTAGGCAGACGTTAATAATAGTTTATTGAAAGTTAAAAGGATTGTTTAGTGCCGCATACGAGACTTTTCTATATTAATTTTTAAAAAGAAGCTTTGCGTGCTTCATGCGAATACTCACTGCTCTGTATTGAGTTGTTGACATATTATTTTGCTTTATTCGCCAAACAGTGGCGTGTAGAGTAAAACAATATTAAATATGCCTTAAAATAGTTTCTATGGAGCAAAATGATTGCTTAATATCGTAAAACAGGTTTTGTATACAGATATATTTATCCCATTTTTGAAAATGGTCAGTAGGTCAAACCAATAATGAGCTGACGATATGTAAATATCATTTGGCAGAATCTTAATTTTAACCACATAACAAAATTATCTTTTGTTATGAAATCCGAATCCACTCGAAAGTGGAGAACTTTAGCTTTTTGGGTGTTTTGCAATTCACATCCACATGTTTTTATTCGTTTTCAATTAGAGCTGTAAGAGGTTGATGAATGTAAAACGAATCGTCTTATATTCATATGTGTAATAAGATTTTCAACCAAAAAAAATTGTAACTTATCTAAAACTTGCAAGTTGTTTTAATTAAGCATCACTGGTATATAAAAAACATAAAAACAACAATTGGTCTTTTGGCGTAGTGCTGCCATTTGTATTATTTTACCATGGATACATATATTTTTTTAACAGCTGATAAAAAGCAGTTATGTTTTTGACGTTTTTGAAATCCGCCTAATTCATATTTTGGTGTTCTCAAATCCGCATGCCGCTGTGTATTTGAAGTTGTTTCAAACCCGATTAAAAAAAAAACTGATGGATATTTTTAGAACTTTTAGCTCTTTTTTATATTCTTTTTATCTAGTTTTAAACTGTAAGAAATTGTAAATGGTAGATACGCCTTTTCTAAATTAAAGTAACAATACCAAAATAATTAAAATTTTTCTAGTTGCCGGAGTTGAGTCTAAGACAAGTGTTTTAACTACCGGTGCAATGTTTAAATCTAACCTTCCCTTCTGTCTGGTATTCCATTTAAGCAACGAAGCATTAAGAGAGAAATAAGTAAAAAAAAAATGGTGAATAAGAAAAAGATTTTCATTTCTGCAAAATACCAAAAGCAACAAATAAAAATGTTTGGTTAAAGTTTTGCTTTGACATTTGTTAAGACAAAATAGAAAAAAAAGACGTGAAAAAACACGACTTGATAATATTACGTGCTTAAGTAGAAGGAAAACTGACTATAAAGTGAAATGTGTTCTACTTCTTCTTTATTATGTTTTATTTTTGTATCACATTTTACTTCACTTTCTTTCTAGAGAATGTTTATTAACCATTAAAACATTGTGTTAGGAACAGTTGCGAAATTTAAACAGGACAATTATTTTTTTATTTTTTTTTTAAAAAATTTAAAAAAAAATCCTTAAATTTTTAACCCAAAATAAAGTTATGGTGTTAATATGATTAAACTTATGGCATTCAGTACACGCAGATAAAAACTATTTTTCAATTGGCTATTTTGACCCAGTTTTACTAGGCCGATTGTGCCCCAAATGATAACGCCGAATCTACCCGGAAGCACTATTTACACCTTTTTTTCTTTATTAATTTTCAACAAAGATTAAGATTTCCATATTTTTTTTGTTTGGAAAATACCACAATTCTAAATGTTGTTCTGTAAACTCTACTTTAAATATCGATAATTTGCGAAAAGAAAACACTTACAAAGTAGAACCAAATTTATAATATAAAACCGCTTGCAGAAAACCCTTTATCAGTTGGTAAGCTAGCGATAACAAACTTTGCGGGAGTTATTAATTTTGATTTTCAAAACATAAAAATAAAAAGTAAGTGATGTACAATTGTTGCCTGATATCGAAAACGTCATTGCCGAAGGTACCACAATGCCGAAGCTGCCCCAGTCTCCTTTGCATTTCCCAAACTCATATTAAAAATATAAAAAATGTGTTTACTTTTTGTTTCCACTCTAATTGCTGCGTGAACTTTTTATTCTATTGTTAATTATTGCGAGTATTTTTTATACCCGCACTTTTACAGCAGTAAGTTATTTATATTTTGCTACTACATGTAGAAGGCTCACACACTCAAATTGGTAAATTGGACGTCTACACTTCTCTCCAGTATTTGTTTGAGACACTACAGTATGGAGCTTAAGTCGAATTGTTGAGGCCTCTGATATTTATGTTTGTTCCTTTAAGTCCTTCAGAGAGCCTACACAAAAAAATTATCAGTAAATTGTTCAAAAAGTATTTCAATTTAATTAATTAATTAATTTTTTTGTTGAAAAAAAATTAAAAATTTAAAATTGATTTAGTAAACATTTTAGTTGTTTAGAAATAAGTTTCAAGTTAAAAAATTAATTAAATGGGTGTTTCCACAGAAAATAATCCCTTATAGATCAATAATGAAATTATTATTTTGAAATTTTTTTCCGCTTATTTTATACAAAATAAATGTCATCTTCCGAAAGATTAATTTTAATTTTCTTTATACTAACAAAAATATGCTACTCTGAGTTACCCATAATAAATGACTTCAAACACAAAAAACTGTTAACTTTTTAAAATGTAACCACCGCTTTTTTAAAAAACAAAAATTTTTGGTTTGAAAATAAATCCATTCCTTAAACAAAACATTTCAAAGACTTTAATCAGATATTTTACTTGACATATCCTGCGCCAAATTTTACAAGACATGATGTTTGTTTCCGACATTTAAAAACAGCACATTTAAAAAGTAACAACCGCTACTTTTTTAATGGTCAAAAAAGTATTGAACTTACATTTTTTATGAATTCTTTCGGTTGATGCCGTTGCTTAAACTTTCGTAAGTCCAAAATGTAGCAATCCTTGTGGCATATTTCGGTAGGTTGGAATTTTATTTAAAAAATCTCCGAAAATCGGTAACGATCGTTACTTTGAAAACACCGAAATAAAAAAAAATCTTAATTGATTTTTTTATGTTTAATATATAATTATTTTAAGTTGTAGAATTATTGTTGGGAATTGTCAAAACCTAAGCTTTATTTATTTAAATGAATTAACACATTGTTTGAAACGGCGAAATTTTTTGATCATTTTCGCTATTAAAATTAAAAATTTCATTTATTGAAAAAAAATATATTCACAGTTATTAATTTTTACAATTTAAATGATTTTGTCATTCGTGCTTAATTCCCAATTTTTATTATTTGATAAAAACACTGAAATTTATTGTTGATGGGATAAGCTATTCCTATGCGCATTTCACTGGTTGCTTAGGCCAGATCATCAGGAAACTTCATCCATAAAGATTTTAGAAAAACTAAAGACATTAAAACAAATAAAACTGTTAGGCGTATAAGAATTACAATTTTTAGCAATCAAAATAAACATTTTGCTAAAAGGTGCAAAATCAACAAATTGTTTGCTTGATTCTATGAATTTTGAATGAATTTGGCGGTTATACACAATAAAGCCCCCAATATTAATAAAAATGTCTAACTTTGCCGAGGGCTAATTCCGACAGTCGTGATCGGAGACTTCTTCGACTCGAAAGCAATTTTATTTCTAATTCTTTTAGTCGACACTGAACGCATCAAAATTTTTTTTCCATTATTGTAAAGCATTTATTTGAGTTTGTTACAACACAGAAAAAAATAATTTTGATTCGTTCAATACCGACTGAAAGAATTAGAAATGCAACTGCTTTCAAATCGAAAAAGTATTTGATCACGACTGCAAGATTTAGCCCCCCGCTTTAGTTCAACTACAGTAAATATTTGTATACTCATTTAACCAAAAAATATTTATATAGAGGATTTCTTTTGGCCCTAAATGGGTTAACCAGCTTGTCACATGCTGCAGTAGACCAACAACAAACATCATAATGATGGCTGGTTAGGGTTTTATTAGTGTTGAGGCGCTAAAACCACAACAACAACAACAACATTGTTTCTCTAGTACTTTTGTTTTCAGTAAATTTATGCAGGAAACAAGTAGCAACTAAAAAGAGACATTAAAAATAGTTGCTTTAACAAAAAGAAGAAAAATGTGGAAGTATTTTCTAAACTACTGCCACTACAAGTATTTTGCACATAAGTTTATGACAGCTTTTGTCTCTTTTTCTCTTTATTCTTTTTGTTTGCTGTGCAAAAGGATTTAGTTTAATTCAAGGAATAAAATATTTACTAAAAATAAACTAATTATAAATGTTAAAAACATTTTAAAGTTTTTAAATTACTCATTCTAGCCAACTCTTTTGAAAAGCTTTTTAATAAAAACTATAAAAGGATTTGTGTGTGTATGTTTAAGCCTTTTAATCCTCTTTTTTTTAGATAATAAAAACGCCTTCTCGTATGAATTTCTTTCATCTGGATTTTGATGAATTTGCATATGGCCAATTTAAAATGCTCCCCGTTTTAATTTGTGTTGTTTCTTTTTTCACTCTCCTTAAAAGTTAAGTGGTTTTATGTTGCATACTTACATGTGTTTGTCTTCGTGTTTGTTTTACAAATTGTTGTTAATAAGTTTCCGTTCTAATAAATATGTGCAAGAATTTCCCTTTGGCAACTACATGTTTACAAAAAAAGTGATAACGAAGGCAAAATTCAGAGATGAAGTACAATTTTTTCTGAGATATTTTAAAATTCCAGCTTATTAATTTACCAGTTCAGTCTTTTAGGGGGAGAGGAGGGGGCAATATGTACATTTTCTTAACGATAGTTCGGTCCAATTTAAAAAAAATTTTAACATCACTGGCAGAGTCGTTTCAAGTTTTCAAAGAGGTTTTTAAAGACTATCTTTGAACCGATTTTCTAGATTGTAATGTATATCGAATCCACAAAAGGCTTCATAAATATCATATATTTAGGTCGTGCTTCTCGCTACAAACCCTGTGGCTTGTCTGCTGACGCTTTTTCTCTCTTCACCCTACTCCGCACATTTTACTCTCATTTTATATAACGATAGCAGAGATATAGTCGAATTTTTTATTTAAATATGCACATACATAATAGGTATGATAGGGACGGCCCCTGGAGGCTCCAAAATAGGACACAGAAAAAAAACTGTGTTCAATTAAATAATTTTTGATATTAATAAAAAATTAATTAAATTTGCACCAGTAAACAAATTAATAGTATCAATTAATTATTCCCTGATATTAACATTTTCTGCAGCATTTGTTGATATAAGTAAACGCTTAATTCACTTGATTAAATGTTTAATTAAAACTGATTTCATTTTTAATTAATGGTTTAATTAAAAAAAAATTTGCGAGAATTTTTTCTGAGTAAGGATGTACGCTCCCACTATTATGAAATCTGCTAGTTGAAAACAAAAAAAAGAGAAACTTCTTGCATTCGGCTGTGCCGAATCTTATGTACACTTCACTTTAGTGAAAGCGTCGCAGTAAGAGAGCATTCTTTAAATTTAGTCTATTTTTTGTGCAAATGGTAACTTGCGATTAACGCGTTTTAATTGTGAAAACTAATTCGAAAAAAATTTGCAAGTTTGACTGAGACCGTTCGCAAAACTTATCTTCTCTGATGAAGCGCATTTTTAGCTGAATGGCTTCGATAAAACTTTCGAATTGGGGGCTCAGAGAGATACAAATACACCCAAAACGAGCAACTGTGTCGTGCCAATTTTAACTAGGTGTCATAAAGGTGCTTTACTTTTTTAAGATGAGGCCGAAATAGCAGGGACTGTGAAAGGCATTTGTTATAGAAACATGATAACGGAGTTCTTATGGTCTTAGCTGAACGTCATGGATCCGGGCGATATTTGGTTTCATAAAGATATCGGCACCTGCCGCACAGCGCATGAAACAATCGATTTATTGCAGGAACTATTTCCAGCACAAATTATCTTAAGATATTCCAATGTCAACTGGCCACCAAGATCATGCGCCGTTAGATTTGTTGCTTTTTGGGTTTATGAAGTCTCGGGCTTATGCGAATAAACCAAAAACAATTCCTGAGCTCAACTCCAAGATCCAACTCGTCATCTGTAAGATTCAGCCACATCTCTGTGAAAAAATCATGTGAAGTTTCATGAAAAGAGCAATGACCTGTTATCAGAGCCGTTAGAGCCATTTGACGGATACATCTTTGTTTCCATACGTCATCGGAACATGTCTTCTTAATTTCGATAAAACAAAATCACACCACGTGTTGCTTTTTTGAAACAAAAAACTGCATTCTCATGGAGACACCCTTTATTTAAAAGCCAATCGTTCGCTAGCTCAAGTGCTATGAATGCTATTGTTCCAATATCCTGATTCCGGAAGCATATTTTTATTAGCGCTATGTGAAATAATAGATCAATTTGACTGATTTTAAAACCAAACAAACCTCTTGTATAGAGAATACATGACTCAGTTTTATTAACCTAGCTTGCTTTTAATTAATCCCATCGTACCAAAACCCTGATTTCGGAAGGACACTGACATTAAATAATCGAGCGATTAAACTGTTTATATCTAAAAAAATATCTGCGCCAAATTCGGTCTTTCTAGTATAGACATGGTATAGGTGTATTGTAAAATTTCAACTTCTTTATTTATAAACCAAATTTGTCAAATTTTACTTTTTTTTATTAAGTTTACTTAAGTTCAAAGTAAAGAACTAAAGTTCGTTAGTTATAGTTAAATAGCATTAACCCACTGCTTCTATGTTTTCTAGGTTTTAACAAAAAAGTACTAAAAAGCTCCCCTTACATATTCTTATGCACTTGGGATCTTGCATGTTTAATTTTACTTTTCTAGGTCTAGAATTAACGAAACTCATAAAGTACTAGTTAAAGAAAAAAGGTACACTTTTTTGATACTTTTTCTCCCCATTGAAATATCAATCATTTCAATATAATAAAATATATGCTTATGATCACACAATAAATTCTCGCCATATAGCTACTATTTTTTTCAATTAAACCTTTAATCACAAATAAAATAAGTTTGAATTAAAAATTTAATCGATTGAATTAAATTATATAAACAACATAAATCCAGAAAATGTTGTTGATATAAAAAAAAAAAAAATAATTAATTCATAATTGATCAATTTGTTTACTGGTGCAAATTTAATTAATATAACAAATTTTTGAATTGAAATCAATTTTTATTATTTTTCTGTGAATGGAGGAAACAGGTTTTGTAATAAGAAGCACCAACAATAGATTCGATGTACAACATTTGGATCAGATAGACATGTTATATAATTTTTATTTTTACATTTATGGTTTAAAATACAGATGGGATGACTCCTAAAAAGGGCCGAATTCCATAAAAGGGCCATACACCCATCTGCTTATTTTGAAATTAAACAAATTAAAGAATTTTCCAGTTTTTTCTCTTTTTCGCGTTTCTTAAAAATGCTGCTCTAAATATATATTTTTAGTGGACATTATGTTGCAAAATGTTTCCTTCTGTATGATCAAGAAACCTTTAAATGTTTTTGTAAAAATGTCAACTTGAAAGCATATTGTTTCTTATTTTGAAGGTAAAAATCCATGAAGGTTGCATGATTTTTTTCCACACAGTTCTAAAACTATCGCTAATTGTAGGCACGTGTTTAAATATTTAACAATAAACATATAAAATTTCGCAATAAATGAACACTGTAAAGAAAAGTCTTAAACAAATCTATCAGTATTACCAACATAAACTTCTCAGCAATTACTCCTTTCTTGGGCACTCTTCCAAAGCAACAGAAAAAGTCCACAATTGAAATGGAAACAAACAAATCAAGATAATATAACAACAGCAATACGAATAAATTAAATTGCGTATCGATGTCAGCATAAATGGGGCTTAACAGCTAAAAGAAAACAAAAAAATTGCTGAAAAGCGACCAGCAAAAAGGAAACGGAAACAAAATCAACAACGGAAACACTAGATGCATGAAAAAAAATACGGTTGTAATATAAATATAAAAAAAAAACTAGTGAAATTTGCACCCATTGTGCAAAGAATAAAAAGAAAAAAGTGCTACTGAAATATATCACAAGTCTTAGAGAAAAATAAAAGAATAACAAGAAATAAATAGAATAAATAATGAGTTTAAAGCTGTTAATAAATAAATTAAAATAAATTACAAAAATGTACCTGACCATTTGAAATAAAAACAATTAAAAATGTCTGCGTCTATTACAGCACACTAAATTGAGGAATAAATAAAATAAATTTTATTAAACAAAATGTTGGTGAAAAGTTTTGTTTGCTAAATTAATTTTCAGTAAGAAAATAAAATATTTTACCAGAAAATAATAAAACAAAACGAATAATTTTTTTGTTTAAGCCAAAACATCAAATTTAAACAATAACAACAACAGTATAAAAATTTATCCTTTTTTTTGGGTAAAAAGTTTGAAATTTTTTCATCCAAAACATGAATGCGGCACAAAGTGGGGGTGCGGGGGGAGGTGGCGGCATGGGCAAAAAAGGCTCTCAAATGGAGGTAAAATTTGTTGAAAATTTAAGAATTTTTTTTTTCTTTTTACTTTAAATTAATTTATTTAAAAGCAATAAATAATTTTAAATATTGAATGTTTTTTTTTTGGATTTAATAAAAAAAATTCAATTTTTATTTTTACGAGTAACCGAACGAATTCACCATCAGTCATTGAAACTTTTTATCTACTCCTTGTTGTTGACTAATTTATATTATTTTTTATGATTTAGTGATGTTATGATGTAGATGATAGTGATGATGATGATGATGATGATGTTCATCATAAAAATTAAATTAATTTAACGCTTTGTTTAACACAGCTAAAATAAACATAAAGTGATTATTTTGCTAATACGGGTGGGCGGAGAATAAAAAATGCTTTTATAATAATATTTATATTTCTTTGCTAAAAAAATAACAGAAATTTTATAAAAACTCCTAAACATAGGCAATACTTTTTCTTTATAACAGCAAGCTTTGCTTTATAAGTGCAGCTTCACACATATCAAGTTTGACTCGTTAAGTCTTGAGGTTTTAGGAAAGAGGAGAAAAGAGAATGGAATGAGGGTACAGATTAGAGCATACCAGTCAGTTTTAATTTTTTCCTATTGTTTTTTTGTATTCGCAAAATGCTAGAAAAGTTGTAGGCTTAGGTAAAGAAGAAGATAATTAACGACACAAGTTGATTCTGTATGAACGTATACTTAACGGCTGTTGCTTGTTTAAATTCTTCCGCTAATCTTTATGGAAAATAATTTTTACTTTTGGCAAGACTTTCAAGTACCTAAAAAAAAATTAAAAATTTTCTAACGCTTATAAATTTCTCTTAATATCTTTAATAATAATATCGGTATATTGACGTAAAAATAGTTGAAATTAATTACTTGCAAACATAAAAAGCAGTGTTCGAAAATAAACAGAACATTAATAAGCGTTCGGCTCACACATTTAGGAACGATATCTATTTGTATAGTGTTTGTGTATTAATACACAACGCTGAATACCATTTATAACTATCTTTAAGAAAGTAACGAACATTGTGTAGTGTTCTGTTCTTAGTTATAAAACAGAACAACTGTAGGGGTTCTGTAGACATACATTATATTTTTATGTTCTATATAGTTTTTCTTTTTTACATTAATAAATGAATGAGCAAACAAAACCATATACAAATATATTTTGTTTTGTAAAAAATAATTTTTTTCGGGCGCTTAACACAACTGAAACGAACGAACATTATTGTGCTTAACAGAACATAACGAAGTTTGTGGCAAAAAAATAACAAAAATACAGAACGCAGTAAAATGTTCTTATCTTTTTGTTAAGTTGGATAAGTACATTTTTGTGTTCGAAGATCACAAGCAGAGAAACGTTTTTAGTACACAAACACCGAAACGAACACTAAAGAATAAATCTTAAGTGGGATTACTTTCGAAAACCACTATATTCTACATGTGTGCATACGCGCGTGTTCGTAAAATATTTTGTTGTAGAAACAACAACAACATCGCTTCAAGAAGAAAAACATACATTATTTTCATGTTTAAAAGGTTAAATAAGAAGCAAAAATTCCCGAATTCTATTTGTTAAAATTATTTAGTTAAAAACATCACATTTTTAAAGAAAAATGATTACGGAAACTTTAAAGGGCATGCTGCTGGTGTCTTATAATTGTGAGTTGTCATATATCACTTTCGGCTTATTTCACGAAAGGAATTGGGACTAAAATTAACTTAGAAATTCTTGAATAAAGTACAGTTTGAGTTTAATTTTTATCTTCGTTTTCAGATTATATCAAGTACAAGGCACTTAAATAATCCGACTTTGTAACAAGCATTCTGTAGTGGATTTAAGGAAATCCGTATTACATCCCGGCACAAATGCATTTAAATTCTATTGAAAAACATTATATTTTTTTAAATATTAATTTTCGATAAACCTTTGCTGACGAATCAAATGTTACATTGTGCAAAACACATATAGCACAAACTAATATATCTACAGACAAATGCAAATTAATTTAATTTAGGGTGTTATAGAAAATACTCCACACAACAACAATGCAAAACAAGTCACACTAACTACATCAATTCACACCAAACAAGATATGGGCATTTCCATTTTGACGTTTCGTGATATTTGTACCACAAAATGTTAAAAAAATTAAATGAAGAAGTCAAATTTGTAAAAAGGGTTTTTATATATACAAAGTTATGAAGTAGCACTAGCTATATTCAGAAAAAAGAATACAGTAATCGGCGCTAAGGATTTGCAGATGTAAGCAAAAATCCTCGCTGGCGTGACGTTAAAAAAACGGAAGTTGATTTTGACTTGCATTACAAAACTGAATAAGATTGCGAATTGAGCGAGATGTTTTGTATATAACCTTTTTTAGTAAACTTTGAAATAATACAGATTTATTTTTCAAGCTGTACCATTTATAAATTTTTGCTCGTTTAAAGGCAAATACGGGCATTTTTAGCGAAAAGTCTACTTTTTTAAATGTAACGCCAGATTGCAAATAAGGTTGTATTTTCGGACCATGTTGTTCAACCGTTATCCCTTTTGTTACTTAATGTAGAGCTTGTTGCGCTTTACACCAAAATATAAAAAAGTAAACGATACATATAAAATTTTTTGAGAAACAATTTAAAATACTTCTGGCGTTACGTTACAAAAAGTAGACTTTTCGCTGGAAATGCCCATATGTGAATGTGTTTTCAAGGAAGAAAGCAAGACTTCTTTTTTATTACTGCTGTGTATTGAAAAGTTAACTGTACATAATTGTGTTATAGACTCACAATTGTTGTTGGTTGGATTAAGTTGATTTGTTTAAATCAAACTACTACTTAACGCTGATTTGTTTGAAACGAACTACTGCTTCAAAGGGCCAAACACACTTCAATCGTATACGTGTGATGGACTTAATATTCGGCGTCATATCTAAATGTATAAATTTTCCATCGGTGTCACACATACAAACATATTATTACCCTACACTACAACAATTATTATTTGTTGCTTTTACGCCAGAATTAAATCAATTGAGCTTAAAGGGCCCGTTAGCCGACCGTAAATGTAGAAATGTAAATGTAATGTAAACAGCTGATCGTTTCTGTTATATGCAAAGCAATGCAAATGCTTAACTGACGGTAATGTCACTTAACCGTAACGTGCCAACCTTTAGAAAATAGAATTTCATTTCAAGATTACGTGACAGTTGTATAAAGTGATGGTCAGCTTGTATTTTAAATGGAATGCGGGTAAAATCACTCTTTTTCTTTGCTTCTTTTTTTAGTCATAATATCTTTGGACTTTTGACAAAAAACTTACAATACATAAATATTTGAATGTTGTTAAAAAATTGGTTTAGATGTATAAAATAAACAAAGGCATACATATACACAAACAACAAAAAGTCTGGGTTTTAATGGCATCGAAACCTTGTTTTGTGTATGCACATTTATAAAATAATGAAAGTAGATGTTTATGAATATGCTATATTTGTTTACTGTAAATCTGTAATATTAATATCAAATATTAAATTATTGATGTATTTATACATACATTTTATACTATTTAAATCACTTGGTACTTCTTCTGCAAAACGTTCACCATTTGAACATTATAAATTTTCATCACTGTGTGTGTTGTTTTATGTATACAGATGCTCATTTGTTTATATTTTTGAAAAACAGCTGGCACGTTCTTACATGTTCTATAAGTGCACAAACGAGCTTACAGTACGTTACGGTACGTTACATTGCATTTCATTACATTTACGGTCGGCTAACAGGGCCTTAACCCTTTTCTTTTGCCTTTTGCAAATATTGCTACACAATAGAACTCATTTCATTTTATTGTTTTCGACTTTTATATTTACTTTTATTAACAATTTTTCCTTATTAATTGCTGAAATGTTGGAGTTTTTTTTTTTTTTTTGTTCAATTACTTTTTAACTTTTGCCTTTTTTATTCAAACAGCTCTTATTCTCTACTTTTCTGCTTTACGGAATAATTTACAAAATAAGCATTTAAATTCGTGATAACCACATTCTTTATGACTTCGCTGATTTATTTCTTGTAGGGTAATGTTAAGAATTTGGGTGTTGCAATTATCGAGGGTTGCGTTAACAGAGGTAACACTGTTGGAAGAATTCCATTCAATTGTTGTGCGGAATGTAAGGAGAGATGAACTCACTGTTTATTGTTGATGATTTTGTTTAAACTTTGATATTGTTACAAATAGAACTGTTGCGGTAATTCTTATACGCTTAACATTTTTATTTGGTTTAATATCTTTAGTTTTTCTAAAATCTTTATGGATGAAGTTTCGTGATGATCTGGCCTAAGCAACCAGTGAAATGCGCATAGGAATAGCTTATCCCATCAACAATAAATTTAAGTGTTTTTATCAAAAATAAAAATTGGGAAATTAAGCACGAATAACAAAATCATTTAAAATTAAATTTTGTATTCCCACGAAAATTATTTTGATAACTGTACTTGTAGGTCATAAACTTTACTTGCTTTTTTATTTCACTGCATTGTTTTTTGCTGTTTAAGTGAAAATAGAGTTTTTACTGGGAAACTTAATGAAATACATGTACATACATACAAACATAAATATTGTAAATTGTATATTTAATTAAAATTTTTTATTATTATTTTTCCACTTAACTGTAAATTAATATTAAAAATAACTTTTATATTTTCTTTCCAGGTAAGCAAATTTAAACCAGGACTTAAATTCAATGTGAAATTTTGTAAGTTCTAGCCAGAGTCATGTTTAATTAATTCTATTTTTTTAATAATTCTTATTAATTGAATTAATTATTTTCAACAACTTCCAGCAAAAATGCAATTTTTTCTTATAATCTTTAATTAAAAAAAGCATTTGATGTTATTTCCCCTACACTTTTAATTATAATTCTGTACAGATGTTCTTTCGTCAGCCTTGAAATGCACAATCATGATCATAACGATTTTGTAATTTCGTAATTTTTAGTTCACCCACTAATTTAAAAAGTTTTTATTAAAATGTTTGTCTTATTTCAATTCTACAACCCTTTTGCAGCAGTCATGCTTCAGAATTTTAATTAGAGACTAATCAAAATTTCTTTAAGCACAACATGAAATTAAAAGAAAATGTTAAGAAAAAAAAAAGAAATTGGCGAAGAAAGAATTTTTATCGATAAAATCCAAATTTTTTGTTTTTCCGCTGCTCAGTAAAAAAGGGAAATTAATGAATAAGAATAATTTTTTTTTTTTTTTGCCAAACCTGACAATGAATAAATAATTTTTTAATGCCCCAACATGACAGACAATTTTTTTTAATAAAAAAAGTCCTTTACAGAGTTTAATAAAACCTAGAAGCTGAAAGAAATTTTACTTTCACTGACAATAGATATGAAAACTT
Source organism: Pollenia labialis (assembly GCA_949318255.1). NCBI lineage: Eukaryota > Metazoa > Arthropoda > Insecta > Diptera > Polleniidae > Pollenia > Pollenia labialis. The sequence continues at coordinate 159,509,220 of OX439142.1, forward strand.
TTTTATTGAGAAAAAATTTGTTTATCAGAGATAAAACGAATTGTTGCTCTTTTTGTTGGTTTTAAATACCCAAAGTGATTGGGGGAATGTAACCCTTTTTTGCTTCCCTTTCATTAAATTTGAATCGAATGTTTTTTTTTTAAAGGAGTTAATTTATGTTTTTCGTTCTTTTCCGTTTTTGGCATATTTTTTGTCAGCTCATTAATTTACAAAGAGTTAATAAAATGTTTTAAGAGGCCTTTTAAGAGGAATTTTTGCCGAGATTCTTTAAATAACTTAAAGAGCAAATGCTGCCCACTAAGAAAACGGAGCTTACGAAATTAAGCGAATATTTATTTGGACTACGTAAAAAAAAATTGCCAACGAAACTCTTTTAAAATTTTGAGAAAATATTCAATTTTAAAATATAAATAAATGAATAAAAATTAATGCTTTGCCTCCGCGATTTCTAAGAGCCATTACATGATTGTAATTGACGACCAAGGGACTAAATTAATCATCATAATAATGGTTGCGGTAGCAAAAACTGTGACCCCAAAAAAGATAGTAAGTCGCACAAATAAATAAAAGAAAAGCTTAACATAAAAGGTTCATATAGATTTATGTATATATAAAGTAGTTGGTGTTGTAGCTGAAGCTGTCGCATGCTCTGTGAAGCAACAAAGTTCAAAATTTCGAATTTTGCGCTTCAACTTATACTGCAACAACTACCACAACTAAGTATTCTGTTGGCACTACTTTGAGACTGCCGTTTTTAACTTTTGACAGCTTCCAGCGCTATTCGTAACGTTGTACTACAGCGACTATTCTGTTTTCCACTCAAGTTCTTGACCAGTGATGCACAATTCCAAAATTCTGCTGCAGCCATGTCGACATATTAACTCTATAATATTATTCGTCTGAATGCTGATGTAGAACATTCGGCTGTTGTTCTGTTTATATTCACTGTTGCCAACGGATTTCCAAAGAATATTTCTACAACATAATTGGGGGATTCACAAGGTGTGCTATTATGTGATATCGTCATAATGTCCTCAATAATATTTTACAATTGTTTAAAAAAATACTGTTGTGTATCAAACAAAATTAAAATGTTAATGTACAGTTTAAATCTAAATTATAAGCGGTTGCCCACAGCAGTCATATGTATTTCTTGTGATTATTTAAAGACATAAGTATGACCAGGGAAGCGAGAAATATGCTCTAAAAAATGCGTCTTATGAGTTTTAGATATGCAGTAAAAACTTGAAAATATGCCCTGAAAATTGTTAAAAAATATGCACCAAAAAATTCAAAAATTGCTAATTTAAAAACAAAGTATTCAACAATTTAATAACGGTTCCGTCTAATAAAAACAATCCTAAAATTATAAGCGGTAAGTCACAAACACTTTTGTATTAACAGACTATTGGGATGCCTCTGCTCACAAAAACAAAGTTATTTTAAGAGGTTAAAATTCCTATAAAAGTTATTTGTGCCAAATATTATCTAGATATCAACAACCATATGAGATTTTTTGACTTTTTTAAAGTCGCACCCTTGTGTAGTAAAAAAAAACCCAGAAAATCGTGTGATACTTATGTTTTTGCTATAAAGTGCCTTCAAAAGATTTATTCAGAACATTACACGCAACATTTTATTGGCATACATTAACTCTCTAATGCTTGTTAAAATGGGTCTTTCTTGCAATTTTTTTTGAAAAAACATGAATGTTTGTAGTTGGAATATTCTGCGAAAATATTTTTTCATAAAATTCTACGATAGGGGTCCAAACACACTTAAGTCAAAATTCAACTTTAATACCAGAAATACGCAAAAAAACTTATAATGTTGGTTTAAATCTCAATTCGTTGTATAGTTTTACTAATCGTTGTGATTATTGTCGTTTCCTCTTCAAAGTCGCTCTTATGTTAACATTGTGCGATTTTTGTCGTTCTAAACAAGCAGATAAATTAATTTTTTAAACTACGAATAAATGAATAAAACGAATCGAAGAACTCACTCGCTTGTGTACCGTTTTCAATTCCTCTCTCCCCTCTCGCCTATTAATTAAGAATCGCAACGACAAAAATCGTATAATTTTTATAAATTGGTGCTTAACGATAAACTGCTAAAAAAAAACATTTTTGAAAAGAAAATCTGTAATTTACATTCTATAATTTTATAAAATAATGTATGAATAAAAACAATTTGGTAATGCATCATCAAAATTAGAAAAGATCAAATTCTAATTTTGAAAATTTCAAATGCACCCTCTAAGTCTAAATAATCAATCAAAACGACAAGGCTCAGCTAATTTCACTGTGTCACAAATTTTCAAAAAAGTCGTGACCAAATGAATCTGACACCTAATATTTATGCAAACGCTGAATCTGAATGTGAAGTCAGAATGGTTGTATTAGTAAGTTTATTATCTTGGAATAAAGAGAAAGAAATAAAAAAATTCGTCGAATATTTTCGAATGTACTTTTATTAAAGTGAAGTAAAGAGTTCGTCTCGCTTCTTAAGGGTCAAATGAACAAAAAAAGCAGTTTGACAACAACAGCAAGATGTTTGTGGCAATATATTGAATTGTATTATTGTTTTCAATGTAAATATGCGAAAGAAATATTCTTGTCGATATTGTGGGCCTGGCAGTAAAAGTATTTATTAATATTCACACAAACAAGCTTTATGTTTTTTTTCACATTTCACATGTGTGTATAACCGTTTGTGTGGTTTATTTGGCCCCTTTGTTTATTCAAAGAAACTTTTTTTTCAATGTTGTCAAAAAATGGTTTAAAAACGAACAAAACGAAAATAAAAAATCGCTAGTGTTCCTGCTAATAACTAAATCACAATTTTCCCGCAAAATTTCACAAAAATCGCTAAATTTGACGAGCTAAGTTGGCAACAGTGTTTATTTTTCAACAAAGAGAAACAAATAAGTTGCCATACCGATATCGTTATAGTTAAAGATCTCGCAATGCAGCTTTTTTAGATTACTTAAAATTGTATCTTATGGTGTTTTCTCTTCTAAAAAAAAATACCACCTTGTTAAAAGGTGCGTAAAATAAAATGTGTTGCCAACCCTGTAATAATCAATTCGTTATTTGACGAGAACAAAACACATGTTATGAAAGAGTAGAATGCCCTGTTTTTAACAGATGTCAAAACATTTTTTCTTTAAAATATAAAAATGGCAACGGCTTTATCCATATTTTTAACTCGTGTCTTTAAATGTTCAATATTTTCTTTAGTTTGTTTTTCATTAAATATGTAAAAATGAAAATACCTTTTCCAGATTGACGAAGATTTTAAGATTTTTTGATTTGACGATTTTTTATTTTAAAACAATATTATAACACCAATCCGCTTAAATTGTTTATCACTGACTACCTACCCTTAACAATGTAATGCTTTTTTATGTTTTTTACTTTAAAATAATAGAAAAAGTAACTATTTTTACTATCCTGATTAGAGACTATTTTTCCCTAACTTCATCTGGTAGCCCTATTAATAAACAGAAGTCACCTTCTTACAGAAAATTATAAACACTGTCGATTTGTACGGTGCGTAAAGTACAACAATGCCTTATGCCATACGCAAGGGTAAGTTTTTTTAGAATAAAACAAGCCACCCTTTTAGAGAGCAAAGAATCTTTAAGAAACGAACACCAAACTGCATTTTTTTATAATAAAAGGTCACATTTTTTGAAGAAAATAGGGTGTTCAATTAATCTGGTTTTTTTCGATTAAACGATTAATCGATATTTGGCATTTTTAACTTATTCGATTGAACGAATACAATTTTTATTATTAATTAATCGAATAATTCTAAATCCAGACATTTTGTAAATTACGAGATTTTTTTCGATAATTTTAGAAAAAATTAGTAGTTTAGTAAATTAACAATTTTTTTTAAAGAAAACTTGTCAACGTTGCTCCAAATTGTCAATAAAACTTTGGATTTTTTGAAACTTTGCACGGACATGCCATCCTCTGATATGCTGCTGCAAATAATTTCCTCTAGATAATCTTATTTAAAATATTTATTTATTATTGAATTTAAATTATCGTTCGATTCAACTCCACTTCATTTTGAATTCTAGAACATACCCGAAAAATTAGTATAAATCTTTGTCGTTTTTCTTTTATAAAATAAATGATTAAATTGTGTTGAAAAAATGTAACAAGAATATAAGCTAAATTATTTTCTAAACATGTGCTAGAAACCCTATTTGTACTTTATGAATTAATAAATTATTTCTTTTATCTTAGTAGTTTTTTTAAAAAACATGATCAAGTCTTCTTTGAAATTTATATTAATTTGTTCTTCGTTTTATACTTCATTATTTTTAATTATAATTTTCTATCTTAAATAAATGTAATATAATTTTATTCCTGACAACGTTATTTTAATTTTAAATAAAAGAACAAGTTTAGAACGTTCTTTTACATGACTGTTTTTTTCAATTCTAATGGACACATACATTTGGTTTGTTAAACAACTTAACACTTAAAGCTTTTTTCACAATCCCAAAAACATGTTCGCTTGGTGTTCATAATGGAGCAACAATTTTTTTCGCAACCACACACATTTTGCATTAAGAAACCGTTTGCAAATGTTACCCACAAAACTATTATGCATTTATTATTATTTGTTGGAAAATTTTGTAAAAATTTTCATTCAAAACTAAATAAAATTATTTTAAACGTCAGAAATAATTTCATAGAAGTTGTTGCTGAAGTTGACTCAGCTTTTTAAAAAAAATTTAGTAACATTTTTGTTTCATATGAAATTCTTTCGGAAGAAATAAGATAGAAGAAAAAACGAAATTGTTGCTCTGATTGTGAACAAAGCTTAAAACAAAATAAACATTTAACAGATATACTACATATAGATTATTATTATTCGATTAATCGGTATAAATTCTTCGAATAATCCTTAAATCTATATTAGCAATTTTAATTTATTTGAAAAATTAATCGTTTAATCGATTAATCAAACAAGAATTAATCGACTAAACACCCTAGTAGAAAAGGAATCACCATTAGTTTTTTGGGAACTCTACCACATCTACATACTTATGATTGTGTGTTTTCGGCACCAATGTTTTGTACACTGTAGTATGCATGAATAGAGACATGCCAGTCAATGTTTAAACCTTAAAGCGGCTCACACACTTCCAATATAATTGTTAAATTTTTCGTCTTGTACAATTTTATCGCCAATGTGTATGTATATTTGAATGTGTCGCAATATATTGGGAAGAATCAAAATCCTTTTAATTTAAATTGCACATCGAAAAGGAGTGCAATATACTGTGAAATGTGTTGGCAGCAATGTACGATGCTGTTTTGCTTTAAAGGCTATGTTTTGCTTTTAATAAGAGTTGCGCCATATTTTAATTTAAACCACTGTGCCACTTATTGGCCAATATAGAAATTATATAGTGAATATAATATACAATAATATTGTTAATGAATGGGGTATCCAAAAAGTACACATCATCACCACCGACGATTGTTTCTTGTGAAGAGGTATTGAGTTTTTTTGGTTATTTTATTTTTATTGAATAAATAAATCACAAATCGGGTTTGTTGTTAAAAACCTACTGTTTGTGTTCGGGGTCTGAAAAAGCGCGTTCGGTTTGACATTAAATACTAGAAATACCATCAAGATTTTAACATTTTTAACGTCAACAGAATCCCAGAAAAAATGGTTATCATTTTGCGAAGCACTACTCGTAAGTTAAAAAAAAATAGCCGAAAATAATGCGCTACGCAATAAGACATAAAGAGATGCAGTCAGGGCTGCCAGGTACTTTTTTCCTTGTCCCCAAAAAATTAAAAAACAATCCCCAAAAATCCCCAAACTAAAAATCAAAACCTTAAAAAGTAAATATTTTCTTTTGTTTTTTTCTGACCAAATTTTTAATCTTGTTAATTAAAAATTTTAAATTTTTTTAAAAATAGTAAGAAAAATTTTAATTGCAAATCCCCAAAAATCCCCTAATAAAAATTTTTAGTAAAAAATTTATTTTATTTTGTTTTTAGCGACTGGTTTCGGCATGGTTTTGAATATTTTTTTAATTTTGGTTACTTTTTTCTAAAATACGTACGAATATGTTTTTCTTGATACAATTATTTATGATCTCGAATAATATGTACAGTGTACTACGATTTTTTCATTATTTGTTATTTGTCATCATATTGTTAATGAACGGAAGTTTTTTATAATTTATCGAAAACAAAAAATCCCTTTCATATCAGCAACCAAATAATTTTTTTTTAGATTTTGAAATTTTTATATTAAAAACGCCATGTTCTGAAATCGAAAACAAATGCAGTTTCAATGAGATTTTCAATTATTTTTTTTAAATAAGCGTAGTTCTTCTTAATTTTAAGAGTAGTAAAGATAAGTAGTACCTAAATTAGGAAGTGCATAAAATCATGCGCAATCGATTTCAAGAAATTCCTGAAAAATTACACAAAAGTCGTTTAGTGTTTCTTAAAGCTTGATAATAAGTTAAGTGTTCTAAATTTAGATATATTGAAGTACATATTTGAAAATACACATAGAAATATATAAGATTTTTTAAAAATACATTGATTAATCAATATTATTTTAAAATTTATGGAATTTCTTTAAGAAATGGCTGTCAGTTTAAGAAATTTTAAATTTCCAATTTTTCATACCCATACGATAAATATGTACACTGAAATTTATTGTTGAGGGAAAGCTAGCTTCTATGCGCATTTTACTGTTTGTAACTTGTCGGTATGTATGTATATTTATTAAATGGTTTTTAAAATAATTATTTGGTTAAAAAAAACTTTTGACTGTCAGTCATATTCTTTTTCCATTGAATGTACAATGACTCACACAATATTTCAAACAGAACAATTTTGAAACAGGTATTAATAATAAGAATAATAAATTTGAAATAAAATTTTCAAACAAGAGAAAAAAGTTTTTATAATATTTTAGATTTATGTAAATTAGAAAATATTTACATACGGGCCTATTCTGAAAATCACGTGATTTCAAATCACGTGTTCTTGAAATCACAAGCGTCATTTTGTGGTGTTCTGAAAGTCATACCGTTTTTGTGTTTCTAGGTGTGCTTTCGGCAAATGAAGATTACACAAAAACGGGACACTTAAATATCACACGTGTGATTTTAGAAGGCGCATGTGGTTTGAAATCACGTGATTTGAGTTTAAGTGATTTTCAGAACAGGCCTGATAAAATGCATTTCGCATATCGCCAAACGTTAATTTCGTCAAAAGGAATAAGAACTCGCCACATTTGACAGTCCTGCCAAAGACAGCTAAAAAGCGGAAAACAATTTACCATATTTGCTATTTATAACTGGCATAGGTATTTAAAAATATTCAATTTATCAACTTTCAATATACTGAATTTTGTATAAAAATGTTACGGGTTTAACTCTTGTAAAATAAAAATATTTTTTTTACGAAAAAGTCTCAAATAAATTCAAACTTTTAATAAAGTTTCTCGTTATTTTTTTATATGTAAGAGAATTACATTTCTGAAAAATTGAAGGAATATGACTATTACAAAAAAGCTTTATAAAATACATAACTGAAATTTAGCTCATAGAATAAATTCGAAAAATAAAATGTTGAATATAAAATAAAGTAACCTTCGGAAGGAAATAATTCCCAGTTTCTATTTCTTATTTTGTTTTCTTGATTTATAATAATTATTTTACTATAAAGTGCAAATAACCTTTGTATTATAATGCAACTTCAAATAAATTTTAATGATTTTCTAAATTAATAAAATGTATTTTAAATTTGGTTACATTTTTTTACATTTGGTAACTTTTTAAAAAATTTTGGTTTTACAAATTGTATTGGTTGTGGCAGCACTGCTTACTAGAGGTCTGCAAGAATAAATAAAAAATACAAATACAAAAATACAATTTCAACACACTCATTTGTTTTTTAATTACAATGTGTCGATCACCCAATGATAACGAAACAAATGAAAAAATAACCAGAGACAAAACAACAAAAACTCATTCTATTCAGTCAACTCAAGTCAAATGAGTAAATTATTCAAATATAATTTGAATGTAAATTATGTGTACCTACACATTATGTATGTATGTGTAAGCTTAACTCTTATAAATAAAAGAAGCCACAAGCTTACACAAATATTATGGCAAGGTATTCAAATAAATGTATGCACATTCAATAATTCAAAAATTATTTGAATATTTTTTGTAAACTTGCTCTCTCTAACGGGTCATTCCAATGTTTTGTTATTTATGAATTGCTCTCATATTCATTTACAGTAAACAAGTTTTTTATTCAATTCATTCATTCTTATTTTTGTATATGGTTTACTCTCTTCTTATCTTTTTGAATGTTTTATAATTGAATAAATGTTGTGCACTTTGAGTAAAGGCAAACAAGTGAGTTATTCAAAGCAGACCTCTACTGCTTACTACGAAGCAGGCTTGTAAGGGATAATACTAAAAAATCACGAAAAAAAAAATCCGAAAGCAACACTCACCAGTTTTTATATGCGTTGCATGAAGCGGTTTTTGTGTCAACAAAATATTATTGCTTCAAATTGGGAACTCATTATATAAAATTCATGCCTTCCATAAGCGAGATGGTAAGCGAATCTCTTACATTTCCCTTTAAAATTTAACAGAAAATATTCTATTTATTTAAGAGATTCCTTTGCAATTTATTTCCTTAACTAATAATAATAACAATTGTCGTGAAAGCCTTCTTATCTTCCTCAATATCCTTGTGGGATTAATGTTTAATTTGTTCTGGTTTTTAAATTGCTGTCTCATTTCCAGTTGATGTGTGTCTTAGATAAAAAGAAGGAAACAATTCATATTCTTCAAAGCAAAAAATCATATTAAATATTTCGAATTGTGCAAATTTTTGTTTTTTTTAAGAAACAAATTTAAACTAAAAAAATTTGTATTTTCCATTTGTCCAATAAGATATAAGAAGTATTTAGTCAAGTGTATTCGAGCAGAGATAAAGTAATTTTTTTTGCCTCAAGTTATTTTTTCCACTTGTCGTTTTTTTTTTTTTTTTGGGGTGGGTAGAGGGAAACAAATTCCTTATTGCGTGCTTGTGTGGAAACTCATCGGAAAGCATCTTAATATCTATAGTCTCAACTTTAAGTGATAAATGATTGTATGACATATTTAAGCATATAAAAACAAATGGAATGAAATGAATTTACGCTGTAAAATGGCACGTACTGAAGAGGAATTTTCAAGATTACAACGAATTTCGAGTGACTTAAAAACAAAACAACAAAAGTTTTACAAGGAACTATAATAAAGAAACATTTGTTTTAAAGTGGATCATGATATTTGTTTTAGTTTTTATAAAAAGTTTTAATTTGAAATGTTTACAAAGCTAGTGCCTTGAGTGTGATTAACATTTTACTTAAGGCAGTTTCACACTATAAAACAAGTCTTAAGTATTTTGAGGAAAATACAAGCCTGACATGATAAGCTGTAATATTTACATATGTATGTGTTTTTTAACTTTCAAAAAATAATTACATCAGGGAGAATTTTTATAAAAATACTTAAATCTTGTATTAAAGGTTAAAGCTGGGGTTGAAAAAACTGCAGTCGAAACCAAAAACTGTCGAACAAAAAACTATAATTTGTGCTTTTTGAGTTGGTTTAACTGCTTATATTTAAAGAATCAGAAGTAAAAGCAATAGTTTTGTTTCCAATAACAAATGAAGAAGGGAAAGAAATGGCAGTTTTTTTCTTTGACTGCAGTTTTAAAAAGCTGGGAAAAACAATATTTTCGGGATACTTCACGAAAGGGCCAAAAGTTTTTTTTAGCATGTGCCTTAGTAAAATATTCGTAATTTTCCCAATTTAGAAGCTCTAGGGCAAGGCGAATTCATAAAAGGTGGTCTTATTTTGAGAACGTGTACAACACTGTAAAGTATTTTAACGTTGTGTCAAAAATTAAACAACACTGTAGGAAACATTTTAAATTTAATTTTCTTTTTAATTTTAAATTGTTTGTTTTGAAATGTAATAATTTAAAAACATTTTTAATTTAATAATTTAAAGCGAAACTTATAAAATTTAGTAAATATTCCCCAGAACCACATGAACGGTATATCATTTTGACACAAGGTTAGTAATCAGCTGTTGCCTACGTAGTAAGATACGGTCACCTGGTGTAAATTCGCGTTGCTCTAGTGCTTCACTTAAAAATTTAAAACTTGTATCTTTGCGAAGGAACACACAGTCTGATTAACTTTATAAACTTCTTGTTGGCAAATAGAGCACCCACACAAACCATTAACTGTGTTCTTCCTCTCTTACTCCCTCTCAGCTTGATATTTTGTTAAAAATCTTAGATTTAGTAGAGGAAAAAAAGAAATACAAATATTTTATTATTAAGAAAAACATTTTCGATTTAAGTACTCATGATTAAAAGCAATAAAACAAAAGCATCCTTAAGCTTAAAGTTCAGTTAATTTGGGTATTTAGTTTAATTTTAGATCGATTATGGTTACAGAGTAGAGATCAAATAAAATAAAAATGAAATATATGGGGCATATGGCATTTAAGTTTTTATAACCAGGCAAACTAATGTTACGGCAACCATAAAATGAAAAAATTATTCTCCAAGTTATGTGTCAAAAAAAGGATTAGGCAAAGCTGTGTTCTATCCCCGTTACTTTTCAACAGCCATGGGAAGAGTATAAACATACTTGGAGACGCCAAAGTCGCGTAGAAGACTATGATTAAGCAGACGCCATCTGCCTTCTTTTGCATAGGCAATATGATATGCTGGCAAAATGAAGGGTAAAGGGGTGCAGCAAGGTTCCGTTCTATCTCCTACTATATTTCTTGTTTTTCTAAACGGACTCCTATGTCAAACCTCCAACCCTTTCAACTCTTCTGCAGATGACAGCAACCTTAGCCATTTGTATGAATTTGTGTATAGATCAGGCGTATCAGATGTTGGTGCAATGAGGCAAACCTTATTGATACGATTGCTCGAGATCTTGGTATGATACTGGAATAGGGCCGCGCGAATAGGGTCGATTTTAATGCCTGAAAGTCATTTATGCTAACGCATAAAAGCGCGATAGATCAAGGTGCCTTATGTGAAGGTATTGAAGAATAAGAATCTTTTGATGTTCTAGGTATGAAAATACAATGTGGTGTTCGATGAACAAAACATATTATCGAGGTGTTAAGGATCGCATTCAAGCGCCTCGGTTTTATTAATCGGTGTAAGATATACTTCACTCCATCCGATATCCTTACTATTTATACCACCTATAACTGACCGCGATAGAGTAACATGGAGAGAGCTTGTCGACGCTTTATGTAAACTTTTAAACTTTTTACAATTATTTAATATGCTTTCTAATTTAATTAAGCTGTAAATAGAGGACAAATATATTGGGGAATTGCATGTCAAGTGACCCAACTTTTTTTTTTTTTTTGTTTCAGAAATGGAGATATGTTTTTTATTGATAGTAGATGTTTACTTATAATTTTACTATTTATTTTAATTAATATTATTTTTCTTTAACTTACAAATAAAATCGATGTCTTCCAATTTGGATGCAATTTTCACCAAGATTAGTCCTATTGGATGGTAGCTTAGATCGGCCAAAATGTTTCTGAGTGCGAAGGGGTCAAAGTTTAACATTTTAAGCAAACACGTGTACTTTCTTATCCATGTAACTTATTACCAAGGAAACCAAAAGTTGCTCTAAAAAACACGGTTAATGCGCATTAAATATGCAGGCAAAATTTGAAAATATGTCCTGAAAATGTTTAAAAATATGCCCCAAAAAATTCAAAAATTTCTAATTTGAAAACAAAATATTTAACAATTTATTAACAGTTCCATTTAATAAAAACAATCCTATAATTGGTAAAACCATAACTCCATAGTATTTGCGGACGAATTTTCGAGATTTTACCATGTTTGGAAATGATGGGCCATCATCGGATCACAAAAACAGAGTTATGTAAGAGGTTAAAATTTGTTCCGAATATTATCCAGATATTAACATCCAGATTTTGTGTCTTAAGGGGATTTTAAGGACATTCGCTAAATTGATTATTTATATAAACATTTAAAAGAATTTAATTTGTAGTAAAAAATTAATTAATTAAAATTAATTTAATAACACAAAAAAAATTTGGTAGAATTTCTAAAATATTTGCTCATATTTATATTTAGATTTTCCAAATAAAAATAAAAAATTAAATACTGGAGAATTTTGTTAATAACTTGACCCCAACGCTATCTACCGGGCCAACATTTTATCAGGATACATATTTTTGTTTAGTAAATATATGCATTTTGCAAATTAAAAAAATTTTAATATCACGAAAATAACGCCACCTACCGCGATTAATTTTAAGAGAAACCTGCCTCCGGACTAAACTTATTTATTTTCCAAGTTTGGTGACAATCGGTTCAGCGGTTCTTATGTTTAAAACAATTTTTAATTTTTCAAAATCTGCTCAGCTATTTTCAGTTTAACTCTAGATTCACACTATGAAAGTTTTTTTTCCATAAAGTCCTAGATTCATACTTTGAAAGTTTTCTTTCAGAAAGTATGAGTTTATTGGTGAGAGAAAAGAGAAGTATATGTACACTCAAAAAATTATGTAGTTAAATTCAAACGAAAATTTATTTAAAACAACTTAAAATTCATTTAAAAACGGATCATTTACATTTCATTTAAAACAAATGATTTTTACATTCATTTTTAATTTTTTTATTTATTAAACAGCATATTCCGTAAAATTGAATAGTTTTTACTTTTAAAAAATATATTTTAACCGAAAAAAATCAAACTACATAACAAAAAAAATACGGAAAAACATTATTTTTTGGTAGTTTATTTTTTGAATAACAAACACAAATATTAAAAAAAATAGAATTGTTCGTAAAATAACTATATTTTTATTCAATTTTAACAGTACGGAAAACTAATTTAAAAACTCACAATCAGTTACTGTAATAATTTTATAAGTGTATATGTACTCCTTCCCTCTCACCAATAACCACAGATTTCTGAAAGAAAACTTTCAAGTTGTAAACCAAGACTATAGAAATATCATTAAAAAAAAACAAAAGAATTCCGCCTTTCTTGTTTTTTGTTTTTAATTTTAATAAAAATCTTACCAAATTCTTTAAAGGAAACTAAAACAACAACAACAACCTTTTAAAAATAAATCCCATCCTCATTTTTTACGAAAATATTTTCGGTTTAAAAAATATGCCAAGCACGTGCTTCGTGTTGTTTTGTTTTATTTATATCCCTTCACAGTTACTGTTGTATCCTTTCATTTCCTGATATTGACGTCGATTGGGAAAAAACTAAAAAAAAAATAATATTTAATACCAGGATGACATGAATTTTATTTTGCGTGACGGTCAACAATTTGTTAAAGAAAGAAAACTGCTGACAATTTTCTAATTTCCGGTCAACATGGTTGTCGTTACAAAATAATAAAAATTAAGCTGAGTAAAAAACTCACCAGAAGTGTTCCAGCTAGATTGTTAAATAAATAAATTTGTTAAATATATTCTTTATCGGAAATAGTGTAAAAAAGCACAAAAATTCGTGTGGCAATAAAATAGAATGGCTAAAGTCGAACATGGAAATAAAAAAATTTTATTTTGTTCTAAAAATTTGTTAGAACTTTTTTCTACAGTGATTTAAAAATGTTAACTCTGCAAGAAAGAAAAATTAACTTGAGAACATTTTTGTACGATTACGACGCGGATCAATAAGGCTGAACTGCATCGATGAACTGACTTCAAGTTTTGGTTATGAATCCTAATCCATAGTGACTGTAAAACAATAATTAAATCGTTGCTCGCGACGAAATTCATTAAAGTCGCCTAATGGCCTTGTTAAGATGCCGAACTAATGGTTTAGCCAAAGTACAGCCCTGTTTTGTCTCCGACAGACTATTTCTTGTTTCTGCAGTTCAAGAATTAATTTCAAACAATCTGTTAATACCATTTAAAGTCATATTTTGGAGTTCCCTTATTTGCAAAAGGGGGAAAAGTTGCGAACATTGATTCCACACACAAATAAATGAAACATTTTTATAATAAGATTCGAAAAAGCTCCCGTAGTTAATAGCGACCAATAAGAAACACATTTTTTTATGTATTTAATTACACACATTGTAAAGACATGTCGGCCCGGTGCCATATCATATTGTCAATGGACATTGTGATACTCTTCGGTGCAATTTAAATTTCAATTATGACATTGGACAATGTAACATTGGATATTATGACATTGGACATTATGAAATTGGACATGATGACATTGGCCATTATGAAATTAAACATTATGACATTGTACATAATGACGTTGGACATTATGACAATGAACATTATGACATTTTTCATAGGACATTATGACGTTGGACATTATGACATTATAACATTGAACATTATGACATTATTACATTGGACATTAAACGTTGGACATTATAACATTGGGCATTATGACATTGAACATTATGACATTGGACATTATGGCATTAAAATTGTACATTATGTCATTGATACTAATGACATTGGGCATTATGACAATGAACATAATGACATTGGTCATTGGACATTATGACATTGAACATTATTACCTTACACATTATGGCATTGGGCATTATGGCATTATGACATTGAACATTATGGAATTTCTCATTATGTCATTGGACAATATGGCATTATCACATTGTACATCATGACATTGCACATTATGACATTGGACATTATGACATTGAACATTATAACATTGGAAATTATGACATTGAACATTATGACATTAATACTAATGACATTGGGCATTATGATAATTAACATTATGGCATTGGTCATTGGACATTATGACATTGGACATTATGACGTTGGATTTTATGAAATTGAACATTATGACATTATGACTTTGGACATTATGACATTACACATGGCATTGGACATTATGACATTGAACATTATGACCTTGGATATTATGACATTGGACACAATGCCATGCCACCTTCTCACAGTGTTCAATTTGGAAAAAGAGAACGACAAAAATAACAGAGATAGACTGCTTAGTTTCAAGTACATACTTTTTATGTAAACCAGCAATGTTGAGCAAAACATTTGGCAAATCGGCACACTGCAGCTACTACCACCTCTCATACACATTTCTGGCTGGCCCTCTGTTTGTGAACAGTATAACTCGTGAATGGATTGACCCATACTCCTGAAATTCAGCTTATATTTCAGTTTTCCTTTTGCGTAGTAACTGATACAAAAACGTTTTAAAAATTACCAAAATAACAAAAACCAAATATGAAAGTCATTGACAAAAACTTTATTATTGTTAGTTAAAAAAATTTGTTTGGCCAAGATTTGGGTTTATATTACCTACTGTGCGAGGGGTCGAATATATGTCACCAATTTTTTTTTTTTAGAACTTACAGAAGTAATGGCAAATATGAATGTACACGCAGAAAATTATGTTTATTACTAACGAAACCCTATACTTATTGTTACTGTAATAAAAACAAGTCGATGTTATTCTCCTACAAAAAATAAGTGACCAGTCAACATTAAAATGATGTGGTCGTGGACAACTTTGATGCTCTGACACAAAGTATTAATTCTTCAGTTTTAATGAAACCATGCTGGGCATATTAAAACATTGTTTTCTTTAAGTGTATGGATGTTGTATGTCCTTAGACCTCTGGTGAAGGTTATAAAAACTGCACTCACTCATCTGTTACCCACAGCGCAAGTGTATCATATATAGCAACTACAATATTATACAGACGATTATCTTTCAATAGATGGAATGCGAACTCTTTTTTTTATAATTTAAAAGCTTTTTGCTAACACAATTGCATTTTATAAAAAGTCTCCAACACACATTGAAATGCATTCAAAGTTTTTTTTAGATGCTTTTTCCTCTTGCCTGAAACAAAAATGTTTTTCGTTCGAAAAAATGTAAAAGAAAATTTCTTTACATCGTAAAGTATGGAATGTGTGTTATGGAAATTCTTTTAGAAGCAAGAAGGGAGTTATCTGATAAGAATTTATAGAATTATTAGATACGAATTTTACTTAAGTTTTTTTTCCTTTCAACATAAAATTTGATTAAAACGAACAGTAATTTGTTTACTTGAAAGTTTTAACAAACAAAATTTAATTGAAAAAGAAAAACTAAATTGGAGTTTTAACATGGCTTCAGGCCTTTTTATATTGTAATACTGAGTATTACGACTTCTGTAAAATCTGAAATAAGCCTAAAATGTATAAAAGTATAAAAACAATTTGTTATGGAATGTCAAAAAATAATCAAAAGAAATTTGATAGTCGCACACGGCCCACATGGGATTTTGTGAGAGCAAAAACCTTAACAGTGTGAAAAGAGCTTGAATAAGTACAAGATGTAAACCATAGAAAACGAATAGAACAAAATGATAGACAAAGAAGCCCAAGAAATATGGCAATAAAGATTACGCCATGCGCATGACTTTTGTTTAGATGACGTAGTTTGTTTAGATGACGTAGTTTTTCCTTTAAAGTTAACGCACTTTGTAAGTGCTAACAACAACTTATTTGAGTTTGCTAAGTTGAAATTGTTATTCAATAGGGATGCAGTTCACGTGACGTCATTTGTCCGACTTGAGCAGAAGATTTTAAAATTTTCTTCGGTATTGCGAACTCTTTATTTCTATAATTTCTTAAAAAACCTAACTCTACGAATGTGTTAAGGCTCAGTTAGCCGGGAGTAACAGTAACGTTGCAAATCAGCTGCTTCATTTTGTTGGCAATTAGAACGATTAAAGTGGACAGCAAGCTGTTACGCCTCAATCTGTAAGAAATAGATTGGTCTTACTTTTTTACCTTAAGATTATGTTACTGTTAGTCCCGGCTAAGTGAGCCTTAACCTTTGTCCAGCGGAAAAATTTTACAACGTTAAAAGGCGGTATGGGTACAATTGTACCCTTATATACTTAACACGGCTTTCCTATTAATATAATTAAATTATTCTGTTCTTATTTAATAAACAAATGATAGAACAGGCCCGTGGCTAAAAAAAAACTTATTTTACGTACACATGTATACATTTTTTGCAATTATTTTCTTGTTTTTTTCTTACGACTTATGTATATGAAGGTACAATTGTACCCCTTAAGCCTTTTAGGGATATCGAGTCAAAAAAGACTTATTTCGGTATGATATAATCAAAATCTTTTTTTTTTTAATTTCAAATATGTAATCCGTAATAAAAGTTTAGAGATGTCAGAAAATTTTACATATCTCGTATTAACAAAAAAAAAGTTATTGCAATTTAAAAACGAAAAAGGTACAATTGTACCTCTTCCGCCGGACAAAGGTTAAGTATGAAATATAGTTTTGTTGTAGTAGCATTACACATGCCTAATTGTGAGAAATATTTTTTTTTTAGTTTTCAAAGAGTTTCTTTTCTACTCGTTTTTCTAAGGTGAATAACGTGAAGCCGTTAAAGCATGGGCCAAATTACGGCATTCGATATCGATCAAAATTCCAATTAAAATTGTATTGTACTTTCGATCGGTATCAAATGCGGTAATTTGGACCCACTATCAATACACGACCAAACCACTGCCAACACTAATTTTAATTAAAGGGGTATGAGTGTAGCACTAGATCAAGGCGAATTCAGTACAATGTGGTGGAAAGTTTCGAGCCGTAAACACTAACAATACAATACAAAAAAACATCTGTTGTTTCTGTTGGCTTTGAATTGTTGTAGTCTTGCCACCACCTGTATTTGAGTTTACCTTGCGCTAATTGTACTTTATTGTTTTATGCCGAAATTTTTGTTTTTTTGTAAACGTAAAATATGAAACAATTCTTAAAAATTAGGGGAGCATTTAAAAATGTTGCCAAGTTACATGTAACACTTATGCAACACTTTTTTTTAGAAAAGAAAACGCCATAAATCATAGTGTAAGTTTCCATGGCCCCGGTAGGCTAGATGGTAGTAAGCTATTCCGTCAGCGCCGCGGTTGCGGGTTCGATTCCTGCCAGAGACTGTGGTTTCTTACCTGCAGACAAGCGTAGAGCTTCGCTGGATTAGCTTAGAGAACTAAAACAACCAAAATTTTGTTCGCTAATTAAATCATTGTGTTACCCTAAAACGTGCACTAATTATAACATGATTTTAATGAAATTATTGCTAATATATTTTAAGAATTCGTAAACACCCTTAATAAAAATTGTGACATTTTGACAAAACATCTTAAGTCATTTTTAAAAGGTTGAAAAAATGCTGTAAATCATACGAATTTTCATGCAAAAACCATTTTGGTTTACGTTTTTAAAATTTTGTATTTTTAAGGAAATTTTTCTTTAATTTTGGTTTATTTTATTATTTAAGAAAAATGATTTTTTCATCCAGTTTTTTTTAACGTTTTTGCTATGTTAACTCGACTTAAGATGTTTTGTCAAATTGGCATTTTGAAATGTTTCCAAATGTTTATTTTATACAATTCATACACATTGTATATGTTTAATATTTTTATGGGGTATTTAAATTTGCTTTTTATATTAATTTTTCATTATAAGAACAACGTGTAAAAACCAGACATTTTGTACAAACAATTTCTTCGTTTATGCGTATTAAAAGTGCAATTTATTGCCACATGAAGAAAAAGAGGAAATAATTGTGGCCAATTTTTGCAATATAATTTATGGTATTTCAGGGTCAATTTATTAATAATTAATTATTTTGTATTAATAAATTTCTTGGTGCTTATTTTAAATTTAAAAACACAAAATTAGCTAATTAATAACTTAAGCAACATAAATCTTCATTATTTATTTAGAAAATCAATACCGAAATTAAAATAATAGTGGCCGTAGAAAAACCACAAATTAATAAATTATAGTTTTTTTCAATTAAAAAATTTTTTTCGCCCAGAAAACATTTAACATTATATGGCGCCGCCGGACTTTTAAATATTTCTTATTTGAAAATTTGCTTTTAAAACATTCTTCAAACAAATTTAAATACATCCTAAAAATTGGGAATAAATGATTCTGTTATTTTAAGTAACAGTGCGAATTGGAAAGATACAAAATCGAGCAACGCGTTAAAGTTATTCAGGTGGGTTACTGCGTATTTCGATTCGAAAGAAATAATTTTCGAGTTCGAACAATTTTACTGTGTATTACGATTTTCGCAATCGTTCGAAACGATGACAGAAGTTTTATTTAAAAAAAAAATGGTAAATTTGATAAAAACTTTTTGTTCATACAAGAGAGTGGCTGTTAAGGGATTTATTGTTTTCAATCAAGTATAAAAAACGTCAGTTTATTCGAAAAAAATATTACGAAAATCGTTATGCACAATACAAATTGTTCGAATCCGTAAATAATTTCTTTCGAATCGAAACAAGCGGTAACCCCCCAGGCTTGTTATAAAAATGGGCGTTCAAATCACAATGCATATCGTGCACTTACGATAATCCAATAGTGATTGTCGGAAAACCAATGCACCCAGAAAGAGTGACTGTTTGGAGCGGTCTATGGGCTGGCGGCATCATCGACCCGTATTTTTCCAAAATGAGGCCGGTCAGGCAGTTACTGTGAATGGTGTTCGCTATCGTGAGATGATAACGAACTTTGTATGACCCGAATTGGAAGATATGGACGTGAACGATAGCTGGTTTCAACCGTTGGACTTCTTTCTTTGAGGATATTTAAAAGAAAAGGGGTACGTCTATAAGCCAGCAACAATTCAAGAGCTAAAGGATGAGATAATTCGGCACATTAACGGCATAGAACCTCAATTATTCCTCAGCGTCATTGAAAATTTGGACCATCGGATGGTGGTGTGCCGTGAAGGTCGCGGCGGCCATTTAGCCGATATTTTGTTCCATACATAATTCAACCATTTTAATATTATCATAATAAAAAGAAATGGCAATAATTTCTTAAATAAGTTGTGTTTTATTTAAAATCAACATCGGCACTTTACTAGAATGATAAAGATTATGTGCTGTGAATGATTTCCCTTTAAAAGATGTACTTTGTCCTGGAAAGGGGTTTTAAATCTACAATTCCCTTAGTTTCTCCATTTATCCATATTTTTCTAGCGGCAATACAAGCGAACGATAACCAAATAGTTTTCATTAAAATTTGCGCCCCTCTAAGAAATATAGATCCACAAATGCCAAAATCAGACACTTGTGTTGTAGTTGTCGGCTGTAATTTTGCTGTTATATTAAACGAAATTATTTGTTTAATATAACTACAATGTCCAGCATAGAATGCCAGTCAGCCATCCAATCGAACTTAGTCGATCGGGACACTAAAAGGTGGGTCTAAAACCAATATTTTTATTTGTTACATACATCAGTTTTTTTGTTTTTTTTTTTTGTTTTCATTGTTTATTTATTGAATCTTCATATATTGAATATGAACTAACAATAATTAATCAAATCTTATCCTAATTCTTAATTTATGTCCTGCCAGTGCCAGACAAAAAATTTTTTTTCTTCACGGGTTCCGTTCACATATATAGGTGCTTATCGCTCTTCTAGTTGGGTAAGTGCGGCAGTGTCTCTTCTTCTTAAGCAAGTGTGGCCGCCATGATTTAAAATATTTCGAGCTAGTGGATTTGGGTGTTGTTCAAGCCTTTTTAAATATTTTACTGCATATTTTGTAATCATAGTTTTTACTAATGGCACATTGAGATCCTTATGAATGTTTGAGTTTTTAACGTACTAGGGAGCTGCTGTGATTATTCGAAGAAGTTTATTTTGACGCCTTTGAATTTTTTCGATATTAGAGGCCGAGGCGGTGCAATCGCAAAATATTCTCTCCACCTTTGGTAGGGTTATACTTCATTATTATTCATATGCAAACAAATTAAAGACATCAACGCCAACATTTAAAAACAACAACTGTTCTCCAGCTCTCCGATTTAAAATATATGAGAAAATTATACATGTTGTTGTTACAAATAGGGTTCTCTAGAACTAAAAGAGATAAAAAAATGGAATGCTTATCGTTGTTCTTTAGAAAAGTAAGCGGACAGGTGCACGCAGAGAAAAAACATGGTTGTGGTAAACATATTCTAAGAGCAACATATTATGATAAGATTCATGATTGTAGTCACCATATTGTGATTATTATTGAAACCTATTATGACTAAATATACTCGTAATATTACATCATAATATTTTTCCATTAATCATATTATTATTCTGTTAATCATACTAATTCAAGAAGTAATTAAATTATTGTCATGTTAATCATAATAAGTTAAGAAGCAATCATATTATTATCATGCTAATCATAATAAATTTCAAAGCAATCATACTATGATGCAGCACCTTTCATAACTGCCATAAAAATATAAAATAAATTAAAATTTTCTTGCATCGATTTTTATTTTGTGGCTTTTTACAATTTTTCTTAAAGTAAATCAAATAGCGGAGTTCAATATAAGGCTTGCAAAAGAGCAAATCCAAAATCTGTGGTTTTCATGGGCAACCGCGTTTGTCCATTTTTTCTTATTTATCTTTTCCGATTTTGAGATGTTGATGCCATATTGCCTAATTTTAATTGCTCTTTACATGTTTCTAAAAACTTTTGAAAAAAGATGTATTAATTACGATTTTTTAACGTGGTGCACAATACCTATCCCATAGTTTAATCTAGAATGGTTTTTCGGCTCTCCTGAAAATTTTGTTGCCAAGAAAACAACAGAAATATCAAAACACTTTTATAAAATATAACGAAATCTCTATGTGTTTTGTTGTTGGATTTTACAAAAAAACTACGATAATTTCCATTTGCACTATTAATTCACTAAACTGAATGAACTCCGCTAATATTTTAATTTTTTTAAATTCTTTAAGCTTATTTTTTTATGGGAATTTATCTTTAAATTGTTTAACCGCTCACATATAAAATTAACGACACAACTGATACAAAATTATTTTACAAATGGCGCTAACATAATATTATTAGAGTAAAAATGGTTTGATTGCATCTTAAACATAATATGATAAATGTATAGAAAGTTATCATGTTATGGCTGCTAAATATCATTATATGGTTGTGAGTAATATAGTATGTTTTGAAAGTTATCATAATTTAGTTGTTAGAAAAATAATTATTTTTCGTTCAACAATACTCAAATTTATAATTGCGATAAACGTTGATATGTTTACAGTAACTATAATATTGTTGATATTAAAGAAAAGTAACAATTATTTGTGTACGACAACAATATATTGTTGTATTAAACATAGTGTTGTTTCCCTAACCATGCCCAACCATATTTTTTCTCTGCGTGTGTCTGGTACTTTTTGAAATTTGGACCTTTTAGGAAGTAAACGGTGAAACCAGTATTTTGGAACTTTTTTGTCACCCCATCTATCTTTTAAACCAATATCTCATTCGAAACTAATCTAAAAAGTACAAATAGAAATATGGTACTTTTTAGCAATTTAACCGTTAAAGGGTCGAAAGTGTTAACTATTTTTTGTAGTTTTTTTACAAAACACATTTTCCATTCATCGACATATATATGCATTAATTCTTGATACTTTCATGGGGAGAAAAAAGTAACAAAAAGGTGGAAATATAGGAAATTAAATTCCTTTGTTTAGCTTTGTGTTTAACAACTGGTACCTTCTTGAATTAAAGTTTATATTTTACCTATTAACATAAAATTCCACAAGAAGTGTCCTGGATATATAAGAACCTGTGAGTGAATTTGTTGGTACTTTTTTGTTCTTTAACTAGAATTTTTTGAATTTCCGTTAGTTTTGGTCCTAAAAACAAACAAATTAAACGTGCAAGGTTTTGAGTGAATGAAACGTGAAGATCTTCAGTGAACGAGAATCTGTAAGAGGGATCTATTTGGTACTTTTTTGTGCTTTAACTAGTACATTTTGAATTTCAGTTGGTATTGGACCCAGAAACAAAAAATTATACATGCAAGGTCTTCAGTGAATGAGAATCGTAAAAGGGATCTTCTTTTTACTTTTTAAAATTTTCGTTAATATTGCACCTGTAAACGTAAAATTAAACATGCAATGTCCTGAGCGGCTGAGAATAACTTTTTGGTACTTTTTCATTTTACAATTGGTCCACAAAAGAAAGCGAGAAGCTCACGAAGTAGCGGAATTAATGCTGGTTACTAATAAAACGATTTTGTTTTGTAAAATCGTTTTCCGCAGTCGTGATCGTATACTTTTTCGATACGAAAGCAATTTTATTTTAATTATAGTGAATTAATCGAAATTATTTTTTCAGTGTTGTAAAGAATTTATTTGATCGACATCGTGTGCCAGGCTACTCAAATTTGTTTTTGGGATGACGTAATCTTTATTTCACTCTCAAGCACGTGTTTGGAGGTGGTACAGTGTTGCCATGTATGCAGTTTTATTTGCGGATTGTTCAAATTTTAATTAGCAGTTTTTTATGCAGAAGCGTCTTTTATTATAAAATTTACAGATATTTCGAAAAAAAATGTATTGCGATACATATAAGTATTAAAATATAAAAGATTTTTTGTTAAATTTCTGGTTGTTCACTTTTAAAGTTTAATACCACCAAAAATAATCTCATTATTTTGTTTTTCTTTTTAATTTCCTTAGCAAACATTGTTTTATTTTGTTCGAGTTCTCATTGAGCTTTCATGGCATCATTTTTCATTTAAAGCGTTAGAGCAGTAAAACACGTTTGTCTACACATTTTGTTTAATTTTGGAAATATCACGTAAATTTTTCATGCCCTGGTGACATGTCAAGACAGTGTCATTTAGCGTATGATAAATGTTTAATTTTGTTTAACATAATTTATTCTGAACAGTTTTACTATCGAGCTTTTTAGATGAAATTGTACGGATAGAATGTCTTCTTGTGTCTTTTGCATACTGAATTACGATAATTTTTTTTTTCTGGTTTTTTAAATTGGTTTTGGGCAAGTAAATTCTTAATCAATTCACTTTTTGCCTTAACTAATTTAGGTTTAAGCAAAACTTTGCTCAATCTGTAGAAAAGATTTGCTAAATATTTTATTACGTTTTCTTTTATAAACTAAAATTTATGACTACATCTAGTAATTTGCTTTTATATTTCTTTTGAATCGTAGATGCTTTTTTATACTCTAATTTTCTACACAAATACACGTACGTCTTAATACAAACCCACATGTCATTTCACACCCAAATTCAAGTCAGTAAGAATTGTTAAAGCTGTAAAGGTGAATAATTTTTAATCATTTGCAGGAGTCAAGGTTTGAAAGTTTTATGCACGTAAAGAAAAAACATGTTTAAATATGGTCACCCCGAACCAAACTATTTTCAAAGTAAATTGTTAGTATTTAACAAATTTTAGTTATTATTATTTATTTATTTATTTAAAAAGAGTTACAAATACAACTACAAATTATATTCTAACTTAATTAGCCGAGCAATAGTAACGTAGACCTTTCTTAAAAGATAGTTTGGTTGGAGATGACCATATTTAAACATGTTTTTTATCTGGGTGTGGGCTAGAACCCAGGCTTTTGCGGACAGGTTACCCATGTTTCAATTGCAACCATTCAATCTCTTCAGAGGGTTTTGCCGTTAAACACTCACATCAATCTTTAAACCAATTTGTATTTAACCTTTGGTAAATCGAAATTTTATTTGAATGATTATCTATTTTAATTGATTTACATGTTCTTCCTTTCTTCTTTTTTTTCGTACTTTTTGTCAAGAATTCTTCTTGAAGTTCAAAGTACATTTTTCTGTTTTTTTTATTTGTGTGTCTTTCTTTTTCTTGTTGACCTTTTTCAGCACAACCTGAAGGACATATGTAAACATAGAGCGCTTAGTGAAATGCGCATAGAAGCCAGCTTTCTCTTAACAATAAATTTCAGTGTATTATCAAATATGAAAAAATGGAAATTTAGCACGTCATACAGAAATTTTATTAATAATAAGTTTTGTATTCCCAAAAAAACTTTGAAACTTATTTCAAGTTAAAACAGCGTGAAATTAAAGAAGAATCAATTTGATTTGAGTGTGAAATAACAGTGAGGAGAAGCTTAAGATACAACATATTTGTTTATTTAAGAATAATTATAAACACTTAATTTAAATTATCAAAATAATTTTCGTGGGAATACAAAATTAAATTTAAATGATTTTGTTATTCGTGCTTAATTCCCAGTTTTTATTATTTGATAAAAACACTGAAATTTATTGTTGATGGGATAAGCTATTCCTATGCGAATTTCACTGGTTGCTTAGGCCAGATCATCAGGAAACTTCATCCATAAAGATTTTAGAAAAACTAAAGATATTAATCCAAATAAAACTGTTAAGCGTATAAGAATTACAGAAACAGTTCTATTTGTAGCAATATCAAAGTTTTAACAAAATCATCAACAATAAACAGTGAGTTTTTCTCTCCTTACATTCCGCACTACGATTGATTGGAATTCTTCCAACATTAATTGTAGTTGTAAGTAGGTTAAGAAAAAACAAAACAAAAACAACTCGTTTTATTTAAAAAGCGGGTTGCCAGTCAGTTTTTTTAAGGCCGTGCACCTACCAGTTTATTATCAAAATTTAATTGATTTAAATGATTTTGTTATTCGTGCTTTATTCCCAATTTTTATTATTTGATAAAAACACTGAAATTTATTGTTGATGGGATATCAAATAATAAAAATTGGGAATTAAGCACGAATAACAAAATCATTTAAACTAAATTTAAAATATTTTAAGAAATTTTACAAACATTTTTGCTGCAGCAATATTATTGTTGCTAAACCTTTAACATGATTAAATCAGTCACATCGGGTCTGATTTTTTCTTTGCGGCTTTTCGTATTCTTTGCATTTCAACATACGATTTGCTGCTTATTTCTTTTGTAGCACAGTGTAATTATACTTATTAATGTATTAAAATTCCAGCTAAAAGTCCATTCAAGATATACAATACAATTAATAAAATATAATCATAATAAATTATACACATCATAAACATAAATCCAATTATTTATTTGATATTTGTGGAATTAAAACTTTAACATGGTCCATTACTGTGTGATGATTTTTATACGACCGCCAGTCAAAATTGTACCCTACAGACTCGTGAAATTAGTTCACACACATTGTCAAACATATTGACACATAAACATAATGATTTTTTTTTTTTTTTGTGAATACCAGCAAAAGTGGTTGTAATCCTTTAAAATATTCTACAACAAATTATTTCAAAACGACAGTCACATGCTGTAAAAATTTACACAACTGAATACTGAAGTCGGGCAAATAAAATATTGTTCACAATGTTGTACCACAAAGAGGTATTGTCTGTTATATGAAACTATAAAAATGTAAAAGCACATAAATTTGTTTATACAGTTTGTGCTGGTGTTGCTATCGCTACTTAATAAATAATTAATTGTAATCAGACACATGTTTCAACACTCACACCAAGTCGTACGCATTTAAATTTAAACACGACGCACATTGGGACCAAAGGCGGTCTTTTCACGGACTAATTAAAACACAAAATGCTAAAGTCAGCTTTATTGCACGCAAAGTTTATATTTGGTCTCAATAAGGCTGAGATTTAAATTTGATTTATTTAAAGGGGAACAAGTCAACATTATTAAAAAAAAAAAAATTATGCTGCACATCGCACAGAGAGATTTTGGTAGCAAAAAAGCAATTTTTCTAATATTACTTTTCAAAAATCTATTGGCTCAGTTCTATGAGAGATCTGTGCCCGTGTTCTGTATCTCTCGCGTCGAGAATCTATGCGATTGAAATGTGTGAAATGGAACAAAAATGCCATATATTGAAACAAACAGCTGTTTTTCTCACTAAACTGTGTCTGTAAATTTGTTTTGGCGAGCATTAGCTGGTACGTCAGGAAATAATTTGTCAATTTACAGAAACATTTTTGTGAGAAAAGTTCCCGCTTTGAACTGTTAAATAAGCTCACGAATTAAAATGGGACGAGCCAAAATTTTAACACTAAAAAACAATATATTTATAGCCGACGGTGAAAAATGTTCACATCGGCTTCGAGTTCAATGTTATGACATTTATAACGTAACGATAGTTTTCGTCATGAGTTACAGACACACTTTTTTCTCACTTTTCGAGAAACGATGCGAGAAGTTCTCACAAAAGTTACAGAACATGCGTTCTGGTTTATTAAGTGAAATCCATTATTGGAATCGAAGTTACTAAAAACTTTAACCACGAAAATCAATAGTTATAGTTATAAATAAATTCTTGCCCATTCTTGACCCTTTTCACCAACCATAATGGGTTTCAATAGAAATAAGGCGGTCGAGTTAAATTCTTTAAATTGGCCCCTGCAACGATTGGGATACCCTATACATTATTTGTTGTACCCATTACTTGTTTCTAACAAACGTACCCGTTATTTTCATTCCCTATGGGGGTTCCCAAAAAAAAATATATTAAAGAAAAAGTCCCTTATTGCCCAGGATTCGCCCCTAAGGGGATAAAATGTAGGACCGTCCTCAATTAGTCTTCCGTCCTGCGCAATCTTAGAGGGCTCCCATACAAATATGGCGTTTTATGAAATTCTTAAATTTATATTAATACGATTTTGTTTGTCGTGCTTAATTCCCAATTTTTATTCTTGATAAAAACACTGAAATTTATTGTTTCTATGCGAATGTGACTGGTTGCTTAGGCCAGATCATTAGGAAACATTATTTTAAAGCCAAATTAATAAGCAAATAAAACTGCAGAGTGCAAAAGAATTGCAAACACTCAAAAAGTCCTTTTTGCAAGGATATCACAGCTTAAACAAAACACCAACAATAAACAGTGAGTTTATCTCTTCTTACATTCCCCACTACAATTGTTAAAATAAAAACAAAAACAACTTACTTTATTGTTTTCGCAAGAAAATCAAAAAATAAAGCAAGTTGCCAGTTCAGTAATTTTTGGGAATGCAAAATTTTTAATAAATAAAAATCTTAACTAAAAAAAAAAAAAAAAAAAAAAAACATTCTGAAAGTGCATACAAAATATTCCTGGAAATTATTGAAGGAATAAGACAATTAAAGTATAAAAGCGTTTGAGGATTGTAATTTGACTTAGAATACACATTCGAATAATATGAACATTTTTACAACAAAATCTTTTTAATTAAAAATTTTGTATTCCAAAAAATTACTTTAATTCTTAAATTTAATTGAAATTTTTTATATTTTTTTTAAATAAAATCAAAAGTTGTAGACAGATTTTAATCACAGATTTTAAAAATATCAGCTGAAAAACAAGACTGAATCTGAATGTAATGAAATGGTTAAGAAAGCTCTTTTGCCTATCGATCATGGAAATAAGGATTCAAGAAAATGCAACCGCGAAGAATCTAATCAAGATAATTTCCAATTTCTTTTATTCAGCTCTGATCCATCCTTTCATTTCAAACATTCGTAAGTTGCCCAAAGAGAAGTCTCATCCCCTGCTAGAGCAGGCCAATGATTTTTTTATAATTAATAAATGTGGTGATAATGAAGGCGATAATTCTAATGATGTCTTCGCTGAAGATGACGCCGGTGTTGTTGATGAGTAAAAACTTAAAAACATGCCTAAAAATTGTTAAAAATATGCTCCAAAATAATGGCAGCCAGACGGTCAGATGGTTATCGTTATATCACTTTAAAAAGTGATTCTTAATCGATCGGTTTACAAAAAGATTGTTCTAGATTTCTACGTATTACACACATCGACAAAAACTTTCCTTGTATATAAAATTTTAAATTTATCTTTAATGACAACCTGCTTTGTCTTACAGACAGAACTGAACAGAAAAGTCAAAAATTCGCAAAAAAAAAATTTTTATTTGCCGCGAATGCTCTAGTAGGCATCTAGAAAAAATTTTAATATGTATCAAAATATGCCTCAAAAAGGCAAAATATGCACAAAAACGTAAAAAAGGCTCAAAAAAATGCTGCAAAGGATAAAATATGAAAAAATGTGCTCTAATAAATCGATACCAAAATGCATAAAAAGCTCCAAGACGGATAAATATATTGTTTCTGTCTCCATTCGAAAAACATGCAATTGCATATTTATCGTTTCCCTGATGATGAGTACTAAGTGTCGTATGTTGTTTTTTTAATTCACATATTTTAGGTTTTTGCAGTCAAAAAAAGTTAACTTTTATTTAATAAAACTTTATCTATTTTTACTTGCAATCTATTTGTTGTGATCATGTAATTAATTAATTTAAGGTATAAAAGAAAACTCATAGAAATAAAACTTCCCAAAATTTATCTGTGAACAACAGCTTTTCTAACCCCACTGTGCGATGATAAACTGAATATAAAATTATGCAAAAACGTAAATAATTTAAGGAAAGTGTTAAATACATGTGAGTGTTGTAAACACCATTATACTGTTTCTATACAGTGTTCCCTCGATATAAACACACACAAGCACTGTTAAATAAAACATGTATTATTTTATTTCTACTTAAATTACTATTTTAACTAATGCATGTTTACGTTGCTTTTACACATGCAACTGTTGTACACATATTTTTAACGAAAAATTCTTCAAAATAGTTGAATCTCATAATATTTGCTTTTCTGTTTAAACATTGTCAAATTTCCAATTGCATTCAAAATTTGCTGCGAAAAATTTTAGTGTATTAAGTTTTTCCAACTGGCAGTAGCATGTGTAAATGCTAAGATACCCTTCAGCACAGGTGGAAAGGGTATACAAGTTTGTCCTTCCATTTTTTCATAATTTCTACAGAATTGAGCTTATTCTGATACCTTATGAGTAGCAAGTTGACTTTTTCCAGCCCGTCTTTCCGGGTTTTCCGAAGGCCCTATTTATGACTGCGACTATTTGTTACAATTTTTTAATCACATCTGGGTGTTTTAAATTTTGACGTGACGTGATATTTGTTTAAAGGTACATATGGGCATTTCCCGAGAAAGGACTACTTTTTGTAATGTAACACCAGAGTGCAAATAAGCTGGTATTTTAGGACCACGTTGTTTTAACGTTATCTCTTTTGTTACTTAATGTAGAGCTAAAGTTGCGCTTAACACCAAAATATGAAAAAGTGAATTTTACATATACAATTCTTTGAGAAACAATTTAAATTACTTCTGGCTCTACGTTACAAAACGTGGACTTTTCGCTGGAAATTTCTATAAAGTTTGAATTAGATTGTTACTGAAATGAGAAATTTTTATGAAAAAAATAAGAGCTACTGAAAATATTTTATGAGTGATCCAAGATGCTGCATTATACAACGTGGTTTTTAACGGTTTGGCATCAATTGTTCATAAACGGTGGAGGGTTCATAAGATTCTGCTTAGCTGAAAATAGCATTTTTACTTGTTGTATTCTTATTTGGTGTAAATGATGCCGGATGTTGTGATGTGATGCCTTTATCGAGTTGAAAAAAAAAATTAATTCTCTATAAAAAAAAAATAGTTGTCAGGAATCATGGTTGATGTTTTTATGTTAAGAGGTTTATTTCTATAAAACAAATAAACATTTCGTTAGGCAATTTATTAGGAAAACAAAAACAATAGCAAACTCCATTATTGTTATTGTGTGACACTTAATTTTTTCCCAACGAACAATAATATGATAAATCAAAACACGACGAAGTACATGTTTTGTAGATTAAACGAAATCTTTTTACTACAAGAGGACTCATTAATTTAAGTTGTTTTTGTTGTTATTTGATTTAATGAAACATTTAATTACTGGCAGAGACAATAGACAAAATGTAATGGCAGTAATTACTGTGATTTGACAAAATTAATATTAATAAAATAAAATTTATCTGCGCTACTAGAAAAAGAAAAATATATTTCAACTGTAAAATGTTTTACAAATCTTTTTGTGGCACCACAATATAAATTTAAATAGAATAAGTAGAGATAAATTATGTTTTCTTACGCAAACAACTTTAATAGCAGTTAATTTAAATATGTTGTAAACACTTTTATCATAGTTAATGTTAAAGGAGCATCTAAACGGCATGTTTTTTACATTTGACTAGTCATCTTTTCAAGTCACATGCACAATTGTGCATGTCTGTCAAAATTGCCGTTTTACATAGGGAACTTTCGGTCACAAACTCAAATGTTATTTGCTTCCGCAGTAGTTTTCGGTTTCAAAATAGCGTGCTGCCGTCACAAAATTTTAATTTCCGCTGTAAACAGAAAAATTTTTGCAAAAAATTATTCAATTAAATAATTAATTGGTGTACATTAATTATTCAATTAATTTTTTGTTTGCTGCAATTAATTTTTTTAATCAAAACCCATAAAATTAAATGTTTGTCTATATGTGGTGTATTTTTTGTTTATGCAATTAATTTTTTAATTGACTAAATTTGTGTCCCATGACTCGAAAATACAAATCCGTTAATTGATATGATCAATTCCTTTGCAGGGGCAAAATTAGTTGAATATTTAATTGTCTGAACGAATTGTTTAATTAAAGTCGATTTTCTATTTTTTCTGTGAAAGCCTTCAGCCGTCTTAAAATATTTTTCTTTATATTTGATGATACCAATTAAGGATATTATAATGATTCCGTTAATAGGTAACCGCCGTTGCCGATTTCTTCCGTTATAGATTTCTGGCACAGCTGATTGAAATTCTGTCCGATGACATTGCATCTGACTTTTACAGAAACAATGTTATAAAGGTAACACACGACATGTATGTATTTTGCAGTGGAAAATTTTACAAGTCAGCTGTAAAAAACATGTCATGTTCATTCAGCTTAACGAAATCACATCAGATTCGGTCACAATCTTTTTCTTCGTTGTACATCATAATCACATTGTGTTGAAGATTGTTTTATTGTTCTAGATAACTTTACAACTATTTGTTGTAAACATAAAACAATTCTGCTAACCAACCAATGATTGCAGATAACCAAAATATGTTTGTAGTGGAAGGCTTTCAAAATAAAATATAAAATGTTTTTGCTTAATTGATATTTATCATTGGATCGTATATTTCTTTGTCTGCACATACAAAGGACCACTTAAGAAGGTATTAAGGTTTCTAACTTCACAGCGTTTTTTCCTGTAATTTTATTTAATTTTTAACTGAAGAGCAATCCTTTCTTAGCATTCCCTCTTTTCCATTTGCATATTAAAACGTAAATTTTACATCATCTTCGTTTCTCACTCTTGAGAAGTAACCCTGCGGAAATTTTGTGTCAATTGGTCAAACAGAATGGTCCTGGGATTTGTGAAAATAGAACACGTACAAAAAGAAAGAACTCGTGACCAGTGAATTGAGCCCCAACCATTTAACTGGTTTATGAAGCACAGAAAGCGGTGCTGCGACACATTTTTTGGGACTTTCTAAAATTTGGTTCTTGAATTTAATTCTGCGACTTGTTGTATTAAACTAATAATACTACATTATATTGAAATAATACTACATTGTAGTAACTGACACTAAACACGTTCATTGAGAATAGATGTGTGACTGGCCAAATGGTGATAATTGACACCCTCCAATGACAACCCCATGTAAAAGTGATAGGTCTTATTCATAGAAAAAGTAAGAACTAGAACCGGTCTATACCACCAAAGACCTATTACGGGATTTCTTTGGTGTCAGTTCACTTTCCTCTAGGGAAGACATAATTGTCCATGACGAAAAACAGGTTTCGGCATAAATATCCCTACTTTTTCCAACGTTTGACTAGTGATTTATTTATAGCGATGGAAAATAAGCCTTTGGGGAAACTGCCTCTGACATAGAACGAATGGTAGGTCTGAAGACAAATCAAACCTGGGAATGAGTGCAAGACACCTACGGGAGTTCCTCTTAGGACAGATGCGCATAGAAGACTTTGCAACCTCGTGCCATTGCAGAGCTCTTTTCTTATATTTATAGTAAGCAAAAGCACGGAAGTATCTCCTACCTTTGACGTGCAACTTGTGAGGGGACATTCCAGATGGTGATAGGCTGTTTCAAAATTCGGCCGGATATTTTTCTCGTTCTGCCATGCTGTTGTACACCACCGTCCTAGTGCAAAAAAATGTAAACCGAACGTTTTTTTTCTTTACCTCATTGATTTGGATTACTTCATAATTTTTAGGGCATAGAATGGCAAATTTGCAAAACTCTTCTACGTCAGACGGCTTCAACAGAGGAAAAACTCCGAGATGGGCGCAAAAGGGAAGAAAAGCGCAAGGAATGACAAGGGACGTTGCTTTAATTAATAAGCTCAAAGTGCTCAGGCCGCTGCTAACACTAATCGTAATCTCTAATCTATAAAAAATCGTAAAACAGAGACAAACAAAACTGTAAATTTTACAAAACCTTTGAAGAACGAACAGGGTATCCTTACCTCCTTACCATTATGCCAGTATGCTCTTAATTCCCCCAACACCGATATCAAAAATCTGTAAATGTTAACAACATGTAGAAAGACATGACATTCACACCCACGCCCTGAATATGGATGAAATAATAGCGGCCATTGAAGCTCTCAAAAACCACAAAGCTCCTGGTCCAGATAATATCCCTCCAGAATTATTAAAGGTAGACCCAATAACAAGTGCCAAGATTGTACACCCCAGCACCGTTATTGTTTGATCATCAGAAACGCTCCCAGAAGACACTAAGGAAGGCACCATAATCAATCTTCCCCAAAAAGGGGGTTTGTCCAATTGTAAAAACTGGCGGGTTATAACATTACTTTGCATTATTAACAAAATTTGTACTCACATAATTAGTAAAAGGTTAGTGAGTGCTCTTGACCCTCGTTTAAGAAAAGAACAAGCCGGGGTTCGTCCTCATTGGCCTTGTATAGACTACGTAAATACCGTTCGCGTAATAGTTGAACAATCGGTGGAACGGCGTTCACCTCTCTATCTCATCTGTATTGTCTTTGAAAAGGCGTTTGATAAATTACAACAACAGGCCATATGGAATGCGTTAGAATTTAAGGGAGTGCCGTCCAAAATCATAAACTTAATTGAGGCGATGTATCGTGGTACAAGTTGTCGAATCAAATTCAACCAAAACTTAAGTGGTAGGATTTCGGTAATGACGGGTGTTTGACAAGGATGGGTACTCTCATCCCTGCTATTAAACATCGTATTAGACAACATACTAAGTAACGCGACTAGAAGTAACCCTGGAATAACATGGGGCCTTCACGGAACATTAGATGACTTAGATTATGTTGACGACATTTGTCTTTTCGCTCATTGGAGTTCCCATATGTCATCTAAATTGGAGGAACTGTGAAATGTCGCGAGCGAGTGAGGGCTAAAGATTAATGTCTACAAAACAAAAACGATTTGCATCAATACGACAACGAACAGGCTTTTTACTTTGTATGGTACAGAAGTAGAATCAGTATCCTCCTGCACATACCTCGGGATCATTATTTCTTGCAGTGGTGGTTCTAGT
Organism: Pollenia labialis; assembly: GCA_949318255.1. NCBI lineage: Eukaryota > Metazoa > Arthropoda > Insecta > Diptera > Polleniidae > Pollenia > Pollenia labialis. Next base: position 159,543,709 of record OX439142.1, read on the forward strand.
GTGTGACGAGCAAAGTCACCGAGGTTCGTTTTGCCCCACACCAGAGGACTGTTGTTGTAGTTTACATTTATGTTCTTTTATTTTGTTTTATAATCAAATGAATATGTACTTCTTAAGTATAAGTTATAGTTAAGTTATTATTAGTTTGTATTGAATACTTTCAATTGTTAGTTTGAATTTAACGGCTCGGAACAACGCCACCTGGTCGTGAAAGACAGACTTAATACTCCACACTACAACACTGGGCAGTCACAGCTGTTTAAATTTCATATGTTGGTTTGTGTGTGTGTGTATGCCTGTGTGTTAAACCAAACAGTATAAAAGGGCGAGCATCGACTGGTACGGGACAGTCGGTGACGAGATCGACATAAGGTAAGAACTACTAAGGCCAGTGGCGAATTCACAGTCGAAGTAGTTTTTAAATTATTAGATCTCACTCAGTGGCATACATGGTAGTGTGAGTATTACCTGTTGGTTATTCCGGGCAAATACTCACAACGCCTGCGCTGAAGAGAAGTACCACTGGACAACACTCGAGTGGTCAACCTTGTGCCGTCCCAGTGTGCTTCCTCAGCCTTCCCCAGCGTGGTAGCAGAGGCTTTGGTCAACACCCGAGTGGTAAACCTCGTGCTGGCCTCTGGTTCTGCTCCCACTGCACCAGGTGGCGCTACTGAGCAACCGTACAAAGTTATGTAAATAAAGCGATACGTATTATAACGTGGTAAGCGAAGCGTCTTATTATTTCGCTCCCCTACGACCCTGGCCACCGCTGAGTCTACCCCAGCCAGTCAGCGGAAACGTGTCGTTACAAGTGAAGATATAAAAGCACGCCTAAATAAGGCTAAAGCTGCCTACGGTGTTCTCCCTTCGGTTTGGCAATCTTCCTCTATATCCAGTACCCCTAAAATAAAAATCTTTAATGCCAACGTAAAGCCTGTGCTTCAAATAATGCAGGCGTTTGTGAATCGTTGCCTTCGTGGAATTCTACGTATATTCTGGCCTAATTCTATCACCGATAGTGATTTGTGGGTAAGAACCCGTCAGACACCGATTCATGCGGGAATAAAACGGCGCAAATGGTCCTGGTTGGGACACACCCTGCGAAAATCACCAGATGATATTACAAGGCAAGGTATAGAATGGACACCTCAAGGAAGCCAAGAGGGTCCGCCCATCAAAACCTGGCGCATTTTTCTTTTAAATTAGTTTTGTTGGAGGTGAACCTTTTTAAAGATGTTTTTCTCTGCGTTCTTTTTGATATACGGGCTGTTCTGGAAATCACGTGGATTCAAATCACGTGCTTTTAAAAATCAAACTTGAAATTTGGTGATGTTGTGAACATCACACCGTTTTTGTGTTTCTCTGTCTACTTTCGGCAATTGAAAACCACACCAAACACACAAAAACGGAACACCAAAATTTCACATGCATAATTTTAAAAGGCACATGTGATTTGAATTAAAGTGATTTTCAGAACAGGCCTGATAGTAAGTTTTTTTTGTTCTTTTAATATAGTTTTAGCTACACCCAGCGAAAAAACATATGTAAATATGGTCACCTCCAACAAAACTATTTTTAAAGAAAATGTTAAACATATTGTGTTTAATTTAACAATATTATTGTCACTGACAACCATATTATGGTTGATTTAGTCCTTCATCAAAAAGACAAAACCATATTATGGTTGCTTCTGAACATTTTATGGTCAAAAATAATTTAAACATGTTTTCCACTTATAATAGCATGGTTGGTTTTCCACCATAGCATGTTGTTCTTAGAAAAGAGGAAAACACTATTGTTAATTTGAAAACAAATTATTGTTATATTTAACCATAACCTGTTTAGAGGCAATCGTAATATGGCTGCGGCTTCTTGATGAAGGACATATTTTACCATAATATGGTTGTCGGTGACAAAAATATGGTTATATTAAACATATTATGTTTAAAATTTTCTTTTAAAATAGTTTTGTTGGAGGTGGCCATATTTAAACATGTTTTTTCTCTACGTGTATTAAGAATTTCTCTGTATAAATTGGAATGAAGGTAATTTGCGGAACCAAATATTGGAACTTTTTGCAAATTTTGTGTTTTTAAACGAAGTTGTAACAAAATTGGAAACAAAAAATGCCAGTTTTCCGAGTGCATACAGTTATGTGTAGTTATTAGGGTGATCGATCGAATAGTATTCGACCGGTTTTAACCGGTTATTTTAGTTTTGCCCAAGTCGAATATTTTAAAATGTCAATTTTTCGAATATCGAATAAACCGGTTATTTTAGTAAAATTACCCGGTTATTTTAGTAATGTGTAATTTATATACTTATTCCTTACTTATGTTTTAAATGCACCCGTAATTTAAATATTTTTCTAATTGAATATTTGCAAACTTAAACTTTTTATAAAAAATGTCAAAACAAAATGAAACAAAACTCAAAAAAACATTATAAGCAATGTAAATACAAATCGCTTATATAAGCGTGTGTTCTTGTAACAAAAACCAAAAACAATATAAAGTACTACAAAAAAAGTTCAGCTTAAAAAGTAATAAGCAATTGGACAGTATTATAAATACTATATATAGCTTTACAAAGATGTCATCTCTGGTGATATTTCGAACTTACTTAAAAAAAAATTGTGCTTAATCGGCCCTAAAATGATAAGTTGCAAAGGTTCTTTACATCACGACTTATTAATCAATTTTAATTAGTCTACAAGCTTGACAAAATAAACGCCAAGTAAAACTTAACAGGGTCAAGTAGATTTTAAGAGACTGCAAATAATACTTTACTAAAATATGCTGCCAATAATGAATGAAAAACTCTTAAGTAGTTCTAGCACATCTTCATGATTAAAACAAGAACATACCGGCGGAATCAACGTTATGGGAAAATTCATCATTTATTTATTAAAACACCACGAACTTAAAATAAAATTGAAGGAATAAAAAATGTCCTGGAAGGGTTTAAGTTGTGTGATCGACGAATTGACAGATATTTCATAATATATAATCCTGGATAAGAGGTTTTGTTTGCCACATTTCAAAACTATGGCTGAAGTTTACTGCTTTATATAGACATGCTTAACCAGCAAGCAACAAATTAAAACTCATTTACAATAAATTTAGGAAAATATGTCAAATAATAAATTTATTGCATTCCTATATTTTTTAAAACCAATGTTTTTAAAAAATTCTAAAGCTATGTTCACACCTATTAAATATTTGACTCCTAACGTAAAGAATTGTTTGCTTTTGCAAAACGTTTGGCTAGAGCAAACATTATTTAAGGGTTTCGTAACTACATTATACATAAATGCAATTATCATCTTAGACATAAAGTTTAGCAAATAACAAGAAATTAATTAAAATAATGCTTTAGTTTTATCAATTTACTGGTCACGCTTTTGTTTGATTTTATCGTCAAATATTTGTTAGGTCTGAACATACCTTTTGTCATATCTATGTATTTTGTTGGTTCCTTACCTTCGTGAATTGTTTTGTTTTTATTCTAATTAACTTTTTTTTACAAAAACTAATTTGATTTTTGTATTTTTATGTATTCGAATAAAACCCGGTTAACCGGTTATTTTAAAAATGCTTAACCGAAAACCGGTTTTTTTAAAATAGCAACTATTCGGAATATTCGAAAACCGGTTATTGAAAAAAGTCGAATAATCGATCACCCTAGTAGTTATCTGTAGATGTAGTAAGAACTTTTTCTGTGTACTAGAACTTGCTGACAACAAATAGCCATAGTTTTCTTTTCGTTACCTAAAACGCAAAAGGCCCAATCAACATTTTGAAAATTTTACAGAAGAAGCAAAAAACTATTTAAAATGATAAATTGACTTAAATTGTTCATAATTTATCTTTCTTTAAGCGTTTAGCATGTACTTTTGTGAAGATAGGGCCGTTTGTTTTTTGTTAATAAAATCTAATTTTAGTCGAAAGATTCTGTGTTTTTTTTATTTTTTTTTTGGTCAATTTGGGCTTTTTGCGTTTTAGGTGAAGATACATGGATTGGGACTCAATTGTCGTTTCAAGCAACAAAATGTGCTTAATAAAAAAAAACCCAATGATTTTCATTGCTTGTATTTAATCCTGTTCAGTTATTAAATTCAACTTTCTAATTTGCTAACAATTTTGTTTGTTGTCCTACCAATTCGTCTTGAAATTACCTTCATCGTTAAACATGATTTTTTAATAAAAATTATTTTAATTCTATTATTTCTCTATAGTGATTTGACAAAAAAGACTGCATAAATGGCAGGAAGTTTGAGAGATACAGATTTAAGATTTTGGCCGCTATTAACTGTCAAAGTAATTCTTTATTCGAAGACCCTTTTATAAGACAGCAATGAACAGGCTCATCGATTTCGAACGTAAACGTTCGCATAAGAAATTTTATTTAAAACTTGCGAACGATGACGTTCGAAATCGTTAAACAGGCAGTACAAATTATTATTAATTAAATAATTTCTCTAAATGCCCAACATGAATCATACATTTTTTTTATTTCGATCATGTAGTGTGTGCTTGAGTGTTCCGACAGACTATGTCTACAATTTAAATAAATTCATGTTAATAAATTGTCTGCGTTCATCTGTGGAATAAAACAAATTTATTTATTTGATTGAAAAACACAAGAATTATTTGATTAATCACTTGTTTAAATAAATAAATCCTTTGGTATTTATATATTTGTTTTATTGATAGAACTTGCGTCATATAAAAACTGTGTAAATAATAAGGAAACATATATTTTAAGTAAAAATAATTATTTTTAATTGGGTGCGCCGCTGGGCTGCTTGGTAGTGTATCAGTGCGGAGATTGGCGATTTATTGTCAGAGACTCTGGTCTGTGTTAGTAAGAGGCCTGCACAATTTCATTTGACCAAACATTGAAATTATTTCAAGCTCTATACTCATGTGTTCTGTCCCAAACAAATATTGATAAGAAGTGAAGGCGATCAATTTACGCAAGTAGGCAAAAAACGAATTCTTTTCTATAGTGAAAGTGAGGGTATAAAAAATACTCTCAAAAATAAACAAGGGAAGGAAAGGTACACGAATCAATGAGAGTGGGAAAGGGCAATGCATCAAAAACGTAGAACGCAAGAATTTTAAAAGTCGTTTTTTAAGAAGATAAAAGAATTGTATGATAAATACAGTATTTCACGGATAATTATCTCGCCAAAAATGCCAATATTTTTGGGTTATTATGCGGGGTAAGCATTTAAACGATTCCTTTAACTACCTCGTTGAGGTAATTATACGAATACGTTTAACTACCTTATTGAGGTAAATAAGCGAATACGTTTAAATACATCAGTGAGGTAATTAAACGTATTTATTTACAGAATACCATAAATTTGATGTTAAAAAAAAGTTAAGGCATTGGAAGCTTTACATGTATCAGCTAAATCTTAAGAGATAGCAATAAAACACACAATGACTTTCTGTCTTTAATTTTATTTGTAATACTTTTCAAGATGTCCTGTCATATCCTTCTAACAAAAGCGTACTCATACATACAAACTTATGTTCAGCGAAACCGTAAATATGCAATTGCATGGTTTTTCTTGTGCGACTTATGAAGACAGAAACAATATTTACCCGTTTTAGAGCTTTTTATTAATTTTGGTATCGATCTGTTTGAGAATAAATTGTATATTTTAGTTATTGCTGCATTTTTATTGCACACATATTTCACGTTATTGCAACATATTTTAAAACATGTTTGGCAAAACAAAAAAATTGCTTTAAATTCTGGTTAACAGATGAATTTTCTGTTCCTTTAATTTCGCCATCTACATTTAATATTCACTCAACAATTGTAAGCCAAAGAAAGTTGTCGTTGAAGAAAAATGTTATTCCAAACTGCTAAGTTTTATAGGTATGTAAAAACTAAGAAAAAAGCAATTATATAAATTTGTGGCAATACATAGAAACCTAGACGTATCGTTTTGTAAGCCGATCGAATCAGAAACATTTTTTAAAGTGATCTTTTCATATCCGTCCGTCCGTCTGGCTGGTTGTCTGTCCATGTAAACCTTTTAATTGTCATAAGAACACAACCTACGTAAATTAAGAGAATCGGTCTATAACACTACATATTTAATCCCCATCAAACTTCTTTCCTTGTGTTCATATGTTCGTATTTAGATACAATTTGGCTCAGATTTAAACCTACAGCTTCCATTCAAATATCCATTCCTAAAATATTCAAGCTATTTTATCCTTTTAGATGTTAATAAAATTTAAACTTTAGCGACCTTTTCTTTAATCCCTTTAAGAAAAAATATCTCATTTATTTGGGGTATCTGGATAATATTCAGCACAAATAACTCTTATATGAATCATAAGCTCATATCATACCTGGGCTCACCAGAATAAAGTTTATTTTAATGCAAATATTAAATTGTGGAATATTTTGCTTTCAAAAAGCCATATTTTATTTTTTGGGCATATTATTTTAAACATTTTTAGCGCATATTTTCAAATTATTAACATGTAAACTTGCTTGCATTACTTGCTGTGTCGTTGTCAAATAGTACTAAGGCAATTAAACGAATGAAATTTAGGTGTAATTTTGTGTTGGGAGTTTAATTTTTAAGTTAATTACCCGAATTGGGTAATTAAGCGTATGGCAATTAAACGTGAATTTTTGTTTGAAAAATGGAAGAAAAACAAGTAAGAGTGCTATATTCGGCTGTGCCGAATCTTTGATACCCTCCACCGACATCTCAGTGGGCTTTATATGGGGCCTATAGTAAATTATGGACCAATCATCACGAAATTCAACAGCGTGATTTCCAGTCAAATAAAACAAATTTTTGCAAAATCTTATCTCATTCCGTGCCTTGTTTCACCATTTATGTTATTTTTTTGTAAAAAAAATTATCATTTTTTTTAATTGGTGGTTCCACATTTTGATTCATAGCTCTGGTACTACTGCACCGATTTTGCTGAATTTCAATCCCAAACTGCTTAGGATAACTAAAAGCAATTTGGCAGCAAGTTTGTTCATTTCTTTTGAGTTGTTCGAAAGTGAGCGTGTTTTCAACAGACGGACAGACAGACGGACATGGCTAAATCGACTCAGAATCACTCAAGGACTGAGATGAATAATAAAAAAGTTTCACACGGAATGACAAACTTAATATACCCTCTTCACAACTAATTGTGGTGGAGGGTAAAAAAAAACGGGGATTCAAGGTAAATAAGCGTGAAAGGCATTTAAGCGTAGGGTAATTAACCTGGTTATACTGTATTATGCAAATGTTTCTGCATTAAATAGAATTTTATAACAAAACTTATAAAAATTAGCTTTAAAGTGTATTTAAAACAACTTCCAAGCTCTTGCGTTTTACGTTTTCGATTTCCATGTTACATTCATATTATTGCAACAACTATTCTATGTATGCGAGTGCCACATACGACACTCCAGTAAACATTACAAATTTTTGTACAGTGTCAAGGTAATTTTTAAGTATTGGAAGTGTAGGCAAACATTTTTAACAGTAATGAAAAGTTTTGAAAGAAGCAAGAACTGTTTGTAGTGTATTTAAATACCCTTACAACACTATTTGAATTTTGCTATATGCAGTAACGCCCCAGTGGTAAAAAGAATGAGGCCTAATAGAAGACCTTATTTAGCAGACACAAGCACTTCTCACTTTATTCCATACTTATTTATTTTATACACAGGTTGTGATTGGGAGCAAGCCCTTCCACACTTTATTCTTTTACAGGAATTCTAAAATGCTCCTAAAAGAAGGACTTTAAAAGGGAATAAATATAAATATACAAAATGGATAATCATTCAAAAAAGCAAATTTCGATCTACCAAAGGTTAAAAATACAATTTGGTTTAAGGATTGATATTTGACTATTGACGTCAGCAGTCGTCGATGGCTGCGAGTGTAAGACGGCAAATCCATCTGAGGAGATCGAGTGATTGCGATCGAAACATGTCATGGTAACCAGCCGCCTGGGTTCGAATCTCAGGTCAGTCAAGAATGAATGATTATCAATAACAATTTTAATTAATTTTCATGTTGTAAAATTCCTTTCTTCATAAAAATAATTTAATGAAAATGAAATTTGATGAAATTAAGCCTGATTAAAAATATTAAAAATTTGGATTAAAAACCATAAATAGTTCAAAAAAATAACCACAATTCTAATTATAAATATATTGTTCAATATTTATTGTTGACCTGTGTCGATTATCTTTGTTGTTGTTTTTTGTTTATATATAATATATTATTTAAAAGTTGCGGTCGAATTTAATGGTATTGACTAAAAATACGTAAAAATACGTTATAATACAATAATTAGTATTGCGGTTCTTTTTTTTGAATTGTTTATAATTTTAAATTTTGGTATTTTAAATTAAGCTAAAGTTCATCAAATATAATTTTCATCAAATTATTTTATGAAGAAAGGAATTTTACAACACGAATAAAATTTATTGATTATATTTGATTATTGACTGCTGCAGGGTTCGAACCTGGGCTTTCAAAAACTTTAAAAGGAAATCAGAAAATTTGTCAAAATTTATATAATTAATAAATTTTAGCTTTCGTTGTTTGCGCATTTTGTATAAAAAAATAAAAAAATGTACGTCGATCGAATGTTCCTTCTTCTGTCATCCTTCTTTCTCTCTCTCTCTCTCTCCCCCTCTTTCTAGAGCATAGGGCCTCTGGTATTCTTCTGAATCTTACTCTATTGTTGACATCGATCGTGATGTCATTCGTGCTATAACTTTCGGCATGCAATTCGTCATCAATACTTGTCCGCCAGGTCTTTGAGAGTGCACCAGGTCGTCGACAACCTTGCGTATTCCATCTTAATTCTTGTCGGGCGATAGTGCTACTACGAAGACCAATTCAATGGCACTTTCGCTCTCTTATCTCTATGGAACCGCTCCCCATACGCCCAGAATATTTCTGAGACATTTTTTATTGAATGTTTGCAATCGTGTGTCTATAGCTATTTCTTATACTCGGATGCGTTGACCAAAACAGATTTAACGTTGGCATTAAATTGTCTTAGTTTAGCGTGCGTGCTTATTCGATTTGATCACCAAATATTATTTAGCATACCAACCGTCCCTTTGGCTTTATTTATTCTACACGCACGTTACATCAAATTCAGCTCCACCAACAACGCTACCAAGATAATTGAAGTTGTCAACATTCTGAATGAAAGCACTTCCAATATTACTGGCCAATTTCACCAATCCTTTTTAAATATCAATTCATATTAAAATATACAAAGATTTTCATATAATTTTATTTTTATTTGGCATGAAAAACGAATTTTAAGTATACATTTATACATTAATAAATTGGTGAAATCGGCCATAAGAGTTGAATTGCGTACAGCACAGTACCCACCGTTGATGAATTTTGTTTCTGCTATATTGACTTCAAGTCCTACAGCATTTATATTGAGTAGTGTAATGTTCTCTTCAAGATCACTTAATTTCTGGCTAACTAAACATATGTCGTCAGCATATTCGACATCTTCAAGTTGTGTAAATGTGGATTCCATTTCTAACTTGTAGGGAACTTCTAATGACCTAATCGAGGACTAGTACAGATTTGTAATATAGCATCTGATATACGGGAAAGAATCGAGTAGTGAATGGGTAATGAATATTTTTGAAGGTCTTTTAAAAAGAAATTTATATCTTCTAGAAGGCTTATTTCTGAAGGCATCATAAGAAATGAATTTTTTTAGAAAGCAGCACAGGGGCCTTGAAAAAGCCCTGTCACTTCTGGTCCTTTCAATATTAATCTCTGGGGCATGGAGCTTGTCGTATTGGTTGTCACAACCGTTTAGTGCACACATTTGATTTTTGTTGTGTGTCTGATTTTTAAAAACATTTATACAGGCCTTAAGTTTTAGTTTTTTTAGTCGAACTGACTATTTGTCGGTTTATTTCATAATAATGTAGTTCGTAATTAAAGGTGTAACTCTTATTGCCCATTTCACAAATTTTATTTAAATATTAATTCATATTTCAATAATATTATTTTTACTTGACATGAAAAGCTTATTTTAAATATAAATTGATATTTAAAGACAATTGGTGAAATAGGCCCTTAATAATTAAATTATTATTTTTATTTATTGAACATTTTTACATATTTTTTTTTTTTGGGGACTCATTAAATAATAATTTGTTTGCGGAACCAAAAAAAAAAATGTTCAAGTAAACATGATTTTTTTTATATTTAATTTGTTGTTATCGTGTGGTGTTGATTTCCTGTAACCATAACGAAACATGCTCATTTGCCTACATACGTGAACTTAGACAAATTTTTATTTAAACAACCACAATATTGTTAAAATAAGAAAAAAGCTTGTGTAATACTTAACATCAAGTTACACACATGTAACAATAAAAAAAACATTTATAACATACCAACTTTTATTTTAATTGCTCCAAACAGTGTTGTTTGTGGTCTAAGTATTTTATTATCCGGGTAGAGGTTTTTAATAGCAAAATGAATAAAAATCACAGCAACATGGCGTCTTGTGTGAAATATTAACGGGAAAATACTTAATTTTATTACGTCATTTGCATTTCAAAGATTTATTATTCGCATGATGATGATTACTTTTTTGTAATATAAATATTTTTTATAAAAGGTTTTTTCATATAAAAACATTTATGCAAATTAGTGGAATTATGTTAAATTATTACACTTTCCTTCAAAATGTAAACGACTCATTTTAGTTTTATTGGTTTACGCCTAAAAATATGCCATATTATTTTTTCTACTACATAGTAATAAAATATATGTATGTACTTAATTATTAATGTCATGAGGCGAATGAAAAATATTATAAATAATTTCATATTAATTATACGTCTAGTACAACTGTGAATTTAATAGCTTAAAGTCCTTATGACACTACATTTTTAATGCATTGTTCAAGTTTTGGTGAACAGTGCAAATATAAAGTAATAGAAAAATTTACCAATTGCGAAGGGTTCAGCTGTATAAAGATAAATGGCAAACTGTCAAACATTTTACTAAAGTTATCGATAAAAAAAAAAGTTATGTCAAAAAATTTAAAATTTTTCAACTTAAAATTGACATTTCAAGCTTGAAATATTGAAAATGTTGCTGACTCAGCGATTTACCGCTTTTTGTTTTTAGGTTTCTCATAAACAAAAAGTTGGCAACATTTAATACAACTAACAGAACAGGGATGGCTAAGTTGTTTCAATTGTACTTTTTTGTTGATACTTTTTAAACTAAGATTTATAATACCTTTTTGTGGTGTTTTTTAAGAACATAAATAAAATGTATTTCAACTAAACTAAAAAAATCTTTTAGTACAATTAGGGTAAAAAGTCCAATTTTTAAAGGTTATTGGAACAATTTTAAAAATTCTCAACGCCATCCCTGAAACAAAACCATAACAAGAGAAAAAAAAATAAAATTTTGTTTACATTTTTTATAGTTTGCTCTTTCTAGCATTTACTGTTTCTTTCTATCAATTCTATATCAATTAATGAATAACAAATGTAGTGTCATAAGGGCTTAAGCCAGGGTTGCCAAAAAATAATTTTTGTCGAACGGACATTTTTACGCCCGTATTTATAAACATTTTTTAAATTTAATAAAGGCTTACAAATAAATTTTGTATGAAAATTTGCCTTAATAAACGTTTGTTAAATTTAATAATTTTTTTTTAAGTACGTGGGTTATTGTTTAACGGCCAAGTTCAGTTATAATTATCTATCAGTTATAACTGTCAAACTGTATGGTTAACTGGAAGTTAAAGTAATAGTTAGTTTTAACTGAACTGTTTTAAGATCAAAAAGAACGAGTTTGATTACATGAAAAAGAAATGAATTTTTGTATGTATAAATCGGCAAAGGCAAAATTAGTTAAGAACAATTTCCTACTTTGTTTCCACCATTATTAAATGGTACTTACTTAGAGAAGTGCGCAATATATATTTCATAAAAAACTAAGGGGGTGAAAAAGTTTAAAAACCGTATAATTCGTTAACATCATATCTTCAAAACAAGAAGAGTTAAAAATAATACTATTCGTTGTTCATTAGAAAAATACGCGGACAGGTGTCTTGTACTTTTTTGAAATTCGGCCTTTTTTGGAAGCAAACGGTTAAAACCTTTATTTTAGAATTTCTTTGTCATCCCATCTTTTTTTTAATTCAAGAAAAATAGAAATAAAGATTATAGAAAATTCGCAACTTATCTAAAAAAAATAAATATAAACTTAGTACTTTTTTCTAATCGAAAGTTTAAGGGGTGAAAATCGTATCTATTGTTGGTACTTTCTTTACAAAACATTTGTCTCCATGTATGGAAATATGTAGTATATATTAAGTTATGGGCCTCCTCCTCAGTATTAAAATTTATGATACTCCAATGGGGAGACAAAAAGTATCAAAAAGGAAAAATGCAGGAAATGAAATTTCTTTCTTTAACCTTTCCGTGCTGCATGGGGTAATTTATGAATTTTCTATAATATTGTACTTAGAAACAACAATTTTTAGTTGCAGTGTCCAGAGTTAATGAGAACCTATAAAATGAAAACTATTGGTACTTTTTGTTCTTCAGCTGGTACTTTTTTGTTCTTTAACTGGTACTTTTTGTTCTTTAACAGGTACATTTTGAATTTTCGTTATATTGGACCTGGAAACAAAAAAAAACATGCATTGTCCTAAGTTAATCAGAATCTGTAAGGGGGAGATTTTTGATACTTTTTGGTTTAACATATTTAACGTTTTGAATATTCGTTAATATTCTACCTAGAAACATTAAATTAAACATGCAATGCCCTGATTTGATGAGAACCTATATGAGGGTACTCTTTGGTACAGTTGTTGTTCTTCAACTGGTACTTTTTACACTTTTGTTAATATTCGACCTAAAAACATTAAGCTAAACATGCTTGCGCCTGAATGAAGGGACGGCTTTTTAATACTTTTTCGTTCCTCAACTTGTACTTTTTGAATTGGCATGAGTATCGGACCTAGACACATCAAATTAAACACGCAACGTGCTGATTGAACGAGTATCAGCAAGAGTAATTTTTTTGGTACTTTTTCGTTTTTTAACTAGAATTTTTTGAATTTTAACAAACCCTGAACCTAGAAACATAAATTTCGACCACTGGGAAAACACGAGTAGGTATTTCTTTGCATAACAAAGCTTAAAAAGGCTTGGTAGAAGCAGAGAAAAACGTATCCCTTATACACGGTCAGTATATTTGGATTTAGAAATCCACAAAAGCTTGAGCATCCACCCTATTGAAGTATAGACGTACAATATTGCCTATAATTAAAGTAAAAAGCATACCGATTGGCATGTAATCGGAGAATAACCTTATCGTTTATCTGGAAATATAATCCATCAGAAATATTAATCATTTAAAGCTGCACTTTCAAGTAAAGTATATGGTTTAGTTGATAGTCTGTTACAGAAAAAATCGTTATGTAGTAGATGAAAAAGGCATTAATGTTGAATGCAATAATAATGCAATGCACAATATTATTGGTTCAGAAAAACGGTGCTGATAATGGTACACTCACAATATTCTATACGTAAAATTAACTGAAATTGTAATATAAAATAAATGAAATTTCAATTAAAAACCGGTCTACCTATTTTTCATTTATTTTTAACAAAAAGTTCATTTAATTTTTACTGTCAAAAATTCAACACCATATTCCGTAAAATCAAATAAATATTCAGTTATTTTGTAAAATTTTACTGTCAAAAATTCAACACCATATTCAGTAAAAACGATTAAATATTCAGTTGTTTATTAAAATTTTACTGTCAATTTTTTACTGTTAAATTGACCCCATATTCAGTAAAAACAATTAAATATTCAGTTATTTTATTAAATTTTCGTTAACTCCACAAAAGAGCCGAATTTCTAAAAAATACCAGACAGAAACCTGTCCGCTTGTTTTTCATATAAGCGAGAGAGGGAGAATATTTTTTATTTACTTACTCAGTTACACACGTTTGTTCTACTTTTGTTTACACTTTGTTTACAGAAGAACTCTCAATTATAAGACACCAGCAGCATGACCGATATGGCTTCGAAATTATTTTACTTTTAAAATTTGATGTATTTAACTAAATTATTTTAACAAATAGAAAATGGGTATTGCTTACACAAAACAAGCAATTCATTTTTTATAGATAAGTAAAAATTAATTTTTGGTAGTAAAATTATATAAAATAACTGAATATTTAATTGTTTTTACTGAATATGGTGTTGAATTTTTGACAGTAAAATTTTACAAAATAACTGCATATTTATTTGTTTTTACGAAATATGTAGTTAATTTTTTGACCATTAATTTATAAAATATAACTGAATATTGATTTGTTTTTACGGAATTCGCGGTTGAATTTTTGACAGTAAAAATTAAATGAACTTTTCGTTGCTTTAAATTACATTTTAATTTATTTTAACATAAAAAAGAATTTAACTCAATCAACGGACAATATTAACTGCAACTGAAAATCCGTATTAATATGCACTTAGTTTTTTGAATAACTGTTAGAATCAGTTAAAAATAAATTTGCTTGGAATTTTAAATGTTTATTTATTTAAAAATGACTGAACGGAATATTTCTAAAATAAACTACAGTCCGTTACTGCAATAATATTGTGAGTGTAGTAATAAAACAGAAAATTAGTTAAATTGGTTATACACAAGTACACGCTTAAAAAAGTAACAAAATTTGGTTAAAACGATAATACTGGCTAAGATGCTCCTCAAGACGCTTATGCACAAATCTGGTAAGAATATAAGACACATTCAAGAGCATAATTATGATAATTTTGTTTTCAAAAATGCCATAATCAGTTACATTATTATGATAAAAGAAATGTTAAGAATATAAGAGTTTGTTTAATGATTATTCAATCATATATTTACTTGTTGTTTGAATACTTGTTATAATTTGTTATTGAAAACATTTTAAGTTTTGAAAATGTTATTAAATGTATTTTTATTAAATATAAAATTGAAAATAAATTGTTTGTCGCTTTCAAGGCCCATTGAAAAGGTCTGTGCAAGAAGCCTGATGATCATTGTTTATGTTCTTTTTGGTTGTCAAAAGTTGTTTACATTTTGCTTACATGTGCATGTATACGTTTATGGTATGCCACACATACACGTTTTTTCCTTTTGCTTTGTATATGTGGTAGTAAATTTTTGACAACTAAAAAGAATTGTATTTTGTTTTTGTACAAGTAAGCAGACCTGATAGATGGGCCTTGGTCGCTTTATTACAATTCTTTAAACGAACAACACGAAACTTTTATTTTATTTCTCTGCTAACAAGAAATACTAAAGCTGTGTGCCACCTCCTAAGAAAAATATTAAATTTGCCTTAAACATTTTTTAACTCTCGATTAAAAAAAAAACAACTTTTTAAATATAATTAAGGAATAATTTTATAATATCCAAGTTAAATCAATTAAATGGCTGGCACTTCACAGAGGTACTTATCTGGTTTCCATTTACGTACTCTTTTCCATTTGGAAATTTCACATTTTTAATTTGGTTTAAAATTTATATCCAGCTTTACAGTTGAAAATCTCATTTTCCTGTCATGCTCTTGTATTTCCTTCGCTTTTTTTCGTTTTATTAGTTTTATACTCTTGACCTCAGTGGTCCCTTTATGCAAAAATAAAAAAAAATAAAAATTTGTCGACTACAAGGCCAACTTGTACGGTGACTGAAAGCATGTGAGAGTTTTAGAGAAAATACCCAGCAGCACTACAAAGTGTCTTTCTCCATCCAGTGACAAATTTACTTTACTTGTGTAGCTTTCTCAATACAGGTTTTTCGTTAGATTATCGTCTAGTCTTTTCCACACAAAATGAAACCGTTCACAATACTTCATGTTAATATTTTGCTTTAAGTAAAAATTTAAAAAATGCAATGATCTTTATAAACTGCAGGGAAACTAAGAAATTATGTGAAGCCGTTACACAATGGGCACAGCAGAAAAAAAACTAAGTGACACAATTAATTTTGTAAATTTAAACATTAAAAGAAAGCAAACAAAAATCAGAAAATTTCTTTAAAGAGTATATTGTTTGTTCTACAAAAATTAGTAAAAAAATGATGGTTTTAAAAATGTTGATGATAAAATTTAATTTACAAAAAATTGTGATGAAAAAAGTTTTTTTAAATTTTGGCAGCAACATAAAATAATAATTAAATCAAAAGATTTTTGTTCCATTAAACTTTGCAAATTTAGCCACTTGTTATTTACAGTTATAATAAATCTTATAAGTTTATACATGTGTGAGCATGTGTATTTGCAAAAACAAAACAAAGGCAAACACATTTTAAGAGAAACAACAAAAGCACATGTTCTTTTTCACCCACGATTTTTACATGTGTGATTTTGCAAGTACAAAACAAAAACGAAATACAAATAAATTGCTTTTCAAGCAAATTTAAAACTTCTTTTTTACCACTTTTTTTCTTTAAAATATTTATATTGTGCATATCTGCACAAAAATACCTTGTAAACGATACATTTTGCCTTAATATTGGTAAACGTTAAGATACTTAACAGTCTAAGACAAACACAAATGTTTCCCGTATTTATAAATATAAGATTAGAAACATTTTTTACCATCTGAAACAATAACGGCAAATTTTTAGGTTCGTAATTATATCGCATTTATAATATAAAATCATTTTAAATACAAAATGCTTTTCTTCACTACGCACTTAAATGCAGCTCAATTTACCAAGCTGGTATATTTAAATTCAACTAAAGCTTCTATTATAATAACTTAGCCAGGTAGACTCAATTTCACAACAATACAACAACAACAGGCAAAGCAATAACAGACAGCTGCTTTTTGAGGCCACCTTGTAAATAAATATATTTTTTTTATGATATTTTTTTTTTGTATTTAGTAGTGCTACCAAACATTTTTCTAAGTTAAATAAGACTCTTCAAATAAACCTTAAAAATTCAATCTGTATTTAAATACGATTAAAGTTTATACATTCACAATATTATTACAGTAACGGACTGTAGTTTATTTAAGAAATATTCCGTTCAGTAATTTTTAAATAAATAAACAATTTTAAAATTTCAAGCAAATTTATTTTTAACTGATTCTAACAGTTATTCAAAAAACTAAGTGCACATTAATACGGATTTTCAGTTGCAGTTAATATTGTCCGTTGATTGAGTTAAATTCTTTTTTATGTTAAAATAAATAAAAATGTAATTTAAAGCAACGAAGAGTTCATTTAATTTTTACTGTCAAAAATTCAACCGCGAATTCCGTAAAAACAAATCAATATTCAGTTATCTTTTATAAATTAATTGTCAAAAAATTAACTACATATTCAGTAAAAACAAATAAATATGCAGTTATTTTATAAAATTTTACTGTCAAAAATTGAACACCATATTCAGTAAAAACAATTAAATATTCAGTTATTTTATATAATTTTACTACCAAAATTTAATTTTTACTTATCTATAAAAAATGAATTGCTTGTTTTGTGTAAGCAATACCCATTTTCTATTTGTTAAAATAATTTAGTTAAATACCAACATCAAATTTTAAAAATGAAATAATTGCGAAGCCATATCGGTCATGCTGCTGGTGTCTTATAATTGAGAGTTCTTCTGTAAACAACGTGGTCAGTACAACAAAAGTAAAACAAACGTGTGTAACTGGGTAAGTAAATAAATATATTCTCCCTCTCTCGCTTATATGAAAAACAAGCGGACGGGTTTCTGTCTGGTATTTTTTAGAAATTTGGCTCTTTTGTGGAGTAAACGAAAATTTAATAAAATAACTGAATATTTAATTGTTTTTACTGAATATGGAGTCAATTTTTTGACAGTAAAATTTTAATAAATAACTGAATATTTATTTGATTTTACGGAATATTTTTGACAGTAAAAATTAAATGAACTTTTTTGTTAAAAATAAATGAAAAATAAGTAGTCCGGTTTTTAACTGAACTTTCATTTATTTTATATTACAATTTCAGTTAATTTTACGTACAGAATATTGTGAGTGTATGAAAATCAACAAATACGGATTTAAATAATAAAAATTCGGCATAAGTCAAATAAAGAGTCGAACATAAAAACTACCCTGCGGGAAATTTGTGTCAATTGGTCCAAGCGACTGGTCCTGGGATTTGTGAAAATAGAACAAGTACAAAAAGAAAGGACTCATGACCAGTGAAAGAAGAACCAATCCCTTAACTGGTTTATAAAGAACAAAAAGGTAGAAAAAGTAATGAATTACAGAACAGTCTTCAGCGGTTATGTGACACATTTTTTGGTAATTTTTAAAATTTGGCTCTTAAATTAAATTCTTAGACCAGTTTTATTGAAATACTTAATACTACATTGTATTTAAATAATACAACTTTTTAGTAACTGACACTAAGCAGGTTCATTGAGAATAGGTCTGTGATTGGTCAAATAGTGTCAATTGACCCTATCCAATGACACTACCCCATGTAAAAGTGATAGGTCTTATTCATATAAAGTGTTAGAACAGGAACCGGTCCCTACCGCCAAAGACCTATCACGGGACTACATAAGTGTCAGTTCGCTTCTCTCTAGGGTAGTTTACAATTATTATTTCGAGTTTTGCCGTTACCATTATTTTTACACTTTAAATATTTTAAAAGAACCATGCAATTGTTAATGATTATTATTTGTAAACACCAAAAATATGAAGGTGATTATCATAAAGCTTTTTTTGTATTGGAGGTGTCACACCCACTTCTCTAAAACACCCCACTATTTGACAGATGTTTTGTATAGATAACAAAAATATATGTTCTAAATTTGAAAGCTTTTACTGTTATCATTCTCCAAATATTCAGAAATTTATACTGTTTTTATGCGGAAACTGCCACGCCCTCTTCCATAATACAATCCACTTTTTGACCCATATTTTTTTTTTGATAACCAAACTACTTGTTCCGAATATGGAAACTTTTACTGCCACCGTTCTGGTATATACTCCGAGCAGCTAAACTGGTGCATTCCTATAAGGCTGCCGGACCACTGCAGTGTCATTCAGGCCGAGATAATGGCCATCCACACAGCCGCGAGACGCATCCGGTACGTTGGCGTATGCAGGTGCCACCTTGAATCGAGACAGTTCAACATATTATGTAGGTGTTTCGCTCCTAGGGAGTAACCAACTTATAGCGCACAAGTTTCGCCTTTTGCCAGTCAGAGATGGCACGATAAATCTACCTGTGGGGACACCAGGAAAATCTGGCCCATTATAGATGAAAAAAGGACACGGCGGGCATTGCAGCTGTCCAGACATCACCTAAGGAACCTTATTGCGGTTATAACTGGCCCATTGCGAGGCACGCCAGAGGCTGGGGCTCCCTTATAATGACTTCTGTGGAAGTTGCGGCGACGAGGAAGAGGAGAAGTCAACAGAACATCTCCTCTGTAATTGTTCGGAATACGGAGGTCCGAGACTTGAAATGTTTGTTCAAAGCGCCCTTGGGGGCAAGACTTGTCCCTCTGATGTTGATTTAAACAGGATCCACTCCTTTGTTTAATCGACCGGGTGGCTACATGGGAACACTAGCAGCCAGATATCGTAGCACCCATGGGAGACGGGTTGACATGGTAGCACAAAGGGAACAAATTAGTGGACCCACGTGAGCTGTGATTGATCACGGCTGTCAATGGAACCTAACCTATCCTAAACAAAAAATAATAATTTGAAAGAAAAAATTTTTCATCTAAAACTAAGGCGATTTTATTTGGAAGTTTTAATTTACCAGAGTTGACTGTTTCTATTGGTGATTCTATTATTGATTTTGTTGATAGATTGCAATGTTTAGGAGTTTCTATTGATAAGTGTCTTAACTTCGAATATCATATTGATCGTCTAAGTTTCAAAGTAATTAGTATTTTACGTAGGCTTTATTCAATTGGAGTTTTTTTACCAGTTCACATAAGGAACACTATTGCACATACGATTTTGATGCCTCATGTAATGTATGGGCTTGAGGTTATATCTGGTACGGTGGCTTATTTTGTTTCTAGATTGAAACGTATTATGAACATGATAGTGCGTTATGTGTATAATGTTCGAAGTAGAATGCATATATCAGATTATGTTCGATGCTTCTTGGGTTGTTCTTTCAAGAGTTTTATTTTGTATCGTAATCTATTGAATTTCTACAAGGTTATTAGAAGTGGCTTGCCTGTGCAACTTCGATCTGAATTTATATTTTCTCATTCCAGTAGAAATCCTCAAATTATTATTCCTAGGATTAGATACTCTGTATTTGAACGGTCATTTGTTATAAGAATTGCGCGTTTTTGGAATGTCTTACCTCTTGAACTTCGTCTGTTTTCACATACGAACAATGTTTTTCGTTTAAAGCTTCTTAGACACTTGTCATTTTTATAGAATACTTCTTACTTTTCTTATTTGTTATATTAAGATAAAACAATTGGTCTTACTACTTCTTATTGGACTACATTTCCATATGATCTTTTTTTTATAACTTTTTTTTTTTTTGTTTTGGCTGGGGAGCCATTGAATGAGATTTTTATTAGTTATAAGTGAAAATATGTTTATAACTATCTATTAAGATTAAGTTGTATTTGTATTCAGGAATATATCTTTGTAATATATGTTAATTGGCCTAGGAGGCTTTTATATATTACTGTGAATGAAATAAATAAATAAAAACCGAAAAAACAAATTTAAGTTTAAACTAAGTCCTAAATTTTAGTTTTTTTTTAACCGAAATTATCCTATAGTGTCCTTATTATATTGTAAAAGTTTTATTAAGGGACCTCTATTAGCTGAAAAGTTATGCAAATTTCTTAATACTCGTATTTGTGGTTATTGCAATGTTGAACAGTAAAATACAGGAAACAACCAGTTTAAATTGAAATTTTTCTAACATCGACCTAATTTTTGAACTTTCTTTTAACCGAAATAAGCTTACGGCCTTATTATTATGTGCTCTTCATAAGTTTAAAAGTTATGCAAATTATGATTTAAGCGCTTGTTTATTTCAACAACAAAAAGTTTTTGCTAAATATTTTCTATAAATAAAACATCTGCTTTATTTCTTATTATTCTACCCAACTTTGTAAAAAATGTAAATGAAAATCTCTTAAGGCAAAAACTGACAACAAATCAGGCTTAAACAGGCCATTACAAGAGTATGAAGAACTATTTTAAAAAAAAAAAAAAAATGCTGAAATAAAACAAAAAAATATATAATTTTACCAAGCGTAGCAGCAAAAGAACTTAAAAACCATTTAAAACCAAGATTATGAATTTCGATGGATAATTTTTCTTTTCCGCTCTTGACATTTTTATCATTTACAATGACAAATCTGGCTTCCGCAATTGGAAGGATTTTTTGTTTTCCTTTTTTACACTGCCGGTATATAAACATGTGTACACGCAGAGAAAGATATGGTTTATATGTTAAGATGTTTTTATTTTTAGAGAAAAGTTTTTCGGATCAAACTGGAAAATGGCTAATAACGTAATAATAAAAGTATTGGACAGCGTTAGCTGTGATTTTTTTCTATTTTTCTGTCAACATACCAATTTTCGCTGTTCAGTGGTTAGTACCAGCACAATCCAATGGACAGCATGTTCTAAATTAAAGCTTCGGTCTGGGATATTAAACGGATAAGGGAAAACTTCTTTATCATTTTTATCTTAAAAGTTTTTAACTATAGCTGCAACATGTGGCCCAACGTTATCATGATTTAATTTACCGCTTCATGCCTGTTCGCGTAATTCGAGTGTTTTTATGCTAATGCTCCGATCATACCATTCATTTATGATTTAAGCCAAAATAAATTACTATCCGTTGAGTAACCATTTGATTTAAAGACTATTCGTTTTATGACTAATGTCGGCCAACTATTACACAAGTTCAGTGCTCAAATCTGGAGTGAAGTAAATAAAAACGAGTTTAATTGTTACTCAGGTTTATAAAACTGTACAGTTAACTTGTTAAGTGTAGACTAAAACATTGTAAGAAATGATAAACTCACTGTTTATTGTTGTTGTTGTTTTTGTTTAAGCTTTGATATTGTTACAAGTGAAACTGAGGTTTATAATTCTTATTCGCTTAACAATTTTATTTGTACAATATCTTAAGCTTTGCTTAAATTTTTGGATGAAGTTTCCTGACGATCTGACCTAAGCAACCAGTGAAATGTGAATGGCGTACTCGGGATAAATTAGGTTTTTTAAACTTACTTTTAGTTCGAGTCGTTCTCCAAAATTAGTGTTATTCGTACTTAAAAAATCCTGAATGGGATTACTTTCCTAAAACCAATCCCGGAATTTCTTAAAAAAAGTACAAAATTCTTTAACCAAGTAAAAAAAAAGGATTAAACTTTTCGTTGGTAGTGCAACTCTGAGAGTAAAAATGCAAAGTGAGGGTTGTAATGTCATTTAACATATTAAAGTTTGTTGCATTACACTACAACAACACCACACAAGCTGTATAAAAAAGTTTTGTTTGTTGTGTGCAGAGACAACAAAAACAACATAACAAGACAAAAACACATTATTTTCATATTTAAAAAGTAAAATTTAGAACTCCTGCTTCTCATTTAGTTTATATTTTCAATTACATTTTTACATTAAGTTTTTTAAGTAAAAAGCCTATCGGAAATGATGCTGGTGTTTAATATTTAAATTCTGTAATGAAAGTAAATCAATCATAATTAAACTCTCCTTTTAATTTTACTTTTGGTTTTTTTTAAGGTACGAATTCGGGATTGAATCAACTTTATAACACTTAAGTCAAGCGTACTTTGAGATTGATTCAATCTTAGTTTTACTTAAATCAATCTCATTTTCGGATTATTTCAAGTACGAATTCGGGATTGAACATGGATAAGGTACTCCTTAATCCTTACTTGAATCAATATTTTTGTACTTGATTCAAGAAAATCCGAACTCACCGTACTTTTAATACCGCTTCGGGTTGATTTATGTACGGATGGATTGATTTTTCTTTTGAGTGTAGACTCATTTAAGTCGAATACTTATAAATTTAAAATAAAAAAATGCACAGTTTACTTGTTACTAGTGCGTGAGGTAAGTTTCTTTTTCGCAGTGCCAGACTTGAGCACGGAACTTGTGTAGTGTATGGCCGGCATTAGTTAGTGTTCAAAAATAAACCGAACATTATTTAGCGTACGGTACATTTTTTAGTGTTTGTGTACTAGAACAAAAGCCTTAATAACTATTTTTACCAAAGTAACAAAGATTATAAAGTGTTCTGTTGTTTGGTGTAAAAAATGTTCAGTAGTGGTTTTTTCACATTTATAAAGGAATGAGTCCAGATTTTAGCAACACTTCTTACTAGTATTGTAGTGTTGCTAAGCAATTCGTACGATCACAGCACGAATAGCCTGTGTGTGTATTTGCATCATGTTCATATTTTGTTCTTGTAACTTTTTTTTTATCTGCTCTCTTTTCGTTTAAAACCCCAATGAATTTGGTTTTTTTTTGTGTTTACCATCCAAAAGGCCCCGAGCACAACTGCAACAAACCAAAATAAATGTGCTAAGCCGAACACTTCGTTGTGTTTGGTTGTGAGTTCTTACGAAAAAAAACGAACGCAATTGTATGTTCTCGTCGTTATGTTGAGTTGGATAAGTACAGTAAGTTAATTGTGTACGAAGATTACAAACGGGGAACTTTTTTTTTACGATATCTACTTCAAAAACACTATTGGCGTTTGTGTTTTTCATACTTCTACCGAACACTAAAGAGCATTATTAACGTATATTTTCGAACACTGATTTGAAAACTTTAAAATGTTATTTACGATATTTAAGACACAAACCGCGTGTAAAATATACGATTTCTGTTGTTAATCCCGCCTTTTGAAGTTAAATCCCCAATATTTATATTTTCTTTGTTCGTGCTAGAGCCTTTTATCGTGCAAATTCTTATGACTTTGATTTCGCAGATCTAAGAATTGTAATACAGATTTCAGATTTAAATCCTACAAGTCTGTTGTACATGCGGCCGTATAAATGACAATAATCTTTTACCAGCGAAAAACTGACATCCGATTAACATTAAAAAAAAATAAAATTTATCTCCAGCAATACTGGTGACCAACTGGCAGGCGCAATTGATAGAACGGCAAAGAATTCTGAGGATGAAAATGTGGTTATTCTCAAAACATGTAAATTCGACCCGAGTTCAGTCATGAATAAAATTATCAAAAAAAATTTTTTTTTAAATCTTTTCATGTTGTTGATTCCTTCCTTCACTAAAAATAATTTAATGCAAATTAAATTTAATGAACTTAAGCCTGATTTAAATATTTAACTTTAATGAAAATAGAATAATATTTTGCTAATTTGTATGATTTTTGATTTTATTGATTACAGTCCTTACATACGCACGATTTGCATGCACATAAACAAACATTGTACAAGCTGCCTACAATTCGTTGCACAAATTCGTACAAACTCATTTCATGGAATGTAACCAGACGACTTGAATATTCACAAACAAGTTGAAAACACTCAACTATCCACTCAAATTCTCTTCATCATCCATCACTTTTAAAGCGTCATCATTCTTTCATTTTTTTTGATCAACAATTTATTCATTGAATGTATGAATAATGTTTGAAGCATTAATTTCTGGGCGTTTGTTGCTGTTGTTGAAACAAGTACCGAAAATCGTAAAAGAAATGTACACAAAAGAAAATAAAACTTAAAAAAAAAATTATTCATTTTTCTTCTACAACAACATGTTCGTAGACATACATACTTTTAAAGATGTTTTTCATTATATGCAATATGTTTATTGTTGTTTTTTGTTATATGGATGTGTGTTTGTATTGTATTTATTTGTTTTCCTCCTCCAAGCTGTTTTCTTATTTATAAGCTTATGATAATGACAACAATGATGATGCGGTTGATGATAATAATGCCTTTTTTATGTCACAAATACAATCACACTCAGCTGCAAACAAAGTGTGTAAGAGAGGGAATTATTGTGCCCTAAAGAATCCTGCAACGTATATTTTATAAAAATGTTGAAAATATTGACATTATTTTGGCCTAAAAGCAAATAATTTTTTAAAGGGAACATAAAAAGATTTGACTTGATATTTGTTTATAAATTAATGACTTCATGCTATTTGAAAGTATGATTTTGGCTTGATATCTATCCAACCAAAAGCATACTCCCAGAAGTAATTATTTAATTGCAAAACTTTAGATATTTTTTGAAATAAAAATATCCTTATAATAAACCTAAAGTTGTTCAAAAATAAAATAAAATAAATCGTAAGTTAAGGGTACTAAAATCATAAAATGTTTATTCGAGCGAGAAATATCGCTTTTTTAAGCGCAAATAAAATCTAACGGTGTTTTATTTTTTGCCAAAAAGGCCTCATGATTTATGTTCCATTGTTCTCAATATTTTGCACTAATAAATGGTAAATATGTTCCATATCTTACCCCTAGCTATATTTCGGGGTGGCATAATACCTTTAAGTTATTTTTTAATGCAAGCGGGTATTTCGTTTATAAACTTTATTCTTGTGTTTGCGTACAGTTTGTTTTATATTGTGAAAGTGTAATTAACTGAAATGAATGTTAAAGTTGTTGTTTCACTTTAAAAAAATTTTTTTTTGGATTAAGAAGAAAATGTTTACACATTTATGCGGCATCATTTTTTTTTTTTTTTGAAAAGAAAACACGACCAAGTCAGACACATTAAACCGCGTAAAAAGTCCACTTCTGCAAAACCCTTTACCGTGTATAATATCGTAACGGATCACTGCAGAATTCGTAAAGTTAAGTTTTTACTTGCAAAAGGTGCTAACTTTTATAAAAACTAGAGTTTGCTAAAACCCGTAAAAATGTGAGACCACGGTTTCGGTTTAAAAATGATTAAACCCGGTTGGTTTCGGTTCGGTTTTCGGTTTTCAAAATATCCCAATAAAACTACAATATTATTAGCATTTGGGTGAAATTTTTTTTTAAAATAAACTGAAACATCACCACATTTTTGATGATTATAAACTGATTTATCGCTTGAGCAATCAAAAAGCATTCATATATTATTCAAATATTGAAAAGGGATTAGCATATGATTCATTTATATTCTCTAAAGGGAATTAGAAAATTGTATCAAAAATTATTCTTTAATACACAGAGTGTATCATTTATTATCAGAAAATGAGCTCAAATGCGTTTATTTTTTATTCGTGAAGCTTATATTATAATCATGTATGGGCAAACGCAAAATGAAAATGCAAAAAGAGCGAAAGCTGTGTATACATACACAAAATACAAAGAGCAAATGAGCATAAAACCGACAAATGCAAACGTAAACAAACCATTACAATGCCACACATGCGAAGCTTTTAATGTAGTGGTGCCCATACCTGATTATAATAAATTTTTAATCATATTCGAGTCTCTTTGACTCTTCAGCGCGATTAAATAACAAAAATATAAGCTCATTTTAAAATTATAAAAAATTCTTTTGTAGGGAGAAATGGTACCCTACCCGCGACTCTTCTTGATGAGCCATTTATGATTCGTTTTTTGTAAGTTTAACTATAACTGATTAATCAGTTTTTGGATCACCAAAAGTACTCATAAAAGCATCAGCAAGATGATTTTTGAAAAAAAAACGATCTTCCATTGCTTCAGGCTGTTATGTATAAAGTTTTTCATGTGAAGTACTCGTATTATGTAAATATAATTTTCAATTTCTTTAAGCATAAATATATTTTTAATGCAGAGTAGAGTTTTTTTCCCGGAGTTTTTCGAATCCCGGGAAAACGGGAAACTTTTTTTAAATTTCCCGGGATCCCGGGATCCCGCTCCATATAAATAATACAAAGTAAATTTGTTTTAAATTAATGAAAAAAACTTTTTTTTTTAAAAAGCGTAAGGGAACTTGTTTACAAAGTAAGTAAAAGAAATGCCTAAATACTACAAAAATAAATTAAAGGTTGAAAGAGAAACTTGAATTATTATTACCTTACGATTTTGTATGGAAATTTCGTATCATTATGCTCTAGATACAAGATAAAAAGATAACATAAACATAACAATTTAATTCATAAAACAATAATATGGTACTCAAGTTATGAGATCAAAAAGTAAATTCATAAAATAGATAAAATATTTTAAATAAATATGTTTTATAAGTATATATATCTTTAATAAATAATTAAGATTTTTTAACAGCTTAGAAAAAACATGAAGACACACTCATTGCGTTTAGAAAGTCGGCAAAGAGTATATTTCTTATTTTATTTACTTATTACCATGTTTCCGAAAAATTTCGTTCACTTTTTTACCGATATTAGACAAATAGTTTAAAGTGCAAAAGTTTAAAGTTGTTGCATATTTCTAATTAACAGTCCGAAGTAATTTTTCTTTTTTATAAACAACGTCTATATCAGTCAAATGTATGTCAAGGTTGATGCAAAAAATAGCATCCAACGGACTTCTCTTACAAGATCCACCTGTAATCTTTAGGACAATGTGGTTTTAAAATTGTATATTGCAGAATCTTACACGAGTTTCCATAGCTTTTTTTTTATTTCTGTTTCCCAGCACTTCCCGGTTATATAAGCCGTCACAAAATTAAACAAATTTATATTTATCACCATATAAACATATCTCAACATTTATTTTTTATTATAAGTTAATTAAGCAAAGTGTTCCTTCATACTTTCTCGTAACAA
Source organism: Pollenia labialis (assembly GCA_949318255.1). Lineage (NCBI taxonomy): Eukaryota > Metazoa > Arthropoda > Insecta > Diptera > Polleniidae > Pollenia > Pollenia labialis. The sequence goes on from OX439142.1 coordinate 159,571,503, forward strand.
AAAATGGGTATTTTATCTTAAACTGTACCGAAGTTATAGCAAAATATATCTTTAAATCGGTACATTTTGAAAACTTAAATCGCATTTTGCCAAGCTGGATTATTTTTAGTAGATATGACTTTGCTGCAATAATGGAGCGATATTTTTGGATATCTCATATTTTTAAGACTTGTCCATGGACAATTAAAATTTACTGATTGTATCTTACTTTGAATTTATGTTCTTTATTAACTCTTCACTTAACTAAATTTATTAATTATTAACTGTTGCATGGCACATTCTGCTTTTGGTAGATTAATTGCGTCAGTATACATTGATTTACGAACGTACTCACTTCTTGTTATTGATCTAATCAACAGATGCTAATTGTTAGAGAATATAAAACTAAATTTCAAAGTATAAATAGCTTTTTTCTGATACTATGAGGAACTTTTATTTCCCGGGATCCCGCGACAAAAATCGCGGGAAAACGGGAGATAAAATAATTGAATTGGGACGGGAAATCTCGGGAAAAAACCCTAATGCAGAGGTTTTTTCGGTTTAAGGCATTAAAAACCGCGGTTTCGATTTTGTTTAAAACCGAACAGCAATTCCTAATAAAAACGTTACCCTTTACTGTGCCGTTAAAAATTCTTTTATAAAAAGTTTTAAAAAAAATTGTTAATATCATATTATACCGATAGACAAAACGTCATAACGCTGATGCATTTTGATATCAGTTTTATGATAAGCGTGATTTCAGCCTTTACATCACTTGGACAAATTATAATTAGGGTCAACAATATTTATTATTTCATCAATGGGATGACACATCGCATTGATTTATTTATTTATTTCCAATTCTATACACAAGACTTAAAGCCTCTTATTGCAGTATAGAACATTGTTTTAGCAGAAACATTTATAATTATAATTTGTAACTGATAAAATTTAAAACAAAAGAAAAAATTTAAAAGAGAGAAAAAAAAAATTATTAAATTAATAAATTAAATTGAAAATTAACAAAATAATAATACTTAAAATTCATAAAAAAATGAAAAAAAATTAACGTGCAAAAAAATTTAAAATGCTTTTTTTAAAGCTCAGTGCGTTACTAGTTATTTGTATATTATGCGGGAGTAGATTCCAAAGACGGATTGCATTAAGGAAAAATTGCCAATCGGAAGTTAAACTTTGGTGTCTAAACAATAAAATTCTTTTACCTCTATTAGACCTAGATATGGTTAAGCGGTTATACAGATGTTGTGGTTGTTGAGTAAACACGATTTTGTGCATAAATATCAGTACTCTTGTTTTGAGAAGGTCATCAAACTGAACACCATATAACTTTACCGTAAAAGGAGAAACAGAATTAAACCTTTTCACGCCATATACGTTTCGTACGATACTTTTAAAGACTGAGTTTAATTTTCTTGTACTTGCCGCATCACATTTGTCAAATAATTCGCATCCATACATCAGAATTGGCAATAAATAGGTTTTGGCAAGAAGTATTCTTATTTTGACAGGTGTACAATACTGCGTTTGCCAGAGAGTTCTAAGCATGGAATACGTACGGCCACATGCATAATTAATATGGTTGCCCCATGTCAGGTTCTTTCAATACGTTCATCACCAAGAAAAATATCAGGTATATGATCGGTTATAGTAGATCGTTTTTGGATAACAAGATACTTAGATTTTTTTGGGTTGATACTAAGACCATTAGCAGTAGCCCATTCATATATATGTTTTAACTCAGTATTCAGAGTTAAGACACATTGTTCAATTTCAGATGTATCACAGCTGATGTAAATCTGAACATCGTCAGCATACATTCTGACTTTGCAGTGTGTAAGTTGACTCGGAAGGTCATCAGCGTAAAGCGAAAATAGAAGGGGACCAATAATTGACCCCTGCGGTACACCCCTCGTCACAGGTAGAAATTTTGATTTATTATTACCACTTTGAACATACTGATACCTGTTGGTAAGATATGTTGATATCAGACGTGTAGCAGCTGTAGAAAACATAAACATGTGTTTTAGTTTGTAACATAGGACGTTATGATCGACTGTATCGAAGGCTTTTGAATGATCCAAAAGTACTAAGATATTTGTTTTTCGTTCATCTATACTATTTCTTATATCTTCCGCAACATCTACAAGTGCAGTTATGCAACTGTGGTTTTACCGAAACCCAGATTGTTGATCATTAAGCAGATTATGATCACTAACGTAAAGCGATATCTAATTGTGAATTAACCTCTCAAATATTTTCGACATAAAGGGTAAAATGGCAATTGGCCTATATTCTGATTTAGTTTTGGGTATTGGTATTATCTTGGACTTTTTTCCAATTTGAGGGAAAATGACTGGTGGTAATAATGGTGTTAAATACATGTGTAACAAATGGCAATATTCTTGGGAGAATTAATTTAAAAAATCTTGGGTGAATTTCGTCCACACCAACTGCACTTGATTTAATTGACATACAGCTTCTTAAAACGTCAAACTGATCTATGCAATCAAAAGAGAAGTTATTATGGGGTTGAAGGTTGTCATGGTTGTGGTTGTAAAAATCAATATCTGCTTCTACCATAGGAATATTCAAAAATTGTTCATTAATAACGTCTGGATCAAAAATAACAGGGTCATTATTTCCAGATTTACCAATTCCGATTTCCCTTATAGCCTTCCATGTTTTTTTTGATCCCAGGGCCAAGGAGAACTTTTCAGTGTAAAATTTTGATTTTTCCTGTTTAATGAGTTTGTGTACTGTTTTTCTCGCCAAACAATATTCAACATGTAGATCGTTGGTTTTAAACCGCTTCCAACGTGAAAATGCAAGGTCTCTTTGTTTAATGGCTTGTTTAATATTTGACGAGAACCATGGTCTTTTTGTTTGACTCATTACCTTAGTTTTCAATGGAACAGCTTGATCAAACAAATATAATATATTACGTTCAAGAAAGGCTAGTTTATCCTCTGTTAAAACCATATAATAGATTGCATTCCAATCAATTCTAAGTAGTTCTAATTCCAATGTGGCGTATTTAACATTTTCAAAGTCACGAAAAGTTATTGAATAGGGTGGGATTTGCAATTGAAAATTATAGGTCATAAATAATAAATCGTGTTTAGAAAAACATGGGGCAGACAGTTGATCGTATAATATAACATTACTTACATTACCAACAAAAAGAAGATCAATTAAGGTGCTGTTGGACGAGGTAAAGTGAGTAGGTGTAGTTATGTTAGTTGGAAATAGTCCCAATGGTGCCAAGATGTCAATAATGCTTGAATCAGTTAAAAGGTTCCAGTTAAAATCACCAACAAGGACAACATCATTATATAAAGCTGTGAAATTCTCCAAAATTGAAAAAAACGGTTCAATTGGTATGTTGTTATTAGGCCTGTATAAACTTCCTACCAGTAATTTTCTTCCCCGAGATATAACTTCTATTAGGACATATTCCACCAAACCATCATTATTGTCACCATCAACATTATAATCATTAGCATGGTATCACAGAAATGACGCATCAGAGTCAGTTCCATAAAATATATCATCACTGCGATGACTCTGTGACATCGGAGAAAGGACTCATTGGTCTCAATTAAATAACAAACTGTTATTAAATTGAGTCATTGGTATTGATTTAATTCAAAGTGAGAGAATATAATTATTTACTTACCCGTTACACATGTTCGTTTCACATTTGTTGTATTCCGCACTTTGTTTACAGAAGACCTCTCACCAGCAGCATGCTCGATATGGTTTTCGTAATGTTTCTACTTTTAACATTTTATATATTAAACTTAATAATTTGAACAAATGGAATTTGGGTATTTTTGCTTCTTTTTAACATGCAAATAATGTATGGTTTTCTTCTTGCAGCGTTGTTGTTGTTTCTACAACAAACTTTTGCAATCACACGTGTATGCCTTATTTTACAATTTCCTCTTTTCCCTCTCATTCTCTTTGATGTTGATGCCAAATATGATGATTTGTAAAAAGTTTTTTTTTTGCTTTGACTACAAATAAACATGAAAGCGACGCCACCTGTGCAGGTTTTAAAAATGTGTTTAAAAACGAAAATATGACTACATTTTATAATGACGTTCGTCTTTGGATTGATGTCACTTTTTGCCTCATCGATGCCATTTGTAATAACACTGATTTCGAACAGTTCCAAATATTTGGGCGTAATTCTCGATAGCAAACTATCCTGGGAACTCAACGTTCGTCCGAGGGTTGATAGGGGCACTGTGGCCATATACACCAGCAATAGATCTGTGGGCAGAAACTGGGGCCTAAGCCCCAGGTGCGTTGAATGGAACTTTAAGGCGGTGGCTAAACCGGTTCTCTTTTATGGGGTCATTGTGTGGTGGCCAGCCATATGTAGGGACGGCACTGCAGGAAGCTTGAGAAAGTATATATGTTGATTGCGGTGATAATTTCGGTCGACACCGACGAAGGCGCTGTTTACTATGTTAGACTGGCTGCCAATTGACATCATTGCCGAACAGCTGGCACTAATTTCCGCGATTAGACTGACGGAGGTGGACCTATGGTCTACGTAGAACTATGGCCATGCTAGGTTTACGCTGCGTGCATCATATGACCTGGCGGGGCTGGACTATTGCACTCCTGAACCCTTTTTCGGTGCTTTGTTCACAGTTCATGATGGTAAAGTCGATGAGCTGTTCGATAGTACGCGATCTATGGAACCGGCCCTTAGTGTAGGTAAGGTTCAAAGATGGGTAGCAGAGTAGGTGGAGGTTATTTCATCGGGGAATCGGGCATTATGGTCTCTTTTAGGCTGCAGGCGGAAATTTCTGCCATAAGGCAAACAACGGACAGTCTGGCCCAACAGGGCTGTCTCTTGGACGACGTGTTTGTCGATGGCCTGATCGGCATTTCCATGGCCCGCTGCTAGACTCTCATCAGAATAGAGTCGTACAGAAGGGCTCAGTGGAGATGGCAGGGGGAGCATAACTGCCTGGAGGCCAGGAATTTATGGTCTGGCAATGACGCGGCGAGAACGCGCTTTGTACTTGGTCTTGGCAGGGACCGGACAAGGACGGTGATATCGGTAATTACGGGTCACTGGGTGATAGGGACTCATGCTAGGATGATGGGTCTTGATTATAATGACTACTGTAGAAGTTGTCATCATGAGAAGAAGTAGGAGAAGGTGTTTCACTTTCTCTGCCAATGTCTGGGGGGCATTAGGTTTTGGCATTAGATCGAGGCTGCAGTGACGTCTGGGGAATAGTCTGGTGGATACTGGCTGACCCTTGTCAATGGCTAGAGGTATCACAAAAGGACCGCTATAGGGACCCAAGTGAGTCGTCGTCGTTACGGTTGAAGGGTCATATAGCTAACAGTACTTATAGATTGTTGTTTTATTCTAATTAAAAGTCGAATTATAACTTTTATCAGGAATATGATTATCTTTTGGTAAATACGTGGCCTTTATAGGACTGCCTTAAAGTATAGGAGACCCCTTCTTAAAGCCCATAATTAAACTAAATTTAAAATTTTTGGACTTATCTGCAAAGAAAGTACTGCCAAAAGGCGTCAAAAAAAACAATGCGACGTAAAAACTGTAACTTTGCAGAAATGGAATATGATCATAAATTAATTAATTCCACTAAACGCCATCTGCAAGCCTTAATTGATGCCAATGGTTGTCACACAAAACATTGATCGTCCTACGATTAAAGATCCACCTCATTTATTTATATTGTATCAGTACCTACATATTTATCTAAAAACAATTTCTTGACATCAAAATTCTGGAGTTTCTTTTGTGTTTTTATCTTAATTGTTAATCACAATTTTTTGCTTTTTTTACTTTGTCTGGGTTCACTCTATGACAGTTTTCTTTTAGAAAGCCAGAGAGTTTTGCTGAGAAAGGAGACAAAAATAGCATGTTCTGTTTCTCTCTTGCCAATAAACTCAGAAAGAAAACTTTCAAAGTGAGAACCCGGCTGCCATATTTGACGATTTATCGTAATTTTTACGATTTTGGGGTCCAAAATTGGCCCATTGCCGATTTGACGATTTATACCCTAATTTTGTAAATGACAAATTTTGTTCTAATTTACAAATGGCTTTAGCATTATGTATTTTGTATTCTTGAATAAATTTTTGAATACTTTAGTTTACAGTTATTTTCTTATGTTAGGTTTAATGGGCAGCCGTAATACAACTATAAATATAATATCTTACGCTTGTAACTCTGTTAATAGATCCAATTTTAAAGCACTGAACAGAAATTCTGATGAGTAAAATGTTCGATATCTCTCAGTTCATGTAGCACCAAATTTTCGTACTTTTTAATGAATTTTTAATGATATTCGTTCGAGTCACGTTGTTTATTATGTATTTTCAAACAATTGCAGCATATTCGAAAACATGACATCCTGAACAATACCAAAACAAGCAAAGTCATCTGTGGACCAGTTTCGAGTATTAACTTCTATGGACTTCCAAAATGTTTTTCAAATATTTTCCTGTTTTAGATTTAAAAAAAAAAACTGAATTTTTCATATTTGAAATATTGTTGCCGATCTTATTTAAGTTGGTATGTAAAAGAAGTTGAAACTTGCATATAAAGTCAATTGGAGTGAGAACAGCCGCTTTATTTTTAGAGCTTTTTTGGGATAATGCATAATTTTTTTAATTATTAAATCAAACGTAAGATATTTTACAAGTTTCTAATACTAAAAAAAAGTAAGCGTTATTTTACAATGACAATTATTCTGACGATTTATGTAAGTCAATTTGACGATTTTTTATGCAATATTTGCCGATTTTGGAAACATTTTATCTGGCAGCTATGAGTGTTAACCAAGGCTTACATGTATTTATTTGCAATTATTTTGCCTTAAAAGTATAGTAAAAAGAAATAGTAAAAATGAAACAGGTGTTGTTCTTTTTTTAAATAATAAAAAGCAAAATAAAACTATTTTTTACGATTTAAAAACATTTTCTTAACATGCTGTAAAGATAGATCCGAATGGATGTAATTTGTTATGGCGCTACGCTCCGCTTTGGAACAACGGGAATAAATATAAAACAATAAGGAAACAGTTGACCTAAATATTATTATTATTATTTTATTTAAAACCCATTTTATAGGAGACGAAATGCATATCGTCAGCCTAATATGCAAAGCTTCCAACTCCTTTTTTATATTTCATATTTACAGCTTGAGAGGAAAACCAAAAATATAGTTGGTTTTACACACTTCAGGACTCAAACTGAGGAAAAACTAAATGCTGATTGACGAGGCGTATCTTTCTCTACCACCCGGCATCAAAATCTCAATTTACTTTAAAAGTGGATTTAGCAGGTTTGCATATTAAGCCGACGATATGAAGAATGAATGTAGAAATTGAACAAAAACTTATTTCTTACGACAGGAAGAAAGATTGTCAAAATTATTTTCATACTTTGTGTATTGGCTTAAGTTATTCTTTGCTACACTTTGTATTTATTTTTTAATAAATTTATTCCTCCAAGGAGAATATTTATGTATCTGCAATATTTTTCAAATAGTATTTATGGTTATCTTCTATATTATCTATGTATCTCTTAATAAAACATTTTTCTTATAATATTTTGTGGTTATTTCTTCCATTTCATACCACCAGTACTTTTTTATGTATTTCTTTTTTTGTTATTTCATTCGCGTTTTATTTAAAAAAAAAAAAGACAAAATAAAACTGGTGGTGACTTTGACATGATTTTGCTTTGACAGTCTTTTCGCTGTTTATTTTCTTTTTATTATTATTATGTTTTTTTTTTTTTGATAAATATTATTCATATTTTATTTCTTTAAACATATTTTGTAACGAAAATTATTTATCTAAAGTAAAATAAAAAAAAACAAAAAACACAACACCAACAGCAACTCGTAGCTATAAGAACCAAGTTGAATCCCTTTTGTGTTAACCTTCAAATATTTCCCGGGGTTTGAATTTTTTTCTTTTACTTAGATCTTAAAGAAAAGCAAAAATAAACAGAAATAGTATCTTAAAATTTTTTTATGCAAGTTAATAATTTATTATAAAAAAATAAATAATGTAAAATTTTTCTTCTCTTTTCAGGTACGTATATTTGACGAATGAATTTATTTTAATGGTCCTAATCCAGAGGTGCGTTAAGAAGCAACTGCAAAAACAGACGTGTTCATTGTAGTCACTACAGCACTTTGATTGAAGGAAATTATTGGTTTAAATGTATAAAGAAAAGCGTGACAATTATTACCTGCAGTGTTGTCAGATATTTTTGAACTGTAAATGAATTTTACGAAAAGTTAAGGTAGAATATTGTTGGGTTATTGTTGTGCTATCTTAACAAAAATGAGAGTTGAATAACATGGTATGGTGGGTAGACACAGAGCGCTAATTTTATCTTGGTCCTCAACACGAACTCCTTCGCGTGTGGGTAGAGACAGAGGGCTAATTCTATATTGGTCCTCAACATGAACTCCTTCGCTTGTTTCGGTTTTTTTTTTAATATTTTTTTTATTTAAATTATTTTTGTTTGTGTGATTTGACTTTGAAAATTAATTTTCTGCTACCTTAATTAAACTATTTTGTTAATGGTTTAGTCTACCTATAATTAAGGAACAAAGAACACCCCTCATTTTCTCCGAGCACGGCCGGTTTTCTAGGTAGCATATTTTTCGAAGTGGTAGGACTAGCTCGATCGTTACATAAAAAATTAAATTTTGTTTACCGAAAAAAGCTAGTAAAATATTTAAGTCAAAAATCGGCAAAAGTTGAAAAAAACGCCAAATTCTTTAAAATATTTATTTAACAATGAATTTTGTTTGTGAAAATAAATTGGCAAATTTTATTATCGAAAAAATTCGTACACTTTTAATGCCTACATTCATGTTTAAGGGAATCCTCAAATTTGAAATACATAAAAATACCAGAAAAAAATAATTTTTAAATTTCCCTTATGGAACGGAAATAAATGATTGAGATAAAAAATAAAGTGGGGTTGGTCATACATTTTAACCATCCTAGGCGCTGCAGGGGACAAATTTAAGAATTTCATTAAATGGTCATATTTGTATGGTTGAAATACTTAAATTTCGCTGCTGCAGTGCCAAGGATCCCCCTAGATGGGTCGCATATTAGAAAAAAGTTTTACTTTTCTTAAGTGAAATTTCGGTTTTTTTAGTTTTTTCCATAAGCTAAAGCGTCCGTTTGTTTCATGAAAATCCATGGATAAATACACAAATTCGCGATAAAAATTTTTAAAATTAAGTACTTTTAGTTAATCGGGAATAAAAACCGAATTTATCCATGGATTTTTATGAAACAAAATTTATTTAATTTCTATTATATTCACAAAAAAGTCAAAACTACACTGAAACAATTTTCTTCACAGATCCAATTGATTTTGACATTAATCCAATGAAAAATTACATTAAAAGTCAACCTATGTAAAGCTTAGTTGGATTAATGAACAATGTAACATAAGCCCCCCGTTAATGAATTGTTTCATAAAATCGATGAAAATTTTGCATTATTTTAATGTCATACGTTAAAAGAAATTTGTTGTTATTTTAATATAAATGTTTTTATTTTTGAATGAAATTTTTAATATGTTCCCAATGATAATTTTTTGTGTCTTTTATTAGTTTACTTAATCAAAATTAAAAAATGATTTTATGTAACCTTAAATCTGGCGTAATTTTAAATGTTTTGGCGGGTTGCATAGCAAAATCGGGTATGTCGTTCAAAAGTTACGATAAGATGTATGGAGCAGCCGCTTCAAAAATCTCAAATTTTAGAATAAAAATTTAAAAACAAAAACTTATCATAGAATTTTTGCTGTTGACCCGTGTAATTAAGATGCTGGAGCCTATGTTGGAAGCTTTGGCGCTAAGCGTTATGGGTAAAATTAGAGGCAGTGCTGGTTTTTTGCTCATATCTTAGGAAAACCCATTTTAAAATACACACGGACAGACGGACATTGTTAAATCTACTTCGCTTCTCATAAGGACCCAGAATTTAGATACTTTCTAGGTTCTAAGAACAATATTGCAGAAATTACATACGGAATGACAAACTTATATACATTTACCTTCGCCTACAATCACACCTACGACATTTTGAAATGTTTTTTTTTTATAAATGTCAAGTCTTGTTTGTTAAGAATTAAGTTAGACATATTTATTTTTTTTTTTCATAATTTAATTAAAACTTACAAATGTATGTACATACATATGTATGTATGCGTTTAATTCTAAATGTTCTCATTAGTCATGTTAACTCAAACAAATCATTTGCACAAATGTGAGCACAAATAAAAGAAGCAAAGAAAACGTAGTTCTAAAGCTGAAAGGTGTGAGTTGTCGCCTTTCGCTTTACGTTTAAATGTCAAGCTGCCTATTCAAGTTTGATTAATTGAAATTATACCTGTTAAAATATTTTTTTATAAAAAAAACATGCGTCTGTCATTTCCTTACAAAAAAAAAATATATTTATTATATTTTCACCAGAAACTCATAATATTCATTTACATTAAGAAAAGACATATTGCATGTTCTAAAGGAAATTGCGAGACAGGCAACAAAAATATAAAGAAATTAATTTAAAAAAATTTATTTTAGAAAAAAGATCAAGAAAAATAACTAACAATTCCAACAACACTATTCGAATTAATTACAAATGTGTATATGTAAATACCTGAAATTAAACAAAATTATTAATTCATGTGAACGAACAAGTATACACTTGAAACATCTTGTTCATCTTTATCGTTATAATCAAACACGAACCTTGCATGGCATCCTCCCACCCAGCAAACACACAAGTTTCATTAAAAACTTAAACCGATTTTAAAGAAATCTGTTGTCAATTATTATATGGGGAACACATACATAAATAGTTTTGTAAATTTTTGTAAATTTTGTAAATTTTGATTTGTGAATAGCAATTCATTTTTTTTAAATAAAGAAAGCTTAAGCTCTCCATAGTTTTTTCTCACATTAGCACTCATTCAAATGCATGTTAAAATTTAATCAAACATTTTACAAAAGTGGAAAATTTCTTATGAATTAAAAGTTAGAACTATCGTATTATAAACGTTTGATTTTGTATTTGCTGGGTACTCACCAACCAACATACATCTATAAAAGTATCTTAACAAAACACACGCGTAACATTAAGACTGAGATTCCTATTCATATTAAATTCCTGTTTACCTTATTTATTATTAAATATAGACGTCACCTACGCGCAGAGCCAACCAAACCGGTTGGGTGGAGGGGAGGTGGTAACTTTTTGGAAATTAATTTAAATAAAAAAATTTTATTTTGCTATTGAAATATGGAAAAAAATGTAAATTACGTGAATATCAAATATTTGTAATACGACTGTGTATAATTGTGTAAAGAAACAAGTCATTTTAAATATTTGTGTATAAACATATCGCTCATTTGCTGCAAGACCGGCATTAATCAAAAAATTTAATTTTGGAGTTAGTGATGCAGAATTGTTCGCTATGTTTTTCTTTATATTGTATACAAAATTCATCTTCATATCTTTTATACTTTCTTTTTCTAAGTGATAAGAGCAAATCAAAAACTTTAAACGCGTTTATCTCGAAATGGATTTTTTTGACTTAAGCCGGTCTGTATAAACAATGTAAGTCTTTGGAATTAAGTACCTAAGAAGCTAAGATATTCTTAATTTCGGGAACCGTAAATAACACTTTTTGTTAATTTTTAAAGGAAAAAAAGCAACCACAAGAAAATATCGGGAATCTAAGTTATTAACAGTATTTTTATCGTTTTAATATGCTTTTAATTTTTATTATTTTTTTGGGACTGTAAGAAAATATATACTCACTGTTTATTGTTGTTGTTTTTGTTAAATCTTTGATAATGTTACATGTAAAGCTGTTGCTTATAATTCTTATTCTCTTAACAGTTTTATTTGTATACTATCTTTAGTTTAGGAACAGCTTAGTATGAAATGGGAATTTATCACATTTAAACGAAACCTTGTTAATTAATTGTTTGAATCCAATGAAAAATTTTGAGAAATAATTGTTATTTAAAATGTAAGGAAAATCGATCGATTTGCAAATGAGAAATAATTGTTATTTACAATGAAAGGAATATCGATAGATTTACAAATAAAGGTTTAATACATTTGAAGCGATTTTAAAATCCATTTCTGAATTATAGTCAACATATTTTTGTTCAAAACACAGTACAATTAACTGAGGGCAAAAAGCAACAATTCCACTTTTTTTTAGTTTTTTTACTGTTTTTTAGTCATCAGGTATCAACAGAATAAGTGTATATTTACACAGGAAGAAAAACAGTCGGGATAAGTTAAGTTTTTTATACTCACTTTAAGTACGAGTCGTAATCAAAAATTCCAGTGTCCGAAAATAATCACTAAATATCGCTCCTTAGTGTTCGGTTCGGTAGATTTGTGGGAAACACAAACGCTTATAGTGTTTGTGTAGTAAATCATTAAAAAAAAAACGTTTCCCTGTTTGTCATATTTCGAACACAAAAATAACACTGTTCCTATCCAACTCAACAGAAAGTTAAGAACATTTAATTCCGTTCGGTTTTTTTAAACACAAACTTCATTGTGTTCGGTTCAGTTCATTAGTGTTCGTTCGTTTCTGTCGTGCTAAGCGCCCTTTAGGCTGGTAAAAAAATCAAAAATTTTTTACAAAAACAAAATACACATACGAAAAAAAACAGAAAGCCAGCAAATTAATTGTACACAAACAAAACATATATACAATACAAATAAGCTGATCGTAGTGCGGTCACTGCTAACATTTTTTGTTTGTTCATTTCTTTATCAATGTACAAAAAGAAACATTATAGAATATTAAACTATAATGTTTGTCTACAGTAGCACTACAAATGTTCAGTTTTTTAACGAAGAACAGAAAACTTTATAATGTTCGGCTCTTTCTTGAAAATAGTTGCGAACGGTATTAAAGGTTGTGTTTGCCTACTCAAACACTAAATAAATAGATATCGTTCCTGGGTGTGCTAGCCGAACGCTAAATAATGTTTTGTTTATTTTCGAATACTGCCTAAAACAATCCTAAATGGGATCATTTTCGAAAATCAAGCCCGGAATTTCTTAGAATTAGTACAGAATTCTTAAACCAAGTAAAAAAAAAAATTAATTTTTCGTTGGTAGTGAGCTTTTTAATCTCATTTAACTTATCAACGTTTGTTGCAGACGCTACAAGTAGTTAAAAACGATTTGCTTGTTGTGTGTAGAAACTACAAAAACAACATATCAAGACGAACACACATTATTTTCATGTTGAAAAAGTAAAATTGAGAACTCTTGCCTCTCATTTAGTTTATATTTTCAATAATAGATGTACATTAAGTTTTTAGGTAAAAACCATATCAGGAATGATGCTGGTGTTTTATTATTGAAATTCTTTAAGGTGTGAATTGGGTAAGTAAATCAATCATAATAAAATTCTCCTTTTAATTTAACTTTTGGTTTATTTCAAGTACGAATTCGAGATTAAATCCACTTTTTAATTCTTAAATCAATCGTATTTTTAAATTGATTCAGTCTTAAATCAATCTCGTGTCCGGTTTATTTCAAGTTCGAATTCGGGGTTGATTATGGATAAGTTAAGTACTTCGCGATTGAAAATCCGTACTTCAATCAATCTTTCTGTACTTGATTCACGAAACTCCGTACTCCGGACTTCATCCTCTCGTTGGGATGAACTGGGTTCCAAGTAATACCCTTTGGTTTATTTTCGGTCCGTTTTCCACTCCCAGAGAAAAACATGTTTAAATATGGTCACCTCCAACACCACTATTTTTAAATAAAATGTTATAAATATTATGTTTAATTTAACCATATTATTGTGACTGACAACCATATTGTGGTTTAAAAAGTCCTCCATCAGGTGCCACAACCAGATTATGGTTGCCTCCGAACATGTTATGGTTAATAATGTGATAGACGTGCTAGAGACTGATTCGGTTAAAATATGGTTACGAGTTTATATTTCATTGACATAAGTTAGTTTTTTTTTCTCATTATTAATTTTTTGAATCTTCATATATTAAATATGAACTAACAATAACTAACACTATGCGACAGTCACAATCGGGATGGGATGAAACCAACGGTAAATGTTATATCGGTAAAAAAGAAGTTATACGTGTCCCGGCGTTTCGCTGGGGCACGTCCAGGAATCGAGATATATCGATTTGAAAAATGGGCTAAAAAACATCAACATTTTTATAAAAACCTAAATTTAAGGGCTGCCATACGTCCTATGGATATGACTTATATACCAAAATATTGGAGAAGGAATTCACGCTCGGACCGTTCTTGTAACATCCCCCTCATGTGACTCACAGGGACGCCGAGGAAATGCTCAGGGCCTATAAATGGACGACGATCGCCCCTGTTTGCTAAGCAATCAGCCCTTTCATTACCCGTATGGCCTGGAACCCAATACAAATGAAATTCATTGTGTTTCCCTAACTCATTCAGAGACGCAAAACAATTATTTTGAAGCCTTTCTCTTCTAGGTATGATTTTATTTCCTCTGGGTCCACACATGAGTTAATTCCCTTAAGCGCTACCTGAAGACCTTTACTGCTCTTCAGTTGGTATGTATAAAAGCTTTTTTTAAGTGCTTCAATTTTGTTAATTACTTTACGAAAATCATTATTATGATGTACTTGTATTTTCTTCTCGTTTATACTGCCACGCTTGATTGCAGCTACGTAAAACGAATTTTCACCTATCACCGAGATCAAACTCTTTAATAGTTCATTTGAGTTTTGCTCCCTAAGATATATCGGGGGAGGCTTATGCGATTTAATTACGTTTGGTGCTTCAGAGGAATCATCCTCCAGAATTGCAAAACGATTTTGTGAGTGCGTTCTATCAAAAGATGAACAGCTGAAGAGGTAGGGCTGCCACCCCGCTTGAGCACTGTTTTATACCTGTCCAAACCAACTTGTACTTGAGGCTTTTGATAACTTTTTACTTGTGGGTTTTCCATTGCGTCTGAGTTTGAGTTTATTGTTTCATTTCTTACTATGATTGTTTTTGCCGTCGCGTTAACACTTGCAGTCGCGGCAATACTTGCAGGCTCGGCACTTGTTACAAAAGATAGTTTAATATTTTTAAAGTATCACAATCAACCGTTTTTGCGAATAATTGGCTTCGCCGTTAGGTAATTATTATTGTTTTCTTTTGTTTTATTTGCGTCCATTCGCTAAATATTTATATTACAAAATCAAATGAAATTAATTAATAATTCAAATTGTATGCGGGGTTAAAAATACACGTCTGTATGACAACAAAGCACAACCCGAACTAAGCTAGCTTTCGCTCTATACTTTGTAAAATTTCGAACAAACTGAAAAATTTTAATTAATTTATAAATTTGTTTCGCTACTTTATGGTAAAATTCTTAAATTAAAGACATAATAAATATTATTTTTTTAAAAATAGTTTTAATTGGAATTCCCGGAGTTATTTTCAGAAGAAAGTTTATTAAGCATACATTTGATTCGTTCATCGAACACATTCGAAAAATAAAAACGATTAAAAAACATACATTCCCTTAGAAGTTTCTTAATTAATAGAAAAATTTATAAACCGCAAAAATGTCAAGGGTTTCTTTGAAAAAATGTATTGGGGATTGGCTGGCTAATAAAACAGACAACATATTTTTATAGGAGTGTTGTTACCTATTAAAACAACTTAAGTTTTAATTTGTCCTTGTAATGTTTAAAAACACGATATGCATTAATTGGCAAATTGCGTGAGAGACTAGAGAAATCGGTTAATTTTCAATTGGTCATATACGAATTAAATGGTCTTTCACCTCAATAGAAATCTGAGTAAAACATAAAATTGAACAGCATTATTAACTCTAAAAATTTGTAATTTGCTTCAATTATTTCAAAATATTCCACCTTGTTGTTTAAAGTCTGCTGTAACACTCAGTACAACTCAATGCGAATACACAGCATGCGATTGTCAAGGCTATTTTATAATTCTGTATTATTTTAGCTTTTCTTGAGAAAATAAAACCAAAAGGAAATAATGGCAACAAAATGTTGGCATAACATCAACAAACTGCTCAGCACAATCATGATACAGTCTTTTTTTAGTTGCAGTGGCGTTGGGGATGAAGTACATGTTGATGACTTTTAAGTGGGCACGTAATTTTTTTTTCTTTTTTATTTTTTTCAATGTAAATTAATATCAAATTGGGAATATATTTACATCCATAGCAATTTATTCTAGCTTTTAAATTCGTTTCCCCTGTAACGAATTCAATGGTAATTTTTTAAATTTTTCTTTCGATTCAATGATTCAATTACAATTTTCAAAATTAAACGGAATAGGAAATGATTTATGAAGACAACGTTAATAAAACTGAAAACTCAGGGAAAAAGACGCTGTTTATATCAAGAAATAGCGGGGCGACAAAAGCACAATTTTACAGGAGAAGTTTTTTCTGTTTTAATATATAAAATTTTTGTATGAAGGTTGTCGCTTAAGCTAAAATTGTTTTTGCAATAAAATCGTAACGGTACCTTATGTGACCCTGGCATTTTAGTAGATGAAAAATCAGTGTCTAAACTACAATCCAATAGGACTACCCTTGATGCAAATTTCATCTAAATCGGAAGACATCGATTTCAAAAGTTGGGTCACTTGACATGAAATCACCCATATTTATACACTAAATACTGAATAATTTTAAGTTGTGTCATTTTTGATGATGTATTATTTGCACAAGTTACTGAATTATTTTGAGTTATGTCACTTTAGCTGAACTATTTTCATGCTTTTACCAAACTCTAAACTGACACAAATCTAATTTTTACAAACTCTAACAAATATTTATTTTTATCAAAAGTGTTACATTTCGAATTAGGACTATTTAGCACTTAGCAGCATGCATCCACTACTATTATATTTTCTGACACAACTAAAAATGAGTCACTTTTATAAATTGAAACTTTATACAAATTTAAAATTAAGAAAAACATGGCAGAAGTTACCAACAACAAAATACCTATAAAATGATATTTTTTTTAAAGATAAACAAGTGTAGTGTGCATAGTTTAAGCATATAAATTAACGATATCTATATTTTTAGTGTTTGTGTAGACGAACACAACCCTTAATACCGTTCGTAACTATTTTCAAGAAAGAGCCGAACATTATATAGTGTTCTGTTCTTCCTCAAAAAAAAAAGGAACAATTGAAGTGATACTGTAGACAAACATTATATCTTATGGCGTTTTCTTTTCTGAGTAAAATTCTGCATTTATTCTGCCTTTTACATTTATTTATGTTCTCTTCTGAAATACATGTGTTATTTTAAAAGTGTAACGCGTTCTTTTCTGATGATGTTCCCTTTAAAATTAAAAACAATGCTACATGTTCAACACTCATTTTAATTAAAGGGGCATGAGTGCAGCACTAGATCAAGACGAATTCAATACAAGGTGGTGGCAAGTTTCGAGCCGTAAACACTAACAATGCAATACAAAAAACATCTGTTGTTTTGTTGGCTTTGGATTGTTGTACTCTTGCCACTACCTGTAATTGCATTTACATTGCGCTAATTGTACTTTATTGTTTAATGCCGAAATTTGTGTTCTTTTGTAAACGTAAAATATGAAGCACTTCTTAAAAATTAGGGGAGCATTTAAAAATCTTGCAAATTAACATGTAACACTTATGCGACACTTTTTTTTAGAAAAGAAAACGCCATTAATGTTCTACCAAGTTTCTTTTTTACATTGATAAAGAAATGAACAAACAAAAAATTTTAGCAACGAACTCAGCATGAACAGCTTGTGTGTGTATTGTGTATACGTTTTGTTTGTGTACAATTATTTTGCTGGCTTTTTGTTTTTTTTCGTATGTGTTTTTTGTTTTTGTAAAAAATTAGTTTTTTTTACCAGCCAAAAGGGCGCTACGCACAATAGGAACGAACGAACATTAACGAGCTGAACCGATCACAATGAAGTTTGTGGTTTAAAACAAACCGAACGAAATTAAATGTTCTCATCTTTTGTTTAGAAGGATAAGAACAGTGTAATTTTAGTGTTTAAAAGATGACAAACAGGGAAACGTTATTTTTATAGATTTGCTACACAAACCCTATTAGCGTTTGTGTTTTCCACAAATCTCCCGAACCGAAAACAAAGGAGCGATATTTAGTGTTTTTTCCAACACTGGATCTAGGGTGTAAACAAATTTGTAGTGAAATTGTATCTCTAAAAATTTTGAAAAAGCAATTTAACCTCGAAAAACAATAGTTGCCCTAATTTTAAATGTTTTGTGGTCCATAGATAAAATCCTGAATCTTAAAATTAAGTAAAAAAAATTATACAGTTGTGCATGAAGTTACTCGCTTGGAATATTAATGTCTGTCTCTGAAATGGTTTTGTGTCTCAGTGGAAATACAGTACAATAAAACATGTATCTTTAATTTTTTTTTTTTTTTTTATTTTTTTATATAATTTAAGGTTGTATAACAAACATTTATATAATTGCAATTGTAAAATATGGAACACATTTATTTGTTGTAGCAAGTTTTGTAAAGAAATATAAAAATAAATTTCCTTCATTTCAGTTCTAAATTCGACAAGTAAAATTATTGCAGGATTTTGCTTATTTATTGTGTGTTAACATGTCAAAGACCCATCGAACATTTATCTTAGTGGATGCGGTAAAGAACAATGAAGAAGAATAAATATAAATTAAAACTTACAGGAGTAATTTAAGAAAAAAAGCAAGTAAAAGTGATATATTTGGCTATGCCGATTCTTATATACCCTTCACCATACCATTGAGCAGCCAGTTCTTTCAAAATGTTTATTCCGGGATCATATTGGTATGGGCTCTAGACTTAATAAAAGAGCAATTCCCTTAATTTTAAAAACCAAAGAAATCTGATATGTAGAGAATATTTGAGTTCAATTTGATCAACTTTGTTTGTTTTGTATGGACCCGTATTGTACCAAAACCTCCCCGGGGGTGTTATATACATAGAAAAGCCGTGGAGAGGTATCGGAAGATTTTTGTTTTCTGTTTCAAAGTCGTATTTCCATGTAATTCTTCGGATCAGAGATATGGGAGCGGGCTAGATGAGCTTGACAGTTTACTGTGGTGTCGATATTCTTTTCTTGGACATTGAAAATCTATGCTGGAGCGATCAGATGTATGCATAGGATGCGCCAAACATTCAAATTGAGAAGGCTACTTGGGGTATAAGGATTTTTAGGAGTTCGAAGTTGCACCTCAGTAGCCTGGCAAATCTGGTCTGACTATTGATGAGGTCAGCTTTAGAATGCTTTCTAATAAATGCTTCCTGAATTTTGAGAAATCGGAAGATGGTCTTGTCCTTCGTCGAAGGAATACTATCACGAGGTAGCTGTGGTTCTACCCACATCAGGGGTTCAAAATGGGTGTCCGTAGGGAAGCCCATGTGCAGTGGTCACCGGCTGCGATGTTTAAATCATCCTAAGGTCTGTTACTATCAGCGCGGAAACATCCTCGAATCAGCTTCAGCTCCAAAACAAGGGGGAGGGAGATAAAATTGCAACATGTAGATGTGACATGATTCTCGCGTATGCAGAAAGAAGCACTTGGTAAATGCAGATATAAAACACTATGTGGTTGAGAACCTCCATGAGATTTGGACATTAGCTCATTAACTCATTAGATGAGCTCATGTTTATCAATATAAAAAATATACCACAATAAATTGTATGGCAATCTCTTCTATAAAAACGTCAATAGTTAATATGCGGTGTCCATCCGTCTTGTATTATACAGAACAGTACTGTATTTTAGAGCTTCGTTCTGTGTGAATTATTTTTTTTTAAATCTTAAATTGTTCTGTATTTAATTAAATGTTCCGTATTTGTACTTTTTTAAATAAAATAACAGCAACAAATGCATTCTCCATTTATCTGACTTTTCTTATTACTGAAAACTTGTCCAATTTTTTTTTACTTTCTCAAAAAACTGAGAAAATTTATTTTATGTAGAACTCAGGCTTGAAACTGTGTGATTTTCGGTTTAATCGAACGTTTTATGCTATTATTTCAAAGCTTGTTGCAGACAATACAATACCAATCATGCAGTTTAAAAACGATTTGCTTGTTGCGTGTAGAAACAATAAAAACAACAGAACAACCGAAAACACATTACTTTAATGTTTAAAAAGTAAAATTGAGAACTCCTGCTTCTCGTTTAGTTTATATTTTCAGTTAAATATGTAAATTAAGTTTTTAAAGTAAAAAACATATCGGGAATGATGCTGGTGTTTAATAATTGTTATTCTGTAAGGTGTTAAACGGGTAAGTAAATTCAAGTACGAATTCGGCATTGAATCTACTTTATTATACTTGATTCAAGCGCATTTTGAGATTGATTCAATCTTTCTTTTACTTCAAAAAATCTCATTTTCGCATTATTGTAACTTAGAATTCAAGATTGAGTATGGATAAATTATGTAGTTCGCGATTGAAAATCCGTACTTGCATCAATATTTCTGTAGTTGATCCAAAAAAATCCGTACTATTAATAAAGCTTCGGCTTGATTTGAGTGCGAATGGATCGCTTTTTCTTTTTTCTCTAGATCACAAGTCACTTATTAGTTCAAGAAGATTTCACAAAAATAGCGAAAGTCAATTCCAAAATACACAAAAAATGTTTTCGATGTATGTATTAACGATATGAGATATGATAGTAGTGCAGGGATATCCTCTCCTATAATATATCAAACACCGGCTTCGCCAACTTAACCTTCTCAGCATATACGGCATTCGGCCGGTCACAAGGATTTTCTCATGTATGGAATAACAAACAACGACTCACTAACTAAAGCTCTTTGTGCCCGACGGAAGGCCGGCTACGTAGAGAAGCTTCATAAAGCAAAATCGGTGTTTGTTATAAAATAGAGGAGAAACCATTGGAATTCAACAAAGTACTTAACTTTAAAGCAAGCATATCGTTACCCTAAACGAAAAGTGCTCTACCTAACCAAAAATTAAAAATCGACTTTTGTATTGATTCTGATGTATTTCATCAACACAAATGTCTACACATTTTTGACCAAAATAAGCGATTTTACTAAAAAAAAACAAATGATCCTTTCTATAAAAACAACTGATAGTTTTTATTGCCAAACTATCTCTGAAGAGATAGTGGGGTTTATATCGAAACATATCTGTCCTTGAATGTGGGTTCGAGCCAGCCCTTGTATACTCTCGCAGAATTCTCATCAACATCGGCTTTAAAATTCAACCATGTTGTTTTTTAAATTATCAGCCCAATTATGAATAAAAATTCCCCGGGGATTTTTTTCCCTTTTCCCATTTTTGCAATAGCATTTACATAGGAAAAATGGGAGAACGGAGAAAACTCCCGGGGAATTTTTATTCATAATTGGGCTGTATATGTAACGTTTCCAACACTGATGGGATTTGTGGTACAATTGTACAAAACTTGGTGCAATCGAAACTTTATTGGTACACTGGTACAATTCATCCTTTTTTGGTACAATTTAAAAACAAAAAAAAACCCCACCACGAAATTCTTCATTTCTTTGAAGTGGATTAACTCAATGTTTTTTCTTTTAATAATAAAATTTCTAATTATATTCATATATCCAGCTCTGACCCGAACTACCAAAAATTTTATAATTTTTCATGATGTTATAATGACGTATTAATTTCATACATAAGTTTATGTACTCGTGTCCCTCTATGAAGCCTGTCTTCAATCAAGTGTCTCCAAATTGATTGTATTGTAGTTGTTTTTGTAGCAGCGAAACCTGAAGAACAGGTGTTGCTGAGTTGCAATCTTTGATCAGTTCTACGCGAGATTCTTTTAAATTTTTTGGTGACGATGTTTAGTATAACGATCGACTCAATATCATTATCTGTGTCGATTTACCGATGTCCCTTAGTACGGCTTGCTGGATGTCTGTCCATGTAGCCTTGTTCGCAAAGTACAGGTCGCAATTAAGTAATTGTAATTTGGTGTCAATTCATAAGCCCTAAGCCTACTGAAAATGGTAAGAGTCGGTCCATAATTTCACATGGTCTTCAAACAAACTTCTTTCCGAAATAGTGTTGGTGCCTATAACAATCTTATTATGTTTATATTAAGTTTAAATTTTGCACAAGCTAATTGCTATTCAAATCATTCAAACTGTGGTGTAGGGTATCAAGTTGCCGAGCTTAATCTCCTATACCTTCTCAATTGTTCTATTGAATAAAAAGGTGTTATGAATTTGTTCTATGTATGCTTTTTTATTTTATAGCAAAAATTTGGTACAATTTTGACATTGAGATGGTACAATTTAAGAATTGTCAAATCCCAACAGTGATTTCCAATGTGAAACGTCTTTTGTGGTTATTTTCACTCTGTAATATTTGTACAGTATCAAAATCCGGAGAGTGCTTTGTTTGTTGTAAGCTGTTCACATGCTATATTTTTGCACCTTTTTATTATCCGGAAGCTTTTAAGATATATATATATAAGCAGATATAAAAGCAGGCTAATAACGTTTTAAAAATGCAACCTACAAAAAACATGTTTTTTTCAAAATAAATATCGGCCTATTAAAAGCCACAGGAAATCCTACAACAAATATTATTTTTGTTCACTTAATGATTACAGAAAGAAAATTGGTTTCTTAATGGTCTCATACAACCGAACTTAAATCAAGCCTACGGTAGGTAGGGATATCCTTAACCTTCCTGACAATTTTCATTTTATTGAGACACATTTACATTTGTCGGTCACTCAGGCCGATTTAAAAATTTAAGTTCTTTAGATATTCATAAATTTTGAAGGGGCCATATTTCACACACTAAACTGAAGGGAATAAAGCAATAAAAAACCAACATTAAACTGCTTTCCAGCTTTACGGTGGCTTTTAATTGTGCAATTTGTTATTTGAAAAGATTAATTTAACAAAAAAAAAAAATGTTGCACTTATCTATAGATAAAATAACGTTGTTCAAAATTATATAAGTGGAGTCCCTATACAATTTTTAAATAGCTTTAGGTCCCCTTTCCTTGGGGCTTTGGTTATCACACTTTCTTTTCATTCAGTCTAATATATGTTTTAATTCGGTGGTATGTTTTTTATTCCAGGGGACTGAATATAAAGCCCACCTTAAAAACACTTTAACCCTGGATGTAATGCTAGTACATGAAGGTTACTCTTCGTCGAATCGAAGAACTATTTAAAAAATGCTAGCAAAACGATTTTTAAAGAAAAAATCAACAATAAATTTCAGTGTTTTTATCAAGAATAAAAATTGGGAATTAATTACGACTAACAGAATATCTTAAAAATGTTATCAGTTAAGCATTTTAATTCAATAAAATGAAATAAAGCATGAAACATAAAAGTTTATTTGTTTCTTTAGTAAAATTCGTTACGAATTTGAGCTTTTTTTGTGTTTTCAAATAAATGAACTATTTTAAGCAGTGTACGAAAATAAGCATTTAATATCGCTCCTTAGTGTTCGTTTCGGTAGATATGTGGAAAATACAAACGCTAATAGTGTTTGTGTAGAAAATCGTTAAAAAAAATAACGTTTCCCTGTTTGTCATCTTCAATCACAAAAATAATACTATTCTTATCCATCTCAATGAAAAGATGAAAACATTTAATTCCGTTCGGTTTTTTTAAACCTCAAGCTTATTGTTTTCGTTTCAGTTCCTTAGTGCTCGTTCGTTTTAGTTGTGCTTAACACCCTTTTGGGTGGTAAACAAACAACAGTGTTTTTACAAAACAAAATACAAAAAAACAAAAAAGCCAGCAAAATAATTTTACACAGGCAATAATCATACACTCTCACAAGCTGTTCGTGCTGCTGTCGTTGCTAACATTTTTTGTTTGTTAATATTTTTTATCAATATAAAAAAAAGAAACAGTAAATTATAATGTTTGTCTACAGTATCACTACAATTGTTCTGTTCTTTTAACGCAGAACAGAACACTATATAATGTTTGGCTCTTTCTTTAAACTAGTTACGAAAGTTATTAAAGGTTGTGTTCGTCTGTAAATACACTAAAGAATAGATATCGTTCCTGGGTGTGTAAGCCGAACGCTAAATAATGTTCTGTTTATTTTCGAACACTGATTAAAAGTTTTCGTCATCAGCTTTCGTTGTTGAAAAAAGATCTTAATTTTCAGACACGTACAAAAGTCTTATGATAAAGAGTAAATTAGCTTCGACGAACAGTAACCATCCAGGGTTAATACGCCTGAAATCAAATCGAGTGGCTTTCTATTTGCCACACATTACTTTTGTTATGTCAGATTTTACGAAGATTAGTTTATAAATAATCACAAGTCTGACGAAAAACATTTGTTAGTTTTACTTTCTCTATAAGACAATTTCAAATGATGACGTTTAAAAAATGAATGTTACTCTCCAGAACTTAAATAGTTCTGAAGACAACTTTCACAATAACATGTGGCAATTTTGTTGTATTTTATATAAATAAATAATTTGTCTTTTTCGATAAACTTGTTTGGTGTTTCGTTTATTGTTGTTAAGATTTAGTAAATTACATCAATTATACGCTGCAGAGTCTGAAGGACTCTTTCATAAAACCATGGACACAGTTTATTCTTTGTGTTAACAATAATACACTAATAATATTTGTATTGAATGTTTACGATTTATTGATGGATTTATTAACCTTTTTCCAACTAGTTTTTTTGATAAAAATACAATAGTATCTAAGTTTTTTTTCGAATTCTTTCAAAGAAGGCTTTTAAGTATCTTTATTGGCTCTATTATCATAAATCAAAGTCTTAACTTCCTCTTCCATTACAAATGTTTCGATGTTTTCAACAATTTAGAAAATTGGCTGTGATATTGTTGTTTGTGGTGTGTGTATTAGGAGAATTCAAAAATAACATTGTTGTAGGTTTTGTTTTGTAGTGTTTTAAAACAATTCCCCAAAGTCTTATAAATATTACAGTTTTCTGTTTTTTTTTTTATGAAACTCCAAAAACTATGAACAAAATGCAAGATGAAAATTCAAATACAAAAATCCCAAAGAGTCTTAATGTTTTTAAAGTGGTTAGTGAAACTGAACAGGATTATTTAAAATAAAGTAAATATAAACGTCTCGGAATACACTTAGAGAAAAAATAAATTATTTTATTGGAATGAGGAAAATTAAATCAAAGTCAAAATTTTTAATGATTTTTAACAAAAATGATTTTGCTAGAGGGTGTTTCTTTTATAAGCTACAGAACTTTTAATTAAAATAACAGCAAACTGGCTTCAGTCAATAGATAATTTGATTTCATTAATGCATAAACGGAGGCGGCTTGATATAGTGGTTAAAGTGATTGCCAACAAACCCAAGTAACCCAGCTTCGATCCCAGGCGGAAAATGAAAAATGTTCATCATGGTTTTCAAATTTTAACCATTAAGGGGCTTCAATCCCCCTCCTAACAATCCATCCAATAAGCAAACTTACCTTCCCCAACCCCCCCCCCCCCCCCTGATTCAAAGTCAGGCAACTGACACCCCCTGGGAAAAGGTAGAAATCAAAGATTAGCAAGGGTCCCCACCATTACACCAACTTCACGGATGGCGTTGTTTTTAGACCACGACTGATGGCAGCCCCATTATCCTAGCACCTGCTACATCAGACCATTCATCTACTTAGCGGGAACATGACCGATAACCTAAACTGATACAAAGCAAAATAACAGTAGACTGACCGATACTCCAAGATCAAGGGGGCAGGATCCAACAATCTTACCTGCTACCGCATACCATTCATCAACTTAGCTGGAGCAACAACAGATTAACGAAACTGATACGAGGCAAATTAACAATACTGAATGTATTGACACGCCAAGAACAACGAAATCTTACATGGAAAGACACGATGCTTTGTGGAAGCCATTTGCTCCTAAAAGGGGATAATGAAGAAAAATAATATCTGTGACAATAAATAATAATAGCTTAAGTCGAAATTTCGTGTTTTGAGAAATTAAGGGTTTTGTCTAAAATAATTTGTGAGTTTTGCTGTGTAAGTTAAAATATAAATGCGTGTAGTTTTATTAATAATGACATTTTATACTGGAATTTTAGGTGAGTGATAGATCTTGAAGAAGAGAATAAAAATATGAAATAAAATTAAAAATCACTTATGTCAATTTAAGCCATTTTTATTATGATTAAGAACATGTCAGCACGGTTAGCACGTCAACGACATAATCTTTAACTCCGATTTTCTCAAACTGCTCCCAGCATTTACCAAAAACTCGCCGGAGGTTGATGTTGACTACATACATATAATCTGAAAGAGAGTAAAAAAAAATCGAAACACGATCGTTGTGGCTGTCCCATTTACAGGGATATTACTTGATAGCTTGTGTATTATAAATTTATTTCAGTAAATCAATTGCAGCGGGCGCTGTGTGGCACGTGACACCGTCCTGTTAGGAAAAGATAGATTAGTACCAGACAAGTGAAGCACAAAAAAGCTGGTCCCCATGTCTCTTAACCCGAGTCCGCCAAACACATACTTTGACATTTCTTGTTTCTCTTGGTTGTTTAGTTTGGAGCGTAATTGTTTTTGTTTGTCCAGTGTTTAACATAAATTTAATCAATACACAAACATAACTCTGGCTTAAGTTTCTTTGTGATGAATTGCCAATCCAAACTGAAAACTCAACAAAACAACCAAAAACTGCCAAATCAGCTGTCACAGAAAAGTGCTGCCAAGTTCTTCTCCTTTAGAAAAAAAGCCTTTTATATTTATACTCTTGAAGGGGCCAAATAAACGACACAAGCAGTTTTACAAAAAAACCAAAATGATTGGATGAATTTCTTTAATATTCACAGAAACATGCTTTAGACTTTTTTCATATATTTGCCTAAAAGTTTGTGTAGTTTTTTTAGCCTTTAAGCATAGAATTAAAAAAGGGACAAAGTTTTATTAAAATATTTCAGAATAATCAGAAAACAAATTATTTATGGTTTTTAATCCAAATTTTGATATTTTAATCAGGCTAAAGTTCATTGAATATCGTGTGCATTAAATTATTTTTATGAAGAAAGGAATTTTACAACAGGAAATGAATTAAAATTTATTGAAAATATTGCATTCATGACTGAACTGGGAATCGCACCCAGGTTTTCACGGACAGGTTTCCCTAACATTTTGCAATTGTAACCACACAATCTCTTCAGAGGTATTTGCCGTTAAACACTCAATGCCATTACCGAATAAGAAGTATTTAAACATTAAAAAAACACGTATTTGCATACAAATTTGCCCCTAGTTAAAAAGACTTTAAGACAACTTAGATATCCTTTAACATTTTTTTCATTATTAATTATTATAAATTTCATAAAACCACAATAAGAAATAGATTTTGCTTCGAAACGAATTGATTTTTTTCTGCAAACATAAATTTATATTTTATTTTTGTTTATCACACCGCACATTCATAAAAATCGATTAGCCAAAATCCATTTGGTTTCAATTAATTCCTTTTTTTAAATCCTTGATTGCGGTCAACTTTAATCTTTTGCACAAATAAACTCAAACAATTTTATTCGCTTTGGATATTTTAATTAACATTTCTAAATAAGATCACAAAATTGAAAATCACAAGTGTCAACAGGTTTTTAATTATTGGCATTAACTTTAAATGAAAATGTTAAAATAAAAAGAAAAAATTATTTCTGCAGAAACAAAAGCTCTCGGGATAAATTATGTTTTTGATGCATACTTTAAGTACGAGTCGTACTCAAAAATTCAAGTACCAATAACACTAAGGTCTAAAAAATCAGAGCAAGTTAAACTCTCTTTTTGGTTTAAAATGTGTTTAAACCTACAAATCTCTAAATCACCAAACAGGTAAACCATCTTTAAACGCATAAAATTGGGCGTTTAAACTACCAATACAGACCATATGAATTTGATAAGATTTATCGTAGTGCTGCCACATGTTATTTTTTTTTAAACATATAATACATGGGACACTGATTTATAGTTGTTGAGTTTAAACTACATATAAATTCAAGTTTAGTTCAACTAAACCAGCGTTTAAACCATCAGTGATTTATTAGCCATAAAACGTACTTAAAACCAGGGTTTAAAAACCTGCAGTCGAAACAAAAAACTAATGAAAAAAGAAAAAAAAAATTGTGTAAAATTTTTCGGTTTTTGAGTTTGAATGACAGCGACTGTTAACATTTTATGAATCAAGAGGAAAAATAAAATTTTTTTTGGCCATTAGCAAATATAGAAGTTGAAGAAATGGCAGTTTTTCTACGTTGACTGCAGTTTTATAAACGCTGATTAAGACAATCCTAAATGGGATCGCTTTCGAAAATCAATCGCGGAATTTCTTAAAATAATTAAAAAATGTTTTTATCAAGAATAAAAACTGGGAATTGAGCACGAATAACAAAAACTTTTGAAATTAAAAATTTTGTATTCCCAAAAATTGAAATTACTTTTTGATAATTCTTAAACCACGTAAAAAAAAAAGATTGAACTTTTCGTTGATAGTGCCACTCCAAGAGTAAAATTACAAAGTGAGCAATTAAATCTCATAATTTTCAAGTTTAAAAAGTGAAATTGAGAACTCCTGCTTCTTATTTAGTTTATATTTTCAATTATAGATGTACATTAAGTTTTAAAAGTAAAAACCATAACGGGTATGATAGTGGTGTTTTTTTTTTGAATTGAAGTTCTGCAAGGTGCAAAACGGGTAAGTAAATCAATGATAATAAAATTCTCCTTCTAATTTCACTTTTGGTTTATTTCCAGTACGAGTTCGGGATTGCATCACCTTTATAATACTTGAATAAAGCGCATTTTGAGATTGATTCAATTTTAGTTTTACTTAAACCAATCCCATTTCCGGATTATTTCAAGTACGAATTCAGAATTGAGTGTGGATAAGTAAAGTATTTCGAAATTGAAAATCCGCACTTAAATCAAACTTTCTGTATTAGATTCCAGAAAATCCGTACTTACCGTACTATAAATACTGCTTCGGATTGATTTGAGTACCGATGGTTTGATTTTTCTTTTTTTCTGAGTATGAATTTCTTTGGGTTTGAGTTGCGCTGAATCCAAATCTGTACTCAGAATTTCTCTATCACTTCAGGTTTCGTGATATCAAGGCTTAAAGTTTAAAACCATATTCGAGATGTTCTAACTGCGAAAGTTAATCTTTAAGTATAAAACCTAATATTTTGTCTAAAAGTCCTACGAATTGTCTTAAAAAAAAATGTTTAGCCTTTGTTAACAATGTTTGTAAATAAACAGAACATTATTTAGTGTACGGCTCAAACACCCAGAAACGATATCTACATATTTTTTTTAGTATTTGCGTGCTAGTATACAAACCTTAAAATGCCGTTCATAACTATTTTTACGAAAGAATAAACATTATGTAGTGTTCTGTTTGTCGTTATAAAACAGAACAATTGTAGCAATTGGCATACATTATATTTGAATGTTCTTTAGTGTTTTTTTCTTTACATTGATGAAGGAATGAGATAACTAAAAACTTTAGCAACACTTCTCACTAATATACTATTAGCAATTGAGTTTTCCATATTTCTACTGTACCGAACACTAAGAATAGTATTTAATAATTATTTTTGAACACTGAAATAATGTTATTTGTACTGTTAAATTTGTATTTTTTAATATTGAGATTAAAAGAAAGACCATTTTAGATTGCTGGTTGATCACGTTTTGTTTCGTCAACTATTTCACAAGTATGGCAATATTTTAAGCATACGCATAGGCATGTTCTTTTGTCTTCTTCAATTTACATACGTCGGGTAAAGTTCAAAGCTACAGAGATATTATATATCTCTTTTATTATTTTGTTATGATTTCTTTGCAACTTTAATTTTTTGGTTTTTGTAGAACCTGGAGCAATTTTTTTTTTGTCAACGTAGTGTTCAACAACAAAAACTCTCAGGTCATTCATTTTAAGTCAGCAGTGGAAAAACGAAAAACAAAAGTGCAAAGCAAAACAAAACAAAACATATTTCATGTAACATAATCTTCACGACTTATGTTTAAAAATAACAACCATAAAATTTGTGACATCAGCAAAACAACTTGGGGCAATATAGAAA
This sequence comes from Pollenia labialis, assembly GCA_949318255.1. Lineage (NCBI taxonomy): Eukaryota > Metazoa > Arthropoda > Insecta > Diptera > Polleniidae > Pollenia > Pollenia labialis. The sequence continues at coordinate 159,601,704 of OX439142.1, forward strand.
ATAATGCCATAAAAAAAAAAATAAGATTTGTGACACTAATCATGGGTACAATAACCCAACCCACTGAATAAACTTTTATTTCCGGATACACTGTTAAAAAAATTCTTATAGTTGTGTTCAAGTAGCAAATATTTAATTTTGAATTGGCTTAACAATTGGAAGGAAATATGGTCACTTGTTTAACTAGTTATCCTTTCTTATCCTTTACATTCTTATTCTTTTTAGGGAATGTTAGCGACCATTACAATAATATATGCATAGAACATATTAAAAATAGTCTCGAATCAACAAATTCATAGAATCAAGCAAACAATTTGTCGATTTTGCACCGATTACCAAAATGACTAAAAATTTTTAAACTTTCAAATTGTGAATATTTTTATTTTTTTTTTCAAAACATAAATGATATTTTTAATTTCTTAATTTAAAAAATTATCAAAAAACTTTGCCGTTTCAAACAATGTGTTAATTCATTCAATTAAATATAGCTCAACTTTTAATTATTTTATTTTAAACAAAAAAATCAATTACGATTTTTTGTCATTTAATTAATATTTGAGTTCAAAATTTATTTCAAAACAACTAAAATGTTGACTAAATCAAAAAACTATAATTTTAATTTTTTGTTTTTTCTTTACCCACTTACAACTACAGTAAGAGTTGACAAGATAAACTCACTGTTTATTGTTGTTTTTGTTTAAGCTTTGATATTGTTACAAAGAATTCGTCCTTAGTGCAAATTTGATCAAATTATATACAAGATTGAAACTTATACTTTGCGCACAAGATAAATATGGAGAGACAACCACCCAGGCGGACAGATAGACATTGTTAGATCACTTTAAAAAGTGATTCTGAGTTGATCGGAATACCTAAAGATTGGTCCAGATTTCTATGTATTGCCAACATTGTCAAAAGCGCATGTACATTATTGCTATTTCCTTAATTTTTGCTTATTCAGATATAAAATGTTAAAGTTTAAAATATAATTTATCTTTAATCACAACCTGCTTTGTCTTACAATGTTCGAGTGAAAATTAAATATAGATGGCGAAATTGGAGAAACACGTCGGGAATACAGAAAGATATTTAATATAGATAAGCCAGAATTTCGCAAAAAAAATTTAAATTTAATATGTATCAAAATATGCCTAAAAAAGAGAAAATATGCGTTAAAACCTTAAACAAGCTGCAAAAAGGGTCTTTTTACTAACAATTCGATACCAAAACTCATAAAAAGCTCTTAATCGGATAAATATATTGTTTTTGCCTTCATTGGTCGCACAAGAACATGTACATTAATATTTGGCACTTGGATTATTTTACTTTTTTACCAAAAAAATTAAGTTACGAACAAACCTCGAGGAAAAAGCATATACAGGGGTGTGCTGGAAATCGAAAACGTGAAACGAGAGAATTCGGAAGATATTTTTAATACACTTTTAATCAAATTTTTTTAATTTTTGTTATAAAATTCTATTTAAAAAAGAAATATTTGTATAATATTTGTCATAAAATTTTCTTATTAAAGAAATCTTATTAAAAACCGACTTTTAAAATTCTTCTCTTTTATGTTTTCGATTTTAGGAACAAAATAAATAATTAAAATTAACAAATAAACTTATTCTACCAAGGCGTTATTACACTTTGTAGTCCTGGCTAAACTAGCCGTTACTGAAATATAGATAGTACCTTTTTTGTCCAAGATACCTATGTATATCAAAGCTGGCAGGCACATCGGCTTCATTGATTGCCAGTATAAAAAATTTGGTTAAAAAATGGCCAAAAAGGGGCAGAAAAACTACAAAAGGGGATTTAAAACAAAGGGGCAAAAAAAGTGCCACGGCAGTCAAAAAGGGGCAAAAATGCGACTTTAGTCGCATAACGGTAACGCTGCTTGGCATCTTTGATGTAGAGTAAAAATATGCTATACCATTTTACTATAATCCCAAAAGTATGCTATAGTATTTTCTTTACCATTTTCCGCCATTCATAATTTACGCAAAGGAAGCATTTTTATACCCACAACACAAAAGTGGCGAGGGTATTGTGCATTTGTGCTTAAATGTGTAACACCTTAATCCAATCGACTCAGAGTCACTTTCTGAGTAAAGGGTGGTTAAATTTTAAGGGCTTTTGAGGGCCTGGTTCATTAGACTTAAAAGTCCATAATCACTTCGCTGTTTAGGGTGGCATTTCTTTGGATATTGGCCCATATCGTTAATATGATTTAACAGCTATGTAAAAGGTTTGATGTTTCGTCATCTATTAGTTTCAATACTTAAAACGGAATTTCATCGGGACCACATGCTTTTTGATTTTGGAGCGATTGTTTTGTAGATTCCATCTACATTTTGGTAATTGGCTTTTCTTTAGGTGATTGTTTGTTGAGCAGTTAATTGCTTTATAGGTTCCTTCTTAGCAAATATTTGTCTTATATATTTAGTTACGGCGCTGTTGTTGTTGAAATATAAAGCTTTTGGGATCGATACTCTAGCAGACACCTTTGGTTTTCTGTGCAAGTTTAAATCATCACTCTTTTATTAAACGTTAATACAAATATATGATTAGTTATTTGTAAGTGTGTATTTTTCACAGTGTAAAAACATTAACACGATGGGAATAAAAAGCTATTTAAAACTTTTCATATTTAAGGTTTTTTTTTTTGAAAATTATAATAATTTTAATCACTGAAATACGAAAGTTCTTAAATAAATCACTGCATATAAAAAAATATTTGCTGAAAAAATAAAATTGTATTTCTTACTTTACATTAATTAAGTAGATGGTAAGACTTAAAAAAAAAAATTATGACCCATTTCTGCTTTTCAACTTATCTTGCTAACATGCATCCTTTAAAACTTCTGAACATAAACCTGCTCAGCAATATCCACCAGTGTTGACATAAGTACATTTATCAGCATAAATTCTTGCTGTGAATTTATTTGCTTTTTAAGTTCTGCAATCAGCGTCTAATTTAGCGTGATACTGCTTACTTAAAGACATTTAAGTATACACTTTTTTCTTATTTATTTAACCAACATTTTTTTTTAATTCTCAAGTTTTTTTTTACTTCGTTTTAATGTTTTCCAAAGAAGTTGACTTATTTTTTCCCATTTCGATAACTAAAACCCCTTAACATATGCTACAAATAAAAATGTTGTTATTAAGTGGATGGTTGTCTGTAATAAGGACTCGCGTGAAAATGAGAATTCAATTATTTAGGAAGAGTTCTTCTCATGTGTCTGTTTATTGATTTATTTCAATGTGACTTGAAGATATATTTATTTTCTTTTTTCTATTATGCTTCTCTTATTAAGTTGATTTTAGTCGAAATGTATCCTTTAGAATTTTTTTCATTATTTATGAAGTTACCATTAAATGTCTTTGTTTGGAGGACTTGTATTATTTTGGAATAATGAAATAAATATTTGCGTAAAATTTGTTATTTATTAATTTATTTATAGTCGAAATATCTGATATGAAGGATAATATCACTTAAGACAAATAAAACAGAAAGAGAAAGAAAAAAAAACAACCTAAATCATCTGTCAAAAAAACTTATCTCCATGATTGTGTTAATAAGAAATGTATTTATTTTGTTGTTACAACTTCACACGTAAGCAATTTTTAGAGAATTGTTTTTTATCTCTCTCTAAATTCTAGTAGTTGTATCCCTTTCGGGATAACACCATGGGACAAAAAAGAAGTTCACCTTTTTAGCAAGGCTGGTAACCGAAACGAAATTTGGTAACGGTATTAAACTATTTTGTTTTTTAAACGGTATATAAGTAGCATCGCTATTGATAACGGTATTGGTTGCCAACTTTGCCTTTTAATTATAATTATAGGAATATTAAAGTTTAAATGTTTTCAGATATGACAACTTGCAAATGTTGAACCTTCTTCTTTTCATCTTGAAATGACTAGTAGGCTTTCCAATTTGCTGGATCTGTTTTTAAAAAGCAATTGAAATATTGCAAGCTTTACAACGAACGTAGGACAGGTTTTGGAAATTAATCCCTAAATTTCTTTGTTTTCATGGTTGCCTTCTGTTAAAATTGCGTTTTTCACTTTATTCTCGCTGCTTGGCGAATGTAGAGTTTTTACAACAACATCATTTTCACACTTGTCAACATCTGCCATAAATAAGCGACGATGTTGAAATGTTCCTATAAGAAATACATGCGCTCAACATCAACATCTTTACAAGATGTTCCTATCTCATTGTATTCCATTTAACAACTTCCGATCATTTTAGTATCATCACTCGAAAAGAGGCAGTAAATTCTATTGTTATTGTTGCATCATTGACAAAATTGCATTTGTGTTGAAAGCAGCGTTAGCACTTGTCATTTTTTCCTTTTTTGCAAGTCTTTTCTTGTTTAATTTTTTTATTTTTTTTTTTTTGTTAAACGAAATGAATTCCAAATACATTTTGGTGTTTTTGTTTTTAAATTTTGTCACTGTTGTAGAAAAAAGTTTTTAAAAAAACAAAAATTTTTTTTTGGAAGATGGTGACATTTTTTAATTGAAAGTAGATGTTTCAAGTGTGAATGCAAGTTTGACATTTTCAAAATGTTCCATGCTTTACACCGAAGTGTATGCAAGATGCAAGTAAACAAAGCGTATAACTTTAGTATATAGATGTAAAATAAATGCTGCATACGTATACTTACTACTGTGTATTGAGTTTTGGTCATTTTAATTTGCGTTTGCTTTTTTTACTTTTTTCTCTTATGTTCTAATTTCCAGTATTTGCCAAATAGTGGCGTATAGAGCAAAACAATACTTACTAAGCTTTAAACATTTCTTTACCATATTTATATTGAAAACAATAAAAAAAAATTTAAATTTATTTTTGTTTTCAATATAAACATACGAAAGAAATGTTCTTGTCGACATCGTGGGCCAGGCAGTTAATAATTGTTTGTATTTACAAATTCAGTTGTAGGCACCTTTTCCATTAATAAGTTAGTTCATTTGACGAATATGGTATTCAATATAACAATTTATTTGAAGTAATTTTTTTTCTATGTGCATATTGGCTGAGTTTCAAAATATGTTTCGATGCAAATTGAATTGCTTTTTTGTTTTATTTGTAAAAAAAAAATTCAGCAAAGCATCGACCAAATTATTGATGTACAATTTGCATTCGTTTGCGCATAGATAATTGTAATTATACATTAAGGGACGTATGACATTCTCAATGTTTAAAGGTTGCGTTTTGGAATGCACAACTTAGCATTGCAAATGACGTTTTAGAATTTGCCCATAATATACAAGTATATCTCTTACTTACTTATAATCCGGCATATTACTTACTTATTCCCTTTATGATTTTTTAACACTGATCAACATTTACCATAAATTTGCAAAGATGTTAACATCTTCCTAAAGAAATATATCGGGCTTAAATCAACATCTTTAACAGATGTTCCTTTCTCATTGTATTCCATTCACCGTCTTTCGATTATTTTAGTGTCATCACTAGTGAAAAGGCAGTAAATTCTATTATTATTGTGGCATCACTGACAAAAATATGTTGTTTAGAAAGCATCTTTAAAATTTTTTTGTTTTTTTTATATTTTAAACCACATTGAAATTCCAACAAAATTTTGAGTTTTCTTTTAAATTTGCATTTTTCTCTATAAAAAAAATGTTTTGTTTAAAATGGTGACATTTTTCTCGATGGTAGAAAAAGTAAACAAATGTTTTACTTTTTTACCACGTAGCAGATGTTGGATGTTGGTCAGTGTAAAAAGCCTATTACCCCTTTCACTGAGTTTTTGCCAATAGCATCGGTCCTGGGCACTACGCTTTGTAAGTACTTTCTTGTATAGAGACTCATTTGGTTAATCTTCTACGCCCTCTTTGTCGGGACCCACTTGATTTTGTTTGGAGTACTTGTTGTCGTAATAAAGCGTAGCTAATTTTTAATATATGTCCACACCATTGCATTTCTATTTCTATTCTCATATCTCGAGTTTCTATACGAAACAGTCTTCGTATAGAAGAGACGGAATCAGAAAAAAGGACACAAAAGCATAAATAACTATGAATATTTATTATGTAAACATTTTTCAATGTGTGGTGTTTTCCTTAATCTGTTGCTTTTAAGGTTTGACTCGAGCTGGTTTGACTCTGCACTTAACAGGGTTTTTTTTCTTCCTGATTGCTATTGGCTGGACATGTTAGAATTCTAGTTTTTCCACAGAAGAATATTCGTATGTTTTGTACAATGATAACAGCACTTGATGAATTGCTGCTGTTATTTGGTTGATTTCGTTGTTGACATTTAAAATACTTAATGTTACACATTTTACTGCATTTCATTTCAACCAACATCATTTATCTTTTTTGTATTTGTTTATGTTTCTGAATTTTATTTCTTCTTCTATTTACTACTCAGTAAAAACTTCGCCTACTTTTTTAAAATGAAGAGCTGCTTTCACTCATTATTAAGTAGCTTTTTTTTATATACTTAACTATTATAACCACTTCTACAACTACTTATTTTACCGATGTATGTAAGTAAAAAAATAATGACTTACAATAAATTGCGTTCATTTTGGGACATCCCTTGTAAAATTCATTGGTCCTTTTAGTAGAATTGGAAGTATACTTTCACTTTTTCCTGATTGCTTAACACATTATTTTGTAGGGGAAGTTTTTAGTGGATAGTTAGGAAAATATTGTTGATGTCGACATTTTTATTTTGTGTTTGAGACATTTTTTTTTAAATTGTAAAAAACTAATTTTTTAAAATATTTTTCATACATCTACTGTTAATCTTTTTTTTTAAATGTTACAGTTTGTTACTCGGAAAATGTGTAGAGAATTATTTAAAATTTTAACTACGTTGTAGATTAAAAGAGCAGCTGGAATTTCATGCTCTAGTAAATCCTTGAAATGATTTCTTAAATTCACTATTTTCTTTACTCTTATTAATAATCCTTTTTTTCTTAAATTCCTTTTAAAAAAATAAGCATCTGTTTTACGTGCATTACACTTCCTGTTAATTTGTTTTTCTTACACACAATAAAGCACGAATTATGAACCCGCGCTATCAATGTACTCTTTTGTCTTTTGTACGTAACACTGTAACGGTTGTAACAGAGGATTTTAAGACATTGATTCACGTATTTAGTCGAAAACGTGTAAAATGAGTGATGGCCAAAGCCATAGAATGACCAATCAACTGCTACTAATGGCTTGAAAACTGAATAAAATCCAACAAAGAAAAAAATACAAGGAAACACATTTAAACGAACATTCTGACATGAACATGTTTCACTATTTTCACTTTGAAACTTGAACCGCTTCAACAGTTTTTACACATATTTAAATTTTTGTACACTGATTAATTGCCAGCAATAATTTTATGATTGATTGGATTTAATGACTTTTGTTCTATTAAAAGAAAAAAGGTTATAAAAAATGTTTAAGTTTAAAAAAACACAGAAAACATCGAAATTTATTTCTGTAATATTTTACGAAAGGGACCTTATTTTGTTAAGAATGTGAAATCTCTTAGAAAACCAGAAACTTTCATATATTAAAAGAAAGAGCCATACATTTAATTAATATGCACTGAATTTCAACCATCAGTGCAAAATTAAAATAAAATGTTATATAAAAACAAAATATGGGAAAAGAAACGGCACTTTCCCCATAACTATTTGGCTGAAGATCAGTTCAATAAAATGATAATAAGTAGCAAAAAAAATCATAAAACGAATAAGAAGGTCGTAAATTGATTTGTAATTTTTGTGAAAATATTCCTCATAAAAGAAAATTGTTCGTCACTTCTCTGAAATCCTTATTGAAAAATCTTTTGTCTATAAAGCCTGATACTCTGTTCAACATTGCACGTGAAATGCTGTCAATGCATATGAAAAAACTTGTGTGGAATATCTATGAAATAATGTTGATAGAGTTGTACTCTGTTCATTTTGTGAAAAAGTTCCAAAATGTTTCTGGCAACAATTTTTTACAACTGCGAAATAATGTAAGCTGCACTTATTTCACGTGGAGTTTTAAGCAAAAGAAAAAAATTATGAACTGATTATCAAATAAGAAATAAAAAATTTAAATAACACAGCCGGTAACAGTTTTTTTATCCATATTTACTTTCTTTTTATTAAAAAAAAAAATTTTTAGTAAAATATATGTGGCGTTTGTTTTCATACACAAAACAATGTCGCATACTTTGCAGGAATAAAAACGTTAAATTGTACAAACTCGCAAGTATCAATGTTACCTATTGATACATGTCAAAGTTTTCGTGTGAAATAATTAATGTTGCTCAACATTTTTCACAAATTTGAACAGAGTACTAGCCTTAAGACAGTAAAAGCTTTCGAAAGTTAAAAACCGTTAATAGAAAACAACGATCCGGTAAAAATGTTTGAAACAATGCAACCAAACTCGAGCTATGCTGAAGGTAGAAATTGCCGGATATTCTTCAAAATCTTACCTTGCGTTGGCAAATAAATAAAGAGTTAAAAATTGGAAGTACACGTAGAAAAAAAATATGGTTGGAGGTAACTATATTCTAAGAGCAACATAATATGGTTGGGTTTTAACAATCTTTATGTTTGCAGGTTATCATATTATGTTTAACTATGACCATAGTATGGTTAAAATCAACAAAAATTTTGCCGAAATCAACCATAATACGGTCATAATTAACCATATTTTGGTTAATATTAACCATAATAATGATCAAAACTAACCACATTATGTTGAAAATGTACCATAATATGGTCAACATTTTCCAGAATTTTGACAAAATTAACCATATTATCGTCAGAATTAACAATAATATGGTCAATGTTAATCAGATTCTGGTTATTTATTTCGTCCATATTTTTTAATTTGTTTGTAGTGTCAAATTAGAATTTTATTTAATTTTTTTTCCTGGTAAGTGTTACGTTCCACTTTTATAAAAAAAATTCCTTCGATTCATATTCAAGCCTGTGACGACCTTAATTGCCATTTGTTCTGTTCTACTAGTCTATTCTACGTAAATTTATGTATTTTAATCAATAATTAAAATAAAATTAATGAGAATTTTAACCAAAACAAGTAAAATGCAAACGACCAGAATGTTGTTGCATATTAAACATATTATGTATATAAAATTGTTATTAAAAATTAACCATAACATGTTTGGAGGCAATCATAATATGGTAATAGCTTTTCGATGGATGAATTTCACCATTATATGGTTGCCGCAATAATAATAAGGTTAAATTTACCATAATATGTTTAAGTGTATGATTGTAGCTTTATTTTATTAAAACAATGTATTGTTGAATTCAACCATATTTGAAGTTTCAAGGGAGGTACACACTTTATTGTTAAATATAAACAAATTATTATCAATCGTGAAAAAAATTTTGTTTAAAGCAAAAAAAAATTGTTTGTTTCCATTGCAGGGACCATTATATGTTTTTTTTTAACCTACTCCAACTATGTTTTTTCTCTGCGTGTACGAAGCTCATATCAGAGTATTTAAATATGCAAAGAAAGCCCTTCTAGCAGTCTCAGAAAAGAGCCAGTTATCATCAAACATCTAACACGGACTTTGTTATAAAATTGTTTTGCTGCAGGCTGGCCATGAATCGTATCATGGATGATGGGAGGGAGCTTCTTTACAATGGAAGCTCATGAATACATACCAATTCAAAATTTCAAGTCGAATTTGAAAAGAAATTTCTATAAACAGTAATAGGAACCAAGAAGTTTCATCACTTAAATTAAATGGATGGTATAGAAAATACACACAAAGGTGATTCAAGAGGCTTTCCGCAGGGTGCCTCAAAATATGAAAAAAGCCCATCGATGTGGCTAGATTTCTTTTTGCAAAATAAGTTTAAGTTGCGTATTTTAACAATTGCATATTAACTTTAATTTTTGAATACCTGGCATACATTTTTTATTACTGCTAATGTGTCAGTCCATATTTTATTCCGCATACGGTCATATGGCAAATGGCAAAATTTGTTAAGTTAATTTCCATAAAGGAAAAATAGTTACCTGTTTGAAAGAAGAAAAAAATCGACTTAAATCACTTCCTTAATTTTTACATGTTCCTGCATTTGACAATTTGAATATCTCGTTTACTTCCTGAATCTACAATAATTGTCAAACACAGAGAAATTGTAGTCTTACCAGTTATTTGGGTTTGGTTGCCTTGACTGTAAAATATAAACTGTAAACAAAAACAAGTAAATAACACAAATTTTAATAAATATTTGCCAAAGATGAAAACACCATTCACTTGGTCCTTCAAGTGGTTTGTCAATCCCTCGCAAACATCAAGTCAAAACATGAATTTTAAGAAACAGGTTTTATATTCCAGTGCACAATAAAGATTAATTAACTGCTATTTAATGAATGGTGCAATTCATACAAGGGCTAAATTACAGCATTCGATATCGATCGAAATTACAATACAATTTAAATGGGAATTTCGATCGGTATCGAATGCCATAATTTGGCCCCTGGTCTTTCGTATACAACCAATAATTCTCGGTGTAAAACACATCTGCACAAACGCATAATACCCTTGCAAGGGGGAAACATCACATGAAAAACAACAACACTATAAAAAGTATCTGCTGGTTTTTTTGTTGTTGTTTTTTATAAAACTTTTCTTAACAGCCAAAATGCCTTTTTATTGTAATTAACGTTGCTATTGGGGTTTGTTTTTTTTTATTTCCCCAACTGTTTCTAGTTCTAAATTGCCTTTTACTGTCAGATAATATTTTCAAATAAAATATAGCAAAGAAACAAAGCATTTGTTATTTTTTGGTTTTTGTAGGTTTCCTTGTAGTTTTGTGCATTTTCCATTCTTTGTTGAATAATGAAAACTTTTTCAAAGCGTTTTGGGAAACAATGCAATTTTCTCATTGAAATTTTTAAAACACTATGAAAAAACAAAGTTTTAGAAAATAGAATTTACTTGTGCGTTATTAAAGCATAGTCTTAGGTTAGCATTAAGAAATAAATACAACATCCTCGTACAGACGTTCACGTATTACAAAATGATTTAAACAAATACAAATTTCTAAGTCTCTGGCACATTTTTTTGCAAATTAAGTAGAAATTGTTACGTCCTTCCAAAACGGGCATAGACATGTTTTAAAGAATTTCAATTGTCTCTCATTTAATGCTGACAATGTCCTCTTCACTAATCTTTTGTTAAAATATGTAGTTAAAACCAGTGTTCGAAAATAAACAGAACATTCTTAAGCGTTCTGCTTACACACTTAGGAACGATATATATATTCTAGTGTTTGTTTAGACGAACACAACCCTTTATACCGTTCGTAACTATTTTCAATAAATTATATAGTGTACTGATCTTCGTAAAAAAACAATAATTGTAGTGATACTGTAGACAAACATTATATTTTAATGTTTTATAATGCTTCTTCTTTTTACATTAATAATGAAATGAACAAACAAAAAATTTTAGCAACGACCGCAGCACGAACAGCTTGTGTGTACATTGTATTTATGTTTAATAATTTTGCAGGCTTTTTGTTTTTTTCGCATGTGTATTTTGGGTTTTTTAAAAATTTTTGGTTTTTTTACCAGCCAAAAGGGCAAAAGACACAACAGAAACGACCGAACATTAATGAGCTGAACCGAACACAATAAAGTTTGTGGTTTGAAAAAAAACCGAGCGGAATTAAATGTTTTAACTTTTTGTTGAGTTGGATAAATAAATTGTTATGTTTGTGCCCGAAAGATGAAGGTTTTTTTTAACGATTTACTGCACAAACACTGTTAGCGTTTGTGTTTTCCACAAATCTACCGAACCGAACACTCAGGAGCGATATTTAGTGTTTATTTTCGAACACTGGTTATAACATTCTTTTTGAAAACCAATGACTTTTTTTGTCTTACCTTAAACATTTGTTTGTTGTTAGACTAAAACAAACGCCATTGACCGACTACAAACAGTAAAAAATGTTGCAAAACATTTTTTCATTATTTCTCTTGGCAAACAAATAATTTTGCAAAAATTCCTGAACACAAAAAAGTTTTAAGGTTAAACAAGAGTGGCTATAAAAAACTACTGGCGTGCCATTGCCACAAATAAAATCGTAAAAAAATTTGTATATTCTGTTCATTAAAAATTTTATAAACTGTTGCAATAATAAAGCAAAAAAAAACTCTTTGTCTGCGACAATGTTGGTAGGATTAATGAAAGATTTTGGAAATTTGCTAAGAACCCGGTGTGAACAATAACTCACAAATAAGGTTACAACTTGATAAACAGTCACAGTAATCATACATTGAAGTTGGCGCCGTGTTCGCCACATTTTTCCCGCTTAAGACTTGTTCTCTTTGCTGGTATTTGAAAAAACGTTTCAGACTCCGTCAAACGCCTTGGAAATATCTAAAGCAATTACATTACCTTCGCCAAAATGGTAGGATAGCAAATCTCCAGTAGAGTGACCTTTACGGAAGACATACTGGCTTCGCTTAGAAGGTAGTTTCACTCTGATAATTTTACAAGATGGTTATTTTTCCATACTCTCTATATAACTTTGGAAAATGCCGGAAAATTCCAACTTTTAGGCAATTTTCAGGGTATTTAGCCACTGCTTTTTTAGGAGTTGGCTTTACATTAGCAACCGACAGGAAATACCCCAGCATAGTTTAAAGTGATGTAGCATAATCTGGCTTAAAACTCCAAAAAAATTAAAAGAAAAAATTATAAAAATTAAGGTATTGGAGATTAATTTGACTTAAACGTTTGTTTTAATATTTAACAAGGACAAAGGACTTCATGTAATAATTTTTTTCCAGAATTATTCCATTGTTGTTGTTCTAATAATTTTCTATCCGAAGATGACCATTTGTATATTACTTTTTTATTATTAATTGCTTTTGGCTTTGAAGTAAAAAATACAAATTAATCAGTTGTACACTGAGAAACTTTTTCATGATCATATTTTTTCGATTTGTAAAATTTATGCGTTTTTGTGTTCGTAATTTTTGTTTAACTAACTAAAAATTTAATATGTAAGAAAACTCTACTTTATATTTTTAAAATTTAAAAAAAAAATGTTTGTTTTCAAGTGTTCTATATAACGTACATCCAGATCCTATTCAGCTTATCATCCTTCGTTCACAGATTCTATAAAGATTTTGTTTTGGTTAAATATTTTTTTTAATTATTCTTTCAAGTTTTTAATTCTCCTTTGTCATAGCATTGACAGTTTGTGGAAAACTAGCAACGAAAAGTAAGTGCCGGTTCACACACGTCAAGTTTGACTCGTCAAGTCTTGAGTGTTTAGGAGAGAGGGGAAAAGAAATGGCATTCTCTTTTCCCTTCTCTCTTAAAAGCTCAAGACTTGACTTGACTTGACTTGTGTGAACCGGCACTAAACATACCTGATTAAACACATCAAGTATATTGCAAACACACTTAGAGAAAAACTTATTTGTTATGGTTGCAAAATAATCATCTTTTATCATATTTTTGTTGTTGCAACCATATTATTAGTGAATCAGTTCCTTTTATGTCTTTGGCGCTTATTGCCTTATTTCGGCCACAATATTAGTTATGCCAATAAAAAAAACTGAGCCCCATAGAAATAAACCGAAAATGGATTTGAATTTTATATTCCTTACATTTTTATTTAAAGGCTCGAAATTTTTTTTGTTTTTTGCAGACCTGTGTCATAACTCTGTACTTAAATTTCTGAAATTATGACTATTTTTCTAAAAATGAGCGACATTGTTCAATCTAGATTTAATTTCTTTCTTATTTTACGTTTAAATTCATACCCAGATGTAATAAAATTCAAACATTGCACACATAAATGTAAATTAATAAAACGACACTAAAAAAGGCCTGGGTCAAGGCTAACATTTCTTTATGTTTTTCACGTGTGCTTCTGCTTTTAATTGTGCGATATTATCAAGGCGATATGTAAAAAAGAAAAACACAACATGGCTTATATTTGCTACAAACAGACAATTTTATTTAAACAAAAAGGTTGGCATGCATTTTATTTAGCTTTTCCTAAAGATTGATCTAAAATGTTGTTTTTTTTTTTTTGTTTTGATTTTAGTGTTCAAAAAACTTTAAAAGATGAATTAAAATTTTAGATTCTTAAAGCCCTTATGACACTACATTTTTTATTCATTAATTGATATAGAATTGATAGAAAGAAACAGTTAATGTTAGAAAGAGCAAACTATAAAAAATGTAAGCAAAGTTTTTTAGTTTTTTTTCTCTTGTTATGGTTTTGTTTCAGGGATGGCGTTAAGAATTTTTAAAATTGTACCAACAACTTTTAAAAATTATTACGTTTTCCCCCCTAATTGTACTAAAAGATTTTTTTAGTTGAATTTAATTTTATTTATGTTCTTAAAAAACACCACAAAAAGGGATTATAAATCTTTATTTAAAAAGTATCAACAGAAATGAACAATTGAAACAACTTACCCATCCCTGTTCTGTTAATTTTATTAAATGTTGCCAACTTTTTGTTTATGAGAAACCTAAAAACAAAAAGCAGTGAATCGCTGAATTTGCCCATAAATCGCTGATTCAGCAACACTTTTAATATTTCAAGCTTGAAATGTCAATTTTAAGTTGAACAATTTTACATTTTTTTTGACGTTACATCATTTTTTATCGATAACTTCAGTAAAATGTTTGACATTTTGCCATTTATCTTAATACGGCTGAACCCTTCGCACTTGGTAAATTTTTCTATTACTTTATATTTGCACTGTTCACCAAAACTTGAACAATGCATTACAAATTGAGTGTCATAAGGGCTTAAGGGAAGGTAATAAAAAACATTATTTGATATACCGGGTGGCTCAAAAGTCACTTTTTTTTTGATTTATTGTAAAAAGTATGCTAATTTGTTCCAATAATATTTTAAATTTTTTTTTCTTTGAGATTCTATTTTCAATTGATTTTTACTATGAGTTAAAATTAATTAATTATTCACTCGGAAAACATCTGCATACGATAACATAACAATGATAAACAGGATGCCAAATTTTACACACACACACACACACATGAGTTATTGACAAAAAGTAAAAAAGTATAAATAAAACTCCAACCCATTCCACATGAAGTAAAAAAGTTTACAAAGGGGTACAGTGGCACAGGAAAGTCTAAATACCAAACCATAATCTTAATTTTGGGTATCATAGGCAGCCTTCATATCGCACACCTAATCATAAATATGCACAACTTTGTAATTTCTACGAAGAATAAAAAACAACGATTGACTCTAATTTTACCCACAAATCCCTTGTTGATTTTTTTTTCAGGAATATCTTGAGCCAAAGTTCCAAGGCACCTTTGCTATCAATAGGCCACACCCAACAAAATGTAAACAGAAGCAAAATAGTGGGCGTGGCACAAAATATATTTATTTATATCTAAAGACCGGTATTTATGTAAGAGAAGTGCCACGCCCTCTTCTCTAATTCCGCCCATTTTGTTAAGAGTTTTTTCTTATTAATATCCAACAACGGATGAATAAAATGCAGTCGTGGCTGCTTGCTCATATGCGAGTAATTTATTTACCGATATGGCTGAATTTGAATAGCAAACTTTAATAGAGTATGTGTAACAAAATTATTGAACAGCCTTGTACCCATTACTTCTGGGAATTTTGGAAAACACATTTCAACATACAAACGGACTGACGGACTGACGGCCATCGTTCGCTACTCATAAGGACCCAGAATATATATACTAGGGTGGGTCACTGATGTATGAGAAAAAATAAAAGTTCTCGAATCATATTCTAATAGCAATATTTTTTTGTATTACGTTAAAACAAATAAAAATTGCGAAAAATAAGTTCAAAAAAGTCTCATCTTGAGCCCGCGCATGAGCTTCTAAGAATTAAGAATATTTGAAAAAAGTCCTTTTTTTAAATTTTAATATTTTATTTACTATCAATTATTATTAATTTAAACTAAAAACATTTTGAATTAAACTTAAAAAAAATAAAAATTTGGTTCTTATACAACATAAAATAATAAAATCCTTTTTGGTCACAAAATCTTGTTTACTGTCAAATCCGGGCATCTCTCGTCTTGATTCAAGTTTCGTCTATATTAAACTATCGCTTGACTTTTTTAGCGCAAAGAGTCATGAATGCTTCTGACACTATTTTCACGAACCTAAAAGTCGTTAAAATACAGTAATATGCTTTTCTGCAATACAATGCTATTGTTGCTATATATTGGAAATGTTGCACATAATTAATACACCAACGGCACAGAGAATAAATTTTAAGCAGACACAGAATATATAGCGCATAATTATAGGAATTTAGTTATTAAGGAATAGAAGATTAGATATAATAATATAAATATAGGTACCTATCGCAGCCTTGGAACAAGAGGGTTCAATTTAGGTCACGATATATACATTAGTTTTGTAATAATGAAAATATGTTTAATCATGTATGTAAGATAAGTTAAAAATAAGTTTAGTTTTTAAAAATCTTTATTTTATAGCAATTAAAAATAAGTTTAGTTTTTAAAAATCTTTATTTTATAGGAATTTTCATTAGCCAAAATATTTTTTTATTATTGTAAATATGGTTTTCGAATTAGGTTTATAGATTGAAAATTTTTTTCAGTTTATATGAATTGTTATACTTTAGTTAAATTTTTATTTTTTGTTATAATGGTTTTTGAAAAATTTTTTATGACAAATAGGTTTTTGAATTTAATTTCTGACAAAAATTTTTTCATAATTTTGTTTTCGTTTTTTGTTGTCGAAAGGTTGAATAAAATAAATATAATTTTTTATAAAAAACGACCTCAAACTTAAATAATTAAAAGTAGTTAAATTAATAATATTTTGCAGGGATCTAATTCAGACAAAAATACAACATATTTACACTATTAGAAGTCGATAAGAGAAAAAATATTTTTTTGCCCCACCCTAATATATACTTTATAAGGTTTAAGATCAGAATTGTGGAAATTACAAAGGGAAGGACAAACTTTTATATATGTATACACTCAGGTCTCAGGATTCAAATTTATGCGATTTTTAAATTTACGATTTTTTTTTTTTGAATTTTAACTGATTTTGAAGTCTTAGATGTTTTTTCAAGCTTTTTTACCGTTTTTAAATTTAACCAAGTTTGCTGCACTGATATTATCGTTATAGTTTGTTTTATTTTGTGTTTTTTCTATGCATAGACGATACGTATGTATGAGTATTTTCAAACTTATGAAGATCGCATAATAAAATTTTTACAATATAAAAAGTATGCCGAAGGTTAATTTCGGTAAAAACAAAATCAAAACATTAGGTCGGAATTAGAAAAATTTCAATTTAAACTCGTTCTTTCCTGTCTTTTGCGGTACAACTAGTTGAAAAAAAATTAGGACTAAGTTAGAAAAATTTGGATTTAAATTGGTCATTTTCCGGTTTTGCAAATAAAAAAAATTTGTTTTTTGAAATAAAATTTTTTTATTATTTAAATATCAGTCGAATTTCTATAAGAATCACATACAAATTTTTTTTTTGTTTGATTGGTTTTTAGTTCGAAAAAATAATTAAAAAGAAACATTTTTTTGAAAACGGCGAAACTTTAAAAACCAGAAACAGAAAGCTTTTTTTGGTAGTGAAGTGGCAATGTGTAAAAACAGGCCGCAACAATCAACACAAATGGAACACTAATTTTTTTATTAAATTAACATTTTCTTCAAAATAACACTACATGCAAACTTAAGTCCTTCACCGTATACATATCGACCCCTAAGCACGAAAATAGTTTAAGCGCCTAAAATCAAATTTTACAGGAGAGAGCTTTTTTTATTTTATTTCATATAAATTTTGTATGAAATTTGTCGCTTACAATAAAATTGTTCTTGCTATAAAATCGTAACGGTACCTTATGTTACCATGACATTTTAGGAGATGATGCAAGTGTTGCCAATAAAGTCATTTATTAAAAAAAACGAAAACTGAAATTCATGTCACTTACGTTATTTTCGCGGTTAGATTTTTTTTATTATTATTTTATTTTAAATAAAAAAAAATAAAAATAAAAAAGCTTAATCGTAAAGTTATTTTTAGTCTTTTTTTCAGTAGTGGCATAAAGTAGTTCTGAAAGTACCCATTTTGTCCACTCCATTCCGTAGTGGCAAATTAGTAAATCCATGGAGTAGGTCTGAAACTACCCCTTTAGTGTACTCTATAATGTAGTGACAAGGAGTGCTTTTAAAACTAACCCACTTTAGTACTCCATGGAGTAGTTTAGGGACTACTTTGGTGGGTTATATGGTCTCCATCTGGGACATCGTAATGTTAAATGGACCACCTTTTAACCATATATTTGGAGTAGTTTTAGAGTACTCCTACTCCTTTATGGACTACTCTTTACATGCAAGTTAAGATATGGCAAAACATATCTTAATAAAAAATAATTTTTTTCCTATTACACGCGCTGATATTTTGTGCTGACGTCGGCGTCTGGCAAATTTATCAAATGTGGAAATTCAAAATCCTTTTTGCATTTATGGGAACGGAATTTTATTTGTTTATCAAAATGCACAAAATGCAACATAATGAAAAAATGAATAAATAATATGATTCTTGACTTTTAAAGTTTAGTTTTTTAGAAAACACGATAGAATAAAGTAATGAAAATAAATAAAAAATTGTTTTTTTTTTTAAATGAAATAGTGACTTATTAATTTTCATGTATGGACTAGTCTCGTTGTCTGCAGGGTCTCGACAGTTCATTTGAAAGAAAATTAAACTGCCAATGGCCGTCCCCAAAATAAAAATCATCATTCGCCATGAAATGTTCATACATAATTACAAGTTATGAAAAAAGCCAGAAACAATTTTTTCTAAGGTTATAAAAAAAAACCCCCAGGAGTATTAAGCAGGGCTGTGGAGTCGTCAAAAAAAAGTACTTACTCAGACTCCGACTCCAAATGCTGAAATTTTTTAAGTGCGACTCCGACTCCTACTATAATCTTGTTGCTAAATGTATATGAGACTCAGTGATGTTAACTTTTATTTTTTCAGTACCGTACGGCCTTCTAAAAATTAGAGTTTTTGAGAAGCAATTACCGTACGCAAACATTAGTGTGCTGTTTCCAAATGGCAGGCGATTGATTATGTAGCAAAATTTCTCAGGGGTGTGCTGGAAATCGCAAATGCAAAACGCAAGAATTTGGAAGTTGTTCTTAATAAACTTTAAACCTAATTCTTATAATTTTTGGTTTAAAATCCTGTTTAATAAGGAAATATTTGTTAAATATTTGTCATAAAATTCTTTTATTACAAAAATCTTATTTAAAAACGACTTTTAAAATTCTTCCGTTTTACGTTTGCGATTTCCAGCACACCCCTGTATATGAAAAGCACTCAGTCCATCGCCTGTCATTTGGAAACAGCACATAAGAGCAGTATTCATAAACCATTTATTTAAATTTTAAATGTGTTTTAAGAAGATAATTTGTATTTTGGTAATTTTTTTTAAATTTTTTATGCCGAAAAACTTTGGAGTCGGAGTCGCGAGTTTTCGTGGGTACTACGACTCCGACTCCGGCACAAAAACATCAACTCCGACTCTTCAACTCCGACTCTTCAACTCCGACTCCGACTCCGCAGCCCTGGTATTAAGAACAAATTAAAATATGAAAATGCACAAATAAAAAAGCTATCAAAAATCAAAACCATCAGTTTTATCAAAAACCAATTTTGTTTTTTGGAGTTTATAAAATTTTGGATAATTTTGAAGGCTTGTCTGTGTAAAATTCGTATACCGGCAACACTGTATTTCTCTGGGCAAAAAAAAATTGAATAAATTCATGTTTATTTCATCGTGTAAATTATGCGAGATGCTATTTTGCGTCCTTTTTCCTCTTCCTTTTTTAATTGTATAATTCTTTAAAACCAATTATTTTCAAGTATTATGGCCAGTTTTTAATTTAAATATACATTAACAAGAATTAATGTTCCATGAAAACTCATTAATTAAAGATTTATTGAAACAGTAATTGGTTTCAAGGGCAATGCAAAGGACTATTAAATCAATTAAGATATTTCATTTATACTTATATTGAGAAATTAAATTGAAAAATTGTAAATTATGTTTTGCTTAATCTGAAGTGATATGCAAACGGGCTTGATATCGATATTTTACATCAAAATCAATGTTAATGAAATTTTGTTGGAAATATATTTCACTTGAAAGAAAAAAATGTTAATAAAACACTTTCAGTGAATTAAATAGAAAACTTGAACAGTTTTTAAAATATTTTAAATAATAGTTTTTTCTGAAAACAAAGGAAATATATATTTTTTTTAATAAAAAATACTTAATTATCTTTGTTAATCTTTTACTTCCACTTGTGTAAATTCAAACAAAAGGAATTTTTAATTGCACGGCCACTTTAGAAAGTAAAAGGAAAAAAAAATATAAAGTGACACACATACATGTGTGTCATAAAAAAAGTTTGATTTAAATTGCTTTAAATAACGATTTCTTTTTTGCCCTGGTCGACTTTTCTATGAGAGTTTTTTAAGCAAAAAGACTTTGCAACATGACACCTTTTGCGATAATTTATTAACAGTAGACTTAATTGGCATTTCATATTAAATCGAAAGATGCATTTTCTAGGTTTATTCGAATATTTTTATTCTAGATAATTACCCCATAATTTTCAAATCATTTCACCTCCCTTTAAATACATACATACTTATTTATATAATTATACCAAGTTTCTGAAAAATTTCTTAATCTTATTACATCTTTATTATTTTCCAACCAAAATGCACGAGGTTAATTGTAAATAAAACAAAAAGTTTTCAGAGAATTATCTTAATATTTTTAATTATAATAGAAGGATCTACGAAAATTATGGCCCAGGTGGCACAAAAATTACATGATCGTGATGGCCAATTAAAATCGCTACGACGCACACTGGGGTATTTTGTATCAAAACTGTGGATTAATTCCGAGGCCTCTCAAACTGATAATTTTTGTTTAGAACACCTCAAAATTAACCGAAAAAATTAAGTAAGAATTATCGATAACTCGTTTTGTTATCAAGATATCTGGAGTTGAAGTTTAAAAAAAATCGATAACTTTTTACCGTTTTATTTTCTTAGAGAATACCTCAAAATAAACCGAAAAAATTATGTAAGAATTATCGATAGCTCGTTTTGTTATCGAGATATCTGGAGTTGAAGTTTAAAAAAATCGATAACTTTTTACCGTTTTATTTTCTTAGAGAATACCTCAAAATTAACCGAAAAAATTAAGTAAGAATTATCGATAACTCGTTTTGTTATCGAGATATCTGGAGTTGAAGTTTAAAAAAATCGATAACTTTTTACCGTTTTATTTTCTTAGAGAATACCTCAAAATAAACCGAAAAAATTAAGTAAGAATTATCGATAACTCGCTTTGTTATCGAGATATCTGGCTTTGAAGTTTTAAACAATATGATAACTTTTTAGCGTTTTACTAGAAATTGATCATTTTTGACCACTGACATAATGAACAAAAAGTAGAAATAATCAAATATGCCACAAAAGCGCAGCTCAACTTTTTGCAGAAACATCGTCTACAGCCCGATCTAGTCCGATAATTAACTATATGTCCAAATATATACCCCAAATATGCACATTTTGGGGACTTTGAACAAAAAAATAATTTAAAATATTAAATCACTTTTTTTCCTGTAATACTTGTATCTGAAAAATAGTTCAATACCTGAAGTTGAAGGCTCCATACTCAGATTTAAATTTCACTTGAAGTTTTTTTTATCAAAGAAACACTTTTTTAAACTTAAAATATCAATTTTACAGCGAGCGCAAGCGAACAACGAATAAAAGTGTAAATTCAAAAACATAATGCAGCTTCACTATACAACTTAGAGCCGTTATTTGTTCGGTTAGTGACGCAGAATTATGTGTAGTTTCTATGGTTATAAGTGTTATTCCAAAATTTATTTTTTAATTAATCCACAGTTTTGATACCCAATAACCCAGTGTGCGACGTTAGATAACATGGCCATAGAATTTCTCGCTGAAAAGAGTCGTTTGCTTTATGGCAAGTGGCACCATGTGGGAACCACATATCGTCAAGGTCCATATCCTCAATTTCTGGCCACAAGAAGTTCATTATCATCTCCCGATAGCAAACACCATTCATGGTTACAGTTTGGCCGACCTCATTTTCGAAGAAGTATGTACGACCCGATGACTCCGCCAGCCCATAAACGAAATGTGCGAGCATGCACAGGTGTTTTCCCATTTCGTACAGACCTGGCCAATTAATAGAACCACGAAGTGACTCTCCATAGTTGAATTTGTCAAACACTGAAAAAAGAAGCGTCAAATTAAGTTGGGAAAAGAACTTGACGTTAAGGTGTGACTAATAATTAACATTGTGCATTATTGTTAATCCATTCTTAAGAATGATTAAAAAACTTTAAAAATTTTCTTTGAAAAACTAACAACTTTGATCTGCGTGCTACTTAACTTCACGGTGGATCTCAATAGAATGTTCTGTTAATATTTAGCACTTACCAAATGCCCCTGTGTGAGTAAAAAATAATTTGAGCACACCAAAAATTATACACCCGCCCCGGAGCTACCTTACTTCCACTGCTATTCATTTTTCCCAATAGCTTCCGTTGAATAGCAATAGGACCCAGGCCAAACTTCCCCACAAGGGCAAAAATCAGTATTTCACACGAACCACAGCCACCACGTGCTCCCATATAATAACCCTTCGTGAAAAAAGCTGATCTTCGTTGAACTATCTTGTGAATTCTTCATGCCTTGAAAAGGCCACTCCCACATCGGACGTTGAACAACTTACTGAAAACCAACCTCCTATCAGCACAGCAAAGCTTCCGCAAAGACAAGCAACCTGAAAGACAGTCAGCATTTTTCGCCAAAGGCATACTAACGGAGACTTCATTAATAGCCAGACCGGTGCTTAAACTCCAGGGGCTACTGCCTCCCGTGACACCTAAGTTAAGCACTTAGAGATTCCAAGGCAGAATTCATTAAGCTGATTAAGCAACGTCCCCTTAGAGGCGCAGCATATCCTCTAGGAGAATCAAAACTAACAATATATTCTTCTTCTTTATATATAAAAAGAAGTGTACACTTTAATGTCATTACTAACTAAGGTTTACCCTGCAAGGAACTAGGGAATAGGGCGTGAAAAGGGCAATAGGGGTAAAAGCTCTCCCTTCCTATATGTTTTTTACTAATCAACCGATTTTCTTAAAATTTGGCATGCAGGCACTGTAACATCTGAAAAAAAATAAGTTATATGGCAAAATAACGTTTGCCGGGTCAGCTAGAATATATATAAAATACAAAAAAATGTTTGTGTGTCCGCTACAGACTCTGAAACCATCCAACCGAAGTCCTCCAAACCGGTTTCATTAGAAAGGCAATTTCGTGAAGATGGTTTTAGGCTTTACATTTCTTTAAAACAAGGAGATCGAGGGAGAGATTTTAATGTAATTTTAAACATTGATAGATTCCCAACTTACATGTACACATTAGCTATAAATTTAAAAAAAAGATTCAGTCCGGCTGTCTAATTTTCGGTGATCCTCTGTCCATGTTATCTTTATAAGCAAAATTCAGATCGCAATTCTTAAGATAATTTGAAAAAAAAAATAAGTGTTAATTGCCATAAGGACGAAGCTAAGTAGTGAGAATCGGTTAATAATTTCAGATGGTCACCATACTTCTTTCTGGAATAGAGTATTTTTGTCCATTAACCTCTTATTCTATTTAGGTAAAATTTTATATTAAAATATCATCTAAAATCATCTTACAAAATTATTTTACAATCTGTCCATATTTGAACACAGCTCACATAGTTATCAAGAAAATATTCGGCACGAAACACTCTAATCTAAACCACTTTACGGTTTTGTCGGGTCCGTAATTGTCAATTAGTCCAAAATGGGATGCATTTCTTATACATTTTGGAATTCAAATGGAAAAAAAACAAAATTTTGCCTTAAAAAGGCTAAACTGGCAACACTCTGTTCCAACACATGATCGAGATGCGTATAATTTACATTTAAATTAAATAAATATTAATCATACGTACACAATGACACTTACAGCTGCTTTCCACTATCGCACAAGTCTTACGTATTTAAAAAAAAAATACAAACCTGTCATGATAAGTTGTTATTGTTTTATCAATTTTAAAACAATAAATAGATTAGTGAAGCAATTTCGAAAAATACTTTAGAATTAGTGGAATAGTGTACAGCGGCCTTAACTGATATATCCTGGGCAATACTTTGAAGAAACATGCTTAAACGTTTTTTTTTTTTTTTATAGGACCAGCACTAAGGGGATGCCCCCTACTAATGCATTGCATTGTGTTGGAACTAGGAAAATAGGTTATGGGAAGGAGGATAGAGGGAGTAGTGTTTGTGAACATTCGATTTGAACTTGGTCATGTTGCAAGTGAGAGGAAAGACTTCGGCAGGAAGGTTATTCCACATACGAACAGTCCGCGAAATAACGAATTCTCTCTGTAATGCGTTGTGCGATTCACCTGCCAATCGACCACAAAAGGATGGATTCTTTAAGAAATACGTGTACTACGAACAAACGTACGGGTTTTGGGAACCAGATCCCTAATTTCGTCAGAACACATCCCATTGTAGTAACGATAAAACAGGCAAATACAACCCACATTGCGACGGTGCTCAAGGGAGTCAATAGAATTGGATACCCTACTGTCACCAATGAGAACCTTCGCCATCGCCTGCACGCGGTCGAGAAGCTCCAAAATAGACTTTGAAGCACCGGCCCACACATGAGAGTTGTATTCCATACGCGGTCGGATATAGGTAGTATAAATAGTAAGGAGATCAGATGGAGTGAAGTACATCCTACACCGTCTTAGGAAACCGAGGCACTTGAATGCTACTTTCGACACATTGAATATATGTTCTGTCCATCGGACATCACATTGTATCCTCATGCCCAGAACATTAAGAGATTCTGATTCCTCAATAATTATACCACCCATATATACAGATGAGTACCCTTGATTTGTCGCGCGTTTATGCGTCAGCACGCAACATTGGGGTTTTCGGGCATTCAAATCGACCCTATGTGCACGACCCCATTCCGAGACTTTATCAAGGTCTCGGCCAAGCGTATCATTTATATGCTGCCTCATAGCAACGACTTCGGATACGCTTGGTCTGTGTTCAAATGAGTACAAATGGCAAAGGCTGCTGTCATCTGCAAAAGAGTAGATAGGGTTGGAAGTTTTACAAAGGAGGTCATTTAGAAAGATAAGAAATAGAGTAGGAGAAAGAACGGCGCCTTGCGGCACCGCTGAATGAATCTTGTACTCGTTTGACGAAACCCCATCTATAACAACTCGTATAGTGCGATCTCTGAGAAAACTCGATATAAATCGAGAGAAGTTATCACCGACACCAAATGTTTTTACTATAATTTTCGGCGAATTTCATCAAGATCAGTTAATATTAACTATTACTTTAACTTCCAGCTAACAATATGTTTTTGATAATAATAACTGATATTTAATTTTAACTGAACTTGTTGTAACTGGCATTCAGTGATCATTTCGATGCATTCTATTTATCTCTGCAGTAATTGTCAATTTTAATTTAAGAACTTGAGCAAAATAAGTTTCTATATATTCCGTCAACTTTCACGCAATATCCCAGCAATCAGATATGTGATGAAAATCGATCAAATTTACAACGATCGTTTTGAAAGGTGTGATGAATTTCAAGGGATTTTAACATCCATCATACATTGCACTGCGAAACATTTAGTTTGCGGTCGGGAATTTGATTGCAAATTCTTAATAATTTGAGGTCACTGATTTCAAATCGAATCTCCATTTTTCTCCATCAGCTCTAGTTTTCGAGACATACCGTTATGTCTAAAATTAAGGCAATTTCACCACATATATTGGAATAACTTGAAAACGGTTGACCATGTTTAGTTAAAGAAAAAAATCCAAAACTCGGCAACAATATTATGTTTAAGCCCTGCTTACATTGTTTTAAATATTCCCTGTAGTTTCAGAGATCTTGTTAAGTTTTTGAAGAAAAAACAGGAAAATTAAAAAAAAAAAATAACTATTTTTTGTTCTATACATTTTCATATTATTCAAATTCTGGAAAATATTAAAGGAATAGTACATTCACATTCGAATAATATGAAAATTTATATAATAAATAATACTCACAATGAGACATAAATTCCCAGATTCTATTTTGTTGTTTTTTAAAAATTCATTAAAAATAAAAACGCGACAAAAATCACAATATTGGTCTTAAAACATTTAGCTTAACATAATTTCGAATGCAATGAGGTTTTTTTCATTATAATTGGTACACAAGTCTTATTTCAATTTCCATACAAAAAAAAAAACGTTCATGACACACACATATTTTAAATGCTATTTTTATAGGAAAATCGATATTCAGTTTTCTGAGTAAATTGTGAATATAACCAAAAGTTGTGTACCATTTATGTTCCCTTGTGTAATCATAAAGTCTTTACTTTTTGTTTTAATCTTTTCGTTTCAAAATCAATTTCCATCATAAACCCGAATAGGAGGGTTTTTGTTAAAGTTTTTTTAATGCATGTTTAAATTTTTTTTTATATTTTCAAGCATATTTCTTTTTTCCAGTTTTTCTTGTGTTTGGATGTATTGGATGGTGTAATTTTTATCGTTATTGTAATCAACGTCTGCCTTCTTTTATTTTAACACTATCAACACCAACTTATCAAATATATTGAATCCCAGTAGCAAACCAAAACAACTATAAGAAAATTTTATCTCCAATTTGCGTGTTGTTCGAATTGATGAAATAAATTTTAAGTTTTGAAAAATTAATTGAAAACAATTAATTGTTTGTTTAAACATGCCCACATTAATCATCCTGATATTGAATATTCATAGCAAATTGATTTTATTCTTAAAGAAGTAATTTAATTCTCTTTTATTTTGTAATAAAACAGCGAATTTGTCTAAAATTTATTACCAACAAGAAAAAAAAAATTAATTTATGATTATTTTCCTTCACACGTATTAAATTATATTGCTGACTCTTAACAGTACTTAATTTTTTAATTTCATTTCCGGCATAAGAAATAAGAAAATGTGCTTGTGTATGTAATTTTTTTTATTATAAAAAAGGTATAAATGATAAATTGAACACACGTTTGCCAGAGAGACCAAAGATTTCAATGTGGTGGCGAAATTTAATTGAAATTAATTTCATGGTTAATAATATTTTTTAACGTTGGCAGAAAAAACAAGTTAGAGTGCTATATTCGGCTGTGCCGATTCTTTGATACCCTCCACTGACACTTCGAATATTTCAGGGTGATATTAATATGATGTTTAAATCTGTATTAAATTATTGACCGACAACCTTGAGTAAAATATTATGATTCGTAACAGTTTAAGTCGAACTTAAATGATTTTCAGGAGGGGTATTAATATATTGGAGCCATGGTAAATTATGAACAATATATATGTGTTCCTCTAACTCCCATTGGAGCATAGGGCGCTCAAACCATCCCAAAATTCCGCAGAGTGGTGAAATTAGTGAATTTTAGAAGGCTGCTAAATATGGGATCTAAGGTATTATTAATTATGGTGTTAGGCGTTCACAGTGTCATTTCTAGTCCTATAAAACTGTGACGTACCCAATTTTGTTATGATAGCATTATTTTTTACGTTTTAAGGCATACTAAACTGTTTTCCGGGAGTAGTGTTTATATGGGGCCTAAAGTAAATTATGGACGGACCTTCACGAAATCTTACAGCGTGATTTCCAGTCGAATAAAACAAATTTTTGCAAAATTTTATCTCATTCCGTTCCTTGTTCCACCATTTATGTTATTTTTTGTAACAAAATTATCCTGGTCCTACTGCACCGATTTTGCTGGATTTCAATCCCAAAGTGCTTAGGATAACTACAAGCAATTTGGCAGCAAGTTTGTTCATTTCTTTTGAGTTGTTCGAAAGTGAGCGTGTTTTAAACAGTCAGACAGACGGACATGGTTAATCGACTTATGGCCAATTTTCAGAATAGATATTCAAACACATTTATGTTTAAAATCGTTAAACGTAAAAACTTAAGTGGAACTTAATTCGCCGATGTGGTACGCTTAATATCAACTTAAGTTTCCATTGTAATATTTAAGCAAGGTGGCCTCAATATCACAACAATACAACAACAACAGGCAACAAAGCATTAACAGTCAGCTGTTTTTTCAGACCACCTTGTAAATAAATACACTTTTTTATATTTTTTTTTGTATTTAGTAGTGCTACCATACTTTAATCATAATTAAATAAGACTTTTCAAATAAAACTCAAAAAACCAATCTGTATTTAAATACGATTTAAGTTTTTATGAAAATTAACTTAAAATAGATTTAAATACAATCCTGAAAATTGGGCATTAGAACTACTCAAGGAGCCAGAATATATATTCTTTATGGGGTCTGAAATGAATAATAAAAAAGTTTCACACGGAATGACAAACTTAGTATACCCTCTTCACAACTTATTGTGGTGGAGGGCATAAAAACAAAAATAATTTAATATAAAGTTTTGCAGTTTGTAACACTGAATATTTATAAAAATTCAGTTCTTTAACGTTGAAAATAGACTTTAGGACATCCCCACTGTTAATTACCATGGCACCCGAACCCATTATCCTCTGACATCTTTTACCAGCAGTTTGATATGACAAAAATATAATAAATGAAATTTAGTGAGTATTAAAAATAATTTTTATTTCCTGTAAACATTTGTCAATGCTGTTTCCTCCTTTCACAAACAAAATGATATAATTAAACCTCACAGGTTTCTATTAATGAAAAAGTAAAAACAAAAACAAAATATGTGTGAGATTTTAATTAATTTTTTGTAGTCCATGAATTTTTTAATCCGCAATTGCGGTCAACTTTAATCTTTCATCTGCATAAACGAAAACATTTTTTTTTTATTTATTTTGAAATGTTTTAATTAATATTTTAATGGAGATAAAAACACGAATGTGTCTAAAGGATTTTCATTATTAACATTTGTTTTTTGCTTAATCGTAATTTGTTTATAAAGAGAGTTTTTATTGCTAAAAAAAATCAACTACATAAAAAATCAATAATTTAACATGGGGCAGAAAACTTTGTGGAAAGTGTACAAAATCTTCCATTTTTATTGAAAAAACCAAAACAATGAAATCGCAAATTTCAAAATCTCAAATTTTAGATTCCAGAATCGCTAACTTTAAATCGCTAATTTTAAAATGTGATGGCCCTTTTAGGCGTAGTTATTCTTATTGCCACCAATTTAAACACATTGGGCAATCTTAATTGTTTTTATATCTAACCGTAGAAGTACACCGACCATCGGCGCATCGTCGGTTTTTATATATAAATAAAAAGCTTATAAAAGAGAGACTAAAAATATCTAGCTAGAGGAGCTGTCTGTTAGTGAAGCTTTCACTGTATTTGTATAAAATATGTACATATTTAGAAATGCTTTATTTTCGTTCGTATCCTAATTTGTACGCTTATTGATTTCAGTTTCCTAAACCAAAATGCTATTCATTGATGATTTTATTAAGTGGCCATCAGGAATTCAAGCTCAAATAACCATAAATGGTATCAGGTTGTAGTTATGAATTATAATTTTTAATATTTTAAAAAAATATTCATGTGCATGAATGCCTGTTTAAATTCCCCATAAGTCTTTACTTGAAACAAGACCCAGTCACATCTTGTTTGTGATTTTAATAATAAATTTTAACATAACCTTGTTTTTAGGGAGAGAGGGGCGTGATTTAGGGTTGCTGTTAAAATTCTTACTCTTTTGCTAGGGGTTTACATTTATTTTTCCATTTTAATGTTTACATGTTCACCAAAAAAGTTTTACACATGACCACCTAAAAAAAATTTTCAATTGTATGTGTAATAGAGAAGATTTATAATCGAAATTGGAAATTGGTGTTTGGCAAAAGCAAACACACAAATAAATAAATAAAAATTTCTGTAAATAAATTTTGGTGAGTGAAACGAAAAAATGCAAACGTTTTCTAAACCGAAACCTTAAAAAATTGTGTGTTTGAATATGCAACTAAAACGAAATTTATGTGTTTTGGTGCTGACTAACGATAAATTTAGAAGTGGAAAAAGATTTTTAGCAAATTTCGAATGGAAAACTTAGAAAAAATATATAAAAAATAATACAAACTTTTAAACAAAAAAATTTGTTCTAATAAAATCGAAAACTGGTATTTGGTGTATAGAAATGCGGGATGCACGAAGGAAGCCATTTCTTTTACCCATGATTCATGCCTTTAATAACTTACATGGAATTTCGGATAATCATTTATACCGAGCATATCGAATGATTATCGAAGCATATCCAAAATATTATCTACCGATTTTAAAGTGCATGAAATGGTTTGTTCGGTTCAGAAGAAATGATTTTGGCACGAAAGATAATGAACGCCCAAATATGTCAAAAAATGTTCAAGATGGCAAATAAAGGCTAATGGAACTAGCAATTTCAAAAAGCAAAGAATCCCAATAATAAATTTGAGAGGAGTTCGAATTTTTAAGCGAATAGTCTTGCGATAGAACATATGCAAAATATCCCATTAATAAAATCTAACAGAAACTATGTTTTTTTTTTAATTTGAATTTTACAAGAGAGTTTACATTTGCTCTTTCGGAAAACAACTTGCCCTTAGACTGCTCTCTGCTTCATTAAAGCGAAAGACGATAAACGAAGAATTTTAGTGTTGAAATGTTTTACCCCATAAAATAATGTAATTAGAACCCATTAAAAACACATAAATTGCGAAAATCGGCAGCATACATATCAATAGCAACAACTTTCTACTCTGTATTCGATAAAATGCCACATATTTTAGGGTGGTAAAATCAGGCCAGACGATCACCGAATACATTCGCTTTGGAAAACGCTCGAAATATACATACTGACATTTAGCCATACAGGTTTGTGATGTGCTTTTGAAAACGAAACGATTTAAAATTTCGCTTTCGGTATCTTAGAAAAAATATATATTCCTCTAACTCCCACTGGAGAATAGGGCGCCAAGGCGATTCTTTAGCAAATTGTATTTCCTTTCTTAGATTGGTGATAGGGCTGCTATCTTCGTCTTCAATCCCACGATGCAGTCATGCTTCAGAAAATATTCATGTAATTTACCTACTTGCCTGAGACGTTGAGATGTACTTTTACCATTCAAGCTATTTTAATAATAGCGGTTTTCACCCTTGATATTAAAGTTCCTTGTAGTCCTTGCGAATCTTATTAATTTGAATAAAGTACAGTCAAATCCCGATAATTCGTACCCCGATAAATCGTAATTCCCGATTATTCGTAATAAACTGTCGGTCCCTTGAAAATATCTCTTTAATTCGTAAAATTTCCATAAATTTTGGTCCCCTCGCTAATTCGTATTTTTTTTTCAAATAAAATCTTCTTTACCTGTTATAAATCGTAATTGTTTGCTAACTACCACTTATAATTCGTAATTAAAACAACAGAAACATTGAAAGAATGATTTTTTGTTTGCTGCTAATTTTTTTTTTGCGTGGGTTTTTTCTTTAGCTTGTGTGTATGTTTATTTTCTTAAAATCTCAAAAAAAAATTACGAATTATCGGGAGTGCACTGTACTAAGATTTACAACACTGCAACAACAAAATGTACTAGACTAAAATTGACTACGCTGTGGTTGAAAAATCCAACAAAACGCTGCAGTAAGCACGTTTGTTAAATAATCCAGAAAAAAAACAGTTGAAGAAACTATATCTGTCTCTTTCTCTCACTCAGCAACTTCATTAATTTACAATACTAACGAAAAAGACACTCATGCTTTGTAGTATAAAATCGTAATTAATCTTTAAAATATGTCTATAAACAAAAAACATGTTTGCACATAGTCCCAAAGGTACGAATTTTGACCCTGGTTTGCCTTGAAATGTACTTTATTTATATAAACCAAAAAGTACCAATAGAACGAATTTTTCCCTGTTTTTCCCCTCAAATTTAATTAATTTGTTTGCTGCCTTTGTGCTAAAGAACAAAGGTCTAAAGTTTGTGGAAAATAATTTTTAAAAGAATCTATTTACAAAAGTACCAAACGTACGAATTTTCACCCAATTTTGTTCCCTCAAATGTACTTTATTTGTTTGCCGCCTGATATCTATGTTTTGTAACATAAAACGAAGGTTTTAGTGGAGTTGCTGGAATATTTTTTGATTTTACCAAAGCTTTTGATTTAGTAGATCATGAAATAATGTTGCAAAAATTGATGAAATACGGTATTCAAGGGCGTGAACTTTTATTGTTTAAAAACTATTTCTTAAATAGGAAACAATATGTGAATATAAATAACACTGACAGTTTTATTGCTTCTGTTGATTATGGTGTGCCTCAGGGTAGAGGATTGGGTCCTTTATTGTTTTTACTATATTTGAATGACTTAAAAAATCTGAATTTAGATGGGCAATTATTTATGTTTGCGGATGATGTGTGCTTGTTCTACCCATACAAGTATGATTTATCACTTAAAACAAAAATTGAAAGAGATGCATCGTTAATACATGAATTTGCGCGATTAAAGCGTTTAGTTCTTAACCCTAATAAGACCAAATTGTTACGTTTTCGACCACATGCTTTAAGTATAAATAGTAACTTTAACGTGTTTATTGATGGGAAAGCTGTTTATGAAACCTATTTTGTAAAGTATTTGGGAATTACATTGCAAAGTAACTTGTCATGGGATTTACATATGCGTGATTTGAAAAAGAAAATAGCTCCGGCAATTGGAATTCTGTATAAATCAAAGAATAAACTTGATGTTAAATCAAAGATGATGATATTTCAATCTCTGATTCAATCTCATTTGAATTACCTTGCAATTATATATGCTCACAAGAAAAATAGTAATTCCCTGAAATCTCTTCAATTCATGCAAAATAAGGCGTTAAAAATTATTTTCAGATTACCATCACTGTTTTCAACTGTTACATTGTACAAAGATATAAGCAAAACAATTTAACCAATATATGGAATGCATGAGTATCAAGTTTTAATGTTTGTTTTTAAATGCATTAAACATATTAGTCACCAAAGCTTAACATTTTCTCAACAACAATTTAATTTAAACACGCGCAATAGAACAAATTTAATGATTCCTAGATGTAGATTAGAATCAACGAAGCAACGCATTGATTACGTAGGTGCTGTAAAATTTAATAATTTACCTGTGGATTTAAAATCGATTAATCGAGTTTCGTTATTTAAATCATCTTGCAAACAACATTTATACAACAACTTTGAAGCGCTTTTGTAGTAAATTTTCTTTATTTTTATAATTATTAAAATTCATTATCGTTAGCTTAAGTAAAATATTTTATTTGTACTTTTAACAATTAATTATTATGCCAACTTGCCTCAATAATGCCTTTAAGGCGCTGAGGCCGAAATTAAAATGTATCAAAATCTTTTGTACAAATAAAGTTTTCTATATATATATATATATGTATATGAAAAAAAAAAAAAAAAAAAAAAAAAAAAAGTTGGCGCAAGATAATTCTAAAAAAGCGTGTTTATAGAAAGTACCAAAAGTACGAATGTTTACCCTGTTCTCCCTATATGTCCTATAAAGAAAAGGGCTTATAATAAAAAATTACAGACATTTTATTTAGCCTTTTACATTTCTACTAAGTTTATTTAAAATATATCTAACTATAAGCAAAAAAACTTGCTTAAAAACTTTCCAAAAGAATGATTTTGTTTACCCTGGTGTGTCCTTAAGTGAAGTTTATTTGCTTGTCACCATATGTTAATGAACAAGTTTTTCAAAAATATTCTCCCGTAAAAACCATCTCCTCGAAAAGAACTGACAAAAAACTTTACAGAAATCGGCACAGCCGTTCTCATTTTATGAATTACTATACATTTGTCACATCATTTTTATATACATATTGGATTTTGCCACGCCCCTCTGCCCGCAAACCGAAAATCAAAAATCAGAGTGTCACCCGCCTGAATATTCTGAAGATTCCCTTAAAATTTCATCAAAATCAGCCCAGCCGTTTTGGAGTCCATACGTTACATACATACATACACACATCCTGTCGTTTGGCAAAAATGTCTTGAGTCAGAAAGTGTAGTTTTTCGTTATGTTAAATTACAAAATATTTATTTAGTGTATTTCCTTAAGATTAGAAGCAGTTGTGCTAGACTTAAGTGATTTACACCAAACAAAAGGGAAAAAAATTTAATTAAAGCCAATCAAAAACTTAAAATGTGATTTTTTGAAATACGGCTAAGATCTATTTCATGACACAACGTATGTACAATTATGCATATGACAAAATTAAATAAAAAAAAAATCCTGGGAATTCCCGCACAAATTTCCCGGGATTTTTTTTCCGAAAATTGAGTGGGATCCCGGAATTTTTGTCCCGGGAAATCCCGTATGAAAAACACTATTACTATGTATGTTTTTTGTTATAGCTAAAGTTTGATAGAATTAATGTCAATATGGTGCAATTTTACTATTGAGACGGTACAATTAAAGAATTGTAAAATCTCATCAGTAGTCTGATGTGCAGTTACCTTTATGAATACACCTTTCTACAATTCGAGGTATTTTTCTGCCAGATTTTTCTTACGCTACTAAAGAAGAGAAGATATATTTTCCTACTTCTGGTAACACTAATTCCCAAAAGAAATGAATTCGAGCACACACTCATTCTACACTGGGTCTTAAAATACAAGAAAGCGCAAGTTATTCCTAATGAAAAACTTATACGTTGAAGTAGCAAAAGAACAGGAATTTCTAATTTTTTGCTTACTTCATACAAGCAAAAGTTTGGTGTTTTTTTCTTAGCCGGAAATACCCAGGAATTGCCAGTGAAAGACATCTAACAGAGAAACACAATAAACTAAAATTTTATTAAAACTTAAATTCTTAAAAAAAAAAACTTTTTAACATTTAAAACAGAAACAAAAGTAAATTTTTTGAAACTTAGGAAATAGAGAAGTGTGTTAAATAAAACAGAAAAGGCTGGAGGGAACAAGGGGGTGGGAAAAATTAATATTATTTAAAAGTAAAATAGCAAGCGCTGTTTTGTTTTTTGAAGATCTGTTACTGATTTCCACTTAATATAAAGTTTATTAAAAATTTATTTAGTTTTTTTTTTCATTTAAAATATTTTAGTTGGGCTTTAAATTTCTATTAAAAAAAATATAAAAATAATACAACATATTTCTAACAAAGAACCTGATGTTGTCATTTTTATATTGTTACGGGGCATATAAGTTTTATATTGCAGAGAAAAAATTTAATTAAAAAAAACCGTTATGTTCTGCATTTGTCACTTGAAGTTCCTTCTATTTAAACAAATTCTTCATTAATTTCCTTTAAACACACTTTTATCAAGAATTTTGTTAAATGTTTGAAAATAATATAAAAATCTTAGTTTTCTTCTTACAAAGAGAAATTTAGAGAGGAGTCAACTGATAAATGCCTGTTGACAGGAGCAGAGTGTTGCCCGTTCAGTTAAGAAGCGAAAAATTCAAAAATTCAATGTACGATAGAAAACATTTTTCTTACAATTTTTGTCGTGGCTCCACATGATGTGAATCGTCAGGACAAATTTTCGCTTTAAAGTAACCAGCAAGTATTAGAATTTCATAGAAGGGCGTCCTGTTTATTATTGCAACCAGTTGTTTAAAACGTCATTTGCCCTGTGTTTTGAATCTTTTATGGGGTAGGTTGTGTTGGATTATTGTGATGGATGTTCAACAGTCGTATAAATTTGTCCCCAAGACTACAAGGTCTTTTTTATATCGCTGTTTACAATAAAAGCGGCTCCACTTATAGGTCTACACTCCTTTCCGCTGTCGTTCAATTAATACACCATCGCATTTTGCTTATCCCCAGAATTCCAATTCCGAATTGTTTTATTTGTATCTTAAATTGTGCTAGTCTCACTCGAAGTTCGAACGTTGCATTGGCCAAGTCTTGTCTTTTTTTTTTTTTATTTTTGTGCCAAACGTTGTCAACAATGGAGTTGTTGTTTCTTCTGTTGTAGAAAATCGATGAAATTGTTGCGATAATTTGCTATTCTTATGGCATGGTAGAAGAGGAAAATGTAGTTGTTTATATACGTAAAGCATGTTTTTATTAACTTTGAGTTGGCATCACAGCTTTATTTGAGCACCCATTTAACAGCTGATAACTAATTTTTGTTTAGCATGCTTTGAAATTTCATTATGAATCGACTTACACCAGAGCAACGCGAGCAAATTGTTGAAATTTTTATTCAAAATAATTGTTCTATTCGTCAAACTCATCGTGCACTCCTTCCATTTTATGGCGTACATAATCGTTCTTCAGAGCGGCTAATTCGATGATCGTTTCTGATACATTTACTGCTACTTATAATTTGCACCCCGAAAGGCGCATAACAGTGTGCACTGAAGAAGCTGTAGCCACTGTACAATAAAGCATTGAAGATGATCCTAATCAATAAATTCGTCGCCGTTCTCAGCAACTGGGGTTGTGTCCTTCCACTTCATGGAAGATTTTACGAAAAGATCTTGGCTCAAAAGCTTTCAAGATCAAAATTGTGCAGGAATTAAAGCCAAACGACCATCGTATACTCCGCCAATCCGGCGAATGGGCTGAAGCGCAAATTGATATTGATTTTGAATATCCATTCAAAATTTTATTTTCCGATGAAGCGAATTTCTGGTTGAATGGGTACCTAAATAAGCAGAATTGTCGCTTTTGGAGTGAGGAGAATCCACAAGCTTTTCTCAAAACACAGAAAATTATTGTCTGGTGCGCTTTATGGACTGGCCGAGTAATTGGCCCATATGTCTGCAAAAACGATGGTGGCCAGAATGTTACTGTCAATAGATGGTGAACGGTATAGAAACATGATTTAAAAGTTTTTCGTACCTCAATAACGCGACATTAATCTTGCTAATACTTAGTTTTCACAGGACGGAGCCACATGCCACACAGCGGGCGCTAGAATTGATTTACTCAAACAAATGTTGATGAAAAAATAATTTTACGCAATGGCCCAATCAATTGGCCACCAAGATCGTGTGATTTGTCCCCATTGCATTATTTTCTTTTGGGTTGTCTTAAGTCACTTGCCTATGTCAATAAACCACACACAATTGAACACCTGGAAATCAACATTCGAAGAGTTATCGGCGAAATGCGGCCGCAAATGCTGCGAAAAGTTGTTGAAAATTGGTGTTCCAGATTGCGCCTTCTACGCGCAGCCGTGGCGGCCACACGGTAGAAGTCATATATAAACTTTAATTTAATAAAATTTTCCTTTCAATAAAGCCCGTTTCATTGATATTAAAAATATATTTCCTTGTTTTATTATGATGTAAACTTGTGTCACTCTATAAAAAACACCCTTTATACAAAAGAATGCGGTGAAAAAAATATGGTTATAGCCTAAAATAATAAGGGTGCATATAAAAATTATGCTAAAATTACACTGTACTCGAAATTTAAATTTTTTTTAGACAAGCTGGCCACTTGTTGTTTTAACATAATTCATGTACGCTGCATCCAGTGGTGCTAACCGTTTATTTAGTTTAGCTCTGGTTTTCGAGATATACGCTTTAGCTTATTGAAAAAACTAACAAACCGAAATTCCGCATTAAAATTTCCTTTTAGAAAAGTTAAACTTATTCTAATATGCGTAGTTGTTAAAGAAACATGATTTTTTTTTTTATCAAAATAATTTTTTTTCTAAAAAAAATAAAATTACGAAATTTTTGTTTTTTAAAAATGCATAAAAAGTTGAAACATTCAGCTAGGCTTCTATTCTCTTCATCTATATCTCGAAAACCAGAGCTTACCTAAAAAAAACGGCTGGCACCACTGGATTCAGCGAACCTGAATTATGTTGAAACACCAAGTGGCCAGCTTGTCTATTTTTTCCACTAGCACAGTGTTATTAAAGGTAGTTATTGTTATCATCATTAATATAGTTCCGGCAATAAGAAGTATACTGGCTTACTTTTCTTCTTTCGGTATACTGAGTCCCGGGTCATGTATTTCCGAACACTGACTTCCTTTAGCTTAACTTACATTAAAAACAAACAAAAAATTATAAAATATTGTTTTTGTTTTACATGTAAGTTAAGAGAACGATGTCTTTGTTCAAAATCGATGAGCGGGCCGGGCCATAAATATCACAATAATATATTTCTAGATGAAATGTCGGAGCTAAATGTCACTCATTTTATTTTTAACAAATCTTGCAGAACTAATTCGTTCAGTGTTTTTTTCATAAATTTGATGTTAAAAGTTTTGTCAACAAATTGTGTAAATGTGCGCGTCCAAAAGAAAAACTTTCTGCCGACATAATGCAAACATTTCAGTAAGTGAGTTCATGGTAACCCTTAGTTTGTTGTTGTTGTTGTTGTTGAGGTTAACTTAAGTTGATTTTGTGTTTAGCTGAGTGAGACTTTTTCTTATCTTATTGTTTTCTCTTTGTTGGCTAAAAAGTTGACATTTTAGTTTCTATGCAAAAGATGGTGAAGCAACTCGATGGTGGGGTGCGTTTCTGATACATGACACTTGAGAAATTGCTCCTGCTTATTTGTTTATTTTCTTGTTGACGTTCATAAAACTCAAAATTACAAATTATTTTTGCATTTTTAACCCACATCATTTGTCAAATTTTATTTTTTTTTGTTAAATTGGGTCTATATTTATGAGTTTATTTACTGACTTATTTAAACAAAAATAACATTTTGTTAATGTCCACAACTTTTATTTAGAGTCAGCAAAATTTGTTAACATTTTGTTGAAAAAGATAAAATTTTTATTGTATTTTACACGCATTTTTTTAGGTTGGTTTTCATAAATTTCAAAGTTCAGCAGTTTTAACAAATCGTACGTATTTATCGAGTGGATAATTAATTCATAATTTAGAATTTTTTCGTAAAACTGTTTTATTCATAAGTGATATGATTGATTATGGTTTGTAAGAAAGGCTCAATCAAAATTTTAATTTCCAACTAAAAATGTAAAACTGCAAATAAAATAAATGCTCTTGTGAACATTAATGATTTACCATACTCAAAATATTATATTAAAATTTAAAATCAACATTTTACTGAAATACAAGAACACCATTTCTCAACGTTTTTTAAAAAAGTATTTCGTAAAAATCGTCATATTGTCCGTCTACAAAATATATCTTCTTAAATTTAATTCGACTGATTTGCTCGAAATTTGCTAAAACCAAATCATGTTCGATTGGGTTGTTGTGAAAACAACTTAGCCGTGAGCCGCAGTTCCCAATGATTGGGGCTATTCACTAGGAATTACTTTGGATGAAAGTTATTTCAAGTTGAAACAACGTGAATCTCATGTAGAATCAACTTGTTTTGAGTATAAAAAAAGAGTAAGAAAAAGCT
This sequence comes from Pollenia labialis, assembly GCA_949318255.1. Classification (NCBI taxonomy): domain Eukaryota; kingdom Metazoa; phylum Arthropoda; class Insecta; order Diptera; family Polleniidae; genus Pollenia; species Pollenia labialis. The sequence continues at coordinate 159,641,274 of OX439142.1, forward strand.
TCAGAGACACAGAGACAATATTATTATTTATTTTCCTGTTACTCATGTTTCACTTTTATTGTACTCGGCTTTGCTTGTAAGACACCAGCAGTATGGCCCGTTATGGACCATCCTCCGGTCTATATATTAACTTCTTCTGAAGTCCGTGAATTTTTAATTTAATTTTGTAAGTTTAAAATAACGAAAAAGGACCAAAAAGATCCCTCTTACAGATTCTCATATACAAACTTGCGCTTCGAAGTTCAATACTAATGAAAATTCAAAAAGTATCAGTTGAAAAACAAAAAAGTACCAAAAAGGCCCTTCTTATAGATTCTCATCCACTCAGGACATTTCATGTTTAATTTTATGCTTTTAAGTACAACATTAAGCAAATTTCAAAAAAAAACGACCAGCTGCAGGAGGAAAAGTACCAAAAGTGCGCCGTTACCCTTACAGATTTTTGTTCATTCTGGAACAGGCATCTTTAGTTTTATATTTTTAGGTCCAAAATTAACGAAAAATCAAAAAATACCAGGTGAATAACAAAAAAGTGCTCAATTTCTAATCTTATAGACGCTGCACCTTCAAATTTATGGTTCTAATCCATGCGTTTCGAACAATATTTTTGTTCAGAGAATATTTTTTTACTAAGAATGTTCTAGAGAACGACTCACTCATTTCGGAAAATGTATCCGCAAAAATTGTCCGGAAAAACAAAGGTACCATATAGTTTACATGTGTCAGCAATTCAAAATGGCAGCACAACTAGCAAACCACTTATTTTAAATTGGTTTCTGAAAGTGTGTAAAAGAAAATTAGCAAAAAAATGGAAGTGATTTTATTATTTTTACATATATTATTTTTTTTTCTACATAATTATTCAGCAAAAAAACAATAATTTCAACTTTTATGTACAAAAAAAAAAGTGGCAACTCAGTTCATTTGGTTCTGAACAAAAATTAAAATTTAATCAATTCAAGAAAAACTTGACGAACAAAACAATTTCTCTCTCTGTCTTTTTAAAAAATATTGTTTGCAACGGTTCGTGAGTCGAGCTTAAGTTCAATATTGTTGAAAATAAAAAAATTACCACATGCACGAAAAAGTTGTAGGATGACTTTTAAAATAAAACACTTTGGTTTCAATGACCAGATTCGACTGACTCAACTTTATTTTAAATTCCTCCTAAAATACTATTTTCACTTAAATTAACTAAATAATGCCATATTATATTTCTTATTTACTAAAATGGTACAATATTTACAGAGAAATTCTTAAAAACTAAAAATCGAGAAAAAGTAATATAGAGACATAACATAAACCATTGGAGTAAAATCATACAGAGGGAACACAAAATATTACTACAAAGTAAAGTAAAGAAATTCAATTTTCCCCCCTCCCCACCCATTGAAGTATCAAAAATTTTAATAGTGAAGTGGGAGCCAATAAAAAAAGAAAAATTTTTCTTATAAAAAGTATCCAAAGTTTGTACGATTTTCATCCCTTAAACGTTCAAATTTCGAAAAAGTACAAAAATATATCTTTAATTTTTATATCAGCTAGGAATTTGGTATTATATTCATTTCGATGTTTATTGGTTTAAAATATACATGCGGTGATAAAGAAGTCACAAGATACAGATTATATCCGTTTACTGCCTAAAAGGGTCGAATTTAAAAATAGTATCAAACGCCTGTCCGCTTATTGTTCTAATAATTAACAACGAATTTTTGTTTTCTTTTAGTTTTGGAGATATGAGGTTACCGAATTCACCCGTTGGTACCCCCTCAGATTTAAATAAAACATATATTGTGTACTTCTGTAAGTTCCCTTCAAATTGTGTATTTTTTTGTTTAAATCGGTTGAGAAGCAGAGGAAAAAGAGTTTTGCCTTTGTCGATTTATATATAGAATAATTTTAATAAATAGAATAAGGGAATTGTTCTTTTTTATAAACTTTTAAAATCATGAAAATAAAAAGATGAATGTTTTTCTTCTAGTAGCGTTGTTTCCATATAAAACAAGTAAAACAGGATTTTAATGGAATCAATATTGAACAATGTTATTTTAAAAGTTTTTAATAAAAATTAAATTTTAAATAAAGTCCATATTTTGCAGATTTTTACTATGATTTTTAATAAGCATTGATAATTTTACATGGGTATTTATGTTTGTTGCTGTGTGAAGACAAAGACCATTGAAAATGGTAAGAGTCGGTCAATAATTACGAACAGTCCTATTACAAAATTCTCTCTAAAAATGCAGGTATGTGTTGAGATAAAATTCGGCCAATAAATATGATTTGGAACCTTAATCACCATTCAAAATTTTATTTGAATCGCTCCATATTTACATCTATATTGCTTTTTAGGGTTCCAGTCTAGAATCTGAGGAGTCCTTTAACCGAGCCTCATGTCAAACAGACCATCACCAACTCGCCTGGCACTACGAACTAAGTCCATTAAGTGGGTAACAGAATAGTCGTTGTTGTACAACGCTAAGGACGGCTGTCAAAAGCAAAAAACAAAAGTTTCAAAGTAGTGTAAACATAAAACGTAGTTGTAGGAGTCATCTCAGCTGAAGTTAAAGCGCGAAATTCGAAATTTTGAACTTTGTTGCGCTACAGAGCATTCGTCAGCTTCAGCTACTACTATAAATGCTTTATTCTGTTCCAGGCCTAAGTTAAAGGTTCTCTTTTTATTAATTTTTAAAAATTTTTAAATAAGTTTAAATTTTTGGAACTTAAGTTCATTTTTGTTTTGGAGGTTATTTTATTAGTTTCGCTCTAGAAAATTTTAACTTGTCGCCATATGTGCAGCGAAGTGTTGGCAACCCTAAAATAAAGATTAAAAGTAGTGTTCTGTTTGTATTTGATTCAAATCTTGCGTTCATTTTGGAAAACCCTTTACATAACTGAATTATAAAGTTCGTGTTTATTACACTATTTTTTGGTTCTAGCGGGTAACAGCAACAATTCTAAAATCACTGAAATCATATTTGAATACGTGTATAAGAATTTATTTTAACAAGGCATGTGATGGCCAAGCAACAGATATCAACATTTTCAAAAAAAATATGAAATTAAAAAAAATTAAAGAAAGAGAGAAAAACAATTAACAAAAAGAAATTGTAACGAACAGCTTGTCCTCAACTATTTTCTTGATGCAAGAACAGCTTGTGCAACTACTATAACACTTTTTTTAACACTGATTAATTGCCAGACATAATTTTATCACTAATTGAATTCTACGATGGGTCAACTGTTTTGGTAAGATCGCTGCTTTGTTAGTTTAAAATGTGTGTTACATTTTATATATGCAGACACTTTGTAGAATTAAAATCCTAGTAAAACTTTGCCCACAAAACAATTCGGGGATTCACAAGGTGTCATAAAGTCATATGTCTTAAAATAATAACATGAACAAATACGACTGTTGTTAACAACCCCTCATAATTCAGAGTGATATTTTGAATTTAAATCGGTTGATTTAAAACAAATATAAAAAATAAATATTGACCTAAAATAAAAATATTTTTTAATTCTATTGATAAATTAAATTAAATCTTACCTGACTATTTTCCATTTTTCAGACGCAATTCACAAATAAATTTTATTTTGTTTGCTTACCAAACAGCAGACTCCTAAGCCGATCTAATTTAACGCCGCAAGTGATTTGTTGTAAAAATTCCTAGCCGAAGGTTAAATTCGGATGTTAGCAGAATCAAATTATACCATCAACGGCGACGGCTTGCAAAAACTAATGCGGCTCGGCTCAGCTCAGCCGCTCAGCGCAGGTCTCTTCTGATTAATTACGATAACACAGTAAACATAGCAAGCAAAGTTCTAATAATTTAAGACCTTTTTTGTTTGCAAAGCAACAAAAATACTTTTAAACGATTGTAAAATGTTAGACCATTATGACAATATAACATTATAGCACACCTTATGAATACCCCAAATGTGTTTAGTAATCAGAAAAATTTAAAAGCACTACTTACAATTCTACTAAAAGAACATGAGAATTTCACAAGGGATTTCCTAAAATAAACGCATTCAAATGTAAGCCATTATATTTTTTTACCTTAATACATTCAGAAAGCCGGTTTCCGCGCACACAAATCCTGTGTCGATCACATTAATAGTTTAAGAGTGGTAATAGAGCAATCTGTAGAATGGAGATCACCTTTGTACCTAACTTTTATAGATTTCGAAAAAAACCACGCGGCCATATGGAGCTCTTTGGAATGTAAAGGGGTACCTGCCAAGCTAATAAAACTTATTAAAGGTCTATATGAAAACGCCACCTGTCGCATTCTGCACGAAAAGCAACTGAGCAACAAGATAAGCGCTAACTCCGGTGTTCGTTAAGGTTGTGTTTTATCTCCCTTGCTATTTTACTGCGTACTCGACGTAGTAATGAATAAGGCAACATCCCATAAAAGAGGAATCACTTGGGATCTCCAAGGCAGACCTTGAATACGCGGATGACATTTGCCTACTTACGCACACCTTTTCAAACATGCAATCTAAGCTAACACAGGTCCAAGAAACTGCATCGCATGTTGGCTTGAAATTAAATATAGGCAAAACAAAAACAATGCGAATAAACGTAAACAATGAGCGAGTACTTACCGTTCAGAATCAAGCGCTTGATGAAGTATAATCATTCTGTTACCTGGGAACCATACTGGACAAAAGTGGTGGTTCCATAGCCGTCATATCTAGCCGCATACACAAAGCCCGGCAATCATTTGGCCAACTCAAGTCAGTGTGGAACTCATCATATATTTCAAAAAGGACGAAATTAAAGATTTTCAGCTCGAATGTTAAGTCCACACGCTTGTATGGATGCGAGATGTGGAATGCAGCACCACGCGACATACACTCCATCCAAGTTTTCGTAAATAAATGCTTGAGGAAGATTCTACATATATTCTGACCTAGAACAATCACAAATTACCGTCTCTGGTCAGAAACTAGTCAACAGCCTATCCAAATTTAAATCCGTAAACGGAAATGGAATTGGATTGGACATACATTGCGTAAACAACCCAACGATATTGCTAAACAAGCTATAGATTGGAACCCGCAAGGCAGTCGACGTATCGGAAGGCCATCACACACCTGGAAACGGCAAATTGAAACCGAAATATCCAATTTAAACCTGTGTTGGAATGAAGTCAAACACCATGCATCAGATGGAGATTATTGGAATAACCTTGTGGCGGCCCTATGCTCCTTGCAGGAGTAAAAGGAACAAATATATATATATATAAGATTTATATAATAGTTCTTAGTGCCGAATATTACCCAGTAAAAACTTAGCTTAGTTTTTCAATCCTATAACTACTTTTTTCTGGATGTATGTGGGTATAAAAAATAATGACTTACATTTGAATGCGTTCATTTTGAGACAACCCTTGTAAAATTCATTAGTTCTCTCAGTAGAATTGTAAGTAGTGCTTTTATGTTTTTCTGATTACTCAACACATTTTATTTTGTAAGCGAAGTTTTTACTTGCGAGATTTTTTTGTCTAAAAGTAATTTCAAGGAATGGATGTATATGGGACCTGAGGTCAGCTCTGAACCTAGCACTACAAAATGATATACAGGGTGGTGCATATTGAGCTACATGGTTGAAATGGTTTATAACTTTTTTATTTATGCGATTATAATAAGCTTTGAAAAATGATATCCTGTATGTGTTGGCCATTTTCTGCTTTGCACATACGTGCTCTTTTTAGCGTATTTTCCGTAACTATTCGCAATATTTTGCGGGTCATTATTTTTGTTCGATTGTGCAGTTATTCTTAAATCTATTTTCGGGAGTGATATTTGTATGGGGGTTGTGATCAAATTTGGACCGATTTTTATAAAATTTGGTAATTCCGGCTACACTAAAATTTTGAGATCGACTGAGAAGGTGATTTTGATTGGATCGGTAAAGTAAAAGGTGTATTTAGGGCCAAAATTATTAAATGTTACACACATCAGCATAAACCAACGATCATCACGCTATGCCCCCAGGGGCCGAGCACTTTTCGTGAATTTCACACACACAACGCGAAACTCTCTTAAACAATTAAAAAACAAAAACAAAACACTAGTTAATATCTCAACTGAGTATTTATATTTACACACACTACTAAACACATATTTTTAACTGGCTCTCTTTGTGATTACCTCTGGCATAAACGCATAATACACCCTCGACCATGGTGATGTAAGAATAAAAGTAATTCATACGTTTAGGTATTAATGGAAAGCTTTTTATACGTTTTAACTTCAGATTGCGATTATTATTTTTGAATTTTTTTTAGGTTCTACTAAACATCATAAATATCACACAATAAGTCATTAAAGTATAGTCTAATTAATTTTATAATGTCAACACAACAATTTACTGTAAATTAATTCAGTTTTTATGCAAATTTTCATTTTTGTCCTTCGTCTTTGGCATGAGCATGTTCTTCAGCTACAATTATCCTTTCAAGTTCTGTACACAAGAAATTTGGATTTGTTTATATAAAAATCTTGTGCTGTTTTACATAAAAACGAAGTAAAAATGCAAATTGTATTTGTATGATTGATTACAGAGTATATTTTCTATGATTGACGTTAACATAAAAATGATTTAAGGGAAATGTTTTATGGCGAATGTCGACATTCCAGAAATCATTCCATGCAAAATAAAAATTTACATATTTTGGTTTCAATGTCAACAACAAAATTACTGAATAAATGAATAAAACAATGAGTGAATAATTATTATAATTTGCTCGTTATCGAGTTTTATTAAGTGGAATTTATTGTATTTTATGAACTGCTAATTTTGTGGAATAATTTTATTATGTAACTTAAAATCCATTATGTGGTTAAATATATTCAGCCCAATTATGAATAAAAATCGCCCGGGAGTTTTTTCCTTTTTTTTATAATTGGGCTGATAAAGTGCATAACTTAAAAACGAAGTGGAATTCTTTGCAAATTCCTTGCAAAATAGTACTATCGATACTATCGATAGTCTTAAAATATCGATAGTATCGATAGTCTTAAAATATTGAAAATATCGATAGGAAATATATCGATATCGATATCATTATTATTTAAAATACAGCTATGAAGACATGTTACAACAGCTATACACATATAGCTTTTTACTTGCTGTTATTAATTCGCGCTGAATTACAGCAATGAATACAAACAACAAGAATGGCAGATGGTATGGATTGCTTAGATGTGCCTTTTTAATGCTAATTAAAGGCCTTTACGTTGAAATTTGTATATGGGCTTAACAAAGGGACTGAAATGTCAAATGTTTTTGTAATGTTGTAAAAAAAATTGCAAATTCAAATGCAATTGCAATTGCGAGTATAGAATAAAGCAATGATCGACCATTAGAGGAAAAGTCCCCTAGATTGAATACAATTTGGATTGGGAATCAAAACCAATTTAGAACATTATCTTAAGTTGCAATACAATACCTTTTAGTCCCTGCTAATTCGGTTTCGTCATAGAGGTGCTTTTCAGCAGCACAATTTTAAAAACTGTCATCTAAAATAACGTGCGTACAAACATACGTCTCATACGTTGAATAAAGGGATAAAAACAACGAACTGTAGCCTGATAAAAAACTAGTTGAAGTTTTCATGCTCAAGTACAAACATACAGTCGATAGTAATATCGATATATCGATAGTGAAATCTGAACTATCATTAACATATTGTGCACTCGATATTGATGACCGAATGTTCAAGACACATTGGCTTCTTACATTTGCCACACACATTTTTGGGTTTTCCACGTCGTTTTGTTTCTTGAGCATAGGATAGGTTAGGTTCCATGGGCAGCCAAAGAGATACAGCTCACTTGGGCCCCTTTGTGAAATCCAGCGCCAATGCCCATCCTATAGAGCAGTTACTCAAATTGCGTCACTGCAAAGTTCAACCAATTCGTCTTCCTAGTGAAGAAAAGAACTTCTACATTAGTCGTTAAATTCCAGACCCATCCTTCCATTATGAGTCCCCACCGGCCAGTGTCCAGTCACAACCGATATCACTGTCCTAATCTGATCCCTGCTGAACTTAAGTACAGAGTTAGTTCTCCGTTCATCATATCCAGGCCATTGGATCCTGGATATCGAGCAGGTGGACTCACAGGTCCACCTCATCTGCGCAACTTTGTAAGACTCGCGCCCGATAAGTGACTTACAGTGAGCCATCACAGTGAGCCATTCGACCACCTTGTTTAGCCAGCCCATCTACGTGCAGCCGTGTCGCTGAGCAAAGAGCCATCTGTTGGGCCATGATGTCCACCGGGAGTCGGTTTAATATCATAAATAGTGCCCTCGTGGGTGTAGATCGCATTGATCGCGTGATCATCAACGTGACAAGACTATGTACTTTCTCAAGCATCGCGCGGTTCCTGGTCTTATCCAATGCAGTCCACCATACAACGCCCCGTAATACAGAGTCGGCTTTACTACAGCCTCAAAGATCCAATTTGCACACCTCGGGTCCATGCCCCAGTTTCTACCGATTGCACCCCTACACGCAACTATTTCCTTTTCCACTCTCATCCGGAAATTAAGTCCCCATGACAGCTTGCTATCCTGAACCACGCCCAGATACTTGGCACTGTGAGAAATCTGAAGCTGAGTTCTGTTTAATCTCGGAAGACTAAAGACTTCGGTCTTGTACTTCCTCGTAAATAGTACCAATTCCATCTTTGACGGATTGAAACCCAGCCCGCATGATGCGCTACAGGTGCTGAGTACCCCCAAAGCAGCCTAAATACACTAAGACATTACGTTCAAATGTCTCCCTGTGATGGCCACCGTAACATCATCAGCATACGCCACTGTTTTAATCCTCATGTCGTCCACCCTAATCAACATTGTGTTCATAGTCAAGTTCCACAATAGTGGGGATAGAACTCCCCCTTGGGGAGTTCCCCTGTTCGCCAGCCTCTGAGCACTGGTCTTACCTATCGTAGAGAAAATTTCCCTTTTCCTGAGTAGTTTGTCCACAAATCTACATACATATGTCATCGTTGATCCTCAGACTCCTCATGGACGCCACAATAGATTCCGGGCTGATATTGTTAAAGGCCCCCTCAATATCGAGAAAGGCCACGAGTGTGTACTCCTTGAATTCGAGCGATTTCTCAATAGTTCCGCCTAGAGAGTAAACAAATCTTGAGCATAACTTTAATAAGAGTTTTCTGCATGCACTCTTTTGCTTATATCTTTTGAACCATTTAGAATATTTGCATGAAACAGAACTAAAACATTTTTAAAATATTTATTTGCGGTTTAAAAAAAATAAAAATGAAATTAAACCATTTAGACATAGAAAAAGCCAAAATAAGCAAGTAGGTACAAACGTATCCCGGGTGTGGTATGCATCGTACGGTTAAGAAACTCATTTACAAAGTGTATCCACCTGAATCTGTGCATCCTGAAGTTTTTTTATTTAATTTCAACGAGTGACGTGCATATCCCACTAAAAATAATGTGTTGAGTAATCAGAAAAACATAAAAGCACTACTTACAATTCTACTAAAAGAACTAATGATTTTTACAAAGGTTGTCCAAAAAAGTGAGTCTTAATTTTTCTGCCTTCATAAATCTAGAAAAAAGTAGTTATAAAAGTTGTTATCAAAGTAGTTGTAGGAGAATGCTACTAAATAATGAGTGAAAAAAGCTATTCATTTTGATTTGAATTTGTCTGCGCCATGCATGTTCTTGACTACTGCTTCCATTCAGGTTTCACTCAGTAGTTAGAGCAACAAAGCTTGTGGGAAAAAAACTTACAGAATTCTTCTAACGCATTTGTTTGTAAAAACTTGAAGGGCGTAAATATCGCGAAAGGTAGAATTTCATTTTAGACTACGAACGAATCAAAACAATTTTTGATATCCCGTTCGGAAGGATATTCAACTCCAGCGTAAAGTTTACCCTTTTTTAGAATGTGATGCTTGTATTCTGCTGCAGCCCGCAACATATTCTCACTTCATGTTTTAACCAAAAGATGTCTGAAGAGAATTTTTAAATTATTTTGGTCAAATGTGGACAGCCACAAATCAAGTTTCTCTGCCCACCAAAATTTTCAACGCCACAAGATATGCAGCGTTTGAAATCTAAAAATTCAATATGAATTTCCGTAGAAAGCAATAACAAAATTATAAAATATTTTTGATGTTGTTTTGGCTTTCAATGTTTTTTTGGCGTTGCGTTTTACACAATTGTGGTCTAAATTTTCAAACTAACCCAACAAACTTTTGCCATGCCACACAAAGGTCTAACAAATAAGATCTATAAAGAAAAACTTTTTTTCTCTCTTTTTTATACATTAACTTGAAGTGTTAACTTAAGTCGTTTTTTTAATTTTAAGCTTTAATAAATTTAAAAAAAAATACAAAGAAAAGAATTAACACTTTTAAGGTAAAAATAATCTAATCCAATCATGGGGCCAAATTGCGGCATTTGATATCAATCGAAATTACAATAATATTCCAATAGGATTCTCGAACGATATTGAATGCCTTAGTTTTGGCCGTGACTGTAAATTTTTAAAATTGTTAACTCATCTTTTAGTCGTTACACAATCCCTTGAATAACCTTTATGGGGTTAAAGTTGTTTAATTCAAAAGTATGAAAGATATTAAATGCCCACAGAGTAACTAGAAAATTTGCACACATCAAATAAATCTTATCTCTAGTACGAGAACTAAAGCACTGAATTAACTGCACATAAGAAATTAATTCTTCGCAGATCAAGCATCCTACACGATGTACAAAGTACCAATTTCATCGTTGACATAGCAATCTGTCAGTGTAAATAGCTGGCTGATTATGTGTCCATGTTAATTTTGTATACAAAATACTGAGCGTTATTTAAAAGATAGTTTAACTTTGCGTGGCCCAGCAAATGACGACAATTGAAAATGGGTACATGATTCCAATCCATCCTATTTTACAACAAAAATGCAAAACCAACCTTAATAAACATGTTAGCTAGAACTTTATACTATTAATTAAATTCCGTACTGATTTTCCGAATACAAACAAATTAATTGATTAAACTAATTAACATAATTGTAAGTTTGAGCTTTTCTTGCTATTGACTTGTAATCAATAGTTTTAATGGAAATGTGGCCACCAGCAAAGAGGCTTTATTAACGTCAGCACAAATCAAAATATTTTTCTCAATCAACACAGTTTATTGAAACAATTAAAAAACATTTTAAAACTTTAAAATATTTTGAATATTTGCAAAAATGAAAACATACACACAAATATTATAATTTTTATTTTCAATTAAGACAAATTAATTGGAGCAATAAAAAAATTGTTTGATTTAATTGAAAACATTTTGGTGGGCATTTTTTCTGCGTTCAAAAATACAGAGAATTTTGACGTCCGCAAATATTCCTTTTATGCAGTTATTAGTTACTAGTTTTGTAGACCACTTTCTTAAACATCGCAAAATAAAATGAAAATTCTCTTTGCTTGTGTCAATTTATTTATTTTATTTATTTATTAAGAATTAACTTACAATTTAAATTATAAGGTAATTTAAAAAAAGCAGTAGCAACTAGGGCCTTCAGCTCAAGTGTAAATGTAACATAATAATGATGTTATTTTGTAAAGTTAAACAAGTTTTGTAACAAAGTAATATTTTACATTATTGTTTGTAGTTTAAGTAGATTAGTATGATTTTTGTAGTTAAATGCAATTGTATATATTAATTGATTTTAGATAATTTACTATTGTTGAAATATTTTCATCTGTTGGATCAGCAAGCAGTTCCAGGGGGTCTCTATTGTTAAACCATCTAGATCTTTCGCTGTTGAACAGTGGGCATTCGCATAGGAGATGACACGGGTCGGTTGGGTAATTTAAGTTACAGTTGCAGGGTAACTTAATTGTAAGTTTTAGAATACAGCCATGTGTAAATTTGGTATGTCCGATTCGAAGACGTATGATTTTTATCAAATCTATCCTTTTTATGTTCATATTTTTGTTGATGTTTGTTGTTAAGATTCCAAAATTGTTGGTGTTTATTTTTTTGTACCATGAAGATGTTTTTTGGTAGGTCGTATCCTTATTTTTGTGATGTGTTGTTATATATTTAGATATATCTTTGGGGTTGAGATTTTCCGTTGTTATTAGCGGTGCATTTAAAGAGTATTTAGCTGCAGTGTCAGCATACTCGTTTCCGATGATCTTGCAGTGACTAGGGATCCAAATTAATTTAATGTCCGGGTATCTTCTGATTATAGTGTTTCTGATTTTTGAAGTATAAATGTTATCGTTTGAGATATTTAGTACAGATTTAAGAGAAGATAGAGAATCACTGCAGACAGCGTATCTGCCCTTTTTATTTCCAATATATTCTATAGCTTTGGTAATGGCTATTAATTCTGCAGACAGTATAGAGCTGTGTTGTGGCAGGTGACCGACATATATGGTTTCATTTTCTGTGGTTAAACTGAATCCAATATTGTTTCCATTTTTTGACCCATCGGTATATAGGAATTTGTAATTTACTAGTTGTTCTTGTATGTCCTTAAAAAGAGTAAGGAATTGTTGAGGATTGTGGTCATTTTTATTAAATTTGTGTAATGAAATGTCTATACTGTTTTTATTAAGGGTCCAGGGAGGGAATATTTCACCTTTAAATGATTGTTATGTAATCGGAATATTTAATTCATCGCAGGTATGTTTCATTTTGTTGATTGTTGACGGAATTCTGGCTTTTTTCGTTGATTTCTTTATTTTTGCTACTATATTGTTTAGAGGGGATGTTTTGTCATAGAACGATTTATATAGTTTTGTTGTTGTCAATTATTCACTGTCATCTTAAACAAACTGCAAATGTTTGTTTAAGATGAAAAAAAAGTTTCTCAACTTGAATTTTCCTTAATAATACTTTATTCTCTAAGTAATTTTCTTGTAATTCTAATAATATGTATTTTTTTCTTATCATTTTCTTTCACAGGTAAGTCAAAAGCTAACTGAAATTGTTCTTGCATTAAACTTGAAAAGTACTTTGGAAGCGCCAGCACTGTGGCTTAGGAAAAACATCATACTCTAAATCCCAAAGGGTGTAAGTGCATAATATATTTTAAATTTAAAATGTAAATAAAAAATAATATTTTAGACTTAAGGTACGGTCACATATGGCAAACATTTGTCAAAAAATATCAAATATTTGTTTGCCCTAATCTGACCACAAAATATTTTTGAGGCGCAAACAGAAAAACAGCTGATTTTGGGCAAATAAAATTATTTGCTAGCAAACAAAAATGCTCCTAATGTGACCATTTAACGTCAAATATTTTCCTCGATTTTAGGCAAATAAATATTTGTTCTTACAAAAATTTTGTAAGACCAAACAGCGGCAAATAAAAAAGCTTTAAAATAATAATTATTGAATAAAATTGAAAAAATTAACAGAATTAAATAATTTTTTAATTACGAAAAAACTTATTTATGTAAAACAATTTTTCCTGTGTTCTCTTTTTAGCAAAGAGTTGCGCGGTAAGTAGGTTTCAAGATGTTACAAAATACATTTTTCTTAAGTAAATGGGTAATTTATTTAATATGCTTATAATATATGAGCTAATGTTACGAATTATGCATTGCAAAAATGGCGTGTCTATATAAATAGTTTGGGGTCAGTGGACAATCATGGACCCGCCAAAATAAAATTAAATAATGAATTTAAGATTTATATAAAACTTATTAGTGCCGAATTATTTACCGACATCGACATCTTTATGAGATTTTTTCGTCTTGAAGTGATTGTAGCAAGTGACCTAGAACCAATTCTCGGCCTACCAAGACAACATTTACAAGCTATTATAGAAATTTTTGCCAAAACCAACATTTATAAGATTATTATGACATTAAAAGCTATTTACAGAATGGGTATTTGTATAAGAGCTATGGCAAAATATGGATGGATTACAATAACATTTGGTTAGGTGATAATAGATTGTTTGTGGGCACAAAATTTTTCTCCAGAAATAAGTTTTTATGAGCAAAAGAGATACGCGAAAATTGCAAAAATAGCGATCATTTTTCATACTTCAAACAAGCCATAAAATTTACTAAAAGTCCATAAAACTATAAGGAATGGCAAAAATTCGATAAAAGTGACTAAATTAGCGGAAATTTGCTAATAGTAAAGTTTAATATGTATTTATTAAAAATCGTTAAAGCTGTAAAGAATCAGAGAAAACAATTGCATCTATCGCGAACATTCACGAAAAATTGCAAACCCAAAAATTTATTTGAAATTGCCAAATCGGTTAAAAAACAAAATGTCGGAAAAAACAAAAAAAAAATTTACAAAAGTAGCGAAAATTCGCGAAAATTTTTAATATTTCAAACAACCCATAAAATTGATTAAAAGTCCCCCAAACTAAAAGGCGTGGTAAAAATTCTGTAAATATTGCTAAACCAGTGGAAATTTGCAAAAATTTGCAATATTTGTGTGAAAATACGTATTGATTTCATTATATAAAGAACATTTAAAACTAAAAACCAATATAATGTTTTTTTGCTAAAAATGTTCTCACATATACATAAGAATTATAGTCGATTCGTTTTACTTTCACTAACCCCTTACCACTCTAATTGAAAACGAATAAAAACATGTGGAGGTGAATTCTGGAACACAAAAAATGCTGCAGTAATCTACTTTCGAGTGAATTCGGATTCTAGAATACACCCGATTATCTCAAAAATTGCGACATGTACTTTGCGAATAAGGTTAACATCGACAGCTAGCCGGACGGATGGACATTGTTATATCAATTTAGAAAAGGATGCTGACAAAAAATAAAAATTTTGGCCGCAAGTTCGTCCAAGCAGTTTGGATTGAAATTCAGCAATTTTGGTTTAGTAGGAAAAGAGTTATGGAGCGAAATGGGAAACAACCTCTTGAAAAAATCAATATTTATTTACAAAAACTAACGTAAATTGGTGGCGGAATGCACCTTTTATCGTTAAATTTTGCAAAAACTCAATTTATATGCCTAGAAATCATATAACTGAATTTCGTGAAGATCGGTCTATAATTTACAATAGATCCACTCTCTAAAACACTTTTCTTTATTGCTTGCGTCTAAAACCGTAATAAATAATACTTTAGTTTCATAATGTACATATGTTAATTTAGTTGTATAAGACTAGAAATTACTTTGCCAAATTGCCTTTATCCCTTTATTTGTTATCTTAATCCTCTTTTATTTTTAAAACTGCTGTTCTCGCTCTTCTGTACCATAAAACCACAAAAGTTTCCATATTTTGCATAAAAATGTTAATTTTTAGTTTTAATAAAAAGTAATTTTATTTATTTAATTTTTATTTTTGACAATTTGATCAAATATTTAGTTTTAGGCAAATATTTTTATATGTGAACACTGGGCAAACATGTTTTCCCATTTTTTATTTGAAGGTATTTAATATCTGTTTGAACAAACAAAAATGGGCAAATAAATGTGCGTAGTGTGACCAGCAAATAAAATTTTTATTTGTTTTTATCAAATTTTAAAAAATGCCGGCAAACAAAATTTGAGAAATGTTTGCCATATGTGACCGTACCTTTAGAATTACAAGGATTAAACATTTATAAATTGTGAAAAAACAATGCAAACAAACAATGTTTTAAAAAATTTTGTATCTTTTTTTCTTCATTATTTATTTTTTGATTCTTCATGTATTTAATACGAACTAGCAATAATTAATCAAATCTTATCCTAATACTTTGTTGTATGTGCCGCCAGTGCCGGACCAAAATTTAGTCATCATGGTTTCTGTTCACAAAAGTAGGTGATTATCGCTCTTCTGATTGGGTGAGTGGTGCAGTGTCTTGTCCACTTAGACGAGGTTGGCCGCCATAATTCAAAATAAAATAGTGGAGTTGGGTGCAGTTCAGGCCATTTTAAACATTTAATAAAAAATAAAATGAGAACTGAAAAACGCAGTGCTGCAGCCAGTATGGGCGGCTGAGATAATTCTAAGCCATACTGAAGTTACTGGGCGATTCAAGTAAAACCTCTCAAGGGTTTGACGTTGTCCGGCAAATTCTTAAGCTCAAGAGCAATTTTTGTGAAAAGAATAATAATTATGATAAAACCCTTATTTTATTTATATTTATAATTTGTTGAACTCGAGCGAAGACAACGTGTTCAAAAATATTTTGCTATTTATACCCACCCCACAATAACGTTTTTGCTGCTGTTTCTGTCACCTTAAAATATTGTAACTAGACGACCTTAAAATATAGGAACTAGAGTCGATATAAATATGTCCGTCGGTCCGGTCAGCTGGCTGGATGGCAGGCTGGTTCCCATACATATACAACTCCTGAACAAAACTTCTGGTGCTATAACTTTCTCATACATACTTTAATGTTGGTAATTATTAAAAATTTGGCGGCAATAACTTTCACAAAGAAAAAAATAAAAACTCATTTCAACACGGAAAGAATTATTAACTAAATTTGGATTGAACCAAGAAAATTTTGCATGATTCTCGTCCAAGACAAAAATTACTTGTTCCAAATATACCTATCTGTGGCTTGGTTTAAGCAAAATGTGTTTTTTTTTTAAGAAAATTTTACTAAATACCAACAAAATAACTTAAAATTTAAAAAACTTTCCTGTTTTAAGAACCTAAATTGATTACATTAGAAATAAAACTTTCTTCCGTGAATTAAAAAATTAATTAAATTTGCACCAGTAAACAAATAAATAGTATCCACTAAACATTTAATTGACTTGATAAAACATTGATTTCGATTGATTAAACGTTTAATTCACTTGATTACACTTTTAATCCACTTGATTAAACTTTTAATTAAAATTGATTTTATTTTCGATTAATACTTTAATTGATGAAAAATTTTAAAGAATTTTTTTCCGATGTTGATTTTAAATAAAACACGAATTATTTAGGAAATTATTGTCATTTCTTTTTATTAGGATTATATTGGTATGGTTCAATTATGTATGGAAAAAATATCGGCCAAATGGCCGCCGCAACCTCGGCGACACACTTCGCTGAGGCATAATTGAGGTTCTGTGCCGTTAATGTGCCGAATTATCTCATCCTTTAGCTCTTGAATTGTTGCTGGCTTATCAACGTACACCTTTTCTTTCAAATAACCCCAAAGTAATAATTCCAACGGTGTCAAATCACATGACATCGCCACCACATGAGATAACACGGCCATTAAATTTGTCTCGCAAAAGAGCCATTGGCTCGTTAGCTGTGTGCAAAGTGGCACCGTCCTGTTAAAACCCCATATCGTCTACATCCATATCTTCCAATTCGTCCATAAAAAGTTCGTAATCATAACATGATAGCGAACACCATTAGCAGTAACTGCCTGACCGTCCTCATTTTGGAAAAAACGCTCCAAGCAATCACTCTTTGTGGGTGCATTGGTTTTTCGTCAATCACTCTTGAATTAGCATTCGCCCAAATGCGGCAATTTTGCTTATTGACGAATTCACTGAGGTGAAAATGTGCCTTATCACTGAAGATTATTTTCCTCAATATGCATTTTAATTTGAACGCCCATTTTCATAACAAGCCTGAATCACTTTAACTCGTTGCTCGATTATGTATCTATCGATGGTTCAAATTGAGTTAGTCTGAAATTGAGAAATGTCAAATGAATTCCAAAAAAAACTTGACGTTTATGTGTGGTTCATTGTCAACATCGGCCCTTTAGTAATCTCAAAATGAGCTTGATTCAAAAATTATAAAGATTATTTAGCCCCGAATCGTGCATAAAATTATCCGAAAATGAGATTCGAAGGAGAACTTTAAATTCATTGATTTTCTTACCCGTTTTACACCTTGCAAAATCTATAAATTTTAAAAGACCAGCATTATTCCCGATATGGTTTTTACTTAAAAAAAGTTAATGAACATTAATTGAAAATATAAAGTATATGAGAACTCTGAGCATGAATATGAAAATAGTGTGCCATCGTCTTGTTCTACAACAAGCTAATCGTTTTTTAGCTACTTGTGTGCTGTTGTCGTAGTAGTCTACAACAAACTTTGAAAAGTTAAATGGGATTAAAACGCTCACTTTGTTATTTTACTCTCAGAGTGTCCCTTCCAACAAAAAGTTCAATCTCTTTTTTACTTGGTTTAAGAATTTTGTTCTTATTTTAAGAAATTCCGAGATTGTTTTTCGAAAGTTGTACTATTTTAATATTCTAACCCTACTCGGAGATTCTCATATGCCAGAAAAATACCCCGAAAATTCACCGAAATGTAGTACATAATTCTATAAATAAAATATTTAAGGAATGAGCAGTACAATTCTCAATGTCAATTTACGGAAAAAGGTATTTTTTTAACTTCCCCAATTATTCTTAAGGCTTGTTACAATTAAATATTAATAAAATTGTAATGCAATAAGCACAATGAATATTATGTTATTTGAAATAATTTTCCAAGAAAAAAGCCCAACATTTTTTCTACTTCGTTTACATTTTTGTTTAACATTTAAGGTTTTTTTCTTTTTTTCTTTTCTACCCAAGTATCAGAGTTTTAAACATGATATAATTTTATGAGTTTTTTCTGTCGTTCTTTGTGTTCAGCCTTAAGAAATCGCTTAACAAGACAAACAAAAGTTTATAAAGAGATATTTGGACTGACAATTCGAATTTCGCTTTGAGCCAAATTGACTCAAGATTGACACGAATAAAGGAAATTGTTAAGTTTGAATTAGGTGCAATATCAGTGGAAAGTGGGACACAAAAACAGTGGAAAAGGAAAAGGACGTGAATATTTAATTCGTATAATATACTGAATATTACACAATCTACATAAATTTTTTAATGTATGAAAAAATACGAATTTAAGATCGTTTTATGATTTTATTTGGGCAGGATAGTTTTCTGTTTGTTCTGTCAGGTAGTTTTCTGTTTGTTCTGTGGTTTAAAAAGTAATTTTTTCGGCATGAAGACAGGTAAATTTAAAGACCTAAAGAAATGCTCGTTTGAAATGTGGACATACTTAAATTTAATTATATTTTGTTTGGTATGACAGAAAATTTTATAATTTTGAGTAAACTTTCCGACATGTTTTTACATGTTCCTCATTTCTCATTCAAATCTGCAGAGCTTTTTATTGCATTTTAACGGCATATTTTTTTAAAAATCTTTTTTTTTGTGGTTAAAAAGTTTGGAAAAACGCTGTCTTCTTTTTGGATTTATAAACATAAACAATGAGAATGATTATGCCATGCGAAAAGAGTAAGAACAATGTTGAAAATTTCTTATTAAAATAGAGAATGCACTATACTCTAGCTACTAGATACAAACAAGAATGAAAGAAATAAAGATTACGACACACATTGGTTGAAGTTCGTATAACGAGCGGCTAAAAATAGAAGAAGTTGTCGAAGGACAATGAAACTTGCCACATAGGCATTTTTTGTTTGAATCAAGAAAAAATGGAAAAATCAAAATGATCTGCCCACTATTACGCCCACCTCCCATACAACTTGTATTGAAAAAGTGGAATTACTCCGTTGATTTTGATTGTATCAACTCAATTTTCACTAAAAATAAATATTATAATTGTAGAATGGGCTCCAGAAAATATATACCTGATCCGCCCACTTTTACGCCCACCTCCCATACAACTTGTATTGACAAAGTGGCATAACTCCCTTGATTTTGATTGTATCAACTCAATTTTCACTAAAAATAAATATTATAATTGTAGAATGGGCTCCTGAAAATATAAACCTGGTTCGCCCACTTTTAAGCCTACCTCCCACAGAAAAAACAAATAGAAAAAACATGAATATGAATTTTAAGCATAGTCTTTTAATAATTTTTTGACGATAATGATCGTACTCCAATTTTTTGATTTGCAGCTTTGAGCGAAATGTGTTTATAGCTGGGTCTGAAGACAATAAAAGATTATGCATTACGTCTTCATTAGTGGCTACACGTCAAGTTCTTCGGGAGTGATGTAATCTATAGGCTCTATAGTCTTTATTCCTTGCTTCCTGAGCTTCTTCGGACAGCATACCTGATACAAACAATTAATTAAAATGTAAAAAATCAAAATCAAATCATTGAATAAGGGCCTTTAGATAGAGACATGCCTATTGACTAGTATGTAAATTACATTTTGTAATAATTTTAAACGGTTAAGAATTATGGCAACAACAACAAGCATGAACGAAAATTCATGTTTTGTTACTTTATCACTTTATCACTTTATAGTTTTTACTGTTTTTTTTTTTTGAAAAGTGCAAATATGTGCAGCCGATTTTTTTTTTTTACTTTTAGCTGAGACTTCAAGCTGTAATTTGACATCATTCGTTAAACAGCGCTCCACAGCGCTAAAAAGATACAGCCTATTGAAGTTGATGAACATTGAAATTTTGATATTGTTTATATTTTGTTCTATTTTTTATATCGCACTTTTTCCAACTTTTTTTAATGCAAATCTCATCTTTGACAATTGTCATTTACGAAAATATACAACAAAGTCAAATGATAATTTTACTGTGATTGTACCAAAAGATTGAATATACAGTAAATTTGCATGCCATTTTAAACAAGCGAACATATTAAACTTCGAGCGTGTCTATCCAAACAAATAAAAAATATATCAGCCTAATATTACGGAATCATAATATTCAGATATCTGCCAACAAAATACCAAAAAATTATCCAAATCGGCGAACATGAAAAAAATGAATTTTGGCCACTCTTCAACTAATGTGCGACATCGGGAAGACATAAATTTGTTTTGCTTTTATAAATCAAGTACAGAATTATTCTAACCTAAACACTTACCCCAGAGAACCAGAGGGAGAAAGATACAATTATTAACCTACTCGTTAAGCTAAGATCCAACTATCGGCTAAAAGAGCACAATCTGTGACGATTTTTATCGTGCTATATCGACGCACATTTAAAAACGATGCAAAATTTTTTCTTAGGTGGTCCCATTATCGTCTCACATTTTGAAAATTTTCTCGGTTCATATCGGCCAAAACTCAATTGCGACAATAAACGGTATCGTGCTATTTAGGCAAATTAAATCATTGGCAGATATAATTTTTCTTAAGAAATTCGAAAACTTCTCCGTCCGAATAATAAATTATGTTTCCTTAAGCACCCCAGCCCATACACGATTCAATTCAATTGTCAACTAAGTCGGTTGTTGTCCAAATCAAAGCGTGTATGGCTTTGTCAATTGATGAGTTTGACGGTTGTCGAGTTGGTTATTAAAGAAAAATCAAAAGATTTTGATTTTTTCAAGTTAACTACTAATGGCTAATAAACCACTTATGGTTTAAACGTTGGTTTAGTTGAACTAAACTTGAATTTATATTTAGTTTAAACTCAACAACTGTAAATCAGTGTCCCATGTATTACATGTTGTTAAAAAAATAACATGTGGCAGCACTACGATAAATCTTATCAAATTCCAATGGGGTGTATTGGTAGTTTAAACGCCAAATTTTATGCGTTTAAAGATGGTTTATATATTTGGTGATTTATAGATTTGGTGATTTAAACACATTTTAAACCAAAAAGAGAGTTTTACTTGCTCTGATTTTTTAGCACTAAGTCTTTCAATTCGACTGTACGGTATCTTGATCAGCTGTCAAAATTAATGTTTGTAGTTTTCTTTTGCAAAAAAAAGTTAAGTATTAAAAAAAACGGTCTTTTATATCATTAAATTTTATAATTAATTTCAAATCTTTCAATTCAGTTGATGATGTGTTTGGCCAAGCATCAATTCTGTTGACAATTGAATTAAAACGTGTGTGGGGCGCATAACAATTTTAAAAAATAAATTTATAAGTGTGACCTGACCGTAGCTTAAGAAATGTTGGTATACATAAACAATTTGGCATCGATAACTTTTATAACAGCTACTATGCGAACTACGTATTTGTACGTCCATTTTAACTATGGGTCCCATTTAAACCCCCTCCCTAAAATCACTTTAAGACGAAAAAAATCTCATATAGATGTAGATATCTAGACAAAATTCGGCACAGATAACTTTTACTTGAATCTTAACCTCATTACAGAAATTCGTGATTGCCTATGATCAATAGTTTTACTTATTACATCAGTACAATCGAATAATTTTAAAGAGGTATTTATTTTTATTTTTGACAGAACTGTTGTTTTTGTAGAGGATTTGCCTATTTCAAATAGTGAAAATCGGATCATAATTCCATATAGCCCTCATACAAAATAAAGTTTTGTACCGTTTAGTGATGTTGTTATTAAGATTGAACTCGACCCACATTTTTTGTATTGCAACTCAATTTATCCTACCAGATTTTCTTGAAATCGGTCCATATTTGCCATAGTTCCCATATAAAAACCACTCCCGAAAATAGAGTTTAATGCAGCAAAAAACGTCAAAAATTACATGGGAATGATTTTAAGCCACACTTAAAAGAAACATCAAAGATGTCAGTATCATCATTCGATTTGTTAAGGTCTGCATTAAATACATACATACATACATATGTACATATGTATTTGGAAATATTGTCTCTTACAAATTTAAAATTATATTATTTCATACAAATATCAATCAAGTCTAAACTAATTAACACCAAAGACTTATTAATTCAAAGTAACACCAAAAATATTTCAAAAAAATAGTAAAGCGCCACCGAATTGTTAAAAAAAAAATATAATACAACCACCCGTTCTTTACATTGTAACCATACTTATAATGTAAAATTGAAATTATTCATATGCACAAATTTCTAGTAATCAACGGTAAAATTTAAAATTATTCATATGCAAAAATCAACGGCAACAGTTTAAAACAACAACTCTTACAAAAAGAAAACAAAACATTAACAATTGTTTGTCTCTTTTTTCTTATTTTCTACTGTTCTCCAAATTAAAGCGTAGGAGAGAAATCGTATGTTGTTGTTCTTTTTACTATCCTTGCAGATAACGAGGCTAGTCTATACATGCATGTAAAGAGTAGTCCATAAATGAGTAGGAGTACTCCAAAACTACTCCAAATATATGGGTAAAAGGTGGTTCATTTAACATTACGATGTCCTAGGAGGGGGCTATATAACCCACCGAACTAGTCCCTAAACTACTCTATGGAGTACTAAAGTGAGTTAGTTTTAATGGAGTACACTAAAAGGATAGTTTCAAAAGTACTCCATGTCACTTATCCATTGATTAACTAAGAGGGTTAATTTCAAAAGTACTCCATATCTATACTGAATGAAGTGCACTAAAGGGGTAGTTTCAGACCTACTCCATATCACTATTTACTTTAGGGTTAGTTTTAAATCTACTCCATGCCTCTACGGAATGGAGTGGACAAAAGGGGTAGTTTGAAAACTACTTCATGCCACTTCTGAATGAACGACTAAAAATAACTTTAGGATTAAGCTTTTTTATTTTTGTTTATTAAAAACAAAATAATAGTAAAAACAATCCTTTCCGCACCCATATAAAATATTTATATATGTATACGGTGAAGGACTTAACTGCTGGTTCATCTATTTTTGAACGAAGACTTCGATCGCTTAACTCACATTTAAGCGATCGAAGTCTTCGTTCGAAAATAGATGAACAGGCAGTAAGTTTGCATGTAGTGTTATTTTGAAGAAAATGTTTATTTAATAAAAAAAATGTGTGTTCCATTTTATAAAAAAACCTAAGTTTACTTAAATAAAGTATCATATGTCATGCCTTTTTTCACAAATTTCACAAACTTTCCTCTTTCACTTTTAAATTAACAATTAATAATGGACACCGTCAGGGCTTCCAGTGTGTATTACTGTAAACTATAGAAAAGTATACATGGCAGCACTGCATGTTAATTTCTTATAACATGGTTCATACTACAGTACATTGGACCATGTTGTAAGTAGTCCATTTAAGCCACAATGGACCACGTAGTCCAATATTATCTGTAGGGATGTATAAAGTTTATACTATAAACACAAAAAAGGCATTTCTACGAAAAAAATATCATTCAAATAATTTATGTTCACAGAAAAAATGTTTGCCAAAATTTGTTCAATTAATTTTTTCAATTAATTAATTGTTTGCTGCAATTAATGTTTTTAACAAAAAACACATAAATTCAAATGTTTGTGCGTATGTTGTGTTTTTTTAATTTATGCAATTAATTTGTTAATTGACTAAATTTAAGTGGCATGACTCGAAAATACAAATCCGTTAATTGATATGATCAATTCTTTTGCAGGGGCGTAATAAGTAATATATTTAATTGTATGAACGAATTGTTTAATTAAAGTCAATTTTCTATTTTTTCTGTGTATATTGTAGCCGTAAAATGAAGCAAAAGAAATCAACTTGCCTATTAATATGCATATGTATATGATAAAGATAATGATGATGAAGATGATATAAATTTCCAAGTTTAAACAAATTTGGTTTACAATTACTTTAGTTAAGCAAAAAGAGGAAACGAGAAGACGCAAGTTTTTGTTGCTGCTAAATTTTCAAGCCAAAGCAAAAAATAGAACATGCTACACTAATGTTACGTGTTCAAGTAGCAAGAAATTACTATAAAGTAAAATATCTATGTACAAATTTATCTTTGTCATGTATTTTGTCTTATTTTTTTTTCGTAAAACTACAAGTCTTGCAGTTTTTAACATTTTACATAAAACAGTGTAAATTAACCCATTAAGCTTTGTACATATATTTTACATAAAAAAGCTACCAAATTTATACAATTACTAAATATTTGAAAAAAGGTAAAAATAAGTTCTATTTTTGAAAAACTTTTTCATATAAAAATAATTAGTGAAGCTTTTTAACAATTTTCAATTTATTGCGGCTCTAAACGGGTTACTAGACTACTAGTTTGGCGCTGAAACTATTATTATGCGGCTCTAATGCTGCTGAGGCCTTGAAGAGGTTGTAAAAAATAGAAAACAACTAATAACAAACAGTATTGTTTCTGTTGCAGTTTTAATACCCACACCATCATTATGTATTATGTATTATGGGTTCCTGCTGGTATGTGTAACACAAACAAATTCTATTCCTACATCCACCTTTTTTTCGATTACTTTTTAAATCGATCTAACGATGTCCATCTGTCCGGCAGGCTGTTTATGTAAACCTTGGGCGGAAAGTAAAAGTCGCAGTTTTGAAGATAGTTGGATGCAATTTGGCACAGAAGTTTTAATTGTCATAGCGAATAAGCTAATTTGTAGAAAATAGTAAGAATCAGTCCATACTGTCCTATAGCCTTCATATAAACTTTTTTTCGTAATACACAGAAAAAAAAAAATTGATTTTTTTTAAAAATGTGTGAAATTAATAAAAAAATTAATTAAATTTTCACCAGTAAACAAATTAATAGTATCAATTAAATGTTTAATTTACTTTATTAATCGTTTAATTCAATTGATTAACTTTTTAATGAACTTGCTTAAACGTTTAATTCACCTAATTAAATATTTAATTAAAATTGATTTTATTCTTGAGAAATGCTTTAATTGGTAATCAATTTGTTAGAATTTTTTCTGTGTAGAGTCTTTGTGTCCATAATCTATTTTATTATGCTGGTATTTAGATTAAACTTGGTTGCAATATATCTTATTGCAACATAAATTGTCTTAACAAATTTTATTGGAATCGGTCCATGTTTGTTTATGGCTCCCCACAAAACACCACTCCCGATATTTAGATAGCTTTAAATGCCATTGATTTCTTATAAACGGTTTTATTGATATGGAATTAGGCTACAAGGTGCTAAATGGACGACCATACGTCCCATATTATCCTGCTCCAAAAAATCACTTAAAGACGCAAAAATCTCATAGATGTATTTATCCATCTACGTTACACAAAAAAACTTTTATAAGAATCTTTTGCCACAAAAATACTTTGATCATGGCATCCACTCTCCTAAAATGTGTCTCTAATTATTGGGGTCTAGGGTTTCAAATGGTCGGCCTTGACCGACTTTACTTTCTGACTTGTTTTTGTTTTTGCTGTGTAGTAAATATATGCATCAAATAAGGAGCTGGTTAAAACTAAAATAAAAAGTATGGCGCGATAAATATAAGAACTGTGTTAATATTTGACAAACTACTGATGGTATAAATATTTTCTTCAAGACGACATGACTAAAATTTTGTTAGAGCTGTTTGAAAATTATGCTAACAAGAGTTTAACGTGCACGTGTTTGCAATTAATTACCAATTCTTTAAAACAAGTCAACACTTAACCAAGATAAATGTATCTTTTATCCTTTTAATCCTCCTGTTAAAGACAATAATATTGTATCTTCATAATGGTATTTTTGCTTAAGTTACTTTTTGCCTTACACAGTGTTTTTTGTATGCTGCTCTACATGTATTGATAAAAGGGTTTCTAGTTTTTCGGAATGGTTTTATTTGCGGTATCGCATAATAATTTCCAGGGAAATTTTTTGTAAAGAATCTAGTTATAAATCGGCAAAGGCAAAACAGTTAAGAACACTTTCCTCCTCCGTTTGTCGACCGATGTTAACCAAAATTGCACCATTTGGAAGGAATTTACTTACCGAATTACAGATATACGGCCATGTTCTTTGCAATCGCACAAATTTAAATCGCAAAACGCCAGATTAATACTATGGTGTTTCTTACAAATATTCTACTATTCTAGTTCAATTTTGCTTTTGCAATTTACAGAACACCTATAATGCAATTTAAGAATTAAGAATCGCCAATGTTAAGCGTTTTGCGATTGCTACAACATGTCCGATGTATATTAATCTGAGGGGTAAAAACGGATAAAAACAAAACAAAAACAAACAAAAAAATTTGTAAATTATTGTTGTTCATTAGAAAAATAAGAATTCACAGGTGTCTGGTACTTTTTTAAAATTCAGCCCTTTTGGGAATTAAACGGGAAAAACCAGCATTTTGGAACTTTTAAACCAATAAAAACAGAAATTAAGATTATACCAAAAATGTAATTTTTATAAAAATTACAACCATAAATTCTGTACTTTTTCGAAATTTAAACGTTCGCACCTACTTTTGGTACTTTTTCACAAAACAGTTTTCTCCATTCTTTAGCATATGGGTATTTCTCTGAAATGGTCCACTGTGACTTAAAAAATCAAACCACTCGCATAATTTTTTTAAGCACAAAAATTAAGTTGGATTAATTTTGTAGTATATATTTTTTTTTATTTTTCATTTTTAAATAAAAGTTTAATTTTTTTGTTAAAAACTTCTGAAAATATATGTAAAATTACTAAAATATGTATGAAGGTAAAAAGTGTCACGTGCGTAATGTCACGTGCGTAATTTACAATTTATTTTTTTCTTCGCCAACCCATGCATAGTTGCTTTTGAACAAAACATGATTATAAAGGCCCATTACTAACCTTTATAAAAACATTTTTTCCGAAACAAAAACCTCCTACAATTCACTTACTTTCGCACTTTTTCTTACGGTCCTAAAAGGTACTTCAATTTTTGTCAAGTGAGTAAGTCAACTTTGCATGGCATTTGGGTACCCAGTGCTCAATTTACCATTATATATACTTTTTAGAAAGAACTCATCACAAACCATGTAACGATTCTTGAATTCATTCTAAAATTCCAATCCACTTCTATTTTTTTAATATTCAAACACAATAAAACGCGTCCAAATGTCGCGTGCATAACTAGAGAAACACCCATATACGTATTAAATTATGAGTTTCCACTACGCTATTGAAATATTTGACACTTCAATGGGGAGAAAAAAGTATCAAAAAAGGAAAATACGGGAAATTAAATTTCTTCTTTTACTTTTCCGTGTTGAATATTGATATTTTTTGTATTTTCTATAATATTGAACTTGGAAACATAAAATAACAGGTGCAGGGTCCTGAGTGAATGAGAATTTGTAAGATGAAAAATGTTGGTACTTTTTTGACCAACAGCTGGAACTTTTTGAATTTTTAATTTGAATTGGACCTAGAAACCAAAAATTAAACACTTTTTCGTCCTACAACCTTTTTTAATTTTCTTTAGTATTGGACCTTGAAACACAAAATTAAACATGCATGGTCCTGAGTGAATAAGAATCTATAAGAGGGAGTTTTTTTGGTACCTTCTCGTTGTACATCTGGTACTTTTTTTTTATTTTGGAGCAAGAAACACAAAACAAAACATGCAATATCCTGAGCGGATGAGAACCTATCAGAGGGAACTCTTTGGTATTTTGTTGTCCTTTAACTGGTACTTTTTGAATTTTCGTAAATATTGGAGCTAAAACTATAAAAGGGGCTTTTAGGAAGTTTTTCGTTTTCCAACTGGTACTTTTTGGTAATGTAACTTTTGAGTCCAGAGTAATTGAGAAACCATAAGTGGAGACTTTTTGGTACTTTTTTGTTTTTCAATTGGTACTATCTTATTTTTCTTTTATATATTTATACTTGCAAAACTGAACTTAACTTTCACGGACTTAATTGGAAGATAACAAATGGTCCGGAGGCTGGTGCCCCGCCGAATCGGTTCACTAGAGCGGAGTAAAACAAGTGCTTGAAACATGTTAATTAATTTATATTCATATGTATGCTTTCTTCATATTTACATAAATAACTATTGTCGAATTTCGATCACTGAACAATTTCTTCTGCTATGAATAAAAACATAAGATGTTATAAATTTTTGAGCATAAAAACAAAGTTAAATAAAATAAGAAAATTAAGAATCGTTTGCATTGCCTGGAATATCTGACATTATATTCCATCAGAAGTCACATGGCTTTCTGTTTGTTTAAATACGCTTAAAATCTTCGTCAAAGCTACTTATCGCTTTAAAAAACTGTATGAAAACAAATCATTATGGAAACAATGGGAATTTATTTCAATTAAAATATGCGAGCTGATATTATCCACTTATCACTTGAAATCGAAAATGTATCATTCATGTTTCATAACGTTGGACACTTTTTAAAGATTCGGTCGGACAATGAGCCGAACATCATGTCTTCGCCTAAAAATGGTTCATAAACATAGTTTTATGATTTTCTTCTAATATAAAGCGATTCCATTTCTTCACCCTTCAGCTTTTCAAATTGCACAAAGCTGCAATCGGCTGATCTTCTTTCGTTTCCTTCGACGAGAAAAAACTGGTTGTAAGTAAGAAATTTATGAAAACTGAATCCCAAAACTTCCCGAGAATTCCAACAAAATTTCCTCCATAATCCTATGTGTTTTTTTCCTACAAAAAACCCTAGTTGACTAACATTCACTTAAGCAGTGTTGATATTTAATTTCCGTTTTAATATGTAAGCATTTCCGCTTTGGCAGGTTTTTGCATGAGATGTGGGAAAAATCAATCAAAAAATGTGTCAGCGGTAAAAAGAAATGATTTTGAAATTGTTAAGTAATCAAAAAGAAAAAGTCTTTGATTGACATTAAATATCGTTGTGGTTTTATTTAAACTGTTTAAAGTTAAGCGATTTTTTGTTTTACTCTATACAATATGAAAATTCTGTGATTTTGTTTGTATTAAAATCAATGAAATTTTTCGAATTTATATCGTAAATACAAGTCATTTATGTCTCGCATGAAAATATTAGCCTAAAATTGATGAAAGACTACTCAAAAAAGAAAACAAAAAAACAATAAAACGAGAACGGATCAACAAGTTCGGGGCTCTTTGAGCATTCCGCCTCTTAACTAAAAGGGCAACACTGCTCCTGTCGTGGTAGTCAATTGGGGAGAAAATAAAAAATAAGTGAATTCCGTGTGCTCATTTAGTATTTTGCAATGCAAAAATTTATAAATTAGGCGTAAAATTGCTCCCTCATTGCCCCATTCTCCTGGTTTGGTCCCGAGTGCTTTGTTTGGCCTCCCAACCTACAGAAGTGGCTCGTCGGAGAGATATTTTAATCAAACGACAAAATCATTTCACAAAAAACTTTGAAATACATTTTTTGTTGACCTCGACACATCCTATTTTTTTTGAAGGGATGAAAAAATTGGAGAAAGTGTACGAAACTCAAAGGAGAATACGTTGAAAAATAGAATTTATGTAACTAAATCCCTATTATATATTTAAAAAGTCACGGACTAATTGACCTGTACTCAAATAATAAACTTGTGTGCAGAATAAATAACCAGTACCTACACGAGTGGTTTTGTTAAGTCTGGGTTCACACTATAAAAGTTTTGTTTTCACAAATGCTCTTCCCCTCTCACAAATAGACTCAGACTCTTTGAAAGAAAACTTTCACAGTGTAAACCCAACTAAACAAATCGCTGCTCGTTAAACCGGGTATGAGGAATTACCCTACCCCCAGACCACACGGGCACTAAGTTTGGCAATTTTTGACTTGGCAACTGTCAAATTCTATTGCTAATGCCATGTTCACACGGTGCTTTGCATAACTTCGATCTCTATGTTAATTACTTATTTGAATTACCACGTTCGCACGGCATTTTCCTAACCAGTTTTGACAGTTCTTCTTTTTCTTTTATATATTAATTTTGTTTATTGCTAAATTTAATTGTTGGTTTGCGATTACTTTCTTAATAGTGAAAGTAATGGAAAGAAAAAGTAATTAAAAAATATTATTTAAAAGGAATACATACATATAAAATATTTATTTTTCCAGTAAATAAAAAAGCTGTTAGCTTTAATGTTATATTTTGTTTGTTTTTTTAGTGCTTTAACAGCTGCACAGAAAAAATTATTTTTCGAATTCAAACAAAAAATTTGTAGAATCAAAACATTTTTTGTCTGAAATCGGTCCTACAAACAAATTCGCATATTCAAACAATTTATTTGCATTTTGTTTACTAAAAAAAAACACTGATTTTTTCAAACAAATAATTTACAGAATCAAACAAAAATTTTTTGCACAAGCAATGACGCGCACCCAAGCTATCACTGAAGGAGAAGAGAAGATGAAGGCAGAAGCAGAGCGGCGGCTGGCTTTAAGACACATGTTTTGTTGGAATAATTTTTGAACGAAGTCTTGTTTATACACACAATGTTTTTCTTCATCACTCACTGTTGCTGTATCCTTTCCTTGGCTAAAGAAGAAGAAATGTAACAAACAACGGCAGCAGACCGACTCGATATGTTTTTCATCATCATTTTATTTTTGTATTTGATGTATTTAAGTAAACAGTTTTTAAAAATTGAATACGGGATTTTGTTTTTCATTCTTTTTTTTCCAACTTTGAAACCAACCAAAAATTAATTTTGTTTCTTATAATGTGGTTGTTGTTTCTGTTGTTGAAAAAGAATGAAACCTTTTTTTTACCTGCTATTTTTTTTTGTTTTTTTACTAATAACCTCGTCGCGCTATTTTATCATCTTTCTTCTTGTTGTACTATTTTAAAGCGTCCAAAAATAAACTGTATGTGTTTTGTGTTGTTGTTCTTATATTTCACATAAAGAAGTGTTGCTTACGATCAAATAAAAAATGCAAAAAACGACAACATTAAAGAGCGTTAAATATTTCATACAAAATTATGAAAAATTGAAACCAATAGCGCGTATATTATATTATTGAAAAGTTGTCAACATTTTTGTTGGTTAAATAAAAATCAAACAAAAATATTAATTGAATCAGTAAAAAAATTTGTAGAAATTAAAAAAAATTTCAAACAATCGTTTGTTTGAAAAT
Organism: Pollenia labialis; assembly: GCA_949318255.1. Classification (NCBI taxonomy): domain Eukaryota; kingdom Metazoa; phylum Arthropoda; class Insecta; order Diptera; family Polleniidae; genus Pollenia; species Pollenia labialis. The sequence continues at coordinate 159,672,933 of OX439142.1, forward strand.
AATTCGGCAATAATTTTTTCTGTGTGGTGCTGGAAAACTCCGATTAAAATTAGAGATCACATTGATTCTAAACATGGTAATAAAAATTGAATTACGTACAAATGAGACAATCCGTTCTCACAATTTTGTATGACGAATTATGTAATTTGGATCATAATTAGGCTGTTAATTACGAATAAGAGAGTGAATTACGAAAAAGCGCTGACGTGCGAACATGGTACACATGGTAAACTTTCAAAATGTTTCACTAATTAAAGCAATAATCAGAAACAAAATCAGTTTTAATTAGAAATGTTATCAAGTGAATTAAATGTTTAATCAAGTGAATTAAACGTTTAATCAATAAAATTAAACGTTTAATTGATACTGGTGCAAATTTAATTAATATCACAAATTTTTCAATTGAAATCTATTTTTATTTTTTTCTGTGTATAGCATAAGATATTTACGAGTACGTGTGCCCTGCATAAATAAGTGTTAGAATACATGTTCAGCAACAATGTTACAATACACTGCTGAGCAATAATCTTTCAAAACAAGCTAACAAATGCAATTATCATTTACTTCAGAGATGATTTTATTAGTAAAAAAGAAAAAAAACACAAAAATTAGGAGAAAAACTAATTACGCATTATTTAACTTACCTTAAAAGCAATTAAATATTTAATATTTTTAGCGGCCATCTTTTCTTTCGCTATGAAAAGAGCGCACCTCTCATCAGCAAATTTTTCAATTTATGTGCTAAGAAATGTAAGGGTTCGCTACCTCAAAATATAAGCTTGAACTTTGGTTATTTGACGCAGTAAATCTGTCGGCGTTATTGCTTGTGTCAAGACATAACAAATTGCTGCTGTGGTCGGGGAGTTAAGCCCACAACTATCAAAATTATTAAAAGCTAATATTTACAAATGTTTTGAAATAACAAAAAAAAATGTGTCTAAAATAAAAACATAAAAAATACTTTTTTCTTAAAAATGTCAGTTGTATGCACAGGAAAAATATCTTTTTTGTCACTCAGGGAAAAATAAATTGCAATATGGTCATGTTAAAGTAAACTTTTTTTAAAAAGAAGTTTTCATATTAAAAAAATAATGTTAATGAAAATAAAAATTATGCATTTAACATTTATTAGCAACTAAATAAATAATAAAATGTTAAAAAACAAAAAGTTTTATCTCTTGGGGAACGGGAACTAAACTTGTAAGGGGACAGTTACAAAGTTATATTAAGGGGACTTGCCACTCGAGCATGACGTTGTCCTGGGAGGGTAAATTTGCACTTTTTTGACACTTTGTAACAGGTCACTGAAATAACCTAAAAAGATATGTACATGCAATGAATTCAAAGATCCTCTTCGTATAAAGTAATGGAACCAGTTCGAATCAGCAACTGCCGCACAAATTTCAGTCAAATGCCTAGTTTGGTTTCATTTACACTCCCCCTTTAAACGCATCATCAGCAGTTAAGAGATATGCCTTGTTTTCACCTACCACAATTGTTTCTCTTTTATTAAAATATTGTGTTTACTGGGCACGAGGTAAGTGCTTTAATAAAAATTGCTACTAATTTCCTTTGGCGATATAAATAAAGTTTTATTTAACACAATAGTAGAGGAAATATTTCAATACCTTTTCGAATTTATTAGTAAAGAACAGCTTCCCAGCAGCCCTTAGAACAGCTATACATTCTAAGAAAATATTAAATGTATTAAATTTAATTTAACTTTAAGTGTTTCTAATTTTTAAACACTTGTCTTATTCCATTTCCTCAATTTAAAGCGCAAACAAAACGCAATTTCCCCTTAGGTTTTCCACTTTTCTTTCTAAATATTATTTTCCAATGTTTTACCTTCGAAAGAAATTCTGTTTCTCTGAATTTAATTTTTGTAGATTTTTTTTTTTTTTTGTTATTGTAAACTCTTGTATTTTTTTTAGCAAATACTTGATAAATCAATTTGTGAATGAAAAATAATTCCTATAAATTTTATACAAAGTAAATAAAAGGAGCAAAACGAAAATGGGAAAAATAAATTTATAAAATGTTGAGAATTTCAAGTGATTTAAATTGAAGACAAGTAAAAGAATTGTAAAGAATTAATAGTTTTCGAGCAGAAGACAAATATACATTCAAAAACGTTCTTAAAACTTTAATCAGCGAATAATCGAATATTATTTTTGTATTATAATAAGGATAGGGCTTGTCATACATTCCGATCTAAATTGTGTTTTGCAATTTCGATCGAATTTGTTTTATATTCTTTAGTTAAATTATCGTTTTATGGAGTAGCCAAATACAGAACTACTTTCACCTTCGATCAGAATTGCTTTCTTTGATAGGCCTGCATATTAAGTTTATTTATAGGAATTTTGTTATGGTTAGTTCAGAATTACTCCATGTAAACCCCACTCCTAAAATTTCTTTAAACTAAGAAAATATCATAAGGATGCTGAAACCTAAATAATAATATTCGACACAAATAACTTAATCTAATGAATGAATGAATCTATGAATCTTAACATCATAACTTAAATTTCTTCAAGTGGGTCCATTACAAACAGTGGGTCCCACATAGAGAACACTCTAAATTTTTTCAGTAAAAACTGTGATGAAGGGTATCATATTGTCATTCTTGAACGACTTAACGTTCCTACATGTTCATTCGAATAAGCCATATTTGATTTTTAACTATTTTTAGAGCATATTTTCAACTTTTAACTGCATATTTAAGGCACATAAAACAGGCATATTTACGGATTCTCTTTGGAATATAAAAATTTAGCTATCAATACACAACGATTGTCAGCATGTGGGCAGGATTGGATAAGTGGGCGTGGCACTTCCCATACAAAGACATAATAGATTTCTGTATATCTGGCGAACAGCAAGAGCCAAAGTATGCAAATTAGTAACAAACATTAGATGCAAAAGTTTAATTTCGGAGTGGCATTTCTACATATTCTCAGTATCTCTTTGGAATTCTATACCCCATAGCTTTCAACTTTTAAGTAACGCACTAAAATTTAAGGAAAATATTTTTAAACTGTTTTCAGCATAACAATTGGAAACATAGTTATTTGAGATTAAAGTACATATGATTAAATTAATTTAATTTTGTTTAATTTTAATTGGGTTTGCTTTATATATAAAAAGTTTAGTTAATTATTAAGTTGTAATTAATTAACGATTTATAATTTTACATATTCTCAGTTCCATACTGCAAAATAAGACTCTAAGTCTTGTGTATGGAACAATTCAATTAAATGAAATAAAGATAAAATTCTGGTTTTCAATACGCCACATTCGATAGAAACTGGGCGGGAGTGGAGAAGTGGGCGTGGCAAAAAATTTATTTATTGATATCTTAAGAACCGTAAGAGAAAAATTGTCCAAATTTGGTACACATGGATTTGTTGTCAATACACAACCTCTTTAACAAAAAAATAGGCGGGATTATAGAAGTGGGTGTGGCCCGTCTGGTAAAAAGACATTATATATTTCTCTATAGCTAGAGAACGTTAATCGCCAAAGCTTCAAAATAAGGTGCAAGCATACAGGTTTTCAGTTGACAACATTCGATAATATCTGGGCGATAGGGGAGCAGTGGGCGTGGCTCAAAATTTATTTATTGATATCTTTAGAACCGTAAGAGAAAAATTGTACAAATTTGGTACAAATAGCCAAGTTATCTACACACAACCTCTCTTAAAAAAATAGGCGGGATTTCAAAACTGGGCGTGGCCCGTGCCGTACAAAGATGTTACAGATTACTGAGAATCTGGAAAGCAGCAAGAGCCAAATTTTCCAAATAAGGTACAAGCATCCTGGTTATCAATAGACAACATTCGATAATATCTGGGCGGGAGTGAAAGAGTGGTCGTGGCACCGTTGTCACCGAGCTCTAGATAAAATTTTGTACAGATATCTCGCTTATCAATAAACGACCTATGTGTTAAAATAGGCGGCATTAGAGAAGAAGGCGTGGCACCTCCCGTATAAAGATTTCTGCATATCTAGAGAACGGCAATCGCCAAAGTTTCTAAATTTGGTACAAGCATCCTGGTTATTAATATACAACTTCCAACAAAATCTGGGCGTAAGTGGGTGTGAGACAAAATAAGTTAAATTGTATCTTAGGAACTTTATTTGTTTAACTTTCTGTTCTTATTGCACCAAATTGAATGGTAGATAAGATTCGGCATAGCCGAATATATCATTCTTAAGCTTTTCACACCTATCAAATATTTGACGTCCTACACGTAACCACTAGTTTTATTAAAATATTGTTCGCTTTTGCAAAACGGTTACTAGACCAGACATCATTTAATGGTTTTTAAATTACGTAATGCATCTTTAAAAAAAAGTTTAGTAAATTAACAGAAATTGTTCAATATTTATTGAAGACCTGTGTCGCTTATCTAAGTTGTTGTTTTTTGTTTGGCTTAATAAAAATTGTAAATAAAAAATCAGAAAATTTTGTTTCTTAACTTTTCCATCCGATATTTCGACCAAACATCGGTAATCATCTTAAGGGGATTTAAGACACTGTCAAATTAAAAACTATAAAAAATTTGATACGTCCTCACTGCTTTTTCTATTTTAGAAAATATATAGAAAAAATAATAATAAACATTTAATCTAATTTTGTTAAACAACATTCGGGGGGTTCACAAGGTGTCATAAAGTCATAAATCTTAAAATAATAACATGCAAAAATACGACTGTTGTGAACAACCCCTCATAATTTAGTCTGCTATTTTGAATTTTAATCAGCTGATTTAAAACAAATATAAAAAATAAATATTTACCCAACATCAAAATATTTTTTTATTCTAATCAATGAATTAATAAATGAAATTAAATCTTACCTGACTATTTTCCATTTTTTAGACGCAAATCACAAATAAATTATATTTTGTTTGTTTATCAAACATCAGAGTCCTAAGCCGATAAAATTTGACGCCGCAAGTCTTTGTTGCAAAAATTGCTAGGGCAGGTTAAATTCGCATATGAACCGGATAAAACTATACCATCAACGGCGACGGCTACAAAAACTAATGCGTCTCGGCCCAGCCACTCAGCGCAGGTCTCTTCTTATTAGTTACGACAGCACAATAAACAAAGCAAGCAAAGTTCTTTTAATTTAAGAGACTTTTTGTTTACAAAGCAACAACCACATTTTTAAACCATTTAAAATGTTAAAACATTATGACAATATAACATGTGAATACCCCAATTATATGAGTTTCTTAAACTTTACGTTTAAAAATATTTATAACTACAGCTTTTCTTCTTATCTTGTTTTAAATAAATGATTGGCAGATTATACATTGTTCGTTCTGGCAGTTAAAATACGATTATTTTCTTATTTCCAGATAATAAGTGCTAAAGATAAGACAAAAAGAAGATATTGAAACAGTAAATACGTATAATCGCCAAAGAAAGAAAAAACTTCACAAGAAATACTTAAAATTTTGTAAATTTTCTCTTATTTATGAGAACAAAAACATTAAAGCGAATTTTTATTTTCTATTTGTCTCCAATATGTTTGCAGGAAAATAGCAGAGTGTATTCGAGGAAATAAAAAAATAATTTTTTTTCACTTCGCTTTTTGTGTCAAATTGTGGAAATAAAAAAATGTGTTTAAATTCCTTTTTTGCTTGCTTGAGTGGAAAACCATTCGAAAGCATCTTAATGTCTGCCATCTCAACTTTGTGTGATAAATAATTGTATGACATACTGGGAACACTAACATACTAACTTTCTTACTATTCAAAACCTTCAATGAAATTTGTGCTGAAAAGAGTTCCTTCAAGTGTCGTTTAGCAATGTTCTCTTCAGAAATAATCACAAATGATGTAAAATAATAATTTAAATACTTTCAAATTCATATTTTTCTTTTTATACACTCTGCCAGCAGTAGGGATCGAGGTGAATTCGCTAGAAAGTGGGGTCAAGTTAACATATGTATGTGACCTTCTCCGAGTGCGTCAAAAAACGGGTTTGAACTTAAGAGTGGATTTAGGTAGCTAAAAGGGTGTAGAATAAGATGAAATGAATTTTTCTCAAAACTTCATTTTCTCACACTTGGTTCCTTTTCTCGGAGAAGTTCACATATGGTGTTTTTTTTTCTGTGGCCGAGTTGTCAAAGTTTGTATACAAGCTAGTTTTTAATGTAGACCAACCTTTTTTAACTGGAAATATTTTTGGAAATCCGACCACAGAAGCATTGTTGTTATAGAGTTGACCTCACCTTCTAGTGAATTCGCCTTGGTAGTGGTGAATGAGGGTAAACATAGTTTGTCATTTCATTTGAAACTTCTCCTATATTTATTTAAAATCTCATTAATTATATATATTCTGGGTCATTGAGCAATTCTAAGTTGATAAGGGCACGTCCGTCTGTCTGTCTATCCGTCGGTCCGTCTGTCGAATACACAAATCCCTTTCAAACAACTCAATAGAAAAGAAGGTGCAGCTTATTTCTAGTAATCGTTAGCGTTTTGGAATTGATATTCAAATGTGGACCCACCACTTTAAACAAATTTAAAATGTTGCTTAAAAAAACTAACATAAATGGTCCCTTAATGCACGGATATACACACATGAGATATTGCACAAATTCGTTCTAAATGACTTCTCTCGAAAAACGGTTTAGTACGCCTAAAACCTTAACAAATAACCCTTTTGTAATAAAATTTGGTCTGTGACAGACCGTACAAACCTACACTTGTATGATCATAATTCGTAAATAAATAAATTTAAAGATTACTAATTAAATAAATAATTGGGGTATTCAAAAGTTGTGCTCTCATGTTATATTGTCGTAATGTTCTAGCACTTTACAAAGCGCCTACGAATTTTTCCAACAAATCACTTGCGGTTTCAAATTAGATCGGCTTAGGACTCTGCTGCTTGGTAAACAAACAGAATAAAATTTATTTGTGATTTGCGTCTGAAAAATGGAAAATAGTCATGTAACATGTAATTAAATTTATGGATTAGAAATAATTTTATTTTAGGTAAATATTTATTTTTTATATCTGTTTTAAGTCAGCTGATTTAAATTCAAAATAGCACACTGAATTATGAGGGGCTATTTACAACAGTCTTATTTTTTCATGTTATTATTTTAAGACATATGACTTTATGACACCTTGTGAATCCCCCAATATGCACAAAACGTAGTCAGTTACGCTGTGAATACACTAAATTTTAATTTTGTGTCGCCATTTCTTTTGCCTTCCTAACTGGTTCTGCCAGATAGTAAGATCCAATAATTCTCATTTAGTTTATTTTTACTTGAGTTTTCATAGTTTGTTTCATGGAAGGAAAGGTGGACATTGCAAATAACACCAGTATTCACCCGCCGTGGCTGTTAAAGTCATCTATGCGTTCCGAAAAATTGTTTGTCCAGAGAATAATTTTTTGCCGAGTGTTCTGGAAAATTTTTCCGGAAAAACAAAGCTACCATATGGTTTGCAGATGTAAACAATTATACAAAATGGCATCACAGCTAGCAAACCACTAATTTTGTTTGATTTTCTCAAAGTGTGTTAACGAAACTGTACGTAAAATGGAAAGAGATCCTTCAACTTTTATGTATAAATTGAAAAAAGTTTTTTAAAAATTTTGAACGAAATTAAAATTAAACCAATTCAAGAAAAAACTAGCCGAACAAAATAATGTCTCTCTCTCTCTCTCTCTCTCTCTCTCTCTCAAAACTAAGTCGTCAAACTCAATATAAAAAAATTTTGTCCGGACAAAACATGAGTGAATCTAGTTTGAGTAACTGTAATATTTAGACCGTATCTAGTATTTAAGTCGTATTAGTACAGTGCTGGATAATTCAGTACTATGGTACTATTTTCAGTACTTTAACCATTTAAAAATACTACGGCACCCCCACGTCCGTTTTAGTACTGTTTTCTTGTTATGCTGCTTTTTTTAGAAATTAAGCGTTCGTATTTTTTTAACATTGGCAACCGGTTGTGGAGTCGTCAACAAAAAATATTAACTCCAACCGCTGAAATTCCAACTCCGACTAGCCCTTATTTGACTTTAAACTCTCTTTTTTTACGCAGGACCTTTTAAATGGTCCGACTCCACAGCTCTGTTGACTGCTTGTTGGTATATTTTAATGTCAGACATTTCCATCAGAAATTTGCTGATGAAATTTTGGCTGAGATTGAAAAAAAATTATGAATTTAAGTTCTTTATTTTTAGGTTTACTTTAAAGAATGAATGATTGTCAATAACAATTTTAATTAATTTTCATGTTGTAAAATTCCTTTCTTCATAGAAAATAATTTAATGAAAATTAAATTTGATGAACTTAAGCCTGATTAAAATATTAATAATTTGTATTAAAAACTATAAATAGTTCAACAAAATAACCACAATTCTAAAAAAATATTTTTGAAAGTGGTACCAAAATGTTGAAAACAATACTCTTTTGCTTGTTGGTCAGTACCATCTAAGTTGTTCAATTTTCCATCACTAATATAGATTAAAAAGGTATTTAAGCAAACACCGAAGTATTTAAACTATATTTAGCCGAACGCAAGAAGCTGTCAAACTCTTCTTGTTTCGAACACACGAGCCCACGAATTCCTCTTGTCTTCAAACCGCTTAACTCATCGGTACGAAGAAGTTAGTTTTGTGCACAGCCAGCTAAGGAAGGTCCCGGCATAGTTTCGATCGTATTAGTAGATATAACCGAAACCAGTTTATTATTATTATTTCCTTGACCAAATCGAATCATCAGTACCTCAACGCTGTCCCTGCGGATCGTTACCATACGAGCCTAATGGCAGCAACATCTAACCACGTCATACTACCCCCGAATACTAAAGATTTAAGTTTTTTAAGTAAATAAAGGTTTCGTTATTAAAAAACTTTGTTCAATTGTTGTTAGAAAACATAAACGAAAATATCTCGTTTTCAATTTCCAAGGAAGCAGACTTTCGAATTGACCCTGGATGGAATGCGTCATACCCCAACTGAGATAGTAAACTGCGATACAACAGTTTTATAAGAAAGAAGATTACACTGTCAAATTTCCAGAAGATCGTTCCACGCTTCAAACCTCAGCGAAAAATGCTAATGCAATAAAATTTGGTCTGTCACAGTCTTTTAATACCAGAAATCACTCTACGGGATTTTTTAATAACTGATCCATAAAATACCATTGGGCCAATATAGATTCGCCTCCTGAAAAACATTTCAATCCAGCTAAAACTTTTACTAATCATGATTTTAATTTAAAGACAAGAACTAAAAGCATACAACTTTCCGATTGCCAGGTAAAAATATAACGAAGGTCTAAGCCGCCACCAGTTTTAATACAGGCTTTAGTTTTTATAAAGATTGTTTAATAATTTTTACCAGGGTTTAAAAAACGGCAGTCAGAACCAATAACTGTCGAACAAAAAACAAAACATTTGTGTACAACTTTTCGGTTTTTGAATTTGTTTGTTTGACATCGACAGTTTACATTTAATGAATCAGAAGTAAAAGCATCCGTTTTTTTTCGACAAATGACAGATGAACAAGTGGAATTTACGCATCACATAAAGAACCCACTCCTGGAATATTCTAGACACGTGGACAGTATCAAATGTAAGAAACATGTAGACAAAATTTTATTCGTTTCTCTTTTAAAGCCTTCTAGACGATGTACTTTTAATTAAGTCGAAAAAATCACTTCATTTAAATCAAATCCTACCATTTTTTTTTTATTTTTATTTTAGTTTAGTGTTGAAAAATAGTTTTAGTGTTTGGCAATGTGTTGCTATTAAAAATGACAATCACGTGTTATTCGTCTTATTCCGAACCTTTTTTTTTTTTTTTGTTATTTTTGATTGTTTCTTTTTTTTCGGGAATTTGCTTTTGCTTTCAGTTGCCCCAACTTAACCATAAAACCTAAGGAAACCCAATTTTTATAGTTTTATATGTTTTTTTTTCTAGGTGTTGGCCTCTAGTCGACCCAAAATAAAAAGGTACAAAACTACTTAGAAAAACTTGTCTAAAATTTATTTTGCGTGACGGTAAACAATTTGTGGAAGACAATCATTTTAACAAAGTCATAGAAAATAAGGTGAACAAAAAAATCGTTAAAATTACCCAACCAAGACTAAAGAACCAATTTGGTTAAAAATAAACCCCATTTCGATCCAAAAATAGAAAGTTTCACAAATTGTGATTAACCTTCGTCTGACCAAAGCTTATTTGTTTATCGTTTGCCAATTGTTTAGTTTATTTCAAAGAACTTAAAGGTTTTTTCGTGCATAAAAAAAATTATTACTGAAACAAACTTAAGGTTTAAGTAAATAATTTTAAATAAAATCGATGCAATTTTTGCGATAATAATTTAAAATCGCTTTAGACGCATAAATTTTGCAACTGAATTATTTTCTTCTCTAACGTGTACTCTTAGTTGAATTACCGTGCCATTTCTTTTTTTATGGCTGTGTGCATGTTTTCCCTTTGAACTTTTTTTGTGACTTAAATTCTAGACATTTACTACGACATGTTGAAAAAAAGCATATCTAATGCAATTTTTACTATTGAAGTGCTCTCAATCGTAACCCACAGTAAAAGTTTGCCACATATGAAATTCCTTTATACAAACACACATTTGAACTGTAATAAAAGTATCTTAAGGATTACATTTAAATAGAATACAGAGAACATAGTTGGGGAGCACAATAAGTAACCATTTTTATGACTATTAAGTATTTTTCTTTTTTGTTTTTTTTGTTATACTATTGCATTTAGGGATTACAAGTACACTCACAATATTCTGTACGTAAAATTAACTGAAATTGTAATATAAAATAAATGAAAGTTCAATTAAAAACCGGTCTACCTATTTTTCATTTATTTTTAACAACAAGTTCATTTAATTTTTACTGTCAAAAATTCAACACCATATTCAGTAAAAACGATTAAATATTCAGTTATTTATTAAAATTTTACTGTCAATTTTTTACTGTCAAATTGACCCCATATTCAGTAAAAACAATTAAATATTCAGTTATTTTATTAAATTTTCGTTTACTCCACAAAAGAGCCGAATTTCTAAAAAATTCCAGACAGACACCTGTCCGCTTGTTTTTCTTATAAGCGAGAGAGGGAGAATATTTTTATTTACTTACCCAGTCACACACGTTTGTTTTACTTTTGTTGTACTGACCACGTTGTTTACAGAAGAACTCTCAATTATAAGACAGCAGCAGCATGACCGATATGGCATCGCAATTAATTTACTTTTAAAATTTGATGTAGGTATTTAACTAAATTATTTTAACAAATAGAAAATGGGTATTGCTTACACAAAACAAGCAATTCATTTTTTATAGATAAGTAAAAATTAATTTTTGGTAGTAAAATTATATAAAATAACTGAATATTTAATTGTTTTTACTGAATATGGTGTTGATTTTTTGACAGTAAATTTTATAAAATAACTGCATATTTATTTGTTTTTACGGAATATGTAGTTAATTTTTTGACAATTAATTTATAAAAGATAACTGAATATTGATTTGTTTTTACAGAATTCGCGGTTGAATTTTTGACAGTAAAAATTAAATTAACTTTTCGTTGCTTTAAATTACATTTGTATTTACTTAAACATAAAGAAGAATTTAACTCAATCAACGGACAATATTAACTGCAACTGAAAATCCGTATTAATATGCACTTAGTTTTTTGAATAACTGTTAGAATCAGTTAAAAATAAAATTGCTTGGAATTTTAAATGTTTATTTATTTAAAAATGACTGAACGGAATATTTCTTAAATAAACTACAGTCCGTTACTGTAATAATATTGTGAGTGTACAAGGATATACATCATTTACTTTTTATATCCTTTGTGACCGAATTACAAAGTTTGAACATAAAACTTTTTACAAAGGTAAAATAAAATGATATTTAAATAAGAATTTTTTCGATAATGAAGAGGACTTACAATCATTATCGTTTTTTTTTTTTTGAAGTTTAAGCAAAATCAGTTTTTAATAAAAAGATAAATATGAAGAAAAAAAAGTTGTGTATAAATACTGCAAATAAAAGCAATAACTTTTAGTTGTAATATTTTCATTCACAGAAAAAATCAAAATAGAATTCAATTAAAAAAATTTGGGATATTAATTGAAAAATTAATTAAATTTGCACCAGAATAATATCAATTAAAGTTTAATTGAATTGATTAAACGTTTAATTTACTTGATTAAATGTTTAATTCACTTGATCACATTTTTAATTAAAACTGATTTTATTTTTGATTAATGCTTCAATTAGTGAACAATTTTGGAAGATTTTTTCGGTGTTTTGACTTCCAGTGGTAAAAAGGTTTAAAAAGTTGGATTAATCTCAAGGTGGTCTTAACCACTGTATGACTAATGATTCGCCCATGTGTGTGAGAACAACTACACAGATAAAAATAAAAATAGATTTCAATTAAAAAGATTTGTGATATTAAATAGAAAATTAATTAAACTTGCACCAGTAAATAAATTAAAAGCATCAATTAAACGTTTAATTAAATTGATTAAACTTTTAATTCTTTTGATTAAACGTTTAATTAAAACTGGTTTTATTTTTGATTAATGCCTTATGGTGTTTTCTTTTCTACAAAAAAATGTGCCTTTTTTTAAAAAAAAATTCAATTTGGTGTCTATTTCTTAAAAATTTTGCTCCCGAAAAGGGTGGCTTGTTTTATTCTAAAAAACTCTTTCTTTTCGGGAGCAAAATTTTTAAGAAACAGACACAAAATTGCATTTTTTTTAAAAAAAAGGCACATTTTTTTGTAGAAAAGAACACACCATAAATTAGTTAAACATTTTTGGAGAATTTCTTCTGTGTAGCACGCAGAGGCAGCAATTTTAAGTGTTTAGTCAAAACTATACAATAGATCCTTGCTTAGAAGCCGGAACTATCTAACCTCCGCTGTCTTAAGAATAGCCAGCAGCATCTGTTGAATAGCAAAAGTATAACTGTGATTTCAATTTACTCAAATACTTTTCTGGTGACTTAACTTCACGATGGATCTCAACCACTTGGTGTGTTAATATTCATCAATTACCAAATGTCCCTTTGTGAGTGAAGGATAATTGCACACACAGGTAGCAATTTGAGGGTATATTTTATCAAAAATTATACAGCCGAAGCTATATAACCTTCACTGCTGTTCATTAATGCAAGCAGCTACTATTGCATAGGAACATCACCTGGGCCCATTCAGAGCCCAAAATTTCCCACAAGGGCGAAAAATCAGCCTTCCATGTGCAACTTTGGGCTTAAACCACCACGTGCTTCCCGCTAGTATCTCTTTTTCAAAAAGGCTGCTCTTCGTGAGTTTATACCTAAAAAAAATGCACTTCTCCATCAAACGGTTAACAAATTACTGAAAAATAACTTTCTTTCAGAAAAGCCAGTTTCACCTGAATATAAAATATGTAAGATTCCGAAGAATGTCAGTATATTTAAGTGCCAATATTAGCTTAATCACATAGGCAAAACTTATACGCCCCAGATGTTGTAACATCAATGGGAAAGAATCCTCAAGCTGCTTTAATTATGCCCCTTATGAGGCGCAGCACATCCACCAGGGAACGGCAAAAGTATATAGTGAAATCCGCCACATGCCATCCCGCGACTTTGCATCCAAACCATAGACACAACGTTACCTCCAAAGGGGCCTAAACCAATAGTCAGGCCGATGCCGTGTCCCCGGGGTCTTGTGACTTCCGTAGTACCAGATAGGATCATTGGTCAGCTGCGGTCTCAAGAAATCTTTTAATTTTTATTTTTGCCTAATTCCAGGTATACATTCGATCTAACTCGCTCCTGATTCTTTTAGAGAAAACATATTTAGTATGGACATGGAATATAAATGAGGTACACATCCTATTAAAGTTAGAGATTTATTGTTTAAATGAAACATTCATTTTAAGGAAAATATTTCTTTCAGAAATACAAAATCGGTGATCGATATTGTTTAAATAGTCTTGGAAATAAGAGTTCTTTTATCTTAACTTAATATTTGTTTACAATATTATTAAAAAGTGCATTTAAAAGGATTTAGGTCCATTACTCTGTGCTGGCAATACATCCAGTGGTGCTAATTTTTTTTTTTAGCTCTTGTTTTCGAGCTACACCGTTATTTCGAAAATGAGGAGGTTTCACAACATATTTTCTCGTATCTCAAGAAATATAGTTTATTGAATAAACTAAAAATGTCGTTTTAGAAGTTTGAATTTATTTTTTTTTTCCAACAAAATAATGTTTTAGCTAAATTAAAAAATGTTTATTTATTTAAAACAGCATAAAAATTTAATTATAAAAAAACAAGACATAAACGATTCAAATTTGTCTAAAACTCTTGATTTAATTCACATAAGATGAAAATATTTATTAAGCTAAAGAATTTCATAAAACGCCATTTTTGTATTGGAGCCCCCTACGTTGATCATTTTATACCCTTACGGGCGACTCCAAGGCAGTTATGGGACTTTTTTTCAATATACATAATAAATAAAATTCATATATGTGACCTTCTCCGAGAAAAGTGACCGAGTGTGTCAAAAAACGGGTTTGGACTTAAGAGTGGATTCTGGTTCCAAAAAGGGTGTGGAATAAGATGAAATGAGTTTTTCTCAAAATTTAATTTTCACACACTAGTTCCCTTTATTCGGACAAGGTCAGATATACTAAGGAAAGAAGAATATAGTTATTATCAAACAATAAGCGAAGTCTTTAAAACGTCCACCCATTCTTTACAAGTTTTTCAATAGAAAGCATATTAAAAAAAAAGATTACGATGCCTCTTATTCTTCTGCAAAATAACTTAAAGACAAAAAAATTATTTCCAAATTAAATTTTTATTATTATTAAGTGTTAAAATTAATTTTAAAGTTCTTTAAATTAAAAAAAAAAATGTACCAAAAGAAAAGTTGTGCAACCTAATAAAAGCTCATAAATTAAATTATGCTCACAAATAGAAACTGGGAATTATTTCCATTCATAGGTAACTTTATTATATTCCTAAAAATTAAAAAAAAAGCTTTATAAAATACATAACTGAAATTTAGCTCATAGAATAAATTCGAAAAAAAAAATGAAAAATGTTAAATTATTTCTTTTTGAAAAGAAGAAACTTATTTAAAAATATTTCTTACAAACACAATCATAAAATTAGGTTCCGTTTTGCTCTTTTGATATTCTAGTCGTTTTATATGACCACAACTACAATAGAAAGAAAGTGTGAGTAAAGACTAGTCCCTTTCGTCTGAAAAAAAACACAACATATCGCCAGCTCATTAACGGTTTGATCTATCGACGATTTAAAAAAAAAAATTGTTAGTTGTGGGGTATACATATTTCGATTTAATATTTCAGCAATAATTTTCTTCCGTTACAACTTTTTTAAAGTTTTTTAAGTGCTAATAAAAGAACTTTTTTTCTTTCTGTCCTGGTCTAATTGTTAATTATTCTAATTTTACAATATTTAATTTGCGAATGTTTCGTTTTTCATTGAAAATATCTTCTGGGCTATAATATAAAAACAATTATTAGCGTACAAAATTCAGAAAAATTAACAATAAAACCAGGACCTCGAGCTCAAAAGAAAAAAAGTTCTTTCATTAATAGATTTTAAAGGTCGAATTCAACACAATATAAGGTTGATTAAGTTTTGTTTTGTTCCACACTGTTTGGCCAGTGCTGCAAATTACTCACACAAAAACGTACAAGATAAATGTCACTCTTGCTTTGCTTCATGGCTGTAAGAAAAAAGGAGTTAAAACAAAAGCAAAAATAAAATGCCAACAATTTAATACCGTGTTGTTGACGTACCCCGGTAGGCTAGCTGGTAGTGAGGTAATCGGGATCGATTCCCGCCAGAGCTTAGAGAATTAAAAAATAAAAAAATACACAGCAGTTAGTATACGTATGAGCACAAGAAGCTAATTTTTAAAAATAAATTTAAAAAAGTGGCGTATGCGGCACAAAACAATAATTACCCACTTACAAATACAATTCGAGTCGCAAAGAACCAAACCAATTGTAGGGGAATGTAAGAAAAGATAAACTCACTGTTTATTGTTGGTGTTTTGTTTAAGCTTTGATATTGTTACAAGTAAGACTTTGCCTGCTTATAATTCTTATTCGCTTTAGGGTTTTATTTGTATAATATTTTTGGATTTTTCAAAATCTTTGGAAAAGGTTTCCTGATGAGCTGGCCTAAGCAACCAGTGAAATGCGCATAGAAGCTAGCTTTCCCTTAACAATAAATTTCGTAATAAATTTCAATTATCAAAAACTGGGAATTTAGCACGACATACGGAAATCGTATTAATAAATTATTTTTACTTTTAATAAAATACTATTAACTTGTAAGTTCATTCATGAACGTTCACAAAAATTTACATATTTCATCAAAACATATGCCACAAGCAGTGATAAAAATACAAAAAAAAAATTTAATCGGGGATATTTTCAGAAAACTACATGAAAACCTTCATTGTCGTTTTTCTTCACTACGACTTGTTGGCATTTGCGCCAAACTAATTATGAGCTGACGATATGTATACAACATAATATCAGCCTCTTACCCTGTCCCACACACATATCTTTTTTTACTACGGTAGAATTTTAGCATTATTGTCCCCAAAGTTCATG
This sequence comes from Pollenia labialis, assembly GCA_949318255.1. Classification (NCBI taxonomy): domain Eukaryota; kingdom Metazoa; phylum Arthropoda; class Insecta; order Diptera; family Polleniidae; genus Pollenia; species Pollenia labialis. The sequence continues at coordinate 159,689,618 of OX439142.1, forward strand.
ATAGCGGTAATAAGGCGGATTTTTTAAGTTTCAGAGATTTATAGCATTTTTATTATTCCTTTTTAATTGTGTTAGTGTTAATGTGCACCTACAACACATATGGATAAGCAATAAACCTTCGTGTGACACTTTTTACGAGGGTTTACATGTAAAAACTTGAATTTTTTTCAGCAGCACACTTAATGCTAGGAACACAACTGGGACGAACGACGAATTTCGCCCTACACGACGAATTTTTTAGTAAAAATTCGCTGAGTAAATTCGTCGTATGAAATACAATAACGACGAATAACTAACCGCTTTACTAATTAAGAAAGTTGTTTGCTGTTTGTGCAAAGAGAGAGAAATAGTGTGACCATATAAAAAAAATTTACTTAAAAAACACAAACATTAACAAAAACACAATTAAAAGCTATACTTATAGTTATCTACTTTGTATTTTTATTTTAAATGCGATAAAATATTAAAAAACAATCATTAAAGTAAAAAAGTCACTTTATCAGGGGTGTCATGGAAATTGAAAACGTAAAACGAAAGAATTTTAAGAGTCGTTTTTTAATAAGATTTCTGTAATAAAAACATTTTATGACAATTATTATACAAATAATGCTCTATTAAACAGAATTTTTTAGCAAAAATTGTAAAAATTAGATTAAAAGTTTAATAAAAAGAAATGCCAAATTCTTTCGTTTAATATTAAAATACTTGAAAAATAAAATCAAACATGGTCACCTGGTACTGATTTGTTCGTCGTTAGCCGTCGCGACGCGTCGTTTGAATTAGAAATAAATCGAATTTCGGCCGACGCCATGATTGTGTGTATTTTCATATAGAAAAATGTGTTTTATTTTTGGCGACCAATATTCGAGGCCAAAAATTCGTTCTTGGTCCCAGTTGTGTTCCTAGCATAAACTATCTGCTTATCATTTTTAATAGAATAAATGTTTTTAAATTACAGATAATCGTATAAGACGTTTGTAAATAAATTTTCTAGACTTTAGAGAATATTCTTATTCATTTTGAACTCGGCTGTAAAATATTTCGGTTTATATCTGATAAACTTAACGAAGCTTAAAGCAATTGATATAAATTTCCTTAATGAAAAAATTAATAACTCTTAGTGTGGTTGGCGAATTTAAAATACGCCTGCAACTGTTTGGTAATAGATCACAGGAAATAAGTTCCCCATCTGGCACCAAGGGAGCCAGTAGCCCCTGGTGACATGGCACCGCTCTGACTATTGGTTGAGGCCTCCGTTCGTATGCTTCTTGTCTTTCAGGATGGTTGTCTTTTCGGATAATTAGTACTTCCAAAGGTTCAGCTGGTTTACTTGCGGTTCAACGGAGATACTTGCGGGGATAACGTGATGGTCCATTTTAATGCCTGAAAGAGCCAATGTTGCGAGCTGATGCATATACGCGCGACATATTAAGGTACCTCATCTGTATACATGAATGGTATACAACGTGATGTCCAATTGACAAGAGATAAATTCAATATTTTCAAGTGCCTCAGTATTTTTTAAACGGTTTGAGACAAACTACACTCAATCAGATCTCCTTATACCACTCTCATGTGTGGGCCTGTGCTTCAAAGTCTATTTTGGAGCTTCTTGACCGCGTGCAGGAGAGAGCGAAGGTTCTCATTGGTGACAGTTGGGTATAAATACAATTCTTTAACCACTCTTTAGCACCATCGCAATGTGGGTTGTATTTGCCTGTTTTGTCGTAACGACAATAAGATGTGCTCTGATGAAATTAGGAATCTGGTTCCCGAGACTCATACTTTTGGTCGGAAAATACTTTTTTCTTTTGGGGTCGATTGGCCGGTGCATTGTACAACGCATTAAAGCGGAAATTAGTTTTTTTCGACGGATTGTACGTACGTAGAATCACCTTTCTGCTCAAGTCTTCCCTCTCATAAGTTATAGAATAATGTCCACAAGCATTACTCCCTCTTCCCACAACCTATTTTCCTAGTTCAAACACAATGAAATACATTTGTAGGGGTCATCCCCTGGGTGGTAGTCCTAATAAAAAAAAAATTTGTCAATTAATGCAAACATTTAATAGTCTTTAATACTTCATAGACATTCACTGCAATTTCGACGATTACAAAAACAAAAATATGCTTTCCTCGTAGTAAAAAATTTCCTAGAAATTAAGAACTATGGGGTCTAATTACCACATTCAATATCGAGTAACAGCCCAACCTAAACAAGAGCGCAAGGCGAAACGTTTTCCGTTGCTTAGCTTTTACGCTGATATGCCATACCTAAACAAGAACGTCAACGTTGTGCCACAAAGAAGTGTTAACTTTCTTGTTTAATAAAACCCACATAATAGAAATAAAAAAAGAGAAAAACCCGCTAGATTGACAATAAATAGATAAAGTGTCATTATGTGCGTTCGTTTACTTTTCTAGTAAAATCCCAGTAAAATCCAGTAGGTGAGTTATATGAAAATTTTACAAATTTTTGTGTGCGCGAACGCATTTCAGTAAAATCCAGTACAAATTTGTACAAATTTTGGGGTAAACGAACGCAGCTATTATTTATTAACAATAGCGGCCAACTTTACTATAAAACGCGCTGTTAAAATCAAAATGTAAAGCTTTGACGACTCGCTATTTAGGGATGCTTCATACAACTTGTATGGGCATGAGAATTTTTGACAGCTAGAAAACGCTTTCCGCTCTTGTTTAGGTACGGCTGTAAGCTATCGTATCGAGTTAACTATCGTATTTTTCTGCAAACGATAGAAACTGACGTATTGAATGAAAACTCGAGAGAGGAATGTCTGGTTACTCGATATCGAATGCTTTCATCTCAAATTACAGTACATTTCATTCGATATCGAGTCTTATGATACCAAAATGAAAAATTTTAATCAATTGAGCTCGATATCGTATGCGGTGATTAGAGCCCTGCTTTTACAGCTTTTAAAGAGACTTTGATTGAAGTAAATTTTTAAATCCATCAAGTGCAGAAATTCATATGAAGTAATTTAGTAAAATTGGAAATAATTTGTTCAATTTGTATTACAAAAGATGTACATTACAAAAATCTATTCAAGAATTAATGAAGACTTTTATTATCAGTTAACTGTTCAAACCTTGTTAATATGGTTCGGACAGCCTTTTATCTGGTTCGTGGTAACCCATATCCTTGTGAAATGAAATGCAAACATTGAGCGTACGAGTGTAACAGAATAATATAAGTAATAACAACAACAATAAAATGTATGCACATTAAGGTTGCAGTTGCATGGGTCAAGGTGAAAGTTTTATGTTCTGCAAGTAAATTACATTTGTGACATCAGGTCGTATTACGGGGGAAATAAAGTATGCCATCAATTAATTTGTACAACCAAACCTATAGCAAGCCCGAAAAATTTAGATAAAGATTCTTTCAGAGCTTGTTTGTACAATAATTTAACTTTTCAATGTGTTTGACATTTCCAAGTTAATGGTGTGTGCATCGTCGTTTCTCTTCTGTAGCAAATATTTTGTAATTGCTTTTTCTGTAAATCAATCAAATGAATTAAACAGTAAAACATAATCTTAAAGTAATAACAACGTATAAGTTGACGTATTTATGCTTAAAGTGTTAATATCTCTTAGCTTTGCAAAAGTACAGTGTTGCCAGCTTGGCTACTTAGTGACTAGACTAGGCTTTTGTCTCATCTTGTTTAACCAAAACAAAATGTGATGAACGCGCTTTTATTGTAATTTAACTTGGATTTTTTTAAGTCTTGCGTATTTTTTTTATTCCCTTGCTAATTTTGAGAGTATTTTTAATAGTTGTTTCTCATTTGACTTGCACTATAGTGAAGCATTTGATATTTTTTTTCAACACGTTCACACAGTATTTATTTGTGCCACCGACACTACCGTAAAGGGTTTAAAAAAATTGTTCAATGATTTGAAGATGTGTTCAAGGGTCTCCACCATCTAAAGGGTGCACCAATAAAAACGCACCATAATTGTAAATAATTTTCAGAAAATTATCTGAATATTTTTTTATTATTGTAAAAGGATCTATGAAAATTATGTGTTAAACAAAATGCTCGCCACGGCATCGGTGGCATATTTCGATCCGATGGGCCATATTTTTAATGACTCTGAAACACAATTGAGGCCGTTCATGTGCTGAATTAACTCATTCTTAAACTCTTGAATTATTATTGGTTCATTGAGGTAAACTTTTTCTTTAAATATCCCCAAAGAAAGAATTTCAGCGGTGTCAAATCACATGATCGTGACGGCCAAGTAACATCGCTACGTCGAGAGATATTACGGACATTGAAAATATCGCGAAAAAGAGCCATTGTTTTGTTGGCTGGGTGGCAAGTGGCACCATCCTGTTTGATCTTTATACCGTCCAGGTCCATATCCTCATTTTCCGGCCTCAAAAATTCTGTTTTAATTTCGTTATAGCGAATACCATTCACGGTAACTGCTTGGCTTGGCACAGGTGTTTTCACATTTCATACAGACACGGCTTACTGAAATTTGCGCACAATTCTTGTCCACACATTTGGTCGATTATGCCGACGAAAAAAATCACGAAGTTCGCGAAATGCTTTTTGATTTGAACGTTCCTTTTTGTTAAATGCTTTATCAATCTTAACGCGTTGCTCAATTGTGAACCTCTCCATGGTGGAATTTGTCAAACACTGAAACAAAGAAATGTCAAATTAAGTTGGGCAAAAACCTTGACGTTTAAGAGTGACTCACAATTAACATGGGTAGACCACCCTTTTGGTTATCTAAAATGTTGGAATCTAAAAAGAATTATAAACAAAAAACTATTCCAATAAAAAGCTATACGATTTTAATCATCGGTAATTTTAGGTAGAATTTTCTCAAAAACATTTAAAGTGCCGCTTAATTGTTTACGTTGACAAAATGCACAAACTATTTAAATTTTCCTTTTCAATATGAAGTTCTCTTTTACTTCAATTTAGGAAAAACAAATTAAGTTTTGTGTGTGTGGGTTATGCATAAGTAAAATTTTGCTATAAAACTTCGTGTTCTAGGAAATTAATTTAATGTCCACCAGTACATGAAATGCTTGATATTTTTTTTTGTATGCATACTTTTGTTTGTGTTATTGCCACTTGATACTTTTAAAAGAGCTTTCCACATGCAACTTAATAAATAATAAGTTGTTAACAGACATATTCACACTCACTTCAGCTCTAATGCATTGAAATTAACACTTTCGCGCTATAAAACAGACAATAAGGCGGATATGTAATTAACTCTGGCATACATTCATAAATTATTTACGAGAAATAAAAACAAAATGCACATGCATACGCATGTCGTTAACACAATTAAACATCGCAAAAAAATCATTTAGTAGTTCCCAAACTTTTTTTTTTGTTACATGTGTAACTGTAAAAAAATGTTGTATATCTGCAAGGAATACCGAGACCTCTTCAAAATTATCTTCAATAACTCATTATTAGCAAGAGCAGTTTGCAATGTACAGTGGAGACATTAGAAGAGAAATGCTTGTTGCAATTTCAAGGGTCACATTAAAACAGGGTCTGTCAAAAAATTTTGGGTTTGTATTAGTGAGTACCAGAGAGTTAAAAAAAATTGTGAGAATGCATTTATTTACAGCCGCAGAAAAATGTTAGTACTATTTTTTTTAAGTTGTTTTTTTATAAATTGTGGAAACAAAATTAAACATTTTTTGTGCTGATAGAAAATTTGTAGCAGTTCTTTGCCAATTTAATGTCGCTGATTTTAAAACTGCAATTTTTTTTCTATTCGGAAGCTTTCTGACTTTCAAATATCTTATCAAGCAATTTGTTAAAAAAATTAAAGATTTTTTTGTTAAAAAAATTAAAGAATAAATATTTAAGCAAATCACAGCTGATAGAAAAAAAGAAGAACAGCATTTTTGACGCACACTATTTTTTGAGTGTCATCATAAAGTTTTTTCTGTTAACCTGAAACAAAATATCGTGGCATCCGCAAGACAAGTACACTTGTCGACGTCACATCGACGACCGAATTCAAGAGCATTAGTGTTAGTAGTGGTATACACAATTGTAAAAAGAAATGGATTTCTCTGCATTAAAACACCACAATTTTGGTGTTCTAATAATTTTTACTTCGATTCATTAAAATTATGCTACAATTTGTAATACCTGTACACATGTTCTGTAACTATAGAGAGAACTTCTCGCATCGAAAATATGTGAAACAAAATATTCCATCGTTTCTCGAAAAGTGAGAAAAAAGTGTGTCTGTAACTCATGTCGAAAACTATCAAAAGCGATTACGTCGCAACGGTATAAATGTCATAACATTGCACCTGAAGCCGATGTGACATTGCAGACGTTGAGAACGCCAGTAACACACTCGTTGACGGCAATCAAAATTTACTAAAATTGAAACCTTTTTAACGACGGTGGCGAAAATACAACCGTCGGCTAAACAAAATAATGGAAATTGCGACTTTAATGTTTGTTGCTTGCAAACGAGTTTCAAAAACATTCGTATTATTTTATAAAATTGTTAAAAGCAAAATATTTAAACAATAAAAAACTGTGCCAAGATCAAAATATTTAGTCCTTAGACCCAGTCTTTAGTTCAAGCTTTCTAATTCAAGGTTTCTAATGATATTTTAAAACAACTTTGGATGCAGCGGCTACCTTCTTAAAAGAAAGCTATTCCGGCTGTCATTGATAATCGTTTGATCGCCTGCTACAAAGTGAAATAAATTTAGTGATTTCGCTGCAATAAACGCTGTATCTTCAGGTTCAGATAACCGTATACACAGACAAAAACATGTTTAAATATGATCAACTCCAACAAAACATTTTAGATACAGTATGTTTTATTTGACCATATTATTGTCGCCAACAACTATATTATGGTTAAATTAGTCCTCCATCAAGAAGCCCCAACCAATATGACAAAAATTTTGTTTTTTAATAAACAACAGTAGTTTTCTTTTCCAAGAGCAACATGCGATGTTTGAAAACCCACCATGCTAAAAGGTTTAATTTAAGGGGCCGAAGTTGAATGTGAACCACACCTTAACGTCAAGTTTTTTTCTGCATTTCATTTCACAATTTCAGATTAACTCAATTTGAACCATGAAAAGATACACAATGGAGAAACGCGTTAAAGTTCTTTTAATAATGAGGAAAATGGGCGTACAAATCAAAATGTATATCGTGCACTTCGTGATTCAGTAATGAGGCACATTTTCACCTCAGTGGATTCGTCAATAAGCAGAATTTCCGCATTTGGGAGAATGACAATCCAAGAGTGATTGTCGAAAAACCAATGCACCGGTATTTAGAAAATGAGGCCGGTCAGGCAGTTACTGTGAATGGTGTTTGCTATCGTGAGATGATAATGAACTTTTTATGGCCCGGCTTGCCATACAACTAACGAAACAATGGCTCTTTTGCGCGACAAATTCAATGGCCGTGTTTTATCACGTGGTGGCGATGCCAATTGGCCGCCAAGATCATGTGATTTGACACCATTGGACTTCTGTCTTTCGGGTCATTTGAAAGAAAAGGTATGCATCGATAAGCCAGCAATAATTCAAGAGTTAATGGATATGATAATTCGGCATATTTACGGCATAGAACCACAATAATGCCTTAGCGTCATCGAAAATTTGAACCATCGGATAAAGGTGTGCCGCCGAGGTTGGGGCGGCCATTTGCACGATATTTTGTTCCATACATAATTGAACCATACCAATATTATCATAATAAAAACAAATGTCAATAATTTCCTAAATAATTTGTGTTTTATATAAAATCAACATCGGCCCTTAAAATTTAAACACCCTTTGCAACAAAATGGAATCTTTTTGTAGAACAAGGACAAGCCTCTATGCTGGCATTGCTTCAAATTTGGAGAAAAAGCCAGGAATTTGGTTACTCCATGCAATTTCAAACGGTCAAATCAAGAAAATGTACGGATGACAGCAACAAAGAGCTATGTCGCCTATTTATTCGAGATAATCGAAATCTAAGTTTTTAAGTTTATTCTGCAGTAGATGTTTCAGTTATTAAAGCATCGCCATTGCAGCGCAAGCAGCAACCCATCTCACTTATCTTAAACGCGACAAATCATTCAACAATCGAAACAAGAACTCTCACTATCGATTTGGGATTTAAGCGGAATTTTTAATGGAATTTAGTCACATACGGACATCCAGAAACCGATTGTTGGACCAAACTTTTTGGCCAACTATGGTTTACTCAGTGATGTCAAAACAATCAACTTATTGACGTAAAAACAAAAAGCAACGCAAAAGGTAGTGTACAAAATTTTTCAACGAAGATAAATACTTAACCCTTTACATACTGTTAATTCAGTTTGTCAAAAACTAAACTAATTTCCATTCTAAAGAAAAATACTCAGAAACTGGAGAAGACCTAACTTAGATCTAGGGAGTACTGACACTGAGGGGTATCTGGATATAAGGGACAGACTGGCAGACCCACGATGCGACATGCATAAATTTCCAAGATAATAAACCCGAATTTGTGTTCCAATCAGTTTTTTAAGAAAATAAACCAAATTGCTATTTTTTAAGGCATTTTAAAAGTGCTAAGCTCTTTTACGGATTCTTTGAGGGATTTTAGGTACAACCACTTACGGTCTTCCGGTATTTTCCAAACAAAAAATTCTTTCACCTTAAAAGTTGATTGTGGTCCAGAGCTCAAGGCTTTACCAACAAGGAAAACTAAACTAGTGGTACCTACACGTGAAGTATTATTGTTCATACAAAAAAGATGTGTCTATAGGTGGCGCAGAAAGATTGATTCAATTAAGGATTTTCAATCGCGAATTCAAATTTCAAATAATCCGAAAATGAGATTGACTTAAGTAAAACTAAGATTGAATCAATCTCAAAATGTGCTTGATTCAAGTAACTATTTTAAATTTGATTCAATTGCGAATTCGATAACTGAAAATATATACTAAATGAGAAGCAGGAGTTCTCAATTTTACTTTTTAAACATTAAAATAATGTGTTTTCGCCTTCTTTTGTTGTTTTTGTTGTTTCTAAAAACAACAAGCAAATCGGTTTTTAACTACTTGTGCGGTGTTGTTGTTGTGTCTTCAACTAACTTTGATAAGTTAAATGAGATTTAAAAGCTCACTTTGAAATTTTACTCTCAGAGTACTTATTTTAAGAAATTCCGGGATTGATTTTCGAAAGCAATCCCATTTAGGATTGTTTTAGGTACTTTGTACTCTTATTCGCTTGTGTAGCCATTATTAGCCATTTTTCAACTTTAGCCATACAAATATTATTGCCGTTTATCTTGCTAATTTAATTGCTAAATGTTTTATTGATTTATTGTTAACATTTGAATGGTCGGCAGAAATTGTGGACGGCTGTGGACAACCTAAATTATAACATTGTTATGACTCTGGATTGGTTTATGTTTCGTTTTCATTAAAATGGATTCTACGGTATAAATGTGTACCTGTATAAATGATTCTCATGGTTAACAACAAAAATAAAAAGTTAATTTATTTTTTTTGTTTTTATTTCTGTAAATAATGAGAGAAAAGAGGCAGCACGTCAATTTGTGTTTTCACTTAATTGTCTGTTCATAAAATTCTCTATAAATATAAATTGATTTTATATGATGCTTGGAAATAAGAAAAAAACTTAATAATATTTCATGAAAACTCATTAATTAAAGTTGTTTATTAAATTCGATAAAATTTTAATTAGTTACAAGGACAATTCAATAGATTTTTTAATTAAAACATAAGTTCTGTTGACTTCTGATTATTGCAATTAATCATCGTTAATATAATAGAATTATATTATAGAATTATATTATAGAATCAAAACTCAAGTACTTTAACAATGTTTCGTTTTAATGTGCTAAATTCCCACTTCATACTATTGATAAACTGATCATCAGAAAACTTAATCCAAATAATTTAGAAAAACTAAAGATATTGAACAAATAAATCTGTTAAGCGAATAAGAATTCTAAACGCTAATTTTTCTTGTAACAATATCTAAGGTTAAACAAAAACAAAAATAATAAACAGTTAGTTAATCTTTTCTTACAGTCCCGACTACAATTGGTTGATTTTTTGTCAACTCTAAATGTAGTTGTAAGTGGGTAAAGAAAAAACAAAAATTAAAACCAATAACTTTATTTTATTTTGCTGGTTTAGTTTTATTTACACTGCCACATACATATAAATTTTATTTTTTTAATCTCGATATTTATTTAAAAATTTGGTTATCTTTACAAAAGATCTGTTATAAAATGGGCTGAATTTGAGAAGTGTGCGTTGCAAGATCCATATAAAGACAATAAAAAAATCTGTATCTCTTGAAAACAGTTTCTGTAAAAGTATATAAATTTGGTACAAATTGCTTCGTTATCCATAAACGAGATCTGTTTTAAAAAAGATGTTGCTTATTTTATTTCAATAGGGTAAAGCTAAAGTGATAAAAAAAAATTAGAAACATTTTATAGAATTTTTAGTTGAAAAGACATAATATTTTAATGGTTACCTTGCAAACTGTTAATTGCATCGGCAAAGGCAAAACACAGTAAAAATAATTTATAAAAAGAAAAAAACAATTTCCGTAATCTGCACGTAGAAAAAAAATATGTTTCGAGGTAACCATATTCTAAGAGCAACATACTATGGTTGGTTTTTAACAATGTTTATGTTTACAGGTTACTATATTATGTTTAAATATGACCATAGTATTTTTAAAATCAACAAAATTTTTCCCTACATCAACCATAGTATGGTCAAAATTAACCATATTTTAGTCAATATTAACCATAATAATGATCAAAACTAAACATATTATGTTCAAAATTAACCATAATATGGTCAAAACTTCCCAGAATTTTGAGAAAATTAACCATATTATGGTCAGGACTAACAATAATATGGTGAATGCTAATCATATTATGATTAATAAATTTTTTCAAATTGTTTGTTAAGTGTCAAATTAAAATTGTATTTAATTTTATATTCTTGATAGGTGTTACGCTCCACTTTTATAAAAAATTCCCTTTGTTTCATATAACAGCCTGTGACGACATTCATATTACGATTTTTTCTGTTCTACTAGTTTGTTTTACGTAAATTTATGTGTTTTAATCAACAATTAAAATAAAATGAATGAGAATTTTAAGAAAACCAATTAAAATGCAAACGACCAGAATGTTGTTGCTTTTTAAACATATTATTTTAAATTTAAAATGTTTTAAAATATTATAATTTCGAACATATTATTGTTATTAAATATTAACCCCAACATTTTTGGAGGTAACCGTAATATGGTTATAGCTTTTGGATGGATGAATTTAACCAAAATATGGTTACCGTGATAATAATATGGTTAAGGCAACCATAATATGTTTAAGTGTATGGTTGTAGTTTTATTATATTTAAACATTATATTGTTAAAATCAACCATATTTGAAGTTTCAAGGGAGGTAAACACTTTATTGTAAAATAGAAACAAAATATTATCAATCGTGAAAAAGTTTTTTTAAAAACAGCAAAAGTTTGTTTGTTGCCATTGCAGGGACCATAATATGTTTTTTTTAACCATTCTTCAACCATGTTTTTTCTCTACGTGTGTTTGTTAAAATATACTTATATAAATCGGCAAATAGCTTAAAACATAAAAGAGCATGATATACATTTTATTTTAGTTTTTTATTTAAAATTAAGCGGAGAGATGCCTGGTATTTTTTTTTTGTAATTCCTCTTATTTGGGAAATAAACGGTATATCTGAATTTGCAACTTCTTTGTTACCCCATCTACCTTTAAAACCAATAAACATAGAAATTAAGGTAATACCAAAAACGTTACTAAATAAATACAAACATGAATTTGGTGCTTTTTCAAAATTCTAAACGTTCGAATTTTTAAAAAAAATTACCTTATTTTTGGTGATTGTTTCTACAAAACAGTTTTTGCCATTCTTTGACTTAAGGCACAGTTAACCGGGAGTAACAGTAACGTTGCAAATCAGCTGCTTCATTTTGTTGTATGCAACGCCATTAGAACGATCATAGTTAGCAGTTAGATGTTACCTCTCAATCTGTAAGAAAAAGATTGGTCTTACTTTTTAATGGTGAGGTTAAGTTACTGTTACTCCCAGCTACATGAGCCGTTATGCATATTAAATTATGGACTCGTTTTACAAAATTTAAATTTTCGATACTTCAATATAGAGAAAAAAAAGTATTAACAAAGGGAAATACGGAAAATTAAATTTGTTTCTTTTACTTTTCCGTGTGCTGTGGTAATTTTATGAATTTTCTTTTTTAATACTGAGTGAATGAGAACCTATAAGAAGAAAAATTTTGGTACATTTTTGTTCTTCAACTGGTATTTTTTGAATTTTCGTATAAGATATTAGAACGAAAAAACAGAGGTACAGGAAAAACATGTAAAATCAATTAAAAATGGATAATCATTCAAAAAAGCAAATTTCGATCTACCAAAGGGTTTAAATACAATTTGGTTTAAGGATTGATGTTTGACTATTGACGTCAGCAGTCGTAGATGGCTGCGGGTGTAAGACGGCAAATCTCTCTGAGGAGATCGAGTGGTAGCGATCGAAACATGTCAGGGTAACAAGCCGCCTGGTTTCGAATCTCAGGTCAGTCAAGAATGAATGATTATCAATAACAATTTTAATTAATTTTCATGTTGTAAAATTCCTTTCTTCACAAAACTAATTTATTGAAAATTTAATTTGATGAACTTAAGCCTGATTAAAAATATTGAAAATTAGGATTAAAAACCATAAATAGTTCAACAAAATTACCACAATACTAATTATTTATAAATTTTAAACTGAACATGTTTGGCACTGAGTGAATAAGAATTTGAAAGGGAGGGCTGTTGGTACTTTTCCGTTCTACAACTGGTACTTTAATTAATTTTCGGTAATATTGGACCTAGGAACAAAAAAGTAAACATGCAAGATGCTGAGTGAATGTGAATCTGTAAGAGGGATCTTTTTGGTACATTTTATATCTAAAACTGGTACTTTTTTTAATTTTCGTTAATATTAGACCTAGAAATATAACAATGAACATGCAATGTACGGAGCGGTTGAGAATCTATAAAAGGGAACTTTTTGGTCCACATTTATTCTTCAACTGGTACTTTTTAAGAATCAGCTTTTTGGTACTTTTTCGTTCTGCATCTGGTACTATTTGAATTTTCGTTTTTATCAGACATAGAAACATAAAATTACACATGCATGGCATCTGTAAGGGGAAGTTTTTTCGTACTTTTTCGTTCTGCAGAGGCTACTATTTTTTTTATTTTTCGCTAATATTGTACCTAAAAAGATTACATTTATATAAAAATACATTTACCATGTAATGTCCCGAGTGGGTGAGAATATATTAGACTGAACTTTTTGGTGCTGTTTTGATTTTCAACTAAACATATTACACGTCCCTGAGTAAATAAGAATCTGTAAGGGAATGCTTTACATACTTTTCCGTTATATTTTTTTCAGTCAAATCTAAATTATTGTTTCAGTGTTGTGAAAACTCAAATAAATGCTTCACAAACTTAAAAAGCAATTTCTTTTCGTTCAGTATCGACTGAAGGAATTAGGAATAAAATTACTTTCGAATCGAAAAAGTATTCGATCACGACTGCCAGAATTAGCCCTCCGGTTATTTCATTAATATTTGATCTAGAAATATAAAATTAAACATGCAGAGTCCAAAGCAATAAAGAAACTTTAAGAGCAGACTTTTTGCTACTTCTTTGTTTTTCAATTAGTGCTTTCAAATATGTTTCTTTTTATTGGTGAACTTACAAAATTAAATTAAAAATTCACGGACTTTGTAATATAAATTATGCATTAAAAATTTAATAAAAGTCCTGTTTAAATTTAAACACACTAATGTTTGCTCAAGTGCAGTTGGCAGCATTTCAAATCCTTAAAACAACAGCCATATTTCCTAACTGAACAAATTCCATTATGTATTTAAAAAGATTATATTTTACAAAATTGTTATAAAGTGCTAATAATGTTTTTATTTAAGTTTATAATAATATAAATTCCTGCCATGATATGGAAACGAAACCGCAAATATTTATTTTATTAATGAAAACTATGAAATTTAATTTTGATAAAAGCGTTGATTTTTAAATGTTTAATCCTTGAAACTGTATGATAATTTAAATATTTAATTTTAGTAATTTATAAAAAAAAATTGTGAAATAAATTTTATAAATTCGAATAATATGAAAATTAATTTAAGTATTTATATTTTAAAAAAAGACTTAATACAAAATCCCATTGAAAACACTTAAAATTTGTAATTTATTTAAATAATAAAATTAAGTAGAATTAAAAGAAACCGTACTTATTAAAAAAAACACTTAATTATCTTTCATAAATCTTAAAGTTCCACTTGAATGAGTGAAAATAAAGGATTTTCTTTTTTATGATTTTATATTTCCTCGTCAAGTGGCATACACATGTGACTTTATTAATGTATGATATTTTGTTTTTTTTTTTTTTTAATTGCTTCAAAGGAAAAGCAAGTTAAAGAATTTTTCTGCTCTGGTAGACTTTTCATTTCAGTTTATGTGAATAAACAATATGACGTCTTTTATGAAATATTAATGACGACAGCTTTTGCTGCTTCTTCGCTTTACAATAACGTAACACGCCATACTATTTTCATGAGTGTGTTTTGAAATTTTTATTCTATTTTTTTTTATAGACTTACACCTTGACATTTTTATAATATGTTTCAAGTTTTTTAATTTATTGTGTCATTTTAAAACGGTGTCATGTTGCGTATAGATAACATTTGAATTTTATATTAATCATACGTACGTTGGCTCTAATTATTTATAATATTAAAAATTTTACTTACTGAATACGACAACATAACATTAGTTCTTATGAGACAACCCACACCAACCCCTACAACCGCAAAACTGTAGTTTTGACTCACTGCGACAAAACATTAGTTGCACAAAATATCTTTGGTTTAATAGACAGTAAGACAAAACAAACTGAAACTTCGAACCTCGTTGCACATGATTGCATTTGATTACATTATTTAGGTGTGTTTATCAAAATAAGGTCACCCATATGCTAGTCCAGAACAATTTTAAATAAAACTAATATGTGTCAATTGCAAACTAAATGTTATGTTTCTGTCCCCGCTGTTTCAACTCTCTTTTGTTGTAAAAACATGAATAAAAAACAAACAAAAATAGGAGAGTAGGCATTGAAGAATATGTCAGATGAAGAAAAACAGTGCTCAGATTTTTAATATTTTTTCAATATTGATTCATTACAGTTTTGTTTTGCTCTCTCATACTCGTGTCATATAAAAAAACAAAGTAAACTGGTTAATATATGAACTGTTAAATTATTGTAATTATTTCTAAAATTTTGTTCTGTTTTTATTCCTAAAACATTGGCAACGAGGATGTGGATTTTTAAAAGAATTTTGACCCCGCGCATTGTCGTGAACGCCACGCTTTTTAATATTTTTTTTTAAATTTCTAATACACTCGTCGCATTGAACTGAAGTGCATTAGGCTAAGAAAGAGTTTTCTTAAAAAAAATACGCAATTAAAAGAATGACAATTAAGTGAAGGGTTTTTAACTCGGCTTAGCATACAATGTTTAGTACGTGTAAAAATTTCTTGAGCGTCATGCTAATTTTTGGAGAAGCAAACACCTAAATTAAAAAAAATTAAGTTTAAAATCATTGCTTCATAAGTTTTAATTAATTTTTTTTCAGTTTTATTACATTTGCAAAATAAACTCCTTTAAACAACAATAAAAAGTTGTAAATGTCTTGAACGCCACTTTTAAACTTTAATTTTATTTTTTCTATTCAAATGAAGTTTTTTGAAAAAAATTATCTAAATAATTAAATTACAAGTGCTTGAACATCAGAGAAAGGTTTTAGTTCAACCATCCTTTCAATATAAGTGACTGACTATTTATGTATTTGTGCATTGTGGCATTCAAGACAGTAATACTGGTATTCCTTATCTTCGTGTACGTTTTAATTAAAACTGACCCGTAAAAAAACATTTATAACTTGCTTTATTGTTTTCGTAAAAAATAAAGCATGTTGCCAGTTTAGGTTTTTTAGCCGTGCACTTGCCAGTTTATTATCAAAGTAATTTTTTCTTTGCGAATAAATTTTTTTTTATTTTATTTCCTTCTTTCTTTAAAATGTTTTGTCCATTTCGTTCAAAATGTTTCTAAAGTATTTGTTTTACCAATTTTTCTGTCATAGTCTCTGGGTTTTCTTTCGCCAAATTTTTTTTTATTAATTCTTACTCTTGACCTCAATGGTCAGATAACGTAAAACAATATGTCGTCTACAAGGAGTGTGTTTGTTGTACCGGATTTACGATTTTACTTGTCAAAATTGTTATTTTTTTAAATCAGTTTTTTTCTTTTGTTTAGCGTTATTAACTTATAAATGAAAATTATATGTATTTGTTTATTGTCGTTGCAGTAAGTCTAACAAAATTTTTATTTTTCCAAGCCAATAACGCCAAAATAATTATTTTGGTATGATTGAAATAACTTGAAATTTTTGTTTGTTTGTATAGTCTTTTATATTTTGGTTGCACTGGCTGTTATATAACAGCACACAGTGGGATGATATTATAAGTTTTTGTGCAAAAACTTTAAAGTGTGATGCTTGTAGATCAATAAAAGGAGGCACTGAGCCTACTGAAATATCATGAAAAAAAACACTAAAATACGGCATGAACATGCATATTCTATAAAAAAATACAACCTTGAAAAAAAATACGTTACACTACGATTGTGAGCCGACGAACCAATCTAAATTTAATGTTCTTTTAGTGTACGGGTTGTGTATTTTTATGAGATCTTTTTTATATCCAATAGCATTGACATGAAAAACCCCAAATGCAGCAAATTCGTGAAAAATTAAGGTATTTGCGGTTGTCTTCACTCACTTTGCATTTTATATTGATCATTTGACATTGGAGTAAAAAGCAAGTAAGATGCCGCGACCTTAAAACAATTTTTTGATCGATTATTTTAATGTTATCGTTGAAATTAGAGTAATTTGCGATAATGGAATCTGTGAAAATAGGAAACTTAACAATCATACTGGGAATCTCGGATATTATCAGGACGTTAAAAAATCCCCGGTAAATTCAGCACAACATGTACAATAAAAGCTCACCACACACACACTGATAAATACAGAACGCGTACGCTAAAAAAAACAACATGTACGCAAAAACAAAGTCCGTCCGTTATCTAAGGATATGTGTTTTTCAGCTCAATATCGCTTTGTGCCGCATTTTATTTATGTAGAAATTCAGAAGCACTAAAAGAAGTTTTAGAGTTTGTGCTTTCAGAAATACACTACGTAAGTGTACAGCTTTTTTCTTACTCTAATTTTTAAAGTTTTCTTGCTGTTCCGAAAATTTCCGAGAATTATATGTTTTTATTGAAAGCACCCATTTTCACCTTGTTCATTTCATCAAATGAGCAACTTGTGGGAAAGTGGAATACGATTCACCAAATTTTTTTTTCTTTTAATATATGGGAAAATATATATAAAAGTCAAATGGAATTTTTCGCATTAAAATACCACTGTGCAGCATACAAACCAAGTTAAATTCTCCAAATAAATTAAAATATTGAAAAAGAAAAATGTTTTTAAAGTTAAATAATATTTTTTTTTTTTCTTTTAACAAAATCTAAGAAAATTCCATTATTTCAAAAGAAAATTAAAGAAATAATTTCGATTATTTTAAATAAAAAATATTAAAGAAAAATTTTAAATCCAAGACTGTTTTTTCCAGTTACATAATTACTATTTTATCCAATATCCTTGAAGCGCTATTGAATATAATGGAAAAATTTTTAAATATTTGTGTTACATGTTTCTTTAAAGTTTTTTTTTTATCTTAAACTTTTAATTTAATTATTAATTTTTACTTGTGGTTTTACTTTCTGTCTCAAAGTTTACTTAATTTAATTAAAAATCATCTTGTGTAAATGTTAGCTTTTTTATTTGCTTTTATCCTGACTGGTTATGCAAGAATAATTTTATCCGTTAAATATGCACGTTATGAGCCATGTGATCCTTCCCTGTTGAGGTTGTCTAAGAGCTTAAATTTGTTATAAATACATAAAGCAATTGAAAATTTTTTTGACATATTTAAACAAAATTAAGTTCTTTTTTATCCAAGCAAACTTAAAGTATTACAAAATTAAAAAACTTTTTGAAATTACCAACTCTAAACCCATGTTTTTTCGTCCACTACCAGAAATCGAGCCTTGAGTGCTTGGTTTTCTAGGAAAGCATTTGAACAACTACACTACCACGTAATGTGTTGCTATTTTTGTCGCCAATTTTTATTTTTTATTACTCATGTTAAAGTAAACAGCTGAGGACCACAGAAGCCAAACCTTCAGATCTCTATGTAAACATTTTCTATATTTGCCACACTGTGCACTGCCATTGTTGTTAAATGGTTTATTATCCGCAGAAAAAATAAATTTAACTATGTAAAAAGAGGGAGCACACTCTGCACTATTTCAGAGGTTATGATGCGTTTGTGCTGACACTTTTAAGTATACACTTTTAAGTATTTGAGAAATATTCGGCACAAAGAACTTTTACATTAATCTTAACCTCATAAATTTATTTTTTCTGAAGGATCCATGATTGCCCATGGGTCCTTAATTGGGAACACTTTCGAAAATTTGTTTTTAAATAATGTAGTGTACGGTATTTTTTCTAACTTGTTTAACTTTTAGATAATTATTTTTGGTGTTTAATTTTAAAATATAATTTTTTGCTTATTTAAACAATTATTGTGAAGCTTTTTGCAATATAAATTTGTTCGAAGTAGTAGTCGTCGTTAACTGTGAAATTTTCCCATTTTTCTGGTTACATATTAAATGGGAAAATAATTTAT
Source organism: Pollenia labialis (assembly GCA_949318255.1). NCBI lineage: Eukaryota > Metazoa > Arthropoda > Insecta > Diptera > Polleniidae > Pollenia > Pollenia labialis. Next base: position 159,708,606 of record OX439142.1, read on the forward strand.
CAATAACGAGTCATGCCAATTTCGAATACCAAGTTTGGGGAAAGCTTTCGACATCGATCGAAGGAATTTTTTTTTAATTCCCTAAGCTAATCCCGCGGAGATCTACGTTTCTCTGCAGGAGTCTCTGGCGGAAATTGAACCCGTAACCCCGGCGCTGATAGACTAGCTCGCTACCAGCTAGCCTACCGGGGCACTAATGTGTCTCAAGCAAGCCACACACTTTGCGCCCCTTGGTACAACTTGAAAAGGTTGTGTATGAGATTGTAAAGTGCGTGGGGTCGTTGTATGAAGTTGTGTCTTGGTTGTGCGACTTTATTTAATTTATGTTGTTATTATTTTATTTAATTTTGTTTTTAAGTTTCAGTAAAATAAGGCTACCATTTTAAACTGTTAAACAGACCATAAGCCCAGTAGGAAATCCGCCTCTAGACCATCATAAATTTCTTTGCAAATCTTATTCAGCGAAAAAAAGTTTAAATCCATTTTAAATCTTGAGATTTCGTGGACTTCTATATGATAATAAGACTTTTGTAAGACTATTTTAACTATTTTTATTTTGATAGTTACCTGACAAACATAAAATGATATCGTGGAATAATAATAATCTTTAATTTTGCTACCTTTAAATGTAATTTTACTTTAAGAGAAATGCATAAAAGTAATTTCACAAAGTAAAGGCAAACAAAAGAAGCAGAATTCATCAAATTTTATTACGAAAATTAATATTAGTGGTTCAAATAAGTTCTCGCCGCTTGCCAACAACCACATTTCTTCTATGAAAGTTATGACATCTCTAGCTTTTTCTTTAACAATTTAACTATTTTATAATAAAAATATTTTAATATTGTTTTTTTTTTATTTATATTTTTTTTTTTTTGATTAAGAAAAAACGAAAGGCTGAATGGGACTACGTTTCTTTGCTAAAAGGTCTTGATTCTACTCCAAAGACTTTGTTGTTCAATTCATAAATATGAATGGCTTCTTCATTTAAAGAACTTTATTCTACAAACGTTACCCTCATCGCCACTATGAATTTTTTCCTGAAATAAACAAAACTTACAGTTTAATTAATGAAACTGATTTAACTTTACCGTTTCGTTCCCGACACTAAGCGTTTTTCTTTCACTGTTCAAAATATCATAGAGTTATCTCTTAAATTATGAACTAAACTTTTCATAAAAGATTTGGTTAAACAACATCGTATAACTCCCTTTGAGAGAAGGTAAATAAACCGCAAACCATTTTTTGTACGGCCAATAATCGAATATTAAGTAGTTGTAACTTTTTAAAACGAAAAAAAGTAAAGAAACTCACGAAAACGCTAAATTAAAAGGAAGTAATAAAATCAGGCAACAAAATATTTAATAACTTGCTTTGAAACATGACTTCATCCCACCTAAAAGTTGATTTCTTTCTACGGATGTAGTGAATGATCTAAAAATGTTCGCACTTTTCTTTTTTGTTATTTAGCACTTTGTGGTAAATTATATTTTAATACTTTCACTTTGAAACTCTTTTATGATTTCCTTAAATGAAGTGTCTGTTACTTTGTAGGTTTTATATTATTTTTATATCATGTTTAACACATTTACTGCGAAGTGGTTGGTATAAATTGTCATGACTGGATTTTATTTGATTTTTGTAATGAAATTTTTAGCAGCCAACACTTTAAGCTATAAATCATTATCAAGATGAAGGAAAGCGATAGTAAAAAGTGTTCGCGTGAACAGCAGTTGTCTAACCAGTAGTTAACCAATAACATTTGATGGTTTAACTAATGGTTAATAAAATGCAAGAAACAATATTTTATTGGTTTAACTATTGCTGTTAGCTAACGAACGTCTTAGGGTGGGTTTTAAACATGGGGATTAGAGATTTAGTCATCTTTAATCTGTGTTTTTTAGTTTTTAAGATGAGGATTAATTTCTTTTATTTGCCAGTTTAAGCGGCCAATGTTGGTGGCTTAAACTTAATCATCAAATGTCAACACATACACATGTATAACAAAAGCTGCTGTTTAAACATTTTTTTTAGAAAACAGAAAAACTAATTATTGTAGTAAAGGTAAAGACTTAAGTGATTCTGAAACATATGCAAACCTAAATTAAATAATTATAATAATGAATTTTCTTTTTATTAGAATAAAAAGGGCGAACATTCTTCTTCTTCTTCTATATAAAATATGATGTGGATAGATAAAAAGGTGCCATTTTTGAATATGTTGTTGCTAATTATTGTTATTCAGTATGGCAATGCTGCGAGGTTTAAACTACCTCTTAAAAACGGCAAACACAATTAGTACTCAATTAAATTTATTCTAAGATTAATTAATTATAGTTTGCCGCTAAGATTAAACTCGATGTTAAAAACGCACTCTTAGAGTTTAGTTTTTTAACAAAATCCGATATAAATAATAGTTAGGGGATTCACAAGGTGTTTTCTCAAGTCATATCGTCATACTGTCCTAAAGGCCGTTACACACTATCTCACAAGGTCTTACGTATTTTTCAAAAATGCTTTTCTGATCTAATTATTCTTTGAAAATTTTCAAAAAACAATAACAACTTATCATGACAGGGTTGCATTTTCGTAAATTACTAAAGACTTTGTGGGATAGTGTAAAACGGCTTTAAGTAATATTTGGCAATTGGCTTAAAAAAAATATTATTGTGTATGAAACAAAATAAAAATTTTAATGCTGTATTCATTGATTTGTCATCACCAAGGAAACCAAAAATATGCAATTGCATGTTTTTCCTTGTGCGACCAAGGAAGGCAGAAACAATATATGTATGCGTGTCAGAGCTTTTTACGAATTTTGACACTAGCAAATGTGCATATTTTTGCATAATTTGTTGTTTGCAACATTTTTTTGCAGAGCCTTTTTGCAGCATTTTTTAAGTTTTTAGTGTATATTTTGCCTTTTTGAGTTATATTATTTAACATGTTAAATTTTTTTTTTGATGCCTAAAGAAATTTCGCAGCAAATAAAAAATTTTTTTGTCAAATATATTTTAATTGAACTTACTAATGACGATTTCTATGTAAATGGTGAGAATTTAAATTCTTTTTAAAATATTAAAATAAGAATTCTGATATTTAAATATTTTATGTTAACTTTAAATAAAAACAAAGTATGTAAGAATAAAAAAAATTTAAAATTGATAAAAAAAACTAAATCTAAATATTTATTTTGGGGTTAAATTTATTATATTTTAAATTATTTTAAAATACTAATTTATTAAATTTTTTAATTAATAAAATAATTTATTTCTTTAATATTTTTAAATATTTTAATTAATATTTTAATTTATTCAATTAAAAATTTAATATTCTAAAATAATTACAATCAATTAATTTTTTAATTAATTCAATTAATATTTTAATTGGAAATTTAAAAAAGTTTATTTTTTATTTTTGATATTCTTTAATTAGGCCTTTTTTTGTTTTTATTTTTTAATAAATTCAATTAAAAATGTAAAACAAAATTAATTATTCTTTTAATTCATTGAACTAAAAGTTTAATTGAAGTTTCTTCCGGGTTTTCAATTAAATTTTTTAGTTTTCATTAATTGACTTTGAAATAAGGGTTAACTTCATATTTACAAAAGCTTTAATTGATATGATCAATTTGTTTGCAGGTTGAAAAATAGCGAAAAACTTAATTGGGACAACAAATTTCTTAATTGAAGTCAGTTTTCCATTTTTTCTGTGAAAATTCTAGATAATATTCGCCACAAATTACTCTTATATGAATGGTAACCTCTATAAATAACTTTATTTTGAAATCTTGAAAATTCGTCTGTAAATATTATGTCTATGGGCTTTACCGATTACAATTTTAGGATCGTTTTTAAAAAATGGGCCTGTTAGTATATACCTACTAAATTATGGAATGAGGAAGGACAACTATCAGAAAAAAAATTAAGGTAGTTGTTGTTGATATCTTCGACGTAATACAAAAGTTTTGTTCTTTCTTGCATTAACCAAATATATTTTAGGTTTAAAAATAGCAACATCTCTTTTTAATATAACAAAGTTTTTTCTACCGACATAAATCATTTTTAATTTTTTTTTTTTTGCACTGTCACTTATGTATGTGGCGGTGTTGCATCTTATAAACAACTTTAAAATCATTTTAACTTAAAAGAATAAACAAGCATAAAAATTCAGCGAAAACTATAAATATATATGGGGAATTTCATGTCTCCTGATGATCTGGCCTAAGCAACCAGTAAAATGCGCATAGGAATAGCTTATCCCATCAACAATAAATTTCAGTGTTTTTATCAAATAATAAAAATTGGGAATTAAGCACGAATTACAAAATCATTTAAATATTTATGAATTTGTTTTTGCTTTCAATGTAATTCTTTGTCGTTGCGTTTTACAAAACTAGGGCCTTAGTAAATTTTTTTGACGTATACAAAACGCCTTTTCAGAAAATTCAAAAACTTAAGGGGCCCATATTTCGGGAGCCCAAACTAACTTTTCAAAACCCTTTGGCAGAATTGCTCGCCTGTAGAAAATGGCCCAACATTTTTCATTTTCTTTTTGGGCCCTTTTTCGTTTTTTTTTGGGCAAAATTTCGTATTTACCTTTTTGGGTCATTTTTCATGTTTGGTTGGGCGATTTTTCATTTTTTTTTTTTTTTGGCCATTTTTCTTTGGGCGATATTTCCTACAGCTCTACTAGAAGTCTACTTTAATTTCGCGTTGCACGTGTTGAGACTGGCGGCGATGACCCGAATTTTGTTGCACAGTGTAATTTTGTAATTGAAATCTGTGTATATGATTAAAATTTTGTTAAAAAAAATAGGAAAAATTTTGTTATATACACAAAAATTCTGATAAAACTGTAGTAAACCACACTCACAATATTATTACAGTAACGGACTGTAGTTTATTTAAGAAATATTCCGTTCAGTCATTTTTAAATAAATAAACATTTAAAATTCCTAGCAAATTTTTTTTTAACTGATTCTAACAGTTATTCAAAAAACTAAGTGCATATTAATACGGATTTTCAGTTGCAGTTAATATTGTCCGTTGATTGAGTTAAATTCTTCTTTATGTTAAAGTAAATAAAAATGTAATTTAAAGCAACGAAAAGTTCATTTAATTTTTACTGTCGAAAATTCAACACCATATTCAGTAAAAACTTAATTTAAATATTCAGTTATTTATTAAAATTTTACTGTCAATTTTTGACTGTCAAATTGACCCCATATTCAGTAAAAACAATTAAATATTCAGTTATTTTATATAATTTTACTACCAAAAATTAATTTTTACTTATCTATAAAAAATAAATTGCTTGTTTTGTGTAAGCAATACCCATTTTCTATTTGTTAAAATAATTTAGTTAAATACCCACATCAAATTTTAAAAGTAAAATAATTGCGAAGCCATATCAGTCATGCTGCTGGTGTCTTATAATTGAGAGTTCTTCTGTAAACAACGTGGTCAGTACAACAAAAGTAAAACAAACGTGTGTAACTGGGTGAGTAAATAAAAATATTCTCCCTCTCTCGCTTATAAGAAAAACAAGCGGACAGGTGTCTGTCTGGAATTTTTTAGAAATTCGGCTCTTTTGTGGAGTAAACGAAAATTTAATAAAATAACTGAATATTTAATTTGACAGTAAAAAATTGACAGTAAAATTTTAATAAATAACTGAATATTTATTTGATTTTACGGAATATGGTGTTGAATTTTTGACAGTAAAAATTAAATGAACTTTTTGTTAAAAATAAATGAAAAATAGGTAGACCGGTTTTTAATTGAACTTTCATTTATTTTATATTACAACTTCAGTTAATTTTACGTACAGAATATTGTGAGAGCAGTTTTAGGAACAACACAAAAAATTATTTGAATTAGCATCCTTAAAGGAAGTTAATTTGAATACTTAAGCCGTTTATTTAACTAAATTTTGTTTATATTATTCCTCAAGGTTGAATACATATTCGTTAAGAATTAAAAATTTCATTAAATGAAATGATTCTCATGATTCTAAACAAATGTGTATGAATATGTCCATTATTTATCTAAAACTGATATAAATTATAAAATGGAAAATAAAAAATTTAAATTAAATGTTCACGGAAAACATAGGGCGCTAACGAATTCTCTCGATCTAATTCTATCTCTTGTAAAAGGTTTAATCTCGTTCCATTAGTTAAAATGAATAAAAATTCTTCAAACTTAATAACTTTTCTGCATTTACGAAAAATGTCTGTAGACTTGAATAAAAAATTTTCAAGTTGTAGAATAACCTATATTTCTTCAATTTTACACGCCATTTTGCAGTATTTAGGTACATTTTTGATTCAGTGTAGTAAAGAAATTTAAATGTAAACAAAAACCACGTACACGTGTCTGTGTGATGGTGTTTGTGGTCATCATTTACTTCTGAGGCTTAGATGCGCAGAAATATAAATGGGGTATTCACAGCGTATGCTATCAAGTCATATTATTATAATATCCTAATATTTTACAATAGTTTAAAAAAAATATTGATGTGTATTAAACAAAATGGGTTCTAAACTAATAAGACTTTTTATGTGTTTATTGTTTAGTTATAATTGCACAGTGGAAATCTAAATAATGAGGGGTTGCTTACAGTAGTCATATTTTTTCTTGTTATTATTTTAAGATATATGACTTTATGACTGCCTTTTGAATCCGCCAATAGCTTGTCAAGAAAAAGACTTCATCACTTACTGCGTTTTTATTTGAGGAAAAATCAAACTATTATAAACTAATCATTAGCGATACATATTTAAATCGAATAATTAAAACTATTTTTAGAGAATATTTAGCAACATAATATTAAGTTTTTCGTTATAGATATAAATAAAGATTCGCTATAAAAATCATAGAAAACCTTCAAGAACGCAACTAAGCGATGGGTAAAGTCTTCGAGTTCTTTTTCGTTTCACTAGCAGTAGGCTTCCCGATTATTTTATTAGAGAAACGTTGGCCAATTTTTTATAGCGATATTATTTTCGTAGCGATATATTTCGCCGTGGTCAAGCGGAATTACTCTTATAATTAAGTTAGAATTTAATTTGCAATTGTATTTGTTCCTCTTAATAAATAATATGAAAACTACTTTTTTTCTTTACAGGTATGTACAAAATCAATTTTGCAAATAAATTTCCTTAAACTTTAAAGAGGTAAGATTTTGAAGGATTTTTAAATCCAAGCAATTTATTTATGAGTGTTTATATAAAGTCTTTATACTTTAGACGTATCGCAACTTTCTTGGCAAAAATTTTTATTTGGGCATTTAATTTCTGCAGTCAGTGGCTTAAATAAAATTGCCTTCAATCCCAACAACCCCAAAATTGTTCATTCCAAAAGCAAATTCAAACTATTTTGGAAATTACCACTCCCATTAGCGAGCATTTGTTTCGCGTTATTGATTCACCACACAAATAAATGATGCTTGCGAAAAAGTGTTTGGAATTCTGATGAAATAACAGATGATACAGATGTTGTTGATAGATGATACATGTACATAAAAGATGTTAATGCCTCGATGGCATGTAATGTAATAATAAAAATGTAACTAACTCCAACGCCACCAAAAATTGTAGGAATTTTAAAGTTGATACAGTTCAATTAAGTGTTGCAGATATTTGTACAGTGCACAATGAAAAAAATATGTGATACTTAGCAAATCTGGTATTACGATATTCAGTAACGCGGGCACTGTCTCGGGTTATAATATCAAAAAACTAAAAGGTGTCAAAATAATCTAAAAAACTCGAACATATAGTATTATCTCAATGTGCCATTGTTTATTTTTTTTTTTTATGTATTTATTCAATCTAAAATAAGAGTACAATAAATTAAGAATTAATTTAAATTTCACGCAAATTTGACGAAAGCAGTCGTTGTTAGCATAAACGGAACGATAATACCTTAAATTTAACAGCTTAAAGTTTCGTGTAGGTCTAGCTGGAACATTTAAGCTAATTTTACTCAACAAGAAATCGGAATCGACATCACCACGTATTAGACCCATGAAAAACGAAATACTAAGCATTGTTCTTCGACTTTTTAACGTTGGTAACTTAATAAGACCAAGTCTGCTGTTATATAAAGGTAATACAAACGAATTCCATTTAAGACCTCTTAAACAAAATAAAAGGAACTGTTTCTGTACAGATTCAATGCTGTTGATATACACAGAAAAAATGTTTGCGAAAAATTATTCAATTAAATAATTGATTGGTCTACATTAATTATTCAATTAATTTTTTGTTTGCTGCAATTAATTTTTTTAATCAAAACCCATAAAATTAAATGTTTGTGCATGTGTGGCGTATTTTTTATTTTATGCAATTAATTTTTTAATTGACTAAATTTGTGTCCCCTGACTCGAAAATACAAATCCGTTAATTGATATGATCAATTCCTTTGCAGGGGCAAAATTAGTAAAATATTTAATTGTCTGAACGAATTGTTTAATTAAAGTCGATTTTCTATTTTTTCTGTGTATGTATAAAAGTAAGGATCCCATACAATTGATCCATATTCCAGAATAGGGCAAACCAGAAACGTATACAGATGTTTAGTGATATGTGGATCAGAAAATTTGTTCGACCAACGTTTCATAAAGCCAAGTACTCAATTTTCTTTGTAAATCATCAATGAAATGTGATCACAGAATTTTAGTTTATGATCTAATAGAATTCCGAGATCAATAATATTGTGAACTTTATCCAGTAAAGTTCCATTTAGATAATATCTAGTATCAAGTTTTAATAACAGGATAATAATATGATTAAAGGAAAAATATTATGATGTAATATTACGAATATATTAAGTCATAATATGATTCAATAATAATCGTTATATGGTGACTACAATCATTAATCTTATCATAATATGTTGCTCTTAGAACATGTTAACCGAAACCATTTCTTTGCTTGTGCAAACCTTCAAATGTTTTCTGGATTATTAGTCGACACAAAAATCTTTTTCATTCGAGTAAAGCCACATTGGTCACCATGTCTAACTTGTTTTGCAAGGAAGGTCAAAGTTTTTTTTTAAGGTTAGTCGTTGAAATTTTGAAAAATCAAATTTGTTCCCTTATTTTTCAAAGTATGCGCAAACTAGACATTCCAACGAACTATTTTTATTAAAACAAATAAATAAAAAAAAGCAAAAGGGTCCTGAAATATTTAGAAAACCTTTACTTTTTGCTTACTTTTCTACGCAATATCTCTAAAGGTAGAAGGTAGGCGGACAAAAATACGTAAGGATCAGTTATTTTGATTAAAAAAATTTACATAAAAAGTTTTAAGGACTTACCAAAAAATACAAGAATCTTATCACCACTGCATTAACAGAAAGCTATCCAGCAAATGTGACTCTACTTACCTGAAAGAGATTTTAGTGCAGATAAATAATCGAGAAAGTATTTTGAGGTTATGAAAAAACTAAGCAGATGAAAAAACACAAGGATCGGCCATTTTTATTTTTGAAAATAAAAAAAAATGTTGATTTTGTTGTGTTAAAATTTCATAAAGGAAGATTTATTAAATAAATATGAAAATTTATTTGAAATAATTTAAAACGTTTTAACTTGTTTTTACCTCTGTCCAGAAATTTACACACTTAAAATTATCAAAAATTATGTCGTTCTCAGGTGTGTAAATAACAAAAAAAAAATAACAAAACCTTTTCATACATCTCTGTTTACCTGGCGATTTAATTAATATGAATTTAATTAAAGTTAATTACCTTAATCCATCTTATTTTCATAATTTTGACATTTAATGTCAGGTCTTGCTTGTAAATATATAATAAGACAAGTTCGGTGTTCTTGTAATTTAATTAAATTGTTTTCTTCTTGTTCTAATTTCTTTTGTTAAGTCATGCATGTAATTTATCCAAGTGTGAGTAAAAATGAAAGCAACATAGAAAATATATGAGAGTAGTGGCAAGTGAAAGCCTAAAAAAATGATTAGAATGGATAGAGAGAGAGATAAGCCAAACTCAGATAGACAAACAAAAAACAAAAAATACGATTGTGTTAGTAAGAAATTACGGTATTTTGTTGTTATAACTTTAAATGTTTTAAAGTTTTGAGAATAATTTCTTTTAAACTCTTTTGCATAAAACACATTCGAGACAGCAGGCTACACGAACAAAATACTACAAATGCTGCTGGCTGAAATCGTGTACACTCAAAAAATTATGTAGTTAAATTCGAACGAAAATTCATTTGAAACAACTTGAAATTCATTTAAAAAACGGATCATTTACATTTCATTTAAAACAAATGATTTTTACATTCATTTTTAATTTTTTTATTTATTAAACAGCATATTCCGTAAAATTGAACAGTTTTTACTTTTAAAAGATATATTTTAACCGAAAAAAATCAAACAACATAACAAAATAAATACGGAAAACATTATTTTTTTGTAGTTTGTTTTTTGAATAACAAACACAAATGTAAAAAAATAGAATTATTCGTAAAATAACTATATTTTTATTAAATTTTAACAGCACGGAAAAAGAATTTAATAATCCACAATCAGTTACTGTAATAATTTTATAAGTGTAGTCACCCTGCAAATAATATTGGACCACCTGATCAAATTTGATTAAATGGACTACTCCATGGACTGGTCCGCTGTAATGCAAGCATGGACCATGTCATTGTTAAAAAGTGTTTGTAGTGAGACGACATGTCTTCGTTTTTCAACGACATGTTTTCGTTGTTAAACGAAGTTTAAACCAATCCTCTTCTGTATACAATGGGGTAGTTTTAAAACTACTCCTTTGTAACCAAAGCTGTGTTATATGGCCCTGCCCTAAGACATCGTTATGTTAAATAGACCATGTTTCTTCCAAACGTTTGGGTTACTGTTGGAGTAGTCCTTGGCCCTTGTGGGCTACTCTTTACACGCGTATTTGGACTGGTCCTAGAATTTGCAGGGATTATTTGCTGGGCAGCTACAATTGAAAAAATATAAACAGCTGTTTTTGTTTACTATGTCTTTGTTTTTCAGTGGTGCCACTATAGATTGTTTTGCTTTTATAAAATGGAAAAACATGCGTAATTGCAGACTCTTATACAAACTTAATTTTAGATTACAAATACATAAATACTTACTTATAATACATTTTATAACGTAAAAACAAAAGAATTTATTAAAAAATATTAAAAATATTTTAATTTTGTTGTTTTTCTAACTAATAAACAATATCCCCCGTGTTTATAAACGATTATTAAATTTAATAAACGTTTATTAAGGCAAATTTGCATACAAAATTTGTTTTATAAACCTTTTTTTAATTTTAAAAATGTTTATAAATACGGGCGTATAAATTTAACGGCAGATTAAACAAAAAAAATATATAAACTGCTCTTAAAATAAAAAATTTACCGCCAGCGCATGTGGTATAGGCCGAAAAGTTTCAGAACACTTTGGGTACGTACGTAAAAGCATAAAAACTATGTATCACTGCTGCTGTGATGCAAAATGTTGTTGCTGATGCAAAGTTTGAATTTTTTGAAATTTCAAAAGTTTAATAAGCAAACATTTAATAATAATAATAAAAATGTCTTTTAAAATAACAATGGCAAATTTAACTGAAAATATTGAATGGCCAAAGTTTGCCGCCGAGCCGCGGCATCACTGCATATAAACTTTTTTCAGGCAGTGAGGAAAAGTTTCTTACAAATGATGCTTTTACGAACATTAAACTTTACTTCTGCGCAAGTGATACCCAACAACTGCATTTACGAACGTACCCTTTATCAATAACTTTTTGGGTAACATCTGGAGCCAAGAAGTATTGGTATTCTTAGAAACTACTTTAAAATATATTTCTTATGATGTATTAAAAATTCCGATTTATTATCAAAAATAAATATTTCTTGAAAGATTTTTCAACAAAACTTAAAATTTTTAAATATGTATACATAATATGTTTCAAGAAGAACATTTCACGCTTTTATATACCATAATTTTTGTAACTTCGTCATATAAAATTATAAATTTATTAAGCTTTAAAAAATAATATTTTGGAAAATTAATCCAAAACCCATAGTACTAGAAATGTAAAAAGCTACATGCGCAAGTGGTTCTGACGTAATTTTGTCGTGATCACACAACACGAGCCACATGCGCATATGGCTTTTACATTCCATGCTAAAGTTTGATAAAAATAATGTATGCGGTAATAATTGATGTACTTGTTACATATTTAATTATTGTATTATTACATAATTAATAAGTGTTCCGCAACGCCGAAAAACCGCAATACAGAAAAACTTTATTATCTAAGGCTGAAATAATTATAACTATAATGATTGGTATAACGACATAATTTAAAGATAAAGCAGGAGTATAAATATAAGAAATTAACTCTTAATTGGTTAATCGGTATGCTTCAAACGTCATATGAAACACACTTTGAAGCGTTTTCTAACGATTCTCATATTTTAGACTAGAACGCAGTGTTGCCACTTTGTGGGTAATTACCCGAATTTGGTATAATTTTTACCGTCGTGGGTAGAGCGTGGGTAATTTCTCTTAGGTGTAATTCAGGTGTTATTTGAAATCCTCACTTTAGATACCTAAATAAAAACAAGATTCGATTTCAGTGATGACATTTAATTCTTTTAAATATTGTTACTAAAAAATGCACAGTCTTTTGGACCAAAGTTTCGGTTTCTTTTTAAGAAAAGACATCAATCAATAAATATATATTTTCAAAAGTTTCGTAATGAATTTCGTAAGATTGGTCCCTTAGATTTGGATAAAGCTGCCTCTTATACCCCTGACAGACATAACATTCGTATACTATACTAGCATAGTATACCACATGAGTGTCAACCTAAACTACAATTAAACCACGAAAAGAGTGGTACATATATTGCTGGTTTATGTACTACCAACATGTCAATAGTATAAATGTGATATTTTATTAAACACAGTTTTCTGGCTGTACTCAGTAAGAATTGCAGTATGTATACCATGGTATGTAAACTATATGTCTGTCAGGGGCATTATAGTGATTTAGAACCTAAAGTTTATTGAAAAAAGTTGTTTAAACTGAAACCAATATTTCAACATGTAATTAAATTTATTTTCATCTGGCAAATTTCAAATGCTTTAGTTTGAAGAATATTTAACGCCCTTATCAGTTGTGAAACTGATTTACGAACCAACAGGCATTTTGTTAACTACATAAGGTTTAAAGCGTATTTTTTAAGACCATGAAACTTAAAATTTTAGACAACACAAAAATAAACAATTTTAACCGCAGATTAATACACGGCATTACTAATTGAAACTGATTTCAAACAAATAGGAACCGAGCCTGGCCTTGACGAAACGCCTTGCAGACGTCCAATTTTGTTCCTCTTTTTTGAGCATTGCTGGCTGCTTGTTGACCTCCAAGACACCAATTGCTGCTGTTTTATCAGCATAAACCAGTGACTTTAATCAAGAGATGTCACTTCGCACGGCCATGATGTCAAATTGACGGTTTATTTTCTCTAAATCAACACATCGCCTTTATTTGTGAATAAATAAGTTGCGTCAGTTTAATCATGAAGTGGCCTATAAGTTGCGAAAATCGATGGCTGATTTTAAAGTTAATTTGTATAATTTGGTGGCGTTGTTCAAGCATGAATCTCTTCATGGTGATGTGCCTGAGAAAAAAATTGAAAGCAGTATGACAGTTCGTTTGACAGCTAACCTTTCGTAAGCTCTAAGAATGGCAATGAGCATTTTAAACCTTCCCTAGATATATGCAACCAACTGTGGAAGCTAATCTCATTATATTAGGAGTTTTATTAATTGTTTTTAATTGTTTTTTGTTAATTTATTTAAAATTACAATATGAATCTTGACAGTTTGACTAATATTGATCTTCTTTCAATGAGTTTGTTGTGTTTTAGCTTCTTTTTTTTTGCTTTTTATTTAATAAATCTTCAATTTTATATCAGGTGTAATTTCATTTAAATCGGGTAATTTTGCTTCAGCTCAAGTGTAATTTTGAATTTTGCTGGTGGTAACACTGCTAGAACGACAAAAGAAGCACAGACAACAACCTGCAGCCATGTAGCCGTGTCGTCGTGAAAATAATCATTTTCATACACTCACATGTATTCTATTTTTGACATATTGAAGTCGGTAGCCTGCTGTCACGAATGTGTTTATAGCATTTAAGAAAGTTTTTACTCTAGAAGTTTATCTATGAGTAAAATGTTTTCTGTTATTTATATTCTGCCTTATGGCGATTTCTTTTCTGAGAAATATGTTGCATAAATGTTACATGCTCTACACAAAAGAGATAGAGCATGTAACATTTATGCAACACATTTCTCAGAAAAGAAATCGCCATTAATGTCAAGTAGCCTAGTCAAGGCTTATAAGTTACACACACCACTTTAAGAATTCTTACTGTGACTTTATTTTGCAATTATATTCATTCAAATCGAGACTAATTTTGACAAAAAAGAAATGCTGCAAATTTTATTTAAACTGTAGCTAAAATGCCAGACGTTTTTAATGTTACTGAAAATTCTTTGATTAATCTAAAGCGTAATTTGTGTAAGAGAAGTGATACTAATACGATTTCCGTATGACGTGCTAAATTCCCAGTTTTTCACATTTGATAAATACACTGAAATTTATTGTTGAGGAAAAGCTAGCTTCTATGCGCATTTCACTGGTTGCTTAGGCCAGCTCATCAGGAAACCTTTTCCAAAGATTTTAGAAAGGCCAAAAATATTATACAAATAAAACCCTAAAGCGAATAAGAATTATAAACACTAAAAGTCTTACTTGTAACAATATCAAAGCCAAAACAAAACACCAACAATAAACAGTGAGTTTATCTTTTCTTACATTCCCCTACAATTGGTTGGGTTCTTTCCGACTCGAATTGTAGTTGTAAGTGGGTAAAAAGAAAAAACAAAATTAAAAAACAAACTGCTTCATTCTACTGTCTTCGTAAGAAAACAACAAAAAAAAACCAATTTGCCAATTCAGTTCTTTTGCACGGGCACATGCAAGTATGTATGTATATTATCAAAGTTATTTTCGGGAATACAAAATTTATTATTAATACGATTTCCGTATGACGTGCTAAATTCCCAGTTTTTCACATTTGATAAATACACTGATACCATTTGTTTTCGACATGTTTTTAATGATGTATATTTGAGAGAGTTTAAAAAAAAAGAAATTAATTACCTGAAGACATAGATAAACGACTAGAGAAGAAGATTTCTTAAATAAATACAAAAAGTACACACATTTCGCAATCGTAGATTTAGGTTTTCCTAACCGCCTTCATAAATAATTTTATTTTCTCTTTTTATTCAATTTGTTGTTCTATGCATGAGAATTAAAAATAACCTGCTTTAAAATTTAATTTAGATATTGTAATCAAACTCAATAAACAATAAAAAGAATGTTTAAAACTCCGGGAATGCATGATGCCCAAAGCAACTCAAATGTAATGTGAACGGCTTTGATTAAATTAATCTACATTTTGCTTAAACACGCTTAAGAACGTAGCATTAACTCTGTAAGGTACGTTTTAAAATATGGTGAGAATGGATATTAAGTTGGTATGGTGGGTTGATGAAGCTTTAGTAGACTCTTAGTAGAGAGTGAGGTCGAGGGACTGATTGTATAGATTCTCACATAGAAAGCAGATGGATGAACGGTGCCTTCTTTGCTCGTTTTCTTTATTCTTTTTGAGTGTAAATGGCACTTTAATGTTTTTTTTTTCATTCTTTAACTAAAATATTTTTTTCAAAAAATCTCTTAAACAAATAAAACTAATTGGCTAACACCACAAAAAATGTTTTAACGGAAATTTGCATGACTTTCACTGTAATCGCGTAACGTAATCAAATTTGGGATTGGCGGGCTAATTTAAATGGACACATCTGCAACTTTTTACAGGTGTGTTTTATTCAGAAATGTTTGCAAAAGCAAAAAATCGCCAAATGGCGTGATTGATTTGAAAAAAGAATCGTTTAATTATTTTAATTGGTTCGTTAATTGATTAAGTGACTATTTGAATTTTTAAAGCCTTAACAATTAAAGAAATAGAAAATGTTAAACAATTCTCTAAGATTTTCTTAATATTATTGTGTAGTTTCATGTTTTTTGTTTTATTTTCCTTTCAACTAAAAGGCAATTATCCCTTTTCTGTCTTAAGGCTCCATTAAGTATTGTGAAGGTCAAGTTTTGTAAAAAAAAATAGTCGTCACTTCAACAAACATTTATATTTTTTCAAAAAAAAAAAAGAAGCAGAAAGCAAAATATTTGCCTTACGTTGACATTTATATTACGATTTCTCTACATTTCCATTAGCCAGGTCATGACGATTTTGGCGTTGGAGGTGAAGATGCTGATGTCGATTTATTGACTTTTAAATGGTCACGCAAAAGCCAAAATAAACAAAATGAAAAAATGGTTGGTGTCCATTGCAATAACTTTTTCTTTATTTTCGGCATTTAATCCAACGAATTTTGTGCTGAGTGATGGAACAAAAGAAATTTTTTTAAAAAGTAATTTATGTAAGAATTTTAATGGTGTCCTGTGAAAAATCAGAAATTATTTGCAATCTCGTTGAATCAGTACGAATGGATGATCAGCAAAAATTTATCAATTCAAGATTATTCAGTCACTTTAAAAACATTCGCTTTTCATAACCCTGTGCTGCCAATTGCAATTACAAATACGAAGCATGCAAAAGAAAAAATTAATCCTTTTTCATGTGTTCGATGCATTTGCTGTGTAACTTGTCAATACAATTTAACCAGTGTTCAAAATTTAACACTAAATATTGCTGCTTAGTGTTCGGTTTGTAAGATTTGTAGATCGCTAATAGTGTTTGTGTAGAAAATCATTAAATAAAAATAAAGTTTCCCTGTTTGTCACCTCTGAACACAAAAATAATACCGTTGTTATGCAACTCAACAAAATGATGAGATCATTTAATTCCGTTCGGTTTTTTTAAACCACAAAATTCATTGTGTTCGGTTCAGCTCATTAATGTTCGTTCGTTTCTGTTGTGTGTAGCGCCCTTTTGGCTGGTAAAAAACCCAATCATTTTTTACAAAAACAAAATACACAAACGAAAAAAAAAACAAAACGACATCAAAATAATTTAACACAAACAAAACATACACACACAAACTATTCGTACTGTCGTCGTTGCTAAAATATTTTGTTTATCCATTTCTTTAGCAAAAAAAGAACATTATAGAACATTAAAATATAATGTTTATCTACAGTATCAATACAATTGTTCTGTTCTTTAACCAAGAACTGTACACTATATAATGTTCGGCTCTTTCTTTAACATATTAAGGAACGTTATTAAGGGTTGTGTTCGTCTGCAGAAACACTTAAAAAAAGTAGACATCGTTCCTGGGTTAGTGAGCCGAACGCTAATTAATCTTCTGTTTATTATCGAACACTGAATTTAACACCGATTCTACTTTTTTGACAGATGCATAAACCCATTATTCGCGTGGTGGGGACCTCCAGCTTTCATTTTTCCTCAATTTAAAATCATCACTGAAAGAAATGTGTTTTTTTTGCTCACTCATCTCTGAATGCATTAAAAAATTCAACAAATTTTTACCAATAAAGTTAACAAAATGTATATATTTTTATAACAAAGAAAAAACTTTATAATAATAATTGCTACCATAAAGGAAACAAACTTTTTGCCAAAGTCAACAAAGAGTTAAATATCTCTACTTAGAACTTAAGAGTTTAATGTGTCGTTATTTCATGTAGCAAAAGGTTTTTGTTTTACAGTTTTTGAGAAAGAAATGTGTAAAATTGAGAACACACAACAACACTTGGAAGCCTTATTACCAGTTAATTTAGCAAATTATACATGCTACAAGGACGACATAGAATTAAGGATAATAGCCTTATCCAGCAAATGTTAAATAATCTTTAAAGTTTTTTTTAGCATTTTACAGCAGCTGCTGGTGTTTTTCCGAAAAGAAAACATTTTTCAAAAGTTGTAAGTAGACATCACCTAAACGTGCTACTTTTGTTATCTTGACTAAAACAAATAATTGGTTAAAAAAAACAAAAACTATTTGGGAAAAAGTTAGGGTTTTGATTGGGAAAAAAAATTTTTGAAATTCCCAGGAATTTTATGAAGGCAAATTTCTGATTATGCACAGTTTTAAATTTTGTGGGATTAAATGATAGTAACTGCCAGTTTTTTAGTGTCAAAGACAGGGCAAATTAAACTGCAGTAAATGACGACACATCTCAGAGCAATTTGAGAATTAACTTTAAAGTCTTGTGGCTCTGTATTTGCTTGTCGGAACATTATCTAGTTTTTAACGCCTTTCAAAAATCCTTGTACTTTAAGCAATTTAGTATTTGGTCTTGAGTTTCTCGTCCCTGAGAACAAAACTGCCCTCAGCTGTCTCTCATCTCCTAACGAGATGCATAATTAGTTTAATATTAGGCTAATTTCGATCTCTGGGAACAGCGACATACTAATAAGACAAATATTTACGGGGATTTCAACCTAACGGCCTACTTCCACTTGGGATACAATCTAAGCGTCTATCCAACCAACCCCCGTCTGTATGAGGCACCATCACTTACAGGTAGCAATTTGAGTGTATAATCCATAATAATTTAGGGGCTAGAGCTATCTTACTTCCACTGATTTTGAAAAATGCCAGCAGGTTCTCTTAAATAGCGACAGCACCTAGAGATAGCCCTCCCTCAGGCCGAAATCGCCCAATAAGTGGTGGAAAATCAGCCATTCAAGAGAATTTTCAGGATATCACTTCCAAGGGCGTTTAATTAAAACCACAACTCTGACGTGATCCAAGAAAGCATCTCTTCGTAAAAATGTAACTACCAATTTTACCCCATACATCAATTCCTTGTTCAACAATGGAAGTACAAATTATCAGAAAATCATCCTGAAAGACAGGAAGTATTTCCCATAAGAAGTATACTAACAGAGGCATCAACCAATAGTCAGCCCCATGCCAGCTCACCGGGTCCTACCGACTCCCGTGGTACCAGATAGATGGGATCTCCGGTCAGATCCGATCGCAAGAGATCATAATGAGGTGCTCTTGCTCCCTTGCAAGCTTAAACATTAGCAAAGGACAAAAGGGTATTTTTTACAGAGTGGCACAAGTCTAAATCAAAATAAAACGAGGTAATATTTAGTTTTAATATCTATGGAACGGGCTTTATTGGAAAGAAAGTTTGATGAAATCAATGTTTAAATAGGATTTCTGACATGTGGCCGCCACGGCTGGCGCGTAGAAGGCGCAATCTGGAACATAAATTTTCAAAAACTTTTCGCAGCATTTGCAGCTGTATTTCACAGGTAACTCTTCGAATGTTGATTACCAGGTGTTAAATTGTTTGTGGTTTATCGGAGTTCCTATTCCGTTCACAACTGACAGTTACATTCTGACCATCATCGTTTTTGATGACATATGGGCCAATTGCTACCCCAGTCTATAAAGCGCACCAAATAATAATTTTCTGTGGATGTAATGGTGTTTCGACAAAACCTTGTGAATTCTCCTCACTCCAAATTTTGCTTATTTACGTATCAATTCAACCAGAAATGGGCTTCATCGGAAAATAAAATTTTGAATGGAAATTCAAAATCAATATCAATTTGTGCTTCAGCCCATTCACCGAATTGTTGGCAAATACGATGGTTGTTTGGCTTTTATTCCTACACAAGTTGAATCTTGAAAGCTTTTAAGCCAAGATCCTTTCATAAAATCTTCCATCAAGTGGAAGGACACAACCCCAGTTGCTGACCACGGCGACGAATTGATTGCTTAGGATCACATTCAATGCTTTCCTGAACAGCGACTACAGCTTCTTCACAGGTCGCACATTATAAGGAACAGTAAATGTGGTCCGAAATCGATCTATTGTTCTTCGAATAAGCCGCTCTGAAGGACGATTAGGAACGCCATACAATAGAAGAAGTGCACGATGAGTTTGAAGAACAGAACAATTATTTTGTTTAAAAATTTAAGCAATTGGCACGCGTTGCTCTGGTGTAAGTCGATTCATAATGAAAATTCAAAGGAAACTTAACAAAAAGCAACTATCCGCTGTTAAATGAGTGCTCAAATAAAGCAGTGATGCCAAAGCTGTGACACACAAGAAGCCTCACAAAGATGACAAGCGCACTTTATCTCTACTATTGATAATAATAATAATAACGTCCAGTAGGTCCTATTGGGAACAACGGGCCACAAGGTCCTATTTTAATAATATTTGTTTGACTTATCTTAAGCTTTTATCAATAGATCTAACTTTGATCTTTGCTGGCGACGCCAGGTATGCGACGGTCTGCCTACTCTCAGTCTTCTACCCTTTGGGTTTCATCTGGTCAATGGCGGTTTTGGCTTTGTTATCTGAAAGCATACGAGAGTGTTACCAACCCAACGCCGTTTACGTTTTTATATTTCTATGTGAATGGATCGTTAAGTTGCTTGTCTCCAGAGCTCCTTATTACGCATTGTGTTAGACTAGAAAATTTTGAGGATTTTTCGAAGACATCGATTTACAAAAACCTGCTGGCAGTTAACGCCGTGTTCTGTTACAATCCAAGTCTCACAATCATTCACGAACACAAACATAACACAAGTGTTAAAGATGCCAATTTTGGTGGTTTTGGAAATCGCAGAAGCGTTTCATACTAAACGAATGGTACCGAGTGGCTTTAGAGATTCTGTAAGCTACATCATTGCTAGAACCAGCTGCATTTGTGAGGGTGTGACTTCCTCTAATTTACTGTTCTCCATACGGAATCTGCTTGTATTTATGGTGCTGTAACGCATTTCTTTGCTATTGCCAATGTTTATTTTTAAACCAGCTGTTGCAGCCTCTGTTTGGAGCGTTTCCGATTTCGATGCCTTGTCCTTATGGCTGTGTGTGAAAGAAAGCAGATATCATCTGCATACTCTAGACTCTCTAGTTGCTGGTTAAGGACACAGCTGTTTGAGTGGCTTTGCAAACGTTAACATTTAAAACGATGTGAAAGGGCAATGGCGACAGTACGCAGCCCTGGCGAACACCAGCTACGGGATCAAAGTTGCTGCTCAGTGCGGTAGTAGGGACAATACAACATCACGATGTTAAGTTTTTTCTCACACACTTCCAACAATTTAAACTTTATGTAAAAACTGAAATACAATGGTCTGAAATCCATAACTTCTTTAAATATGTTTAGTTTGGTTGTGGCTCATGATTTCCAGAGGGTCTCCTTTCCAGGCAAAAGCACTCCATATTACATTTCCGCTAAGCTTCTCAAAAGCATACTTGAAGTCTACTACTGATGATCAAAGTAATGTGTCACTTTTTGTGTCTATAATCAATCACAAGACACTACCAGGTTAGTATGCACAAAGTTTGGGAATCGGATAATATGACTTAAATCGCAATTGCAGAGGTACAAATGAGGAGGAGAGCGCGGCAAGTCTTCTTCGTCGCTAGCGAGAGAGCTAGTAGCCCACATGGGGCTCTTAATTTTGTCTGAGATTGCTGACATTGGTCTGGGTTCGTTTTGGTTCTAACGGTGGAAATTAAGTTAATGATTTAAAAGGTCTAAATAAGTCAGCGAATGCTGACTGCTAAGAATACTAGAGAAAACAAGTAATAATTCATGGTTGAGTGAAAACTTAAACAATCTTTTAACGGCACGCTAAGTGACTTCTCCTGGATTTAGAAACTAATAATTATCAATTATTGTATGCCTCCTATAACAAAGTATATCCCGGAAGTGAAAGCAAATTGTATTTGCTTCTAGGAATTCAAAAAGTGGAGGAACTACGAACCCTAATAAGAACTTGGGAATTATATGGTTGTATTATTTTGTTATATTATCCTGGTTTTGGCTTTCGTGTGTTTGTTTTAAGAATGAATGTGATTGTTATTGCCTACACGTCACAAGTTTTGCAACTCTAATCCTTAACTGACATGTCTTAATGTACACAGAGTTTAGAAAATGGCCACTTCAAAAAAGTTTTTAAAGCAAATCAACGTCTCGAGGGTGGTTTTTTTTTTTTTTTTTTTTTTGTTTACAACTACAATCTTTAAAGAATTAATGTAACAGAATTATTTTTTAAAATACAATAATGTTTTCTTTTTTAAATACCTTCGAGTAATGAAACTGAATTTAAATTTTCAAGTGAAAAGTCAGAAGGCCAAATAGCATTTGCTTGGAAATAATTTCTAAAACAAACAACAATTTATGACTTTTTCTATTTTTTGCTTTGTTGAAACTTTGTTTTATTTAGCAATTTCCTTTTGTGATGGAGAACTTAATACAAACATATTGTTTTTTTTTTTTTTTTGTATTTTTCTGTTTGAACTTCAGCATTAGAAAGTACCCATCGAAGCGTGTAACCACAAATTTTAAGTTTTTAAGTGAAAAGCTTCAATCATAAAAGCGAACAAAAAAACAATAACAATTGAAAAAAGTTTTAAAAAATTAATAAAGCTCTCAAAGGAGCACATACACATTAAAGAAAAGAGTTTGATCAAATATTAAATTTTTTAATCCACATTTTTAATATTTTTAATCAGGCTTAAGTTCATCAAATTTAATTTTCATTAAATTATTTTTATGAAGAAAGGAATTTTACAACATGAAAATTAATTAAAATTGTTATTGATAATCATTCATTCTTGACTGACCTGAGATTCGAACCCAGGCGGCTGGTTACCATGACATGTTTCGATCGCAACCACTCGATCTCCTCAGATGGATTTGCCGTCTTACACTCGCAGCCATCGACGACTGCTGACGTCAATAGTCAAATATCAATCCTTAAACCAAATTTTATTTTTAACCTTTTGGTAGATCGAAATTTGCTTCTTTGAATGATTGTCCATTTTTTAATTGATTTTACATGTTTTTCCTAACTTCTGTTTTTTCCGTACTTATGTCAAGAATTCTTAAATTTTTTGTAAAACAATTGTTATTTTTTTTTAGTTGTACAGTCGGTTTTTTTTTTGAATTTAGAACGCACATTTTTAAACAGCAACTATTTATGATTAAAATCAAGTAAGACTGATTTTTTAATAGTCCCAAGAGTTAAGTTTCTAATTTCTTGGACTTTCTTGGAAAGTTTTCAAAATTTTCCACACAGAAAAAATTTAAATGCGATACCCTCTCAGACACTGTTTAACTAAAACACTGGTTTTTGGATAAAAGATCATTTTAGTTTTCAACTTGGTCTCCCTAGAGCTCCATACACTTTGTCCGAAGATGTACCAATTTGTTTATCCCTTTCAAAAAAATACGATTTGTCAGAACATCAAAATATGTACATTTTTGTTTGTAAGATGATTTCTTCGTTGGAGTCAAAATTCTTCAGACTTAAAACAAGCAATACTCAGTTAATCGGTCCTTAATCCGGAGAATGGGACGGAGGGAGCAATTCAAAGCCTAACTCATGGATTTTTCACTTCAGTCCATTTTTCTAAAATCACAAGGTTGTCCGCTGACAATGGAGGTCAAACACAAACTAAATGACGCAGCTTATTGAAATTTCGAAGGGAGTCAATTGACGAATCATTAAATTAAAAAAGTCACGGACTTATTAACCCGCCCTTGTAAGCACCTTTATATTTGTTATGAACTAAAGGAGGATTTTATATTTTTATACAAAACTGTTTAAGATTTTTAATCTTTCCAACCAACAAACTATTTTAAATGCAGAATTTCAAAGACGCTATTCCGCACGGTTTGGCTGGCAAGTAACTAGATCATTTCGCGACAATATGCGCTTGCAAACTAGATGGCATAAAATGTTCAGATAACATGGGTACCTGTGTTTTTTAATCTAGCGCCCTCATGTGTACATTACGCAAACAGGTGGCAATTTTGATATGTTTATTATAGGACTACGCATTCTCCCCTTGCTTTGGCACCGGAGATATCTAACTAACAGCACGCAAGCGGCCCGTCAGCATGCTGACCTTTACTCTGGCAAGAGCGAAAATGAAACCCTAACCTAGTTCATGGTTTTAACAGATCTTACTTTATTAACAAAACAATAGAAAAATCGTGCATGTTATAATTCAAGGTTGCTTTTAGGTCATATGAAATATCATTAATTTAAAAATAGTAATAAAATTCTTATAAAGTTGTATCATAAAGTATGTGGGATGGTGACGCCACCGTAGCATTTTTAAGTTTTCTCTTTTCTGCGATTTGATTAAATCGGTCCAGGAGGTCTTGCCAATTTTTAGTCCCTGTCAAGATTAAACTTTTGGCTGCATCTACACCCAGAGAAAAACATGTTCAAATATGGTCACCTCCAACAAAACTAATTTTAAAGAAAATTTTAAACATTTTATGTATAATTTAACCATGGTATTGTTACTGACAATCATATTATGGTTAAATTAGTCCCCGATCAAGAAACCACAATCGTATTATTTTTACTTGATTTAAGAATTTTATACTTATTTTTTTCCGGGATTGATTTTCGAAAGTATGTAATCCCATTTAGGATTGTTTTAAGTACGTTTTAGTGTTATTCGTACTTGAATTTTTGAGTACGACTCGTTCTTAAAGTAATCATTAAAAACTTGATTTATCCCGAGTGGTTTTCTTTCTGTGTTAAACAAATCAGAATTTTCTGAAAAAAATGTCTGCTCTAAACTTCTGGAAAAATTGTAATTTTGTAACTCCATTTTTTCTTAAATTATAAAATCGAATGAGTTTCGAATACAATTCGATACTATAATTCAGTTTTTAACAAAAGTTTAAGCATTTTTTTAAATTATTTTTAGCATTTTTGGCCATGGCTAATGCCAGATTTTAAGATCTGGTCACACTGGCCATGAGAGCTAGAACACTCCACAATGCGACATTAAAGCTGTGCAGGGCTGTATTAATAGATGAACAGCAATAGATTCGAATCAACCAGGTAGTCGCCGAAGGGGTAGGCACGTTCACACCTGGAGGAGACAGATCGACAAGAAAAAACTGGAGTGAAATTTAAAGTATAGCAATGGGTACATTAAATTGGATATCATTTGTCCAGTCCCTATGCTCCTTATATGATAGAAGGAAACATACATATACATTAGAGCGACTCAAGTTGTATGGAAGCAAAATTCGTGCTCGATGTATCCTCCTAAAAATGAACCTTGGACTTTTTTAAGATACCATTTTAAATATTTCGGCTCCAGCTTTGACCTCTCGTGAGCTGGACCATTTTGAAAAAGGGTCTATTTTTGCATGTTTTGTTATTTTGAGAATCTGTTTCCTTACCAACATATACAAATTGGGTATCATAGAAAGTTTTTTAAGGCGCGTCCAACTGTATATACAATTTCTCCAAGGACGATCATCTATTTCCTTTTTTTAAGGATTTTTTGTAAAAAAAACGGTTTTTGAATTTTTTGTTCGGGGTTGTTTGTAATAAAAATGCCAAATAAACAAATTTTAATCTCTAGTCGATTTATTTAAATACGTGTGTCCGCTTACGGGAAAGTAAATTGCTTTCCTTTACTTTTCTTCAAGTGATAATTTTTAAATTTTCAAAAATTAAAGGTGCAGGTTGTTGAGTAAAGCCCTTATGACACTACATTTTTTATTCACTAACAAGGCGAATTAACTACAGGTGGTGTCGAAACGTCTTCTGATTTTGACAGTTCCAGCCTATTTGTTTTGATTTCTTAGTGTGTTGCTAAGAATGGTTGACATTTCGAGCCGTAAACACTAACAATGCAATGCAAAACCCCCTATGTTGTTTCTGTTGTTTTTGGATTGATGTAGTTCCGATACCACCTGTATTTGAATTCGCCTTGTTCATTAATTGATATAGAATTGATAGAAAGAAACAATGATGTTGGAAAGAGCACACTATAAAAAATGTAAACAAAGTTTTTTAGTTTTTTTAAAATTGTACCAACAACTTTAAAAATTGTACTTTTTTACCCTAATTGTATCTACTGAAATATTTTTTTAGTTGAAATTTATTTCATTTATGTTCTTAAAAAACACCACAAAAAGGTATTATAAATCTTAGTTTAAAAAGTATCAACAAAAAATTACAATTGAAACAACTTAGCCATCCCTGTTCTGTTAATTTTATTAAATGTTGCCAACTTTTTGTTTCTGAGAAACCTAAAAACAAAAAGCGGTAAATCGCTGAATTTGCCCATAAACCGCTGAGTCAGCAACACTTTTAATATTTCAAGCTTGAAATGTCAATTTTAAGTTGAACAATTTTACATTTTTTGACATAACTTCATTTTTATCGATAACTTTAGTATTACACCCTATCGTGAATAAAAATTTCTTGGGAGTTTTTCCCTTGTCACATTTTTCCTATGTTAATTCTATTCAAAAAAAGGGAAAAGGAAAAAAACTCCCAAGGAATTTTTATTCACGATAGGGGTGAATATTTTTGACAGTTTGCCATTTATCTTAATACAGCTGAACTCTTCGCACTTGGTAAATTTTTCTTTATATTTGCACTGTTCACCAAAACTTGAACAATGCATTAAAAATGTAGCGCCATAAGGGCTTAAATGAGAACCTAAAGAAGAAAAAAAATGTTGGTACTTTTTGTTTGTCATCTGGTACTTTTTTAATTTATGTTAATATTCGACCTACAAAGATAAAAATAAACATGCCTGAGTGAATAAGAAAGTATAAGAGGGAGCTTTTTTGGTACTATTTGTTTTTCAATTGCTATTTTCTAATATTTTTTATATTGAACTTACAAAATTAAATTAATTCACGTAGAAGATAAAATATGAACCGGAGGTTGGTCTCTCGCCAAATCGATCCATCACCCAGTAAAAACGTCGCTTACTTTTTCAAAATTAATTGCTTCCCTCACTCATTATTTAGTAGCTTTCTTCTATAACTGCTTCTACAACAACTTCTATAACTATTTATTTCTGGATGTATGTAGGTAAAAAACTAATGACTTACTTTTGAATGGGGTATCCCTTGTAAAATTGTAAGTAGTGCTCTTAAGTTTTTTCTGATTAATCAACACATTATTTTGTAGGCGAAGTTTTTACTGGGTAAGACGGAAAAATAAATGCTCGAAACATGTAAATACATACATATATGTTCTATGTACTTAGATGAACCATGTTTTCTTCATATTTACATAAAAATGTATGGTCGAATTTTGACCATTAGGCGCACACCAGAAATGATAGATACATAATATTGTTTTGGGCAAAATTTGCAAACGGGTTCTTTATTTTAAATGTGTGTGGTAACGAAAAAAATTGTTGCTCTATTATGAACACCAGTGAAAATGTTGCTGCCTATTGTGGACAAAGCTTTAAAGTAAATGTGCAATATCTTCTTGCTTTTTTATGCTCTTGTATTTTTGTTAAAGAACCAGGCAGACGTTTTTGAATTTTGAAAAAGAAAAGCAAAAATACATAAAGACCTTCAAATAGCCCCATAAAATATGTATGTATGTATGTATGTATATCGTAGAAATGTGTGCATAAAATACAAATATTATTTTTTTTCAGTTCATCATGCCTGATGGATAAATGTGCATAAAAAATATATTTTGTTTTCATTTTAACACATGATTAGACACGCATACATTTAATTTGTTTACTTTCTTGACAAAATAATGTTTAAAAAAGGTTATAAAATACTTTTTATGGTACAATATCTTAGCAAGAATATAAAGATGCTTAAAATATTTATTTTGAATGTGTTTGTTTCAAAGAACTCATTCCGTTGCGAGAATTTGTTTTTCTTTGTAACGTCCTTTAGGTCCTTTTAAGCATTGTGTTATTGAAAACATGTTTCATATTATTTAATACAAATTACCGGATTTTATATGCAATTTCGTTTTATATTTTATTATTCCTTTTAACATAAACTTAAAATATTCTAAAATATGGTACTTAATTTTTGATGCATACCAATATTTATTAGAAATATTATCGTAAAAAGAGAAGTGAAAAAATAACTGGCTGATGTTATAGTTTAATTCTGTTTCAAAATATTTGTTTCAAATTTAAGATGAATTATAAGAAACGTATGAATAATAATTTGTAAATAATGGTGCCCTCTTAATGTGAAAGTTGTGGGTTGTCGATTCCCGCCATTGACGCAGGTCTGTTTCTCTACAGCGGGCAAAATGTTTATGTGGCATTTGTTCGGTCAATTTAGTTAAAATATAATTGTACCCACACCACCACTTTGTGCGGACATACAAATATTGGTCCTAGATCCACCTTAAGTATACCAATCGACTCAGAATCACTTACATACTCGATCTTACGATATCCGTCCGTCCGCCTGTCTATCCATGTAAACCATATTTTATGGATTAACAAGATTTTGTTTGTCGTGCTTAATTCCCATTTTGACTCTTAAAAAAACAATTGGTTGGAATTCTTCCAACATTAATTGTAGTTGTACGTAGGTTAAGAAAAAACTAAATGAAAACAAAAACAAGTTGTTTAATTTATTGTTGTAGTTGTTCCTTTGGCCAGAGTGATGAATTTATGAATGTTATTTTTGTCAAGCTAAATTTCTTCAATGTTAATAAAATTCAACTTAATTGCAATATTTTACAATATTTCGACCTTTCGTCGATTGTTTGTCGAAATATAAAACATAATTTTAATATTTAAATACATATTAATTTTAAACTTTAAATATATCACAGCTTAAGTGATGACAACGATGTAACTCTCATTTATGTTGTTCGAGTCTTCCTCCAAATTCATTGTATTCTTAATTTGTTGTTGTATTCGAAGGCTTTCAATTCTCAGTCTCATCCTTTCTCTGTTTTCTATATCTAGAATTTTAACATCATCAAACATAATTGTGTGACCAGTATGTGTGATGTGTTGTGCTAGTGCTGTTGTCTCTTTTCTCCGCATTATGTCCATCTTGTGTTCTCCCATTCTTGTCACCATAGCAGTATTAATAGAACGGTGGGTACGGATTTTCTTGATTCAAGTACGGATTTTCAATCGCGAAATTCTTTGCTTGTCAATATTCAATCCCGAATTTGTACTTGAAATAATCCGAAAATGAGATTGATTTAAGTAAAAATAAAATAAGCCAAAAATGAAATTAGAAAGAGAATTTTGTTATTATTGATTTACTTACCTGTTTTATACGGTGCAGAATTTCAATTATAAAACACCAGCATTATTCCCGATATGATTTTTACTTTAAAAACTTAATGTACATCCTTAATTGAAAATGCAAACTTAATGAGAAGCAAGAGTTGTCAACTTTACTTTTTTAAATATGAAAATAATGTGTTTTTATCATGTTCTGTTGTTTTTGCATACTTTGTCCTTAAAATAAATATAAAAAACTTAATTTGTCCCGAGTATTTTTCTTTCTGTGTAAATAAGAACAAATTAATTGATTTTTTCGTTAAAAATAAAATAATTTATACATGTAGAATTGTTGTTGGGAAATGTCACAACCTGAGCTTTATTTTAATAAATCAATTAACACGTTGTTCGAAACGGCAAAGTTCTTTATTATTTTTTTAATTAAAATTAAAAATATAATTTATTGAAAAAATTATATTTAAAATTGTATATTTTTTACTTGAAGAAAATTTGGCTAAATAAAAATAGCTTAAGATCAGTTTTTTATGGTTAAACAATTTGAGAAATGGCTAAATTACACTCTTATATTTCTGAATGTATAATCGGCCGTATATTTTTTAATCGAATTCGGGTTGAAATGAAATTAAACGCAATTTTTTTTTTAAATTATTTTAAAATTATTATTTTTATTAAAATTATTAAAATTATTTTTTTAAGAGCAGTTCTAACAAATACAATTAATTGACACTTAAAGTGTGAAGTACGGAAAAAGTAATATTTATTTGAGTATTGAAAACAAGACTGTTTTTAAAATTTGTTTGATTTTAATTTCAACCAAATTCGATTTCTAGAACATGGCCGAATATTTTTTTTTTAATGTATAAAAAAAAACCTTTTTTCAAATAATTAAAACTCTTATTTCTTGGTTGTAAATCTAACAAATTAAAACTGTCTTCCTCTTTGAGTTCGTTATAAACGTATTTAATGTTAATAGAAAAGTTAGCACATTTTCCATAAAAAAAATAATTTAAATGTATTGTAGTGAATTAAGTTTGCTTTATCTTGATTTTAATTTATTAGCGTTGCAAGCAAAATTCAAATTTATTAACACCTTTTCTAACATTCCATTTTTTTCCTATTCACAATGTAAAAAACCTTAAAAGTGTAAAATGAATTTATATTGCGGCTTTACATTTATTTTTAGTTGCGTCATCCTTGTTACTGGAGCAACATAAAATATTTTTTTTTATTTATTACAATGAAAGTAAAAAAGACGATAAATAAAAATTTTTTTGAGGCCAAAATTCTTAATTTTGTAATTTTTTGCCGGAATTCACAATTTAACTGAAATTATATTGTTCCATTGAAAGCTTAAAGTATTTTCACACTTAACACATACTAGACAGAAAAAAGTAATAGAAAAACTTAACCACTGAATAAATCAACTATTGACTTTTTTTCTTAAAAATGTTTGCGGCTTTAAATGTAGAAGTACATAACACGCGTTCATTCGGCGACGTTTGTCGTGCGTTTAGAAACTTTAGCGCATGAAAAATTGCAAGTTACACAACACGCGTTACAAAAGCCGTTCCTGTCAGCTGTTTTTTATTTGTTTACTTATTTGTGCATTGAAAACGGATTCGAAAGTTTATCAAGATTTATTTATTTTATTGAATTTGTTTTTTTATATAAAAATTGTATATTTTGGAAGCTCTTCAATACATTTTTCTTTCACGATTCTCAAATTTTTTTTATTGTCAGCGTTAAAAAGTTCAAAGTTAACCAACTTTCTGGCGCTAACGCGTCAAAATATTTTGCATGTAGCTTGTTCTATTAAAATACACTAGTTTAACTTTTTTTGACAGAATTCTACAGAGGGCGCGCGCACTAACGCGTGGTATGTACTTCTACCTTAAGCGTTCTATCACATTCATACATTGTTAACCTTTTTTTTCAAGACGCTTACGACGCACGACTAAAGCAATAAGAAAACAATTATTGTTTCGTTACCGCCGTCTTGTGTCGATCTCGACTTATGTCGACGTCATCTTTCATAATAGAGGTGAATACTTCCGGCTCATCTCTCATTTGTGGTATCAATAGTTACTTGCTTTAGTTTAAAGTTTAAACTCAAAAACTGTTTTTGTCCTCAGAAACAAAGAGTTTAAGGCCACATATGCGGTATATACTTACGGCACTTGACAAAACAATCAGATCCAAAGTTTTTTTGATTGCAAGAGTTTCTATTTTAAAAACGTTTTAGTGATGCGGAAGTCTTTGCTACATATTGACGTTTGGTTCGTTAAAGTATTCTGCAAAGGCCACACCCTCTTTTAATTTAGAGTCATCTGTTTAGAAATTGCCCCTTTAAAATTATCATATAAAAATGGTGCAGTGTCAATGCATGTTAAACAAAAATACTCACAACAACAGTTGACAAAACATCAACCAATTTTAGTCGGAACTGTAAGAACAGAGAAGCTCACTGTTTATTGTTGTTGCTTTTGTTTAAGCTTTGATAGCCTGTAGTTCATGTGGCTGTCTCCGGGCTGGTTATAATACTAGCCCCTTTATGACACAACCAGTCCGAATTCTAGCCATATGAATGGCCACTTTAACAAGAGGATGTCCTACGAGGGGGTAAATTGTCACCAAGAGGCCACAAAAAGACAGTTCATAAACCGGTTCTTATTGGCTTACCCTTAACTGCCTCTGTTAACTGTTGTCATACGTTCTGTTTCTCTCTCTCTCATAAAACGAACGAAAGGCTCAATGACAGACATTTTTTACTATTTTATATAGACAGGTAAGTGCCAGCACAAAGTGACAGTAAAATTTTCCACAGTTTTAGAACCAGTCTTCCGAGTATAGGATCAATGTGGATTGTTTTATAACCAGTATACATTACTGCCACTTTTGGGGTACATTTTCACGAAAAAACTACAGGGTAATGTTACAAGCATAACTTGGGGTTATTCGCTTAACAGTTTTATTTGTTAAATATCTTTAGTTTTTCTAAAATCTTTGGATGAAGTAAATTGCGCATAGGAATAGCTTTTCCCATCAACAATAAATATCAGTTTATAAACAGTGTAAAATGGGAATTTAGCACATTTAAACGAAACCTTGTGAAAAATAATTACAATTTTATAAAAAAAAAATTTAAAAATTTTAATGTTAAACTATTGAGATTCATCTAAAATTGGCGTTTATGTAAAAGTATTTTACACATACTTTGTGAAATTTTATATCGTTGTTTAACCATTTTAGTTCCTTTATTTACTTTTAATATCAGTAGCGTAAAGCCTTTGAAACTAGAAACCCATATTTCTTTAGAATAAAAGTTTAGTTTGCCTTTCTTAACTTTAATTTTTGCCTTCATTTAAACGAAAAAGGCCTTCCTTCCTACTCATTACACAAAAACTTTATGTACATGTGTTTCCTTTTCCTGTTCATTTGCATGTGTATGCGGAAACGTTAACAACAGAAATACAATATGGCTTCTTGTACCTTCTTTAGTTACGAACGACGAGTACTTAAACTTTTTCGGTTTTTGTAGCCAAAACTCTTGACATTGTTTATTGCCAATGTTGTGTCCTTAGAAAAATACTCTAAGGTCAACTAAAGTCAACAGGACAAGAAACGAAAAAAAAAGATATAAAAAATGTTGAGAAGTAAAAATAAATGTTTTATTTTTTTAACTTTTTGACTTACATTTGTCTAAAAGTACCAACAATGAATTTTATGACATCAGCAAAGAAATTTGCGGCAAAAAAAACGCACTCACAAAGTCATTCAACGTTTTATTTGTGGCCAAAACCATAAGTTTCATAACATCACCTCTGGACAGACGCTCTTCACTTTGTTTCTTGTTTTTATCTGTTATTGTACAGTTAGCAAAAAATAAA
Source organism: Pollenia labialis (assembly GCA_949318255.1). Taxonomy (NCBI): domain Eukaryota; kingdom Metazoa; phylum Arthropoda; class Insecta; order Diptera; family Polleniidae; genus Pollenia; species Pollenia labialis. The sequence continues at coordinate 159,741,636 of OX439142.1, forward strand.
AAGTAAAATAATCCAAATTTCAAGTACACTGAATAAAATCTATTTTGATGTTTTTTTTTTTAAATTATTAAATGCAAGCCTGTTTTAAAAATTGTTACATTCTAAAATATTACAAGGGAACACATACAATGTAACCTTCTTCTAGTTAGTTTGGAATTTCTCGAAGAACTTATCGAAACTAACAAAACGCCATTTAGGTTTTGCTAGTTTGAGCTGTTCAGACTCAATTTATTTTGGCTATAACTAGATTTTTCCGAAGAACATGTCATTGTCAAGTTATATCTCGAAAAGCAATTGGGAAATTTTTTCCTGTCCTTGGCACAATTGTGGCAATAGACTTGGAGAGTAAAAGTGTAATAAAAAGTGATCCATTTCAAGGTTTCCTACTTTTTTAAAGAAAAAAACACAGAAAATTCAAATTTAATGGGGAATGTTTATCATCATGTTTATCAGATGCTCCATCCGTCGAGTCCAATTTTCGATGACTCGTTCGAGCATTTCGACTGGTAACTGGCGAATGACACGCGTGATTAACAAATCACTTCAATGAATGGTAAATCATTTCGATTTTGATGTGATTAGAGCTTGATCACGTTCGAGTTGCTTAAATTCGTTTAAGAACCTTAGTGTGAACATAGAATAAAGCCTTATCAATGTTGTTATTGCCAGAAAAATTCGTGACAGTAACTTTTGTTGTAGTTTCTATGTTATGCTATAAAACGTTGAATTTTAATTTTGCCGTAGATATCTGGATAATATTCATTATAAAGAACTCCTATATAAATCTTAAACTCATAAATAATTTTGTTTTGCAGGGTCCATGATTGCCCATGGGTCCCAAAAATAATGCACTCTCGAGAAATTTAAATAGTTTTAAAACTAAGAATCTAATACAAAAATCTTTTAAATTTTTTTTTTGATTTTTCTTAAATAAAAGTAGATACTGCACCAAACAATGACACTCTGTCATTTAAATAAAAAAAAAGCAAAAGTTTAACGTTATTTTGTTTGAACCAAAATTCTTCTGCTTAACTTCTTACACGTTTTCTTGTAAAAAATACAAAACACGTACGTTTTATTATGGCTGCAGTTTTTGCTGAATTATTATATTTTTTCTTTTTGATAAATCCGGTGTTGCCATCTTGTTAAATTAAGCAGACCGATTTAGAAAACTAGATTGATTGTTAAAATTTTATATTTAAAAAAAAAGAAAAAGAATAATGTCTTCTTCAGTTAGCAGATTTAAACGAAATGTTTTTACTGATTTTAGTATTAGACTTTAACCGACTGCTAGCAACACTGGCTAAATCGCTTTTCTACTTTTTTCTACTGTCATGTCATTACACTCTCGTATTTATCCAATTTTCTTGTTACGATAACGATAACAATAGTAAAAAAAATTGTCAAATAATCTTCTTCTTGTGCTCTTATTGTGATTTTGTTTTACATTTATTTCATTCATGTATTTTTCTGTGCTCGTATTGTTCAAAATAGTTACGTGTGAAATCTCAAAATAATGTCAACAAAATGCAACAATAAACAATTCAATTCAAATAAAAATAAATACAAATTGAATCACGTTGTGTTTAAGAGATGAAATAAGTCATTGTTTATGGATTTTGTTGAATGGAAAATCTTTTTTTAAGTATGTTCAATGACATTTTGACATGTGAAGTATTTTTTAAGGTTTTAAAGAAAAACTATTGCAATTCTTAAGATATACATACATACATAATCTACAAATGTATGTATGTATGTACATAAGGTATGGTATAGTCCACGACCTAACGATTTCGAAACGCTAGATGGATAATTTTTTGAGGTTTGAAAGAAATGCATAAAAAACACCATTACCTTCACAGAGTCACTACTGCACGTAGAAAAAAAATATGGTTGGAGGTAACCATATTCTAAGAGCAACATACTATGGTTGGTTTTGAACATTGTTTACGTTTGCAGGTTACCATATAATGTTTAAATATGACCATAGTATGTTTAAAATCAACAAAATTTGTCCCTAAATCCACCATAATGTGGTCTAAATTAACCATATGTTAGTCAATATTAACCATAATAATGGTCAAAACTAAATATATTATTTTCAAAATTAACCATAATATGGTCAAACTTTCCCAGAACTTTGAGAAAAGTAACCATATTATGGTCAGGATTAACAATAATATGGCGCATGCTTATCATACTATGGTTAATCCATTTTTTCAATTTGTTTGTTTAGTGTCAAATTATAATTTTATTTAATTTTATATTCTTGATAGGTGTTACATTCCACTTTTACAAAAAATACCCTTTGGTTCATATTCTAGCCTGTGACGACCTTCATATTACCTACTCGTTTTTTCTACGTAAATTTATGTGTTTTAATCCATAATTAAAATAAAATGAATGAGAATTTTAAGCAAACCAAGTAAAATGCAAACGACCAGAATGTTGTTACTTTTCAAACATATTATTTTAAATTTAAAATTAATCATACAATGTTTTTAAATATTATAATTTCGAACATATTAATGTTATTAAATATTAACCATAAAATGTTTGGAGGCAACCATAATATGGTTATAGCTTTTGGATGGATGAATTTAACCAAAATATGGTTACCGTGATAATAATATGGTTAAGGCAACCATAATATGTTCAAGTGTATGGTTGAAGTTTTATTTCATTTAAACATTATATTGTTAAAATCAACCATATTTGAAGTTTCAAGGGAGGTAAACACTTTATAAATAGAAACAAAATATTATCAATCGTGAAAAAAGTTTTTTTAAAAACAACAAAAGTTTGTTTGTTGCCATTGCAGGGACCATAATATGTTTTTTTTTAACCATTCTTCAACCATGTTTTTTCTCTACGTTTAGAGGGGTAAAGGAAAGGAACGACTCACCCTCCCTTTATTTTTCCTTCCCGACATTTCTTTTCATTCATTATGGGGGCTCCCATCCACAGTATAATATCGACTCCTTTGCGCGAAATTATCGTAAGTTACAAATACCAAATTTTACAGGACAGCCATTTTTCTACTTTTCTCTGCTTTCACTCGCAATATCAAAATTAAAATATACATGTGTTTAGATAAGATAAGATAAGACGAAGTGGAATTCGCCTACAATATTTTGCCAGGTGAAGTCTCTTTAAATTTAGAACAAGATTGCATCCAAAACTAAATTTCAAAAATTTTAGCATATTCGATAGTTTCGCGCAAAGGGGTCGATATGTTATGAAAATTGTTCTCCACAGCTCCTAGGACGGCCGTAGGCTGGTCAAATGAATGGCCAACCCCACTTTATTTTGCATCGTCAACATTTTTTTTAAACATATGTACATACGTAACTATTTTGAAAGCGCACCCATACAAAATTGTCAATACAGACTAGACATTTATTGAAGAAAAAGTGCCATAACTACTTGGGATTCCATTAGTGTTTTGACCTTAATAGTTTTTCAAAAAATACTTGACACTTACATCCACCCTTTAGGGTTTAATGAAATTCTTAAGTTCATTAGCGCCTGGAATACGGCTGGATGGATCAAATGTATGACCGTTCGACTTAAATTTTCATCCATAATATTTTTATTCAGTTTTTATACCATCCACCACAATTGTGGTGTTTTCTTTTCTACAAAAAATGTCACATTTTATTTACAAAAATGCAATTTGGTGTTCGTTTCTTAAAAATGATTTGCTCTCTAAAAGGGCAGCGTGTTTTCTAAAAAAAATTCACTCTTAAATGTCATAAGGCATTGCACTTTACGCCCCGTGTAAAAAGATGGCTTCTGTTTATATATGGGGCAACCAGACGAAGTTGGAAAAAAATATCCTCTAATCAGGACAGTAAAAATTTCAAGTTTTAATAGTTATTTTTTCTATTATTTTACAGTAAAAACCAAAGAAAGCATAACATTGTTAATGCTTGGTTGTCAGTGGTATAAAATTTAAATTAATTCAGTGTCATAAAATTATTTTTGAAAAAAACGTCAGGTCAAGAAATTGTAAAAACTTGGTGTTAATAAATCGGCAATCTGGCAAAGGTATTTTCTTGTTTTCATATTTTATAAAAAACAAACTCAAGAAATTATAATTTCATCATTCATTTTCTTCTTTTATTTATTTATTTAAAACCGATCTATTAACAAATTTGGGTTTATGTTTATTTTGAAGAACAAACTTTTTGATTTATGTAAATATTTATTTTTAAATATTGAAGAACAAGTTTTTTGTCAGCTGTTAAAAACAGGGCGATCCAATTTTGTGTCTTGTTCTCGTCAATTAAAAAATTGCAGTTTTACATGTTCGGCAAGACATTTTATACACGTACCTTTAAAAATGTGTGTTTTTTTTGTAGTAAAGAAAACACCATTAGTTGTGAAGAGGGCATACGAAGTTTATCATTCCGTGTGAAACTTTTTTATTATTCATCTCAGACCCCATTAACTGTCTGTCCGTCTGTTGAAAGCACGCTCACTTTTGAAAAACTCAACAGAATTAAACAAGCTTGGTATCAAATTGCTTGTAGTTATCCTAAGCAGTTTGGGATTGAAATCCAGCTAAATCGGTTCAGTAGGATGGTGGAAGAATGCTCGGAATGATATAAGATTTTGCAAAAATTCGTTTTATTCGACTGGAAATCACGCTGTAAAATTTCGTGAAGATCCGTCCATAATTAACCGTAGGCCCCTTATAAACCCTACTTTAGGAAAACTTTTAAGGAGGCCTTAAACCGCAATAAATAGTGGCATAATTACAAAATTTGGTAAGTCGCAGTTTTGTAGTTCTATTTTCATCCATACATGATCTAGAAACTAAATCCGCTATCACATTCGAGTTACTACAAAATTGCATTTATGTATATTCCAGAGAACCGTGTAAAATGCATCTAATTTGCAAAAATCTAAATTATTTACATACAAAGATGATTTACTTGGCAAAAGAAAAAATTTGATATCCATATTGCTCTATTTAAAACGAAGGGTTGCCACCCCACTGCATTTTTGTCAAAACGCGAACAAGCGCGAATTTTCAAAAAAGCGGAAACACGTATTTAAATAATCAAGTAAAGATTAAAATATGTTAATTTGGCATTTTTATTACAAACATCCTCGAACAAAAAATTCAAAACCCGTTTTTTTTACAGAAAATCCTTAAAAAAAGGACATGGACAAATTGTATATACAGTTGGACGCACCTTAAAAAACCTTTCTTATGATACCCAATTTGTATATGTTGGTAAGGAAACAGATTCTCAAAATAACAAAACATGCAAAAATAGACCCTTTTTCAAAATGGTCCAGCTCACGAGTGGTCAAAGCTGGAGCCGAAATATTTAAAATGGTATCTTAAAAAAGTCCAAGGTTCATTTTTAGGGGGTACATCGAGCACGAATTTTGCTTCCATACAACTTGAGTCGCTCTAATATATATATGTTCCTTTAACTCCCACTGGAGCATAGGGTGCCAAGTCAATAAATATCAAGATATTTTAAATGCCATTTAAAAATTGTTTGCTTCACAGTGGTTTTTGTCAATAAAAATCTGTAAAAAATTAATAGCTTTAAAACAACGAATCCGATTTTCAGTAAACATTAAACTAAAGCAGTTAGATCGTTGGCAGTTTAAGTGTCAGAGCAGGAGTTTTCGTGGAGCAAAGGCGTAAAATTCATAACTTTGTATTTATTTTTAATCGATTTTCTATTCCATAATATTGCTGCTAAAGCTGGATATTCGCATACACTGTAATCGCGTGCCAAAGACGAAAGCTGAAACTTAAAAACGTTGCTGTTTCGCCGTTTCGTTGCTAATTTTCTTTTCGTTTCAGTTGAGAGTGTTGCACTCAGGGGTGCCGAAAGGCTCCGTTCATTCTCCTACTATTTTTTCTTATTTTTCTAAATGACCTCTTATTCCAAACTTCCAACCCTATCTACTCTTTTGCAGATGACAGCAACCTTTGCCGCATAAGCGTGCGACAAATCAAGGTGCCTCATCTGTATATATATGGTAGGGTATTCAAACGATTAACCGTTGTTCGACTAATCGAATAATTTTGGGCGATTAACTGTTCGAAAAATTTAAATTTCTTATTTTCGATTAACGAATAATTCAAATAATTTATGTCGATTGATCGAAAATACCCTTTAGTGCATTTTAACTCAGGAACATTAACTTCGATAAACAATTTTTTAAAATATCGACCCCTTTTGCGCGAAATTATCGTATGTTACAAATACCAAATTTTACAGAACAGCCATTTTCCTACTTTTCTCTGCTTTCGCTTGCAATGTCAAAATGAAAATATACATGTGCTTACATTAGATAAGATAAGATAAGATAAGATAAGATAAGATAAGATAAGATAAGATAAGATAAGATAAGATAAGATAAGATAAGATAAGATAAGATAAGATAAGATAAGATAAGATAAGATAAGATAAGATAAGATAAGATAAGATAAGATAAGATAAGATAAGATAAGATAAGATAAGATAAGATAAGATAAGATAAGATAAGATAAGATAAGATAAGATAAGATAAGATAAGATAAGATAAGATAAGATAAGATAAGATAAGATAAGATAAGATAAGATAAGATAAGATAAGATAAGATAAGATAAGATAAGATAAGATAAGATAAGATAAGATAAGATAAGATAAGATAAGATAAGATAAGATAAGATAAGATAAGATAAGATAAGATAAGATAAGATAAGATAAGATAAGATAAGATAAGATAAGATAAGATAAGATAAGATAAGATAAGATAAGATAAGATAAGATAAGATAAGATAAGATAAGATAAGATAAGATAAGATAAGATAAGATAAGATAAGATAAGATAAGATAAGATAAGATAAGATAAGATAAGATAAGATAAGATAAGATAAGATAAGATAAGATAAGATAAGATAAGATAAGATAAGATAAGATAAGATAAGATAAGATAAGATAAGATAAGATAAGATAAGATAAGATAAGATAAGATAAGATAAGATAAGATAAGATAAGATAAGATAAGATAAGATAAGATAAGATAAGATAAGATAAGATAAGATAAGATAAGATAAGATAAGATAAGATAAGATAAGATAAGATAAGATAAGATAAGATAAGATAAGATAAGATAAGATAAGATAAGATAAGATAAGATAAGATAAGATAAGATAAGATAAGATAAGATAAGATAAGATAAGATAAGATAAGATAAGATAAGATAAGATAAGATAAGATAAGATAAGATAAGATAAGATAAGATAAGATAAGATAAGATAAGATAAGATAAGATAAGATAAGATAAGATAAGATAAGATAAGATAAGATAAGATAAGATAAGATAAGATAAGATAAGATAAGATAAGATAAGATAAGATAAGATAAGATAAGATAAGATAAGATAAGATAAGATAAGATAAGATAAGATAAGATAAGATAAGATAAGATAAGATAAGATAAGATAAGATAAGATAAGATAAGATAAGATAAGATAAGATAAGATAAGATAAGATAAGATAAGATAAGATAAGATAAGATAAGATAAGATAAGATAAGATAAGATAAGATAAGATAAGATAAGATAAGATAAGATAAGATAAGATAAGATAAGATAAGATAAGATAAGATAAGATAAGATAAGATAAGATAAGATAAGATAAGATAAGATAAGATAAGATAAGATAAGATAAGATAAGATAAGATAAGATAAGATAAGATAAGATAAGATAAGATAAGATAAGATAAGATAAGATAAGATAAGATAAGATAAGATAAGATAAGATAAGATAAGATAAGATAAGATAAGATAAGATAAGATAAGATAAGATAAGATAAGATAAGATAAGATAAGATAAGATAAGATAAGATAAGATAAGATAAGATAAGATAAGATAAGATAAGATAAGATAAGATAAGATAAGATAAGATAAGATAAGATAAGATAAGATAAGATAAGATAAGATAAGATAAGATAAGATAAGATAAGATAAGATAAGATAAGATAAGATAAGATAAGATAAGATAAGATAAGATAAGATAAGATAAGATAAGATAAGATAAGATAAGATAAGATAAGATAAGATAAGATAAGATAAGATAAGATAAGATAAGATAAGATAAGATAAGATAAGATAAGATAAGATAAGATAAGATAAGATAAGATAAGATAAGATAAGATAAGATAAGATAAGATAAGATAAGATAAGATAAGATAAGATAAGATAAGATAAGATAAGATAAGATAAGATAAGATAAGATAAGATAAGATAAGATAAGATAAGATAAGATAAGATAAGATAAGATAAGATAAGATAAGATAAGATAAGATAAGATAAGATAAGATAAGATAAGATAAGATAAGATAAGATAAGATAAGATAAGATAAGATAAGATAAGATAAGATAAGATAAGATAAGATAAGATAAGATAAGATAAGATAAGATAAGATAAGATAAGATAAGATAAGATAAGATAAGATAAGATAAGATAAGATAAGATAAGATAAGATAAGATAAGATAAGATAAGATAAGATAAGATAAGATAAGATAAGATAAGATAAGATAAGATAAGATAAGATAAGATAAGATAAGATAAGATAAGATAAGATAAGATAAGATAAGAAAAAGATAAGATAAGATAAGATAAGATAAGATAAGATAAGATAAGATAAGATAAGATAAGATAAGATAAGATAAGATAAGATAAGATAAGATAAGATAAGATAAGATAAGATAAGATAAGATAAGATAAGATAAGATAAGATAAGATAAGATAAGATAAGATAAGATAAGATAAGATAAGATAAGATAAGATAAGATAAGATAAGATAAGATAAGATAAGATAAGATAAGATAAGATAAGATAAGATAAGATAAGATAAGATAAGATAAGATAAGATAAGATAAGATAAGATAAGATAAGATAAGATAAGATAAGATAAGATAAGATAAGATAAGATAAGATAAGATAAGATAAGATAAGATAAGATAAGATAAGATAAGATAAGATAAGATAAGATAAGATAAGATAAGATAAGATAAGATAAGATAAGATAAGATAAGATAAGATAAGATAAGATAAGATAAGATAAGATAAGATAAGATAAGATAAGATAAGATAAGATAAGATAAGATAAGATAAGATAAGATAAGATAAGACGAAGTGGAATTCGCCTACAATATTTTGTCAGTTGTCGTCTCTTTGAATGTTGAACAAGATTGCATCAAAAACTCAATTTCCAAAAAATTGGCATATACGATAATTCCGCGCAAAGGGGTCGATATAGTACGAAGACTTGAAACCAAATAGTTTGGAAATAGTTCAATTTGAATAATGTTTAGTACAGACTTTTACCACAATGATTTAGATGAAGAAGATGAAGAAGATGACCTTAACAAGTCTGGTAAAATTGTTAAAAAAAAATCAATAAGAGATTTAAGTGATATAATGGAAGACTACCAATTTTTAGAAAAGACGAGAAAAAGAACAGAGAAATTTGAAATGCTTTATAATGCTTTAAATTCAATCTTTTCAACGTCAACAATAAGTGAATGAATCTTTTCTAAAATAAGTTTCATCAAAACAAAAGAAAGAAATCGTACATTTCTGTGCATTTAAACTTTTTTTGAAAGATTATTTTAGAATATTAAATTAAATGATCCAGCAACACAAAATATTAATCCATTATTTAATTAAATGTTTATGCCATTTTGATATAAACAGGTTTCCTCTTTTATTACATGAAGTATCGTTTGTTAAATTGTAGTTACTTTTTTAATAAAATGTTGATGTTAAAAAATATAATTTTTGCTCTTATTTTTAAGCTTCTAAACTAGACAAAATTTAAATTATTCGATTAACCCAAATTTATTAAAAGTATTCGATTATTATTCGATTACATTTTAGCTCGAATAATTGTTCGCGCGATTAATCGATTAATACAAAACATCGATTAATTAAATACACTAATATATGGAATTGAGGAATCAGAATCTCTTTGTGTTCTGGTCATGAAGATTCAATGTGATGTCCAAAGGTCAAAACGTATACCCAAAGTGTCAAAAGAAGCTTCCAAGGCCTCGGTTTTTTAAATTCGTGCAAGTTATACTTTACTCCATCTGGTCTCCTTTCTATTTATACCAACTATATCCGACTGCGTATGGAATACAACTTTCATGTATTGGCCGGTGCTTCAAGGTCTTTTTTGAAGCTTCTCGACCCACGTGCAGTAGAGAGCTAAGGTTCTCATTGGTGACAGTAGGGTATCGAATTCTATTGACTCCCTTGAGCACCGTTGCAATGAGGGTTGTATTTGCCTTACTGCAATGCGATGTGTTCTGATGAAAATAGGGATCTGGTTCCCGGAACCCGTACGTTTTCTCGTAATACACATTTTTCCTCAAGAGCCCATCTTGTTGTGGTCGATTGGCCAGTGCGTCGTACAACGCATTGCAGGGAAAATTCGTTTTTTGGCCGAACTGTTCGTATGTGGAATAACCTTCCTGCTGGAGTCTTTCCTCTCACTTTCATCATGAATAAGTTCAAGTCGAATATTCACAAACACTACTCCCTCTATCATTCTTCTCATAACCTATTTTCCTAGATCCAACACAATACAATGCAATGCATTAATAGGGGTCGTCCCCTGAGTGATGATCATAACAAAAAAAAATTTGTTTACGAGCAAACTCGTTCACGAAGTCGTTTTAGAATTGTGCAATTCAATGGCTGATTTTCAAAGTAAATTTGGAATCATCTAATCATTAATGTCAAAAAACGAGCGCAGTATGTATGACAGTACGTTTGACAGCTAATGCCTTCGTAAGTTCTATAGGGCTGCAAAAATACTCTTTAACACATCTTTTTCTATTTCTGCTTTTTCGATAAATCAGAATAAATTACAGTGTGGCTTCTTAATATGAGAATAATAAATGTTTATCGATAACGATACTCAGTAATCGCTAAGCGAAAATCCATCACCAATTCATTAGTTTGCTGGTCTTTGTAAACATTCATTATTCTGCTGGATGCTTAACATTACGATGTGACTTTTGGCATGTGGCACTTTCATTTCTAATTACTACTAGCACTCTTCGAAGGAAGAAGAAAAAAGACTTTAAAAATTAATTTGCTTGGAACTAAAATAATAACTAAAAGATTTTTAATTAAACTTTTCAAAAACAGGAATGGTTTTATTGGGAATTTTTTTTTTTTTTTACCGCCGACCGTTGTATTTGTCTTGTTGACATTTACATAAACCGTCAGCAACAGACAATAAAGAAAACTAAAATCACAAGAAAATCTCAGCAGCAATAAAAAAAATATTAAAACTGCATAAAATATCCAATCAAGAGCTGTCACAAATAAAAATATTTACAAAAAAAATAATTTCCAATGTGGAAAACTCCCAATTCTGACAAACAAAACAAGAAAATAAATATTTTTGATTCCATGTGGGGAAGACAACATGATGAGTCTTATTTATTTAGTAAATTTTTTTGTTTAAAAATGTAACATGGAATTCGTCCTTGAAATATCTAAAGAAAATATTGTGTCCTTTGTTTTTATATATAAAATCAGTATCAGTATGTGAAAACTTACAGAAATGTTTGTTTAAGAATTTCAATCTCATGTTATTTTTCTTTGTATAAATTTTGCCACTAATTGTTTATGTCACAATCAATCCTTTACACACGTTTTGTAGCCACAATACGCAGTGTTGATTAGTTATTGGTACTGGTATCAGTGTTTCAATCAAAATTGTTTGCATTTCCAGGGGAAATGTTAATAATTATGACATGTTTGGTGATATGCCTAATTATGTGGGTATATCACAAGCAGGCAGACATATCGTTATATTAAATGCAAAAGGGTCTATAATTTTTAAAAAAATTCGGGAGCAATAAGAAACTTAAGAATAAGCAAAATGTTGTGATAACAAATACTGTTTTTTTTTCAGGAAAGTATCTTGAATTCATAATTTGTTAACGATGTTAACCAGAAAAAACCCTTATTATAATAACAATAGCTTTATTTAGTTATTAAATTTATCTCTCCTAAAATTTTTTTTTTTAATTATGATATCCCCTTTTGAATTTTATATAACGAGATACTTATTTACCTACATTAATTAGGATGTTCCTTATTTTTTAAATGCTTTACGTAAATTGTATTGAATTTTTTTCCACATTTTGCGGAAATCCTTCACGATACGTAGTATTCTGGAACAAAATCATGATGAAAACAACACTAACAAGTGAAACAGATCCGAAAGAATCGCTTGAATTTAATAAGACCTTTTCACTTTCTTTCTTGCGAAACAGGCATAACACTAAAGGGTGTATAAAGGCGTCTGAGGTAAATAAGTCCTTCTTAACTCTTCTCGATCAACATTTAAAGTCATGCCTGTTCCCTCAAGCAGAAAAGTCCTAAAGAAAATTTGGTCTTAATCTTTATTTATGATTCCCTACTAAACAGAAGTGGGTCAACAGGTCATAGTGTCAACAATGTTTAGAACTAAAGTTAGTATCTGTCACGGTACTCCAAAATACCGAGTAAATACAATGCGTCTACTAACGGCTCAGTCTGGAAGTTGACCTGCAATTCAAATGCAGGATCCGGTAAGTCCAAAGCACTCTCCCCTGGCTTATAAGCTGGACCTACATATGTGGCCTCCACTGCAATAAGTTTCTACCATTCTTTCATGCTGACATTTTAAATTCTTCCAGCTCCCGCGATTTTGAGTTGTAACGACTCTCACCGCGTAATTCCCGAAGGATCCTTACCAAAAACCAGTCCAGAACCTAAGACACAGGGGATATTTGCTCTCGTCATACCAGATCTCTGGTTGGCCATAATCAAAGGAAGATCTGCGAATTTTGAATCCACCCGAGTTCAAGGTATAGGCTGCGCCCTCTTTCCCCAGACAGCTGGTGCTTTTCATGATGCTTAGCACAGCCACGAGGGGAGGATCAGAATGTGATATACGGGTATGTTCTGTAAATCGAAATAAAGTGGATTTAAAATCGAACAAATTTTGAAAACGAGCGTGTAAGGAAATTTCATAAAAAGATTCCATTTTATATACTTCATACTTTAAGTACCAATAATATTTACAAGAACAACTCTTAAAAAAAGGGAAAAACTACTGTCATTTTGTAAATAATTGAAATTAAAATCTCGTTCGATTTCAATTACACTTCATTTCGATTTGAAGAACATGCCCAATAATGTCTAGGATATACGATAGTACCTGTCATGTGGCGTAACTTCAAGGTACTTTAAAATATTCACAGAAAAAATTATTTATTTATTCCTCGGTGGGAAGAGATTTGGCAACTTTTTTGGGAAGTTCGTGCTCTTCGCTAGAACTGCTATTCGAGTCGCGTAGGTATCTATTTGCTTTTGTTTTGCTGTTTCCAACAGAGAAACATTTCCAACTGCAAAGCTTAAAATCTAGCAAGTACATAAGTTCCTTTTTGTTAGCAGAAGCTATAATTTGATATAACTAAATCAACCAAGGGCCACTTTCTGGTACCAATCGCAATGCGATAGTATGCTTTTAGGTTATCTGCAAGGTCAATTCTTCCCACTGATGAATTGAATCTTTTAATTGCATTTGAGTAAAGAACATCAATGTAGCTTTAGTTGTTTGTCCCACCGTCGATCAGTTTGAACTGCCTCTTCCAGTTTAAAAAGGACTTTGTCCGTTGAAAGCTTTGATCGCAGATTTTTAGACAATCTATTTTGTTGGATTGGTTGTATGGCGGCTTTAATATCTTTCTCTAAAAGAAAGTGTAGCAAATTGGTGAAAGTGAAACATAAGTGTAGCAAATTGGTGAAAGTGAAACATCGACCCATAAACTCATTGCTTCCGTGGGACACATTTTCGGTAAGTTTCTCCACCACCAATGCTCAAGTCATGTTTGGTTTTTCGTTGGGCCAAGATTTAGCTCCCTGGTATATGCTGCATACTGATAACAGTGTTCGAAAATAACCACATTCAATATCGCTCTTTAGTGTTCGGTTCGGTAGATTTGTGGAAAACACCATGACTTATAGTGTTTGTGTAGTAAGTCATTAAAAAAAAACCGTTTCTCTGTTTGTCATTGAACATTACGAACACAAAAATAATATTGAAAACATTTTATTAAGTTCGATTTTTTTAACCACAAACTTCATTGTGTTCGGTTCAGCTCATTATTATTCGTTCGTTTCTGTTGTGCGTGGCTCCGTTTTGGCTGGTAAAAAAAACCAAACATTTTTTACAAAAAAAAATACACATACGAAAAAAAACAAAAAGCCAGCAAAATAATTTTACACAAACAAAACATATACACAACACACACACAAGCTGTTCGTGGTGCGATCATTGCAAAAATTTTTTGGTTGTTCATTTCTTTATCAATGTAAAAAAAGAAACATTATAGAACATTAAATAATAATGTTTGTCTACAGTATCACTACAATTGTTCTGTTTTTTTAACGCGTAACAGAACACTATATAATGTTCGGCTCTTTTTTAAAAATAGTTACGAACGGTATAAAGGGTTGTGTTCGTCTACACAAACATTAAAAAAATAGATATCATTCTTGGGTGAGTGAGCCGAACGCTAAATAATGTTCTGTTTATTTTCGAATAACCAAGTTTTTTGTTTTAAATTTGAAAACTTTTACTGTAAATGTCCTCCAGATACGTATGAGGAAATTTATATTGGCCTTGATTAAGAGAGGCCACGCCCATTTATCTAATTAATCCTTCTTATTGACAGATGTTGTGTATTGAGAATCGTGATATCTGCACAATATTTAAAAACTGTTCTCCAGAAATTTGTATTGTCTCTGCATGGGTGCTGCCACGCCCATTTGTATTTTTAACAAATACGGACAATTTTACCTGTACCGTTTATCAAGCATCAAGAAATCAGAAGAAATAACTTTTATTTTCTAATCAAAAAATAAAACTCTAAAATAATTTTTATTCTCTAAGAATCAATAAAACTCAGAAAATAAAGGGTAAAGCTAAGTTTTGTAATGAAACTTAAAAAAATAAAAATTAACACATCTCAGGAAGTAACATTCCTTATTGCACGTAGCACTTTCTTTTTATTTTGATATATTAAGTCAAAATTTTAAAAATAGTCCTAATTTGCAGTCCCTGATTTCTTATTAAATTTTAATTATTAGTTCAAACTAAGAATTAATATATGGAAAATGTCTTTGTAGCTTAAAGGAAAAAAAATTTTTAAAAAGTTCTGGCAACACTGACGAAACATTTGCTTAATGTACTGCTATAAAGTATCTCCAGATTACTGCGAATGAATGTGTGTAAATGTAAAAAAAAAATCTAGAAACGATAAATCAATCAATTGTTAACTGTAAATGTTACCAGTATCAATACCTTCCATCAACCATGGATTAGAAATCCAGTTGGTTACGGAGTGATTTTTCTTTAATCTTATAGGAGTATGTAAGTGCGCAGTTTATTTGTTGTCTCTGTATCTTTTGCTGTCGCTGATATATCTTTGTAAGGACTAAAGCAAAAGCTTGTTATGCCTCCACTATCAAACACTTTCTATGCCAATGTTGATAAATAAATCCCTCTTTTAAAAAACTTGCAAACATGCACAAAGAGAAAAGATGTGTTTCTCTATGGTCGCGAGTAACTCAACTTTTTTTTTAAACTAAAACATGTATCCATATTATTTCTACATCAATCATATTTTTGTTTTGGCAACCATATTTTAATGAAACCAATCTTTTGCATGAGCACTACAACAATGGGTAAATTCCAAAACGTCAATTTTAATGCATGGCCACGGGCAGCTACAGTTTAATTGTGCTTTCCATATGGGAATTTAATTCAATCAAAATTTTCAGAAGCAATTTGCTAGTTTTAAGAAGACAAAATATTGTGGAATACCCTACTCTCATTCTAAATAAGTTTTCTGTGACCATATGAAACCTTTATTTTTCTCTGAGTGTACTTAAACATGATACTATCCTTAAGCGAAATGACATGCAAGGAAAGCACATAGACGTATTACGTGCAATAACTTTGCAGGAATTTCAAAAAGAACTACGAAGTATTGAAAGCATTTTCTTAAATTCTCAAATGAATAAAATTATTATTTTTGCATCATGAATGAGTGTTGTATAAATTCGGCTTTAAATATTTCTTTTAATAATTCAAATTAAAATATAATAATAATTCAACTAAGTAATGCGATAGATTGGCACATTTCAAACGCTGTTTTAGGATTAACAAAAATTCATTTTTAGGTTTTTAATGGTTTGCAAACCGAAAGGTATTCAAAATTAGATTCGATGATCCAAAATCATCAAGGATTTGTATATCCACAATAGTGAAGAGCGATGACGTGTGAACCACATAAAAATATTGGTCCTGGACCCACCTTATGGAATCACTTTCTACTTCGATCATACGATGTCCTTCCGTCCTGCTGTCTGACTGGCTAGTCGTCTGTCCATATAACTTTGTGAGCAAAGTAGAAGTCACAATTTTGAAAATAATTTAATAAAATTGGTTCATAGGTACATTATTGAAGAAGATGAGCACTAGTCCATAATTTCTATAAATAGAATAACTCCATATTTGTGCCAAAAAAAGCTTATAATGCCATAACTTCCTTCTTAATGTTGGTATTCACATAACAATAAACGACAATAACTTTTTCTGTAGTTTCTATATCATGGAAGAATTTCGTGTTGGTAGGTCAAAAATTTACAATAGATCCTATATAAACGCCTTCCTCCATTACGTATGGGTCACGATTTCAGTACACAATCGATAGTTTGTCGCAAAATACTTCTTGTGTAACACTGTGATAGTTGAAAAAACAGGTACGCTGAATCCATTGGTGCCGTTTGTTTAGGTTAGCTCTGGTTTTCGAGATATACCGTTATTTCGAAAATGGAGAAGGTTGCATAACAAACGTTCGCGTGACTCTATAACGCTTTAACTTATTGCAAAAACTAAAAAACCGAAATTTCGCAAAAAAAATTTACTTTAAGAGAAGTAAAACTTTTTCTAATATGAAAAAAATAATTTTTTTATCAAAATTTCGAAGTTTTTGTTTTAGAAAAATTCATAGAAAATTAGAAAATGCTAGACTCCTTATTTTTTCCAGATGTATAAAAAAATTGCAAACAAAACAAGCAATAAATGATTACAATCTGTTAGCAGCTTTTGATTTTATGAACAAAAGATGAAAAATTTTAATTAATTTAAGAATTTCATAAAACGCAATATTTGTATGGGAGCCCTCTAAGAAGTGGTGATAGGGGGAAAGTATGTCGCTAGATGGAAAGTATGTCGCTAGAAAATATTAAGGACAAAAAACTAATTGAGGGTGATCAAACATTGTATCCCACTAGGGGCGACTCCTTGGTATTTATGGGCCCTTTTCTTCAATATATTTCTAGTCTGCTTTGAACATTTTGTACGAGAGCCCCCTTAAGGAATGGAGATAGCGGGTAGGTATGTTAGAAATAAAAAATAAAATGGGATTGGTCATACATCTGACCCATCTAGGGCCATTCTTGGCGCAGCAGGGGCCAAAGTTTAGAATTTCAATAAACGGCCATAATTGTATGGTTGAAATTCTTAAATTTGGCTGCAGTGCCAAGGATGTCTCTAGATGGGTCGCATATTAGAAATAAGTTTTACTTTTCTTAAAGGAAATTTTATTGCCGAATTTCGGTTTTTTAAATTTTTTCAATGTTGTGCAACCTCTTTCATTTTCGAAATAACGGTATGTCTCGAAAACCAGTGCTAACCTAAAAAAACGGTTAACACCACATTGTATTGTTTATTTTACAATTTACATATTGTTGTATTTTTTTTTTTGTTAATATTAGAGCCTTTTCGGAATTTTATTGGGGTTGGGGTCATATGCCTGAAACTTAAAATCCCGATATCAAATCTCAAGTTTTAAAGCTTAAGGTAGCAAACCCGGTGTTTTTTATATCATAGAGGAGATAACGCTGGCGACCACCCAAAAGACAGTCATACAGAAAAGCTTTAGTTAGCGATTCGGGATTTTGGAATTCGGAATTTTACGTTCGGGATTTTAGGTTTTGGGCATATGACCCCTACCCCAATAAAATTTCAAAAACCTCTTATATTTTAAAAAGAAAAAAAAACAAAAACATAAGCCTCGTAACAGAATTATACAAAACGAAAATTCTGATAGCGCATAGAAAATATTCCTGGAAAATATTGAAGGAATAAGACTATTAAAGTATAAAAGCTTTTTAGGATTGTAATTTGACTTAGAATACACATTCGAATAGTATGGAAATTTAGAAAATCAAATCTATTATTATTTACCTTGTCAGTAATAAATTTATATTTAGTGCTATTTTAGAAGTTTTATATTTTTAAAAGTCTGTTTTAAATTTTCATTTTTTTTTTTTATAATCCTGAAAACAACATAAATTCTTTACGTTTACTTCTACCTTTCTTTTCTTCTTAAATTTATAGTTCAAATCTTGAAGTTTCCAATTGAAAAACAAATAAATAAATTAAGTTTTCAAAAGTAGAATTTTTAAGGATGAAAACATACGAATTCCTACAAAAAAAAAAAAAAAAACATGTGAATTTATATGCCAACATACAAAAAAAAACCATAAATTTTCAATTAAAAAAAGATCATTATCAAATTTACAAAAGAAGCTAAAACAAAAAAGAAAAGTTTAAAAAAAGTTTCTCTGTTAAAAATGTACGCCCAAGAAAAAAGCAGTAATAAATTCAACAAAATAAATGTGAACGTAAAGAAAGATGTTTTATCTGGAATTTTAAAAAATTAGTTATTTATGCATATTTGTACTTTTTTCTAAATTTAAAAAGTTGTTTTCACTTTTATTTTGACAACCGTTTCTAATTTTCTGTTAAAGCATGATTTCTGAGATGGGGCTACGTATGAGTAACATCTAATACGAATTATTAATTTTAAAGTTGATAAATTTTTTTCATTCGATACGTATACAAAACAGCAGAAACTAATTTCTATTACTTTGAAAAACTTTTGTAGTGAAAAAACTAAATATTTTAGTTTTTAAAATAAACAGAGGCAGAGGAAACACAATTTTCTAAATCGACTCTTTTTTTTGAAATATTTGTAAGCGACAAAAAAAAAATTATGGAAGAAGATTATTTCAATCAATCCGGAAAAATCAAAAATGTTTTTGTGCAAGATTTTCGATCTTTGTTCAAAACGCGACATTAAGTAAGAAAAAAATTGTGGTTTCTTTATTTTTTGCAATAGTGTTGGCGCTTACAATCAACATGTTTTCAATACCTTTCGCTTGCAATATTTCTGTGGCAAAAATGCAAAAGTGCTTAAGTTGACTTGGGCAAAATTTGTGTTTATGACAATTTTGTAACCTCCATGTTGTTTATTTATAGTATAAATACAATAACTAATTTTCAAATAAATAAACATTAAAATAAAAAAAAAAAAAAAAAAAAAAAAGTAAAGAGTATTAAGAAATAAAAAAAACTATAAACGGAGAGAAGTGATCATTTTGTTAGAACTAGTTTTAGTCGAAAGATTTAAAAATTTGTTGTGGACATTTGCGTTGAGCATCAATGATAAGGTCGATTTTTAATTTTTTGTCTAGTTAGGGCCTTTTGTGTTTTAGGTAACGATGTGTAGGTAATCTTTCTTAATATCTTAATTGACTTAGTAGTAGTCCTCTCAGCGCTTGCTGCAAGTGTGACCTCAATTTTATCGTCACTTCTTATAGTAAAGTACTTATGGTGGGAGATTATTTCTAAGTGTTAATTAAGAACTTGTATTCAAGTTTAAGTCTTGGATTTGCGGGAAATGAAAATAATGAAAATGCAAAAAAATTCCAAAATTTGTTAATGTTAAGGTGACCACAGAAAAGGATCAGAATCTAGTACACTCAAAATTGTATGTAGATAAAATCAACGTCAAATGAAATATAAAACAAATGAAAATTAATTTAAAACCCGGTCAACTCATTTTTCATTTTAATCATACTAAAAATCCTTTTATTTTTTCACTTATAACAGTAGAAACTACTGATATTAACTTTTGTTTCGAAAATTTTACTATCAAAAAATCAATCCACAATTTCCGTAAACATTACGGAATTTAATTTTTGTTTCTAATTTTTAACTACAAATAAAAACAAGTTTTTTAAAGAAAATAATTTTTTTATTTTTATAATTACAAAAAGAACTTAAAAGATACGCTTAAAGATAAGTAAAAAGAAAAACTCTTAACTGAAGCGTGAAACAAGCTTCCAATCGAAAACAAACACAACAAATATTTCTTTAATATTAAATACATAATTTTTTATAAGAATATATGAAGAGGTGCCAGCGTACAAATCAATTTGGACATCAGTTTCAATTTATATTATAGAAGATAATTGGGATTCTGCAACGGTAGCAATCCCCTTTCTCTGGACATTCGTTCAGGCTTTAAAATTCCATGCATCACGCAAATAAAAACTGCATCTTTAGAATCTAAAAATTTAAGAAAATAATTAAATTCACATGTTTTATGGTTATTATGTTAATACTATTTAAGGTTTGTATAGGCTGTTATTATATGTTCAAATTTAGAGGTTATTACAGTATTGTTCTTATATCCCAGTAAAAAGGAAGAGCAGGTTTTTCATACCTCAAATATCTTCAAACCTGCTGATGGGATGCCCGATTTTTGTATGGGGTGTTCCCGGTTAAGAGGACTATTTTCTGCTGACAGTAAGCGCTTCTTTTAACATGCAAAGAAAGCACACCTAAAGTGCTTGTTGAAAGGCTAACTATATTAACATATTCATAAATATTTTTCTTTTACTGGTTTAAATGCCTTTTTCAATCACTATTTTCGTTAACCATTTTTTTATATATTTTTTTCGCTTTAAAACCTGCTTCGTTGTCAGCACTAAAACAGTAGCTGTTTTGTATATTTGATTCTTTAAAATTTACTGCTTTATAAGAGCTCTCTTATTGAAGCGCTCGATTATGCGCTTTTTTTTCTTAAGTGCTTCAAAAAATCCAAATTTTTCTTAGTAAATTTGTGCTTTGCTTCAAACAAGAAGTTCGAAAAATGTCGCAACGGATCTCATGATTCAATTATATTTGGATAATGCGTCAAAAAGTTATATTTCGGTTTAAGAGAATGTATCTCCGAAAATTAATTAAAAGTTTACTGTGCTCTTGTATTGCATTTCTTAGCAAGTTAATTGTTTTACTATTATGCGAAACTAATAAAACAAGATCTAGTATCTGTACAACAATCAGTGATGCCAGGAGCAATTTAAAAAAAAAACCCTACTTATCTTGAAAAAAAATTCCTTTATTCCCAACAACCAAAAAAAAAAATTCCTTCACTTTTCCCTACGGTCTCGTTTTATGCGAATTCAAAATTTTGCGATTTTTAAATTTACGATTTTTTTTTTTTGAATTTTAACAGAGTTTGAAATCTTAGATGTTTTTTAAGCTTTTTTACCGATTTTAAATTAAACCAATTTTGCAGCACTGATATAATCGTTACAGTTTGTTTTTTTTTTTGAGTTCTTTCTATGCATAGCCGAAACGTATTATGAGTATTTTCAAGAAGAGCACATAATAAAAGTTCTACAATATAAAAAGTGCGCCGAAAGCAACTTTCGGTAAAAATAAAATCAAAAAATTAGTTCGGAATTAGAAAAATTTCAATCTAAACTTGTTCTTTCCTGTCTTTTACGGTACAACATTGCTATAACCACATGTACGAGTGTAAAGAAATTTGCATGACTTTTAACTATTTGAGGTCCCATAATAATACTTTAACAATATAATAAGAACACTACTAATTTTGATTTAAATTGGTCATTTCCGGTTTTACAAATTACAAAATAATTTTCTTCAAATAAATTTTTTTTTCTTCAAATAAATTTTTTTATTTAAATATCAATCGGTTTTCTTAAGAATCACTTAAAATTTTTTGTTTGTTTGATTTGTTTTTAGTTCGAAAAAATAATTTAAAAAAACATTTTTTGAAAACGGCAACACCGCAACTCGACCAATAAAAACATCTTAGAAAAAAAATTATTTCGCACACAAATATTTATATCTACTAGAACTATGGCTGGGCCAAATATAGAGGAATTCCAACAAAATTTTTGTATCACAAATAATCCCCTAAATATATTTTTGTTGATTTTTTTTATGCGATTTTGTTTTGATTTTTTAAATAAAATTTGAATTTTTGCGGTTTTTCAGAATTTTGGTACAAACTATTAGTTTCTATATGAAGCCAGAGTATCGTTTTATGCGAATTCAGTTTATGCGGTTTTTTTTTTGGAACGCATTTATTGCATAAAACGAGACCCGAGTGTACATTGTTTTAAGCAACAGACAAACATACACATAGATACATACATATTTCGTTAACATTTTGTAAATAATCTAATAAAAGCATTTATTGACATTTATAATAAAGAATTAATTCAAAACAAGAAAAAAAAACCAAAATAAATTTGTTTACAGCCAGCAAAATACTCCGACGTTGTCTGAATGAGACATTTCTTGCAAATGTCTGACTTTATTCTTAGAAACTTCGTTCAGATTTCTGTCAGACATTGAAAATACTTACAGTCTGGGCGATTTCTGATCGATTTAGAATGGATATATCGGGGGCAGCTTTGTCTAATAGAATTCCGACGGAATTCTTACAGATGTTTCTAACGAGACTTATTATTTTTTTGTTTAAATAATGACAATTGTCATTAAGCTGAAAATAATTTTAATTTTATTTTATTGTTTCAAGATAAAAAGATTAAAAAAAAGGTACGTACGTTAAAAATTTATAATCATATATGGGCATTTCCATGAGAATGTCAACCACGACTCAAAAAATTAAAACGCTTGAAACTTTTTTTCAAATATGGTAAAGAGAAATGAAACACCCAAATTTTACTATGCAGACGTACTTATAGCTTATTACAATTTTTAAAAAGCAAAAAATAAAAGTTTAAACTGACTTTCTCTTTGATTAATTTTTAGTAACTGCAATTAACAATTTTCAATTTTCTTCCGATTAAATACAGAAACTGGCAACCCTGGAATTATGCTTTAAAATTAGTGTTACAACAACAATCAACAAGATCCATGAGGAAAGACCAAGTATATAGTTCGATTAGCGGTATATTTTTTGGTTTGTTTTGGATGCTATTCTTACGTCACGTACGTGGTACGTGGTACTAAAATGCAACTAAATGCATCATCTTATTATGTTAGTATTAAGTTTAAATGTGGTCAAACCTTATTTTATTACAATCAAAAGCGTCTTACAAAATTTTTTTGGAATCGGTCCATATTTGACCATAGCTCCCATACAAGTGCTACTCCCGAAAATAGCTTTAATGTCATAACTTCCTTAGAAATTTTGGCATTTACATAAAAATTGGCGACAATAACTTTTGCGATAGGTACTATATCATGTTAAAATGTTGTGCGAGTAGGTCCCATATAACCCCCCTTTCTTAAATCGGCTAGGGGCACACAAATCTCATATAGATGGAGATACATAAATAATATAATAAAATTACTCTTATATAATTCTTAACCTCATAGTATAATTCTATTCTGGCGATCTTGATTTGCCATGGGTCCCAAATAGGGTACACTCTCAAAAAAAAATTGTTTTAAATATTATAGTGTAAGGTGTCATATGGTCGGGCTTGACCGATTTTTCTAACTTCTTTGTTTTAAGTTTTTATATGCATACATATATTAACAAAAAATATTTTTCATGCCTTGTAAATACTATAAAAGAAAAATCTGTCACGTACGGTATGTCACGAACGATATAACAGTTTGTTCATTATTAAACCATCAAAAAAAAAAAATTCTAATTACGGATTATAAAGGTAAAATGTCTGGTTTAATGTTAAAAATTAAAAAAAGAAGAAAAACCTCTCACAATTCGCAGATTTTCGTATTTTTTTACATTCACCCCAAAATCACTTCCGTTTTATGTCACGTACGATATGCACTTACTTTGCTCGATATTTTGGACAACAAGGTTCCAAATTTAATAATTTTTTTTTCATATATAGTACCCTCTAAATGAAACATAATGATAAAAAAAAATGTCCAGTTAATACTATTTTGGCAAATTTTCTATCTCTCTGAAGGTGCACAAATGTCACGTACGATGACATGGAAATGCCCATATGTACTTAAATAAATTTGTTTAATAAAAGCATCTATGTATCTAAAATTTTTTAGCAAACTCGGTACAAAATATCTGTTCATTTAAAAATAAATTAAATAATAAAAATTCCTTCCTAAGGATATGGAAAAAAATTTTTTTAAGAAGTCGAATTTGTATGATCTCTTAGTTTAGAAGGTGGGTTTATTTTTTCCAGGTACAAAATTAATTTCTATGTAGAAATTTCATTCATTAGATATTCGCTTTTAATATTCGCAAATTCTTTTTATTTTTAATATTTCACACAAGCCATAAAATTGATTAAAAGTCCCTAAAACTATAAGGAATGACAAAAATTCGGTAAAAATTGTTAAATTAGCGGAAATTCGCAAAAATTTGCTAACATCGGCATGATAGCAAAGTTTAATATTTATTAAAAATCTGTGAAGCTGTAAAGAACCAGAAATATAACAGGAAAAAAGCGCTTCTATTGCGAAAATGACTAAAATTCGCAAAAAATTACAAAATTGGAAACAACCCCTAAAATTTATTTGAAATCGCTAAATGGGTTTAAAATAACAAAATGTCGGAAAATAGCATAAAAAAAGTTTGCAAAATCGCGAAATTTCGCGAAAATTTTCAATATTTCAAACAAGCCATAAAATTTATATAACAATACATTGCTATTGTTGCATATTTACTGAAAAAGTGAGGGAAAGGTTTTTGCGAGTTTGCAGCAACCCGCTGCCGGAGACATGCAAAAAATACTACTTTAACAATTTTATGTACTTCCATCTATGCAAAAAATCTAACTGTTGAATAAATAAAATAAAAATATTAAGGTTTTAACAACTATATGTATTTCCAATAAAAAACAAGAGCTGTAAGCTGCTTGGTTTGTATTCAATAAAAAACCGATAATATTGGTTTCTGTGACACCTAAAACCGACACTAATTTTAGTTCGAACAAAAAACCGACAATATTGGATTTCATGACACCAACATATTTTTTTTGTCGGTTTCAAATCCGATTCCAATAAAATTGGTTTCTATGACACCCCTGAATATTTTGGAAATACCCTGCATTTGCCCTAAAATAAAAAATCTATCCTTTTTCCCTACGCTTGAAAATTTACAAAAAAAAATCCCTACAAAAAGGGAAAATACCCTACTCTGGCATCACTGTCAACAATACTAATGAACTTTCATATTTCACTGTTATTATCTTTTAAATCATAAAACATAAGTTGAAAAAGTGCATAAATGTCATCATTTTAAAGAAAGTATGGGATAATCTTTTGAATCTTCGGGATCTTGTTTAATTTCTCGCGCCATAAACTACCCTGTATAAAATCATCCCAACTTGTTCTCGTGAAGTAACTTTTCTATATAATTCAGCAAGCTTCCAATCAAACCCTCGCTTTTAAAAATCAAGCGGAAAAACTATATCTTTTTTTATAGAATTGTTCAGACATATTTCACAGCGGTCATGTGAAAGCGACAATACTTTGTAGAGAAAACGACTTCTTCTACCTCTGATAATAAATTAAATGATTTTAATTTATTGATCAACTTGAATTTGCTATCGCCTTCAACAAGTCCATTAAAGTTATTGGATTTTTAACACCTGTGAAAGGCAAGATAACAGATTTTATTACATTAACGACTTCAGCAAGTATAAGATCTTTTACAGAAATTATGATTTCAAAAGCTTATTTTTTTTACTGTTAATGTTGCTTTTGGAAAATAAGGATAATTTAAATTTTATGGCACAATTCATTAATTCGCCAAGTCGTCGATTGAACTCTAAACTAAAACTAAAATAGAAAAAAAATTAAGGATTTAGTCGTAGATTGTGGGATAGATTTACATATGTATGTATGTATGCACATTACAGCGACTCACCAAAAAACGTGCTCGATGTACCCTCCTAAAAATGAACCTTGGACTTTTTTAAGATACCATTTTATGTATTTCGGCTCCAGCTTTGACCTCTCGTGAGCTGGACCATTTTGAAAAAGGGTCTATTTTTGCATGTTTTGTTAATTTGAGAATCTGCTTCCTTAACAATATACACATTTTGGGTATAATAAGGAAGGGTTTTTAAGGCGCGTCCAACTGTATATACAATTTGTCCAAGGACGATCATCAATGTCCTTTTTTTTAAGGATTTTCTGTAAACAAAAACGGTTTTTGAATTTTTTGTTCGGGGTTGTTTGTAATAAAAATGCCAAATTAACATATTTTAATCTCTAGTCGATTTAATTAAATAAGTGTTTTTTCGGTTTTTTGGAAATTCGTGCTAGTTCACGTTTTGACAAAAATGCAATGGGGTGGCAACCCTTAGTTTTAAATAGATCAATATGGGTATCAAATTTTTTTCTTTTGCCAAGTACATCATCTTCGTATGTAAATAATTTAGATTTTTGCAAATTAGATGCATTTTACACGGTGCTCTGGAATATACATAAATGCAATTTTGTAGTAACTCGAATGTGATAGCGGATTTAGTTTCTAGATCATGTATGGATGAAAATAGGACTAAAGAAAGAAAAAAAGAAATGATCCACGACTTTTTGGCGGCATATTTCTTTCGCAAATTAAAAAAAATTAAGTCGTGGATAATTCTATTTTTCTTTCTTTAGTTCTATTTCCGTCTTTTGCAATTTGTTTTTTAAGCAGCGTACCTAAAAATTTAAAAAGTAATTTTCTTACAAACATAACTATAGTTTGGTTTAATTTTACGTAAACGGAAACTTTTTTGAGTGTAAATATCAACATATTGATTTTATCTACTGAAAGTGATAGACGGCTCTTTGTTCGTAAAGGTACAAACTTAAATTTCACACAAAGTAGAGGGAATTTAAAAACTGCCAAAATCAAAAAATTTCTAAACAATCACTTTCCAAGAACTTTAATTCTTAGCAAACTTTCATGCATTTCTAACAACATCAAAACCAAAACAGCGGCAGCTAAAACAGTGAAGGAAAATTGAAAAAAGCATTTAAAGAGATGAAGATAAAACAGCAGTCTGGTTATAAAATATTAACGCTGAAACTGTTGTGAAAATAATAAAAACTTTTGCTGTTGTGTTTTTTCTCCTTTTAAAAATTTAAAATGATTTTAAATCAATACAAAGTTCATCTAAAATGTGTATTTTTGCAATTTTCACATTTATCTGTTACTCTCGCTCTTCATCTCGAACGTGTGCCTTGTGTTTGATTTGTACTTGTAATAATGTGCATTTTATAGTTGTTCTGCTACATGTTGTATAAAGTTAAAATGAGAATAAAAAAAAAACAAAACAAAATAAATTTTAATGAACTAAAGCTACGGTCACACTTATTAAATATTTGACCAAATAAGCATAACCACTACTTTTGTTAATAGTAAGTGAAATTTAATATGATCTTAATATCACAAAATAAAACTAATTATGTTGCAAGACCCAGAAAAAAAACTTTTTTTGTATGTTGAAGTATTATAATCAAAACAAATATTGCAATTTAAGGAATTTATATTTTAGTTTGCTGCCTGTTGGTTACATTTTTTTTTCGTCAAATATTTGCCAAGTGTGACCGTAGCTTTAGGATTTTGTCAGTTTAAAACATTTACTATCTTTCAGATTCTTTTTGAGCTGCAACTTTGAATGAAAAAAGCCAATATTATCACACATACTTTTATTATTATGTATGTACATATTCAGCAAAGTGTGTCTTAGAGCACTTACCCACTAACACACATAACACTGTGAAACAAAAAAAAACTAGCCTCAATGCTGGCTACGCGAAATGAAACTAGACTCTTGGTAGAGCAAATCTCTTAAAGGATTTTGAAAAATTAGTTCGATTTCTCGAAATATCGGCTCCAAAAGTTTTTGAATTTTTTGAAAAGGCGTTTGGTATAAGTAAAAAAAAAATATACTAAATGTACTTCTGAGCTGAAAGACTATTTCAGATGTCTTCAGTAGCATTGTATGACGATTCTTTTCTTAGAATATATTAACCCTCTAACACTTATTTTAAGGGTCATTTTTGTCCTTTTCTTTAACTTCCACGCATTTTAAAGGGTTAAAATGTTCCACGAATATTTTCTGCATCAAATTTTACAAGGGGTCTTTCAAGACCAAAGGTTCGTGCAATGTATGTTCAAATAAGTTCCGGTTTAAAATTTAAAATTATGTCGTCAAGTGACCCCCTACCGGCTCGACAGGCTCCCAATCTTTTACTTACACTCTCATTCTCATCATCTTCTCTTCTTTAAATCATTAATTTTCCGCCACAAAATGCTTTGAATCATCTCCCTGCAGAGATTTACATTTACCGATGATACTACAATTTTGGACACCCGTTCCTTCTCCCAGAAACACAAAAGGGGTTCTCAAAACTAAATTAAAAATACGACACACTTTACACACAAAATCTCGAAAACTCGAGGTAATAGGACAAAACTGTGAACGCCTGTCGATCCCTTGGCCCCAAATAATAAAAGATCAGCTATCAGAACCGTTGCCAGAACATTCGACAATCAAATTGTTATTTGTTTCTTCTAATAAAAAGTAACGAATGAAATATATTTTGGTACTCGTCAACCTTATCACCATTCAGAACCAGTATTCGAAAATAAATACCAAATATCGCTCCTTAGCGTTCAGTTCGGTTAAAGATTTATGGAAAACATAAAGGATAATAGTGTTTGTGTAGAAAATCATTTAAAAAAAAACTTTTCTTTGTTTGTGATCTTTCGAACACAAAAATAATGCTGTTCTTATCCAACCCAACAAAAAGATGACAACATTTAATTCTCTTTGGTTTTTTTTTAAACCACATACTTAATTGTGTTCGGTTCATCTCATTAATGTTCATCCGCTTCTGTTGTGCGAAGCGCCCTTTTAGCTGGTTAAAAACCAAACATTTTTTACAAAAACACAAAAAAATCATTCGAAAAAAAACAAAAAACCAGCGAAATAATTTTACACAAACAAAACATATACATACACACACAATCTGTTCGTTCTGCGGTCACTGCTAAACATTTTTATTTTTTCATTTATTTAGCAATACAAAAAAAAAACATTTTAGAATATTAAAATATAATGTTTGTCTACAGAGTCACTACAATTGTTCTGTTTTTTAACGTAGAACAGAACACTATATAATGTTTCTTGAAAATACGGTATAAAGGGCTGTGTTCGTCTACACAAACACTAAAAAATAGATATCGTTCTTGGGTGTGTGAGCCGAACGCTAAATTATGTTCTGTTTAATTTGGCGAACACTTCCGGACTATTGGGTCTGTAGAAGAGAAAGAGAGAGTGAGAGAGAATAAAAAAATAAATTAAAAAAATTATCTTTGGACAGCTGTACCCATGTTCTGTACCTTTGGCGAGAACTTCTCGCATCGAAAAGATGTGAAACAAAATATTCCATCGTTTCTCGAAAAGTAAGAAAAAAGTTTGTCTGTAACTCATGTCGAAAACTATCAAAAGAGATTACGTTATAAATGTCATAACATTGGACCCGAAGCCGTTGTGACATTGCAGACGTTGAGAACCTCAGTAACACATATCGTTGACAGCGACCAAAATTTACTAAAATTAAAAACTTTTTAACGACGGCGGCGAAAATACAACCGTCGGCTATACCAAATAATGTAAAGTGCTAATTGAATCTTTGTTGTTTGCAAACGAGTTTCGAAAACATTCGAATTATTTTATAAAAATGTTAAAAGCAACATAACTAAACAATGAAAAAATGTACTAAGAACAAAATATTCTTATTAATTTACTCTTTGCATTTTGGATTTTTAATTGTTTTTTAGTGTTGAAATATATTCGCGCCCCAGTTTTATTCGGGAGTTTATTTGGCAGTTCAAAGAGGGAATTTTTCTCACAGAAATTTTACAGATACACTTTTCTGTAAATTGGCGAGTAATTTCCTTACTGGTACTCGCCAAAAAAAAGTTACAGACACAGTTCAGTGAGGAAAACAGCTGTTTGTTTCAATAGATGGCATTTTTGTTTCATGTCACACAGAACATGGGCTCTGAACAGTAATATTTATTCTTATTACGGCATTTTTGATATTTATTTAGGTTGTTTTCAGCGGTATTTTTAGTATGTCATTGTGAAATACAAGACAAATTCAAATGTTATTATCGCAATAAAAATTGCATCCAGACTCGACACAGACCAACTATTTCCATATGGTTGTGTTCGCTGGGGAAAATTCAAAACTTTTTACTGCTGCAGACAGAAAGATTTAAGGCGCACATCTGTTGATGAAATAAAAAAAAAACAAAATAAAATTTACGTGTTTATTTTATTTCATTATTCTTGTTTATTCGTTATTTTTATTGTGTGAATGTGCTTTTTATTTTATTTACGTCTGCGTGTTTTGTTTGTGTGTGTTCGTAATTGTTATCAGTGTGTTGGATAATGTTTTGTCATTTTCATGATTTTATGATGATTGCGATAAAAGAGAGTGGAGAGAGTAACTAGACTGAAAATATTTATAAAGAAAAGATGTCTTTAAGAATCATAGCTGTTGTTGTTTCTTGAATTATTCAAATCTTTAACTTCTTCTTTTGTTTCTAAACGCCAAAACCTAAATTGATGTTAAGTTGGTTTTCTTAAGAAAAGCAAATGCTTTGAATTTTACTGCCCTGTCAACAACGTCGAAAAGAAAACTTCTTTTGTATATTTACATTGAAAACAAAAACAAATTTTAGTTTTTTTTTATTGTTTTCAATATAAATATTTGAAAGAAATTTCCTCTCGGCTTTGTGGGCCAGGCATTAAACTAAAAAAAATAAAAGATGAAACAAAATTAGCAAAAATCTTTAAAAACAAATCCCGTTTTTTGATAAAAAAAAATGAAATTTTTAAACTTCTACTTTTATCTTTCTTCAGATAATAAGATAAGAGGAAATTATATTGTCCTTATACGAAAGGTCCTTTTTCCAGTTCCAGTTTAAGATACCCGTACACGTCATGTTTTTACATGTGACTTGTCAAATTGCACACTGCAAAATACATACATACATGTCGCGTGTTATCTTTATAACAATACTTTTATAAAAGTCAGACGCAAAGTCATCTAAAAAAGATTCAATTAGAGCGCGCTCTATTTTCTTCTAAAAAAGCCATCTGATATCCGTGGTTCTTATTATGGAAACTTTTGACGGAATCATCTTTAGCGATGAGGCTAATTTCTGGCAGGTATGTTAACAAACATCATGAGATCCTTGAGATCCATTAAATACCGAAAAAAAAACACTGTTTGGTGAGGTTTACATCTCGAAGGCGTTATCGGTCCATTTGTTTTCGCGTAAAACCATTACTTGCGACATCGGTGGATATAGAGCCCCTTGTCAGGGAAAAAATGTCACGGGATAAGTGATAAGTGATAAGTGACTAATTGACACAAGTTTCCAGCAGGGAATGGATACATGGATACTGACTGCCATTTCTACCTAACCTAATCTTTCCTTCCCATGCATATATTTATGTAAGTAAATATTTATATATTTAAAATTGAAGAAAGCTTTTGGTCATGTTCTATAAATCGAAATCACGTGATATTGAAATCGATTGAAATTTTAAATTAAATTTCTTAAAAAATTATTTTAGCTTTTTCTAAAATCAAAAGGTGTTTTGTAAAGGGGGTTCTGTGGTCCTCAAATTATGAGGCTTATAAAAGGAAATATTTTTATGAACTTGTAACACAGGATAACATTCAAAATTTATTCGATCTCAATTTCACGTGATTTCGATTACCAAAACTTGGCCGTTTATTGTCCTTTTAGAGAGCATCATTGTTCATAAGAAATGTTCTTATTTTTATTTGTGGTGAACATGTAAATAGTTTTTTTTTTATCAATCATAACATGTTATCTATAACTATAATGTGGTATAATTATCTCTTACAATATGACTAGATTTTTGTTTCCTTTATGTATAAAAATTGCTAATAAAAAAAAAATAAATAAAAATCTTTGAAATTATCTGATATTAAATGTGAACACATTTTTTCATTTCTGTCACGTACATTATGTTCATTAATAATTCTTTTCTTTGCCTGATTGCTTCTGTTGACGGAGCATCTGCTGTATTTGAGTGTATGCACTTCCTGTTAACTCTTTGCAAATTGCCACTGTACACACACTAAAACAGAAATTGTTAGCTCGCTATTGCTACACTCTTTTATTTGTTTTTTTTTTCAAAATATTAAAACAGAATGAAGGATATAAAAGAGTTCTTTAAAGAACAATGCGAGCTAAGTGAAAGCGTGTAAGAAAAAGCGTAACAAAATTTATTATTCCAAGTCATTTGATGACGTATCAATTGCTTCTAACGACTACTACTATGGGACATACAAACCCAGCAAAACATTTTTTTGTAGAATAAACAGAAAAAATTCATTAAATCAATTGCTTTGATTAAAAGTAGAGCTGAGTTTATTTATATTAAAAAATTTTACAAATTAACATATTTTGTGAACACATCCTATTCTAAGTCTTAAATAGTTTTTAATCGAATTCCGATATTTATTTTGTGCAATTGAGGAGAAGTTAAAAATAATGTTATTTTATTGAATTTTGTGTAAATGTTAGTCCCATTAAAAGTAGTTTTATTTTGTTTTTAAAAACATAACCTAATAATATTGCTTGTAGTTTAATTATAGTCTGTAAGGAATTAAATCCATAGACTTAAATAAACAAAGAAAAAATAACAGATATTAAAATTGTTTGCTGGGTTGTGATAGCAAGAAATTGTAATATTCTGGCATTAAATTGCTACCACTATTAATTTGATACTTAAACATCTTGAACATGAATTTCGATGTTGTTACACTGATTAATTGCTTACAAAAATTTCATGATTTATTAATGTTTATATTTGGAGAGTGAAGATATCCACGACGTAGAATGATGAAAAATTGGTCTAATTTCACAACTACTCAATTGATTTATATAAAATAAAATGCAATTCTGGAAGCTTAAGATCAAACCCATTTAACTACAGAGTATTTTTTTTTTTGGGTGTCCAATCTACGCAATTCTACAGTCGGAACGCTAAAAAAAATAGAGTTTTGATAACTTTTAAGTGTTAGGAGAAGTATTTCCTCAGCACATTTGGATTGCTCCATATTGACATACTAACATGCAAACAGGAACTTGACAACCGTGAGAACATGCCTTGCTTCCTAACTTCAGATGGCTCAAAACACCGGTTAAACACAATGCGTCGGCCAGCACCCTTTTGCAATTCCGCCACAAAGCCGTAGCACAAGATGCAAAAGAATTCGAATTCATGCATTTGTAAATTTTTTCCCCACCCAATAAAAGGTTTAGTCTTTCCAACACTCATATTGTCACGGCACACGGCTGCATACAACTCCACACTAAGCAACTTTATATTTTCCCGATTTGGGCTTAAACCGCACCCCCTACGATGCAAGGACATCACGGGCAACAATGACAACAAAACTTACACTAATCACAGTCACCCTCACGAGTAGATTCAGGTTAACAAGGTGACTCAGGAAAGCGAACCAAAAATGAAGATTAAGGATCAAACCAGCGCATGGTAGTACCTTTCTTAAGACACTTCCATCCTTAACCTCCATAGAGACTAAGAATGAACATGCCCCAACATTTGCAACAACAGCAGCGTAAATATATCAAATACAGCGACGACAATAATACAATACAACAGCCAACAGAACATCAAAACCATGTCAGTTATGCGCAGAGTGGAAAGTTCGAAGATAGCGCTGCCTTTACCCAGAATTAAGATGCGCGGCTAAAAGCACGCCCCTATTCACAACGTCAACAACAAAAAGTCAATCATGACCAAAAAGCAGTAACCCTTTCTTAACTTTAAAACGATAGCACGACCTGAAGAGCATCTGAAGAAACTGTCGTGATGTCCATTTTCTGCTTCGCATATACGTGCTCTTTTTAGCATATTTTCCATAACATTTTGCAAAATTTTGCGGATTATTATTTTTGTTCGATTGTATAAGTTATTCATTAATAATTCCCTAAGCCTTCTTAAAAAAAATGCTTAAAAAAACAATGAAAAATAATAATTAAAGAATTCAAACCATATAGCTAATTCTGCGCCACCCCGTTCATGTGTTTTTGTGTTATATTTTATTTATTGATTTCAACTAAAAATATTATCATCACAATAACAACACAAACTTAATTCAGTAAAGCGCCAAATACACTTGTCAAATGCTTGTCATGCTGGAAAATTCACTCGTGTTCGTGTGGTGAATATAAAATTAAACATCATGTTAAAATTTTGTTGATTTTCCATCCAGTATCGTCGGTGTCAAACATAGAAACACATTTTCGCCAGTACTACCACAATGATTGATAAGTGTATTTGGCCCTTCAGAAAGCTGACGGAATGTTTTTATACTTGAACTTTTGTATTTCAAACTGCCAAAAACAACACCTAAAAATTTTCTATAAATGTTGTCGGATAACTTATGTTGCATTCTATTATTTTATCACAGGAACAGTGATAAAGTACAGTGTTGCAACCATAGAGCGTCAAGTTAACAAACATATTCTTCATTAGCACAAGTGTTGGAACTATTAATTTTTTTCTATTTGAAAAATTATATTTTTTATTTTTTAATTCCGTATCTATTGTACCGGTATTAAGGGAAACGGTATACGTATACCGGTATTTAATGCAAAAAAACTAATTTCGGTATCGGTATCAAAACCGGTGTTCAATTTAAACGGTATTGATATCGTTATCGGTATCGGTTGCCAACCTTGCTTTTTTTTTGCAAATTTGTCATGTATACAAAAGTTTCAAAGAATAGTTTTAGCAAAAAAGTTTTTTTAAATAAAATATTGTGGTGTTTGCAGTCCTCATTTTTCAAAATTATTTTTAGCCGTCGAGTCAATCAAAGAAGATAACGTTAACGTCGCTGCAGGCTCTTCCAAGAAACGTTATATTTGGCGATACTAATTGAAAGACTGGGAACTTAAGTATAAATAAATACCAAGGCATGGAGTCAAAGCGGTCTTTTGCAGTGTTTGTAAACAGCTTTTAGTGAACTAAACAATCATCTTCCGCATCATGAAAAAAAACTTTAAAAATTAAAAAAGCAACTGACTGTTTTCTTCCAATTGTTTCTTTGTTTTGCAATGCTTTTTATTAATAAAAAACGTTTTAAAATTTCCTAAAGGTTACCCTGGGCACAGGAGTAATTTCATTAAAGTCGATTATTTTTGCTTCATCTCAAGTGTAATTTGAAAATTTGCAGGTGGTAACCAGGGCTGTGGAGTCGGAGTCGGAGTTGAAGAGTCGGAGTTGATGTTTTTGTGCCGGAGTCGGAGTCGTAGTATCCACAAAAACTCCCGACTCCGACTCCAAAGTTTTTCGGCATAAAAAATTTAAAAAAAAATTCCAAAATAAAAATTATCTTCTTAAAACACATTTTAAATTTAAATAAATGGTTTATGAATACTGCTCTTATGTGCTGTTTCCAAATGACAGGCGATGGACTGAGTGCTTTTAATATACAGGGGTGTGCTGGAAATCGCAAACGTAAAACGCAAGAATTTTAAAAGTCGTTTTTAAATAAGATTTTTGTAATAAAAGAATTTTTTGACAAATATTTAACAAATATTTTCCTATTAAACAGGTTTTTAAACCAAAAATTATAAGAATTAGGTTTAAAGTTTATTAAAAACAACTTCCAAATTCTTGCGTTTTGCGTTTGCGATTTCCAGCACGCCCCTGATAAATTTTGCTACATAATCAATCGCGTGTCATATGGAAACAGCACATTAATGTTTGCGTACGGTAATTGCTTCTCAAAAACTCTAATTTTTAGAAGGCCGTACGGTAATGAAAAAATAAAAGTTAATATCACTGAGTCTCATATACATTTAGCATCAAGATTATAGTAGGAGTCGGAGTAGGAGTAGGAGTAGGAGTAGGAGTAGGAGTAGGAGTAGGAGTCGGAGTAGGAGTCGGAGTCGCACTTAAAAAATTTCAGCATTTGGAGTCGGAATCGGATTAAGTACTTTTTTCGGACGACTCCACAGCCCTGGTGGTAACACTGATACATACAAATTTAATTTTCAAAAACCAAGTAAAAATTAAATGTTTTAAATGGTTCTTAAAACATTTTTTTTAATTCCTGCTTAAATGAAGTATTTTGCTGTATTTTACATTTCTAACATGAATTTTAGATTTATTTGAAGCACCCTGTGCTAAATATTAAATGAATGTCTTCTGTTCATTTAATTCTTTCTTATTTATCAAACCAGTCCAATGATTTATTACAATTTTATAAGTTTATTTTAAATACAAATTTAATTAAGTTTTTATGTAAATTTATATAAGTGTGCTTTTTATTCCTTGTCACAAGCGCAAAAAAGCACGTTGCTTAACTTCCATGGCTTTTCTTTTTAAGTTAAACGTACAACAAAAAATAAACTGTATTTGCATTTATTTTGTTTTCATATTTAAATTCATAAAAACGTTTGTTTTATTTTTTTATGCAAAACGAATGATTTGGTTTAAAAAAAAGAAACCAAGAAATTCATTCAAATTTTTTTGAAAGATTGACGTCAACATGAAAATGATTTAAGAGAAATATTTTGCAAAATGTCGCATAACAAATCATGGCAAAGAATTGTAATTTAAATAATTTTGTTTTTTTTCTAAATTTAAAGTGATTCGTTGTCATCAATAAATGACTGAGTGAAAAATGTAATGAATGAATAATTACTGTAAATGGATTACATTGAATCCATTAAGTTTAATTTATTATGCTACAGAAACTTTAATGCTGAAAGAAAAGAACATAATTTTGTAACACAACCTTCTTTTTATAAGTTTTTGGGATCTTTTTTTTTAAATTTGGTAAAAAAAAACATTTAATCGTACAATTATTTTTTTATAAATTTTTAATCAGCGTAAAAAAATTTCACAAAAATTATATTTTGAAATTGCGTACCAAATTTATCCAAGACAGAAAAAGTTCTTATTTTTCCGTTTTTACCTCTTATAAGAACCCTAAATTTTAATCTGTTCCATAAGCTTCCTACATACAAAATTTATCGAATAACAAAAAAAGTACAAAAGGTAAAAAAGTCCTCATTTTAGGCCCCCATTAAGTATAATGTATGTTAATCAAGGCTATAATCTGTCTGTTTACCAAATTTATCAAAAAAAAAAAGTACCAATATTATCCCGTTTTTCTCCTTAAAAAGTAATAGGGTACTTTAATCTGGATCATATGCAATCTAAAAATGAATGACGAAAAGAAAAAGCCTCTTAAAAATCATCTTAAATTTTTATCTGTGCCATATGCTATCTCGATACCAATTTTATCGAAACCAGGAAAAGTACCAAAAGTACAATTTAAGGCCCCTAGAAAGTACACTGTTTGTTAATGTGGGCTATAATCTGTAGGAATACAAAATTTATCGAAAAAAGAAAATATACCCATTTGAACCCGGTTTTCCCCTTAAAAAGTACTTTATATTTTTAACTGGGCCATATGATATCTACACAACAATGTTATAGAAAAAAGGAAAAGTACCACAAGTACCAAGATTTCCTCGTCTTAGGTCCCAAGAAAGTACATTGCGTTTTAATCTGTGCTTTAATTGAAAAGGGAAAAGGACCCATTTTATCCCGTGTTTATCCCTTAAAGAGTACTCTTTATTTAACTCTGGGCCATATGCTATCCGTCAACCAAATTTAATCCAAATCGGTTTTCGCGTGATAACGCCACAATTTTAAGCATTACTAGTGCGAACAGTGTTTAACTAGACTAAGGGCCAACTTTACCAACTCTATTTAAATAACAATTCATATTTAAATATAGATCTTCATATAATTTTGTTTTTACAATTGGTAAATTAGGCACTCAAAGTAGCAGAAGCAACTATTGGCAAGCAATGAAATTGGTATTAAAAAGTCTTGTTTAAAAATGTATTTTTACTACCACTTCTGCTGCCTTCACAGTTTCTTACAATATTTGAAAACATTTAAGTAACCCCAATTAACTATTAAAAGTTTAAAAATTTCTGTTTCTAAAAACAATTGAAAATTTATTTGTAGAGTTGTTCTTGCTTAAACTTAAGAAAGCTCAATTAAGTTTCTTATTTTGCCATTTTTTTTTTATTTCTTCTTAAAGAGTACTAAACGAGAAATGCATGTGTCTGCGTGTTATTTTTAAAGAGTACTAAACGAGAAATGCATGTGTCTGCGTGTTTTTTATTACCTTGTTAATGAAATTTTGTTGTTTTAAGAAAAAATTTATTTCATCAGGCCAACGCCACATATCAAGTTGTTGTAATTAAATACAAAACAACATCAAATTGCCAAAGTCATTAAACAAACTTTTACAGTGAGCTACAAAAGTAATGAGTTGTTTTTTAAGAATAAATATTAATTCTTTGGATTCCAAACACAAGAGAAAACTTTTTATAACACTTTTAGTACAGTTAAAATTTCTATTATTTTTTAGATACAGAGGCATCTAAAAATGAGAAAAGCAATGTATGTATGTATATGTGAAATTGATAAATATGTGGTCACAAGCAATAACCGCCGAAGTCGAAATAGTTTTTGAGAAAAGGGACTTTATATTTATGCTTGCGTTTCTGACAAAATTAATTGGATTAGAAAAAAAAATACACTCACAATATTATTACAGTAACGGGCTATAGTTTATTTAAGAAGTATTCCGTTCATTAATTTTTAAATAAATAAACATTTAAAATTCCAAGCAAATTTATTTTTAACTGATTCTAACAGTTATTTAAAACACTAAGTGCATATTAATACGGATTTTCAGTTGCAGTTAATATTGTCCGTTGATTAAGTTAAATTCTTCTTTATGTAAAATTAAATGAAAATGTCATTTAATTTTTACTGTCAAAAATTCAACCGCGAATTCCGTAAAAACAAATGAATTTTCAGTTATTTTGTATAAATTAACTATCAAAAAATTAACTGAATAATCCGAAAAAATCCAAGCGGGTTGCCAGTCAGTTTTTTTAAGCCATGCACTTGCCAGTTTAGTATCAACATAATTTTCGTGGGAATACAAAATTTAATTTAAATGATTTTGTTATTCGTGCTTAATTCCCAATTTTTATTATTTGATAAAAGCACTGAAATTTATTGTTGAAGGGATAAGCTATTCCTATGCGCATTCCAATGGTTGCTTAGGCCAGATCATCAGGAAACTGCTTTCATAAAGATTGTATAAAAACTTTGATATTGTTACAAATAGTTATACAGGGTGGCCCAAAATTACCGAAGGAGTTTGAATTGCTTATAACTTTTTTATTATAATTTTTTTTTTCTTTTCTTATCAGTATTTTGTAAAGAAGACTTGGGGAATTCAAAATGGAGCAGTTCTCAATTAAACAACGTGCCCAAATTGTTGAGCTTTATTTTTCAAATCAACGATCAATTGTTTTTCCTCAGCGTGCATATCGTCGTTATTTTAATGTGCGGGTTGGACCCTCAGAGTCAACAATAAACGTTCCCCGGATTTAACCGCCTCATACTGTTTTCTTTCGGGTTATTTGAAAGGAAAAGTCTACATTAATAAGCCAAGAAGCCTAGAATCTAGTTATTAAAAAGCAATATACGCGAGGAAATAAACAACAAAACTTCTGAAGTTTTGCGAAAGGTTATGGAAAATGTGTTGGAAGGAGCACAAATTTGCGAAACAGAAAATTGCCATCACTTGCGAGATATTATTTTTCATAACTTAACTA
Source organism: Pollenia labialis (assembly GCA_949318255.1). Classification (NCBI taxonomy): domain Eukaryota; kingdom Metazoa; phylum Arthropoda; class Insecta; order Diptera; family Polleniidae; genus Pollenia; species Pollenia labialis. The sequence goes on from OX439142.1 coordinate 159,781,617, forward strand.
AAAATATTCCCCATTTGTATACTGTATTAAAAAAATGTATAATTATATCTTAAATAAAAAGTTATAACGAATTCAAACCCCTTCGTTAATTTTGGGCCACCCTGTAGCTTGTGACCACAGATATATCAACAAGCTTAGTCGCAATATGATATTAGAATTTATCTATCACATCCAATTAAGATGCTTAAACAACTTTTCTTTTTAGAATTAGAATTAGTGATCGAAACTAAACAGAACAATATTTAGCGTTCGGCTCACACACCCAGGAACGAGTGTTTATTGTCGAACACTGTTCGCACACACCTTAGTGAGTACTTCTCGCATCGAAAATATTTGAAACAAAATATTCCATCGTTTCTCGAAAAGCGAGAAAAAAGTGTGTCATGTCGAAAACTTTAAAAAGAGATAACGTCGTTACGTTATAAATGTCATAACATTGCACTCGAAGCCGAAATGACATTGCAAGCGTTGAGAACACTTGTCACACAAATTGTTGACGGCGGCCAAAATTTACTTAAATTAAAAAAAATTCAACAACGGCGGCGAAAATAGAACCGTCGGCTATACCAAATAATGTAAAGTGCTACTTTAATATTTGCTGTTTGCAAACAAGCTTTGAAAATATTCGTATCATTTTATTAAGTTAAAAAGTTAAAAACAAAATAATTAAACAATGAAAAAAGTACCATGCTTCACTGTGGACATAACATTTTGCTGTGTACACACAAGAATAGTGAAAAATAAAAGTTTTTATATTCAATTTTATTTTATGCAATTAAACTTCAGTTAACCTTAAATAAAATAAAAATTCTTTTTTTCTTTATTTTCTTTCACAGGTAAGTCAAAAGAAAAAATTTAATTGCTTTTATATTAAACTGGAACAAAGCTGGAGAACGCCTCATGTATGTGGGCTAGAAAATACATCGAACAATACAGAGACTTAATATTTTTCAATAAAACAACTGCCAAGTAAGTAAATAAATTGATAAGGAAAACTATATTTTTCAATTAAATAAGAAAGGGATTCTTATTTAATATTTGTCTGTAAGAATTTAAAAAAAAATGTATAATGATGTCTTCATATAAAAAAAGGAGTAACTCAATTTTTATTCCAAATATTATTTTTTTTGATTCTTTTCGACAAAAAACAAATGTACCTTGCTTTAAAACTTCTAGGGGCTTTAGTCTGAAATTTGCTGCGTCTTCACGCAGAGAAAAAAAATGTTTAAATATGGTTGCCTCCAACACTACTACTACTACTTAAAGAAAATTTCAACCATATTATGTTTAATTTAACCATATTTTTGCTATCGACAACCATATTATGGTTACCTCTAAGCATGTTATGATTAAATGTGGCCATTATTTGTTTTTAAATTAACAATAGTATTTTCCTCTTTTTCAAGCGCAACATTCTATGGTTAATAACCAACCACGCTATTTTAAATGGTAAACATATTTTAGTTATTATTAACCATAATATGTTCGGAAGCAACCATAATGTGCTTGTGGCTTCTTAATGGAGGACTATTTTTACCATAATATGGTTGTCGATGACAATAATATGGTTTCATTAAACATAATATAGTTAAAATGTTCTTAAAACATAGTAGTGTTGGAGGCAACCATATTTAAACATGTTTTTCTCCGGGTGTTTTAATTTAATTTTGCATCAAAACCTTTTTTATACTAAAAATTTTACGGATTTTAATAGGTTTTTTCTTCCTCTGTATATAAAAGAAAGTCGAGTTACGCCCTTTTTATATGAAGCCATCGTTATGAGAATTAATTTAAATAGTCTAAAAGCAATAAAAATTTAATATTATTTATTCCATTTGTATCCAAATATTTATTAATTAATTGACTAGTGGCAATTGAATTAAAATCCTGTTTTGCTTTAAGTCCAATTTACAAATATTTGCCATAAAAGCCTCAAGTGATCAAAGAAATTGGGATTATTTTTTTTTGTATGTCCATTTCGGCCACCAACTTCTACTTTCTATATTAACGCCATTTGTTAGTATTTTAATTTTATAATGTTAATTATTTTCCTTTGGGGCTTCTTTCGTTTTCCCTTGAAAAATGCGTTTATACAGATAATTTTGTATTTGCACATTTTATACCCCAAAACAGCCAGCCATTCAATAAAAGCAAAATATTTTCACGGATAATTTCGCTTTTGTTGTTGGCAGAGTAAAAGTAAAAGTAGTTCAAAAATAAAAAGAAATCCAGAAAATTGCTAAATAGTTACAAAATAAGAATGTTATAAATATAAATTAATACATTTTATTTAAAGGGAGGAAATGAGTGTTTTGTGGCTTCTTAATCCAGTTCCATTGCAAACTGTTATAAACACACATTTGACAAGACCATTAAATTCAAAAAAGCAATTCATTATCAGTTCTAAAATGTTTAGCACAGCATAGATCTTTATAGTGGATCCATACTAGTGCATTCTAGCACCATAGACATATTTCAGCTCTCCTTACGACAGGGTACTTAACCAACCCAGCGAGTACAAAAACTTAAGAATAATTTAAATAAAACTTTAATATGCTGATAATAATTTAGAACTCAGCACAGAAAGAATTCTCGTCAATTTTTAAATCAAAAATAAAATCAGTTTTAATTAACAATTTAATCAAGTGAATTAAACTAAACGCTTCTTTAAATCAAAAATATAACTGCAAAAAATGTTGTTAATATTAAAAAAAAAATTTGAAATTTATACTATTAATTTGTTTCCTAGTGTAAATCGATATAAACTAGGATCGCCCGGTGACTGAAACTCCACCACTTGACATTTACTTTCGAGAGAACCTGTGCGTTATACAATAAAAATGTACACATTTAAGATCGATCTTTGTACGTATGTCTGCAAGATAAATTTAAACTTTCCGCCTTTTACTTTCTTAAACGACGTTTTTGCGCGATTTTCTTTTTCAAACTGTCTAACGGTAACCCTGTCATAATACGTTTATACATGTGTGTTTGCAAGTGGAAAATTAAAACATTGTGGGAGAACAGCATAGAGCATCGTTTATACAAATCTGTGCATGTGTGTTTTGGGAGAATAACAAAAAACTCAACCACTATTTACACATGTGCGTATTTATATTGTGCATATCTACACAAAAATACCTTTTAAGCGATATATGTTTCATTAAAATCGGTGGGCGATAAGTTACTTAAAAATCAACCTCAAAATTTCCCGTATTTATATATTTTATTATTTTTTTTTTTATTAAATTTTACAAGTTTTTTTTTTTGTACTGGGAGGGAGCTCAACAATTCCATCAGCTTGAAATTGAATGGAAAAATGTTTTAAATCAAGCCAGGAAACAGATTTTTCCGATATTCAAAGCAGATATAATGGGGTTTAAGGTAAAATTAGGAATTACTTTTAATTATTTAAGCTTGAGGTCTTTTTATTTATAAAAAATTATATTTATTTGCTTCAATATTTCGCTAACCTTTGGTTAGCATCTTCAGGAAATTAATCGATCAGCAACTCTTTAAACAAAATTCAAAAAAATATTATTTTTAATTTGTTTTCAGAACAAGAGAACTTTAGTTTTTAAAATTTTGAATTTTATCAAAAAGTAATTTCAATTTTTGGGAATACAAAATTTAAATTTCAAAAGATTTTGTTATTCGTGCTAGATTCCCAGTTTTTATTATTGATAAAAACACTTGAAATTTATTGTTGATGGGATAAGCTATTCCTATGCGCATTTCACCGGTTGCTTAGGCCAGATCATCAGGAAACTTCATCCATAAAGATTTTAGAAAAACTAAAGATATTAAACCAAATAAAAATGTTAAACGTATAAGAATTATAGCAAATATATATTTTGAAGGTAAATCATAATGATGATCATTCCAATCTATAATAATAAAAAACAATTAAGAAAGTTTAGTCGGTTAAACCCGAATTTATGATACCATACACAACATTAGAACCAAATTTTGTCAAATAATCTCCAAAATTGCGACCTGTGCTTTGCGCACAAAACTAACATGGACAGCTATCAAGGCAGACAGCCTGCTAGTTGGGCGGACATCGTTAATTCACTTTCTGGGTCGATCGGTATACTTAAAGGTGGGTATGGGACCAATATTTTAAGGTGTTACAAACATCAGCACAAATGCATAGTTCCCTCTCCACTATTGTGGTGTGGGTATAAATATTTTATTGTTATGGTAAAAATATTTTCGTATTTGATGAAATCGAATTTACGGTTGCTAAACGTAACCTTTTTCTCAAATTACTTTAAACAATGTTTACTTGGCTAACTTCCCCCTCTACTTAGAGTAAATTCTGTGTTTTTCCATTTTATAAATTTAATATGTGTTTGAATACTGTTCCTTTATTTTGGAAAATGTTTCGTCATCGTAAATAGCGATTTTCAACATTTTTAAAAGATGAGAATTAAATTAAATTCAATTTAATCGTTAAAAATGTTTACTTTACTTTTATAAATTTTTATAAAAAAATAAAAATCATATTTTTAAAAGAAAAACGACAAAAAAATGTATGTCTAAACAAGTTGCAAAATGGCTAAATCTAGAAACTAAATGGCTAAATTGGCAACACTGCACTGATAGAAATGGCGTCATAACGCTGATGTATTTTGGCATCAGTACTATGACAAGTGTCTTCGTTTTTGACCCCATGACACTTTTCATCATTGTGATGTCAACCTTAACATTACTTGTCCAAAGTGTCATCAGGGTCAAAACGAAATTTTGTCATCAATGCGATGACGAAGTAGCATCGGTGAAAGGACACATTAGCATCAATTAATCATTGGAATTCAGTCATTGGAATTGACTTAAGTCAAAGTGAGAGAATATTATTATTTACTTACCCGTTACATATGTTTGTTTCACGTTTGTTGAATTACGACCTTTGTTTACAGCAGAACTCTCAATACTAAAACACCAGCACCATGCCCCATGTGGTTTTCGTAATCATTATACTTTAAACAATTTTTGTATTTAACTAAATAATTAAAAAAAAATAGAATTTAGGAATTTTTGCTTCTTATAATAAATTGTAATTATGAAAATAATGTTAATAATATACAAAATGTGGCATCGAATTAATGTCACAATAGTCATAAAATAGATGACGCGTAAATGACAAAATTGTACGAAGACGTTAGTCATTGGATTGATGTTACTTTTTGCATCATTGATGCCATTTGTAGTAACAATGATGTCACAATTCTGATGTTAGGGCATCATCAATATGGAGATGCATTTTTCAATCAGTGTGATGCGAAATTTAATCAATATTAGTCAATAGCAACAATATTCAATTTATGCTACAGATTTGATCACACACCTGCACTGCAATATGTGTGACATTTCTCAGAAAATTTTTATATATGTTCAGCGATCGGGGAAATTTCGAGGATTTTTTTGGGTAAAATCAAAGCCAACATAACCCATGCCATTCGTAAAATTCAATTATTTTAAAATAACACTTTAAACAAATTCTTAAGTTCTTTTGCAAATGAACAATAAAAAAAAATTACACATGTCGCACTTGATCAACAAGAGGGTATTAACTCAAAATTTTTAAAATCTCACTTTTTGCAAGAAATTAACTAACATTATCAATATCTATCTGCAACTTTAAATTTGGTTTTATTTGAGTTGATACTGTTTTGATGATAAAAAAAACATTTGGAAACTTTATTAAAATTTTCGCTAAAGCGCCACAACTCAAAATATTATAAAAAATATATCGAGACGTTTCAGAAAAATGATATTAATTCAAAAAATGTTTTTTTTTTGCAATAATTTAAAAAATTTAAAAGAAAAACGATGTTAATATATTTTTGAAATGGAATTAGCTCATTATGAGTTATTCGGATTTTTAAATTCTTTTAAAATCCAAACAGTTGTTCTCCTCTTCTCGGGCTTTTAAAATTTTGAGTAAATACCCTCTTGCAGATCAAGTGCGATATGTAATTCCAAACATTTGCAAAGTCTGTTTTTATACGGCTCATGTTTGAATGACATTATTGCTTTTTTATTGGCGAGAGGAACGAGGGGAAAAGAAACGAGTACACAGATGCATGTACTTTCAGTACGCTTTGCTTTTTCATTAGTTGTTTAATTTTGTTTTTGTTATCAATATCAAAAAAGCACACATGCATACGCACGACTATACAAAATAAAAAACATGTCGTCAACATGACATGAATCATTTGAACGCCAATTCATGTTCAAAGAAGAAAAATTAAGAATCATGTCAATAAACCTTGAGCCGTATAAACTCAGACTAAGGTTTGATGTTTTTTTTTCATCTCATTTCAAACTTACGATTTTACGTTTGTTGGGTATAATTACTATTTTATGTATGCAGAGCATGCAACTTTGAATGTGTGTAGCTGTATGTGTGTGTGTGTATAAATTTTTAATTGTGTTGCTCTAAACGTGTAACCAACAATGTTGTTTCTAATGTTAATTCTACTGTGTTTAGTGTTTCCTCTTCTACTTTTATTTTATTCGTCTGTACTTTTATACAATCTGTAGTTAAATCTGGTTTTTCTAGGTGGCAAAGATTTTGTATTTATGCATGTGTAAACACTATTCACATGTTGGTGTCTGTCTGTCTGTTTATGTTTTTGTATAGCAAATCCTGTTTCTTTTTAACATGTTTGTTGCCTTAATCAACTTTTATTTTTTATTCGTGTGAATTAGTTGGAAAAAGATAAAATCAAAACTAAAACTAAAACAGCACAAAGAGAAAACTTAATGCCAAGAGAAATAAAACACAACTTAAAGGAAACACTTTAAAACAAAAACAAAGAATCGCAAAACAAATGCTGAAAATCCTTTAGAAAGAGAAACTTTGGAGATTTAAAGGAGAGTATTTAAATATTTTAGATAAAAGATTCAAAGGATTCAATTGTTTTAAGGAAGGAAATTGTATGAATAATTTAATTTTTATCCAAAAAACACGATTTAAATATATGATTCTTGCCTGAAGTCAACATTAAGTCTTACATTTTTTACAAAAAGATGATTGGATTTGAAAATTGAATTGATTGGATTCTGATGATCTCCAAACATGTAAATTCGGCCTGAGTTCGAGCCGGTGTTCAGTCAAAAATAAAGTTATAAAATAATTGTTAACTAATTTTATATTGTAAAATTGCTTCCTTAATAAAAAATAATTTAATAAAAATTAAATTTGATGAACTGAAGCCTAAAATATCAAAAATTTATTTAAAATCAAAAACTTATAACGGCTGAATTCCAAAATATCATAATGCTCTGCAGTCAAATTAAAAAATGTATGTATCCTCAAGTGCACCAAAGCACAGTTTGCTTATTATACATGTATCGATAACTTTTTTGCTGCACTTTGGGACAGATAACATTGTAAAATTCTACACGTTTGCTTTGGAGGATGTAGAAATAGCGAGATGACTTGCAATTTTTTACTTAGTTTTTATTTTAAAACCTAAATAAAAAATTATATTATTGTCACCAGCTCTAGCATTATTACAATCCCTGTCCTCCACAATAAACCACGAGCATAATCTGATGGCCTTTAAACATTTTGTATACCCACTACAACATAGTGGGGTGGGTATTTTGGATTTGTGTGAAATACTCAGGCCCGTTTTCACAACCTACCAATAGCTAAAGGTGGGAGTTTATCGGCCTTATAAAAAGTGCTCCAATATTAAAATTTTACTTTAATCGACAGAAAGTGATATCCAGCCCTAATAGCGAAAATGGCGTAACCAACATCATTTTAGATATTTGTTTTTTGATGAAAATCGATCATTTTTGATCATTTGCATCATCTCTAAAAAATCTCATATCTCTGGGAAGTACCGTTACGAAATAAGAGCAAAAGCAACTTCAAACGAAACCATAGACTAGATTCTAGTCACTAGAAGCAAAGATATTTTATTTTGTTTTAATCTTCGTTGGTTACACCATTATTGCTATAAGGGCTCGATATGTCAAAGAAAGATTCATCCTACCCGGTAGGTAAAAGTATAGTTGCTATAATGGAAAACTTTTTATACGGCCGATAAATTGATTTTTATGTACGTTTAAGTGTTATTCGTACTTGAATTGTTGAGTACGACGCGTACTTAAAGTAATCATAAAAGACTTAAGTTAGCCCGACTGTTTTTCTTTCTGTGCATAAACTAAGCATTTATGTTGGTATTTAAATCAGAATTGGTTCATATTTGAACATAGCTCTTAAGCTGGGATCACACGATTGCCACAATGCACCAATTTTCACACTTTTTAATACCCTAATCGTGTGACCGCACAACCAAATGGCTCATGTACCAATCGAGGACAATATTGTGCTTACTTTTACCAATCAAATGCAACCCTGGTGCGGCAATCGTGTGACTGTTTGCTATGCAACCGCGCGTCAATAAAAATGACAAAAATGCACCAATATTTGTTGTGTTCTTGTGCGGCAATCAAACAACACAATACGCGCCAATATTTGCCTTTTTTTTATTAAATTTACTTTTTTGTGTTTCTTTTAGTAGGTAATGAAAATAAATATGTATGTATGTATTTATTTATTTTGCATTTAAATTTTTTTAATTAATTATTTTAAGTATGTATGTTCACAAGCATATTGAGCTTTTCTGTGCGAATATTTTTAAGATATTTCTATTCGAACCTAAACATACGAAATTGTTGAACAGACTGTTAAATTTTGGAATATCTTAAAAAATTAAATAAAACTATTCAACAATAATTTGTTTAATTATATGTTTTGTATCATTTATCATTTAATTTTGTTCAATGAACAATCTAACAAGAACTTTCAAACAAATAAAAAAGCTACCACAACAGCTGTTTTCGTAGTTAATATACATAAGTAAGAACAATCGTGTGACTGTTCTGCGGCAATTGTTGTAACCATTTCGCTTTGTACCAACTAGCGGCAATTAAATTTGTATAAAACAGGGCAATCGTGTGATTTGAGAAAATTTGGTTGGGGCAATTTCATTATTGTGCGTCAATAAAGCACAATAATAATTGTGTCATATTGGTGCATTTGCGGCAATCGTGTGATCCTAGCTTTATGCAAATGAAGGCCCAACCATAATGTGCTTAAGTGGGATTAAGCAAATGTGCGAATACATCTTAAATATATGAGGCAAACCATATTGAACTTAAGGAAACTTTTTGCTAAGTTTAATGAAACTGGCATTTGCTTATGTTTTTTTCTTTAATTTTTTTTTTGTTTTTTTAGGATATTTGAAAGACTTTCTGTTAATTTTTGGCAGTAGATTAAGCAAGGCTATGCATATTATGGTTAGGCCTTTAGTCTTCTACAAATGCCCCGAAAACAGCATAAAATACAATTACTTCCTTAATTAATATCGCTCCTTAGTGGTCCATACGGTAGATTTGTAGAAACCACAAACGCTAATAGTGTTTGTGTAGAAAATCATTAAAAAAATAACGTTACCCTGTTTGTCATCTTTCGAAGACAAAAATAATACTGTTCTTATCCAATTCAACATAAACTTCATTGTATTCGTTCGGTTCAGCATATTAGTGTTCGTTCCTTTCAGTTTTGCTTTCGGTATTTAAATTTAATTAATTTTTTTACAAAAACAAAATATACATGCGACAAAAAAAAACAAAAAGCCAGCAATACACACACAAGCTGTTCGGATTGCGGTCGTTGCTAAAATTTTTTGCTTGTTTATTTCTTTATTAATGTAAAAAAGGAACATTATAGAACATTAAAATAACTATAATGTTTTTTCTGTTTTTTAACGAAGAAAAGAACACTATTTAATGTTCGGCTCTTTCTTGGAAATAGCAACGAACTGTATTAAGGGTTGTTTTTGTCTACACAAGCACTAAAAATATAGATATCGTTCTTGGGTGTGTGAGCCGAACGCTAATTAATATTCTGTTTATTTTGGAACACTGCTACCCGGTGGGATGAACTTGCCTTTATTGTATAATTTAAAGCAAAGTTATCATAGTGAAACATTTTTTATACGTGAGACAAAATCCTACCTTTAACTTTTATAGATGTTGCCATTAATGTATGGTTTATAGAACACGAGCGCAGAACTCGTCCGTTTAACTTACATTTAAAACAAAATTTCGAAATTTGTTTTTGTTTCAAATATAGTTGGTGAACGGACGAGTTTTGCGCTCGTGTTCTATAAACCACTCATAAGTTAATATTCGATTAAAAGAACTCTTCTATGAATCTTAACCACATAACATCCCATCGGTCCCAGATATGGTACACCCTCGAAAATTTGTCTTCATATGGTCTGGCTTGAACGACTTTACATTCTTACTCGTTTTTTTTTTAATTTTTTCATAACTCTATATTCTAATTAAAAAAATGTTTTTGATTTCAATCCGCTCTGCATTCGTTTTATGAATTGATGAGTTCCACACTTAAAATGCAATCGAAGAAGATTTGATAAAAAAAAAATTGTCAAACTAAAGTTATATGCCTGTATTACTTAAAATATTTTCAATTTAATAAAAATTAACAAAACAAATTTTCTATGAAAAATTTTCTGTAATAAAAGTTCGTTAAATTTAACAATCGTTAATGAATACGGCGGATAATTTTCAAAAACAATTGCTGCCATATTTCTACAAAATTAAATAAGTTTGAAATAAGTGTTAAGGCAACATTTTCATAAAAAATTTTCTTAAAATACAATTCAAGCCCATTTTAATTTTTTTATGAATACCGCAGTTAAGAAAGTTTCGATTCGAGAATATATTCTTCGAAGGTTTTTAAGATTATTTTTCTTTACCCAGACAAAAAATAATATTTAACTTTTTTAGTTGTCTTATATTTTTGTTTAGCTAAGTTTTCTGTTGTTGCCCAAGTGTGCAGAAAATGGACGAACATAGTAAACATTGTGGTTTTGTAAGTCATTTTCATGCTTTCAAACGTGGTTAGTTAGTCGGCCATTCGACATTGATTGCTGAATATTGACTAATAAAGCAAATATGTACATTATTTTTGTGTACAATTCTTTTTATTTGGTATGTATTTGAAAGGCAAAGGTACTTCTCATTCAACAAAATTAATATGTTTTTCTGTTTATCAGTCCCTATTTAATTTATCTATCAAAGCTGGCATCCTTCTAAAACTTTACAAGGTAATAAGTAGTGTCCGACCTAATGCACTTTTGCAGACCGAATACGAACTTCAGTAGATTTTTTATATAATAAAAACGATTTGTTTCTCTTAATTTGTATTTCTTTTTGTGGTGGTTAGATTTTAATTCTTAATTTCATTTCTTAATTTAAAAATAACTCAATTTAAAACTTGGAAAGATACAGAATCGAGCAATGCGTTAAATTTATCTATGTTTATTATTAAAATGGGCGTTCAAATCAAAACGCATATCGTACACTTCGCGACTCAGTAATAATGAGGCACATTTTCATCACAGTGGATTCGTCAATAAGCAGAATTGCTGCATTTGAGCGAATGATAATCCAAGAGTGATTGTCGAAAAACCAATGCACCCACAAAGAGAGACTGTTTGGTGCGGCTTATGGGCTGGCGGTATCATCGGGCCGTATTTTTTCCAAAATGAGGGCGGTCAGGCAGTTACTGTAAATGGTGTTCCCTATCGTGAGATGAAAACGAACTTTTTATGGCCAAAATTGGAATATATGGATGTGGCCACACAGCTATCGAAACAATGGCTCTTTTGCGCGACAACTTCAATGACCGTGTTATCTCACGTGGTGGCGATGTCAATTGGCCGCTAAGATCATCTGATTTGACACCGTTGGACTTCGTTCTTTGGGGTTATTTGAACGAAAAAATGTACGTCGATAGTCCAGCAACAATTCAAGAGCTAAATGATGAGATAATTCGGCACATTAACGGCATAGAACCTCAATTATGCCAAAGCGTCATCGAAAATTTGATCCATCGGATGGTGGTGTGCCGCCGAGGTCGCGGCGACAATTTTGCAGACATTTTGTTCCATAGATAATTGAACCATACCAATATTAACATAATAAAAAGAAATGACAATAATTTCCTAAATAATTTGTTGTTTTATTCAAAATCAACATCGGCCCTTAAAATTTAACCACCCTTTAATTTACAAATAAGATTTTGTTTTGGAGCAAAATCTCCTGTTGTCAGAAAGAGGAAAAGATTAACGAACCATAAAAAAAAATATTGTTTTTTCAGCAAAAATTAACATAATTTCCATTTTAAAACGATTTCTGATAAAAAAAAATGCTTTCACAATAAAAATAAACACAGCGAAAAGTGTGACTCGAATTAAAGTTTAATAATTTACAGCCTTATTCAAAAAAAAATGTTAATTTTGGTTTAAAGAACATATTAGTTAATAAGCACTTTACGCTTAATAACCTTATTGTAAAAATTTGTATACAAAAAACGTATATTAGTTAATAATGACTTTTAGAATTTTTTTAGTTTAAGACTGGTAACACCGGTTCATGCACCGGTTTATGTATCTACTAGTTATACATTTTACATATCGAGCCTTTGGTGCAATACCGTAATAATTCAAAAAATCGTGAACTGAGAAAAATGCATTTGAAGTTTTCAGCCATATTTTTGATAGCATTTTTGTTTACTAAAGTTATGGTTTTACAAGTTTTTAAATAAAGAGGAATGTTTTGTAATTAAAAAAAGGTGAACAATTATTAATAATATTAAATATTTTTTTTATATTAATATCAATATGGTTGGAAATAGCTAGAGGCAATAAAGACATTTTTTGTTATGTTTTTTACGGTTTGCTTATTAAACCGATATTTCTTTTTGAATTCGATGTCAGGAAGGGAAAACGGATCAGGCCTATCTTTATAAATTCTTTGGCGTCTGCAGTTGGATATTTGCGTTAAAAATTCTGTTAAAATAGAAGACAAGTCAATATCTAATTTTTTTTTTAAATAATCATAATACTTACCAATTCGTTCTATAAAACTTAGTGTTTCCATTTTAAATACCAATATAATATTGTAAAATTTATATTTTTATTATTTTGTTAATTTTCTCAAAGTTTGTTGTGTTTGTAATATTATTAATTTTGGTTTAAAGTAGGGTTGAAGGTACTTTAAAATTCTTTCTTTTAATATTGAGTTACTAAACGTATTTTAGACTAATAATTGTTTTTGAATAATACTTTAACGATTTTTACTTAATAATTCTTGGTAAACCTTTAGTAACTTTTTTTGAATAAGGCTGTTAGTATTTAAATTTTCGCAAAAAGTCATTCATTTGCATATAATTCGAGCCCCTGCAAATAAGTAATAACTAAGGTATTCATTCGGTTAACGAGTTAGATGATGATCTGGCAACAGAAGAAACTCTCGTTAGTAGCACAACAACAGAACAACAGCTGAAACAATTAAAAGTGTTAAACATTTAAAAAAATTAATACGGGACTCTAATGTCATTATGGGTGATTTTATATGTTAGGAGAAATCCGGGAAAATGACTGAGAAATAAGATATTCTGTATTATGGGTTGCTTTCCAGTTCTCCAACATCCAAGATAAGTGAAAGAATTTTTTCCAAGTCAAGTTTTATTAAAACTAAAGAAAAGAATGGCTCAGATTCTAAACATTTAATCCAATTAATTTTTCTAAAACATTATTTTAAAACTATTGAAGTAATTAATAATATGATCTCACAGTTTATTTTTTAATAAAAACATAATTGGGGGTTTCACAAGGTGTCATAAATTCATAAGTCGTAAAATAATAACATGAAAATATACGGCTGTTGTGAACAACCCCTCATAATTTAGTGTGCTATTTTGAATTTAAGTCAGCTGATTAAAAACAAATATAAAGAATAAATAATGACCTAAAATAAAAATATTTTTTAGTTCTAATCCATGAATTAATAAATTAAATTTGATCTTTCCTGACTATTTTCCATTTTTCAGACGCAAACCACAAATAAATTTTAGTTTGTTTGCTTACTAAACATTAGAGTCCTAAGCCGATCTAATTTTACGCCGCAAGTGTTTTGTTGCGAAAATTGCTAGCCGCAGGTTCAATTCGGATGTTAGCCGGATAAAACTGTAACATCAACGGCGACGACTACAAAAACTTGTGTGGTTCGGCTCAGCCGCTCAGCGCAGGTCTCTTCTGATTAATTACGACAGCACAATAAACATACCACGGAGTTCAATCGTGATTGTCATGATAAACGGACGTTTAACGCAAAAAATATTATTGCTTGTCTTCAAAATGTTTTTTATTTTTTATTTTTTACGTGTTGTTGTAACGGCTACAACTTCTTAAAATTATATTATTTCTACAACAACTTAAAACAAGAGACAGAGACTCTTAAAAAAAACAAAAAGTAATGAGTGAACATAATGTTTCAAACTCATATATAAATAATGACAAAAATAATATTGATAACTCTATAAGTGAGATAAAAAGTAATGATAATTCTGTAAATGAAAGAAAAAGAAAAAGTGTAACACAATATGACACAATGAGTAAACAACTTAAGAATAATTACTATGCTATTCTGGACAATGATAAACATTGCAATAAAGAATACTTGAGTAAATTTGAAAAACATGTAAATGATCATGAACCTTCAACATCTCAAAATTCTGCACAAGCAGAAAAAAAAGCAAACAGTGAAAAAATAACAATTCAAGATCAAAACAAAAACAAAAAAATTCCTCCACTAAATATATTTAATGTAGAACCTAATGAATTAATTCAATTTATTGAAAAAGGTCTAGAAATCAAAAACTTTAAAATTAAAGAACTTAATAAAAAAACTTCATTATTCATGTCTTCTATTGATGACTACCTACGTGTCAAAGCTTATCTTCAAAAAACGAAAACTGAATTTTTTACGTTTACCCCCAAAAGTTTAAAAACTAAAACTTTTCTTTTAAAAGGCCTCAGCGCTAATTTGAACTGTGATGAGATTTATCAGGAACTTTGTAAATATAACAATGATCATTTGAAAATTTTAAAAGCTAGTCAATTTAAAACCAAAAAGTCTATTATGAACGGACAAAATCTCCCTATATATTTGATTCAAGTTAGTGGTGAAACCAGCCTTAATCAACTTAAATCGATAAATGGTCTCTTCCATCGTTGCATTCGGTGGGAACCTCTAAAAAAGTCGGAAATTCCACAATGTAGGAAGTGTCAGAGTTTTTTTCATAGCGCTTCAAATTGCTTCTTGAAGCCTAGATGTGTAAAATGTGATAAAATGCACGACATTGGTAAATGTGAACAAGAAAAAGTGTCGGAAAATGAAAGGGAAAAATTGTTTTGCGTACTGTGTCTCAAATATGGTAATCCTGCATCATACCGTGGATGCGAAAAATACAAGGAGATGCAACAAAGGCTCCGTGCCAAAAAACAAAGTTTGTCTGAAAAAAGATCACTAAATAAACCCCTGAATATTACCCATTCCATGAGTTTTGCAAACGTTTTGAAGAACAACCAACAAATCACTAGCAGTCCCAACTCCACTCAACAGATATTGGAACAACTCAACAATACCATGCAGAATTTATCAAATCAACTAATAAATCTACATAAACAACTACAACTACAAACAAGTAGAATAGACACAATATTTTCAATGTTGGATTAAAATGGATGAGTCAACTATAAAAAACCTTAAAATAATTGAAATTAATGTAAACTCTATTATAAAAATTAGTAGAAGATATGATTTATTAAACTTTATAAATTTGCATAATCCAGATATAGTTTTGCTAAACGAAACAAAACTAAATACGAAACACAAACTATATTTCGAAAACTATGATCTAATTCGTAAAGATAGACCGAATGCCTCTAGAGGTGGTGGTACTGCAATTTTAATAAAAAAAGATATAAAATTCAAAAATTGCACACATATAATTGGCAACTCACTTAAATGCTTGGAAGTGTGTATTATAAAAATACCTCTATTGTCTAATAAAACCTTATATATTATATCCTCTTATTACCCCTCAGGTAATAACAGCAATTTTTTAATACCCGATTTAAATTCTGTTTTTAAATCTCTGAATTTACAAAACCCAAATATATATTATCGGGGGACTTTAATTGTAAGCACTCCGACTGGGGCAATAACATAAACAATACTAAAGGTAATTTTTTGAAAGAATGGCTAGAAAACAATGAAATAATTTTTAAATGTAGTCTTTATGCCTCCACCACCCCCTCATATCCAAGATGTGGTTCGTATTTAGATTTGTGTTTAGCAGACTCGCGTCTACCTTTTCTCAGAGTTAATAATACCGTTAACTCTCTAAGATCTCTTGATTATGATAGTGACCACAATGCCTTGATAATTGAACTTTTAAATGATGCAAATGATCACCCTTTTTCCTTTATTGTTAATTCTCCCAATTCTCAATTTAATTATAAAAAAACCAATTGGAACAAATTCCAAAAAAATATTATAAATGCACATAAAAACACTGATCCCACTCCTGCTACAAGAAATCTCTCAAACTCTGAAATTGATTATTATTTAAACAAATTAAACGATGTCATTATAGATTCTACCAACAAAATAGTCCCAAAATTCAAAATTAGAGACACAATAAATAAAATTGTAAATCCTATTATAAAGAAACTACATACGGAAAAAAGTAAAATTTTAACTATAATAAAGAAGCATAATAGATTTGAAGTTATATGTACTCCTTATGAACTTAATTACTACAAAACTAAACTAAAATTAATTAAAAAACTAATTGTTGAAAATTTCAGTGTATCGGTTGATAATTATTATAAAGATAAACTAACTATTTTAGATAAAAAAGATTCTTCACATATGTTTAGTGAAGTAAAGAAATTATTTAAACCTAAGCTGTCAGTAGATATAGATGTGGTAAAAATTAGCCACGAAGATGAAAACCTATTAAGTTATGTCGGCGTAAATCCCCTCACTACAGAGAGCGATAATGGTAATTTCATTATAAGAGATCAACAGCAAATTTTAGATGTAATAGGAGCATCTCTCGAAAAGACCCATTCATTTAAAGAGATTGACCAAAATAATAGTTTACAGGTTGATGTTGACAATCGTTTCAACAGATTTTTAACAGAAAAATCTAGTTATGAATATAACCAGTCATGTTTTACGACCTTTAATTTAGATAAAAGGGCAAATCAAATAAGTGCTTCACAATCAGAGAACTTTTTTATTACACAGGAAAAAATTTTCTATATTTTTAGAAATCTAAGAAATAAATTTTCGTCTGGTGTTGATACCATTCCAAATATAGTACTAAAGAATATCCCTGATGTATTAATACTTGATTACTGCACGTTATTTAACAATATGCTAAACAACTCATATTTCCCCCGAGCATGGAAATTGGCTAAAGTTGTGGTATTGCCCAAAAAAGATAAGGACACCAGCAATCCGAAAAATCTGAGAGCTATAAGTTTGCTCCCAAACATAAGCAAAGTTTTTGAAATATGCATAAATATTAATATTTTAAATTTTTGTCAGAATAACAACCTGATTAATGATAGACAATTCGGTTTTAAGTATAAACATTCTACGATTCACGGAATACACCTTTTGACTTCTAACATTAATTGGAATTTAAATAAATCTCTCTGTACAGGCGCATGTCTTGTCGATTTTGAAAAAGCGTTCGATAGCATTTGGATTCCTGGCGTTATATATAAACTTTTAAAATACAAATTCCCAATTCATTTGGTAATTTTAATTCATAACATGCTATCCAATAAATCGTTTGTCGTTTGCAACGGAAATGAAGTTAGTAGTAGGAAATTTATTATAGTTAATGGGTTACAACAGGGGACAGTTAATGCTCCTATACTTTTTAATATATTTATTCATGACCTTTTAAATAGCATTGATAATATTATTGGTTTCGCAGATGATATTATAGTATATCATGCTGACAACAAAATAGAAGAAATAAATAAAAAATTGCAAAATCATTTTAATATTGTAGAGAAATATGCTAATGATTGGAAAATGAAATTAAATGTGAACAAATGTGAAACTATACTATTCCGTCCTCCTGTTGGAAAGTGCAACTATAATATAAGGCGCAACTGGAAATCCTTCGGCATTAAATCCAGTAACAACATATACATACCTAATAAACATACGGTAAAGTACCTAGGAATCCATTTGGACAAATTTCTCTACTTTAATGAACATGTCAACATACAAATCAAAAAAGCTAGAAATGCTTATTTTATGTACAGAAAACTATTTTTTTCTAAACATATTAAACCTGATATCAAGCTTCTCATGTATCAAACTTTAATACGCCCAATTTTAACATACGGCTGCCAAATTTGGTTTAATGTTTCTCCTTCCTATATGGAAAAAATACGTAAATTCGAAAGGAGATGCCTAAGAGCATGTACCTCGTTATACAGATCCCCGGGTAGTGATTTTACGAAATTTATAAGTAATTCGAGACTATACAATGCTGCCAAAATTAGCCGAATTGATAATTTCATCATACACCTTATTAGAGAGCATATTAGATCTTGCTGTGATCGTTATGAAAATAATCTAATAATGGCTCCCTATTATGCCAACGACGAATATATATCCAAAACACTACAAAATGGTTATGTTCCTCCTGAAGCATTTGTGTACCTCGATAAGAACAGTTTTATACAGAACTACACAGGCGTCCCTATATTTTTTCATATATATAGAAGAGCAAATATTAAGGCTATCACTAGCAAGCAACTGACAGCTGAGAACAGTAGATTCGATACAAACTTTTTTCGTGAGGATAAGAACATATTTCCAAATTTAAATATTAGTAAATACTGGTGGCTTAGTCAAATACAGTAAATTCTTCTTTTATTTCCTGACTTTTCCTTTTATTATAATAATTATTATTGTAATGTTTTTTGAATAATTTTTCATTACGAAACATATGTTATTAAAAAACAGATATAACCTTGTATATATTTTGTATAACAATCATAATTAGTTTTAAAAAATGCATATATTGTATTTTATACCTATATATATTATACTAGAGAGCTCGTTTATGGGACAGTGTATAGTTTAATGCTATTTATACTATTACTTTGTTTATTTGTAGTAATTATTATACAAATTTTCTTTAAATAAACGTTGGTAAAAAAAAAAAAAAAAATAAACATACCACGCAAAGTTCTATTAACTTAAGACACTTTTTGTTAACAAAGCAACAACAATTTTTTTAAGCCATTGTAAAATGTTAGAACATGAGAATATAACATGATAGCACACTTTGTGAATACCCTAAATATTAATAAACTAGTATTAACTAAAAAATATGTACATTCAAAATTATTAATTATTTTTTGTTTGCTCTTTTTAGTTCAGGAATTGTTATGTTTTTGTTTTTTTTACTAAAAAACTCCAAATAATAAATAATTTTTAATTTTTATATATTGAAATTAGTAAATTTATAAAAAAAAACTTATTAACCGGTTAACCGATCAAAAATAAAATTAACCGATTACTAACCGATTAAATCAAAGCCTCGATTAATAAATCGAGCGACTAACCGATTAAAACAAAAGGCCGATTAAATGAATACCCTAGTAATAACGCAAGTAATGAACATTTACAGCCTTATTCAAAAAAAAATGTTAATTTTGGTTTAAAGAACATATTAGTTAATAAGCACTTTACGCTTAATAACCTTATTGTAAAAATTTGTATACAAAAAACGTATATTAGTTAATAATGACTTTTAGAATTTTTTTAGTTTAAGACTGGTAACACCGGTTCATGCACCGGTTTATGTATCTACTAGTTATACATTTTACATATCGAGCCTTTGGTGCAATACCGTAATAATTCAAAAAATCGTGAACTGAGAAAAATGCATTTGAAGTTTTCAGCCATATTTTTGATAGCATTTTTGTTTACTAAAGTTATGGTTTTACAAGTTTTTAAATAAAGAGGAATGTTTTGTAATTAAAAAAAGGTGAACAATTATTAATAATATTAAATATTTTTTTTATATTAATATCAATATGGTTGGAAATAGCTAGAGGCAATAAAGACATTTTTTGTTATGTTTTTTACGGTTTGCTTATTAAACCGATATTTCTTTTTGAATTCGATGTCAGGAAGGGAAAACGGATCAGGCCTATCTTTATAAATTCTTTGGCGTCTGCAGTTGGATATTTGCGTTAAAAATTCTGTTAAAATAGAAGACAAGTCAATATCTAATTTTTTTTTAAATAATCATAATACTTACCAATTCGTTCTATAAAACTTAGTGTTTCCATTTTAAATACCAATATAATATTGTAAAATTTATATTTTTATTATTTTGTTAATTTTCTCAAAGTTTGTTGTGTTTGTAATATTATTAATTTTGGTTTAAAGTAGGGTTGAAGGTACTTTAAAATTCTTTCTTTTAATATTGAGTTACTAAACGTATTTTAGACTAATAATTGTTTTTGAATAATACTTTAACGATTTTTCCTTAATAAGTCTTGGTAAACCTTTAGTAACTTTTTTTGAATAAGGCTGTTATTGTTCTAAAATTAATAGCGCAATTTGTTTGAGTTCCATAAATATCGAAATGATAAAACAAAATATCACATTTAAATAATCATTAAATACAATTAAGTCCTTAAAAAAATTTAGTGAAATTTGATTTTCGTTTTATTTGCAAACGAAACTTTAATTAACAAGATGTAATTGACAACAATTATTAATGATTTCATTTCACAACACATCACTTTCTTTGATTTCCCAAATTAACAATCTGTTTATTTAAGCTGGTCATTTAATTTGATTGAGTTACACAAATTGCACAGTGTTTGAATTTAATTAGTTTAAATTGTATTTGATGAGCTTTCGATTATATTTGTAATGAGATAATTTACATTAAAAGCTTTTAAGTCATTTCAATTTTGATACTGAATGTTAGAAGACTTGATTATTATTATTATTGTCAGGGAAACCGCAAATGTGCCTTAGGAAAGAGTTTCATGCGCATTATATACATATAAAGTAAAAGCTAGAAAATATGCACTTAAAATTGCTTATTTGAAAACGAAACATCCCAAAATTTAATAATATTCATCGGCGTCGGAGTACCTACAAAAACTCGGGGCTTCAGCACCAGAATTTCTCGGTATTACACAAGCATATCATATTCAAAGCATAACACCCAACACATCCCCAGGGAAACTATAAATATGCTATCGCATGTTTTTCCTTATGCGACCAAGAGGGCAGTAACAGTATATTAATCCGATTTAGAGATTGCGCAGTGTTCTTTTTGCTGTGATTAGTGACCTTATTTTAAGCGACAGCCGAAAATTTTAACTATAATTTCAATTTGGCAGTAGCTACTACCATTGACTACGGCACTCACTCGTATTAACGCCAAATATTTGGCACAAATAAATCTTATATAAAATCTAAGCTCATAAGTTTACTTTGTTTTGGTGAGCCCGTGCCTGCCCATCGGGGACATATTTTTAACAATTTTTATGGCATATTTTTAAATTTTTACAGCGTATTTAATGCGCATAAAAAATTGTTTTTGTAGTATATTTCTGGTTTCCCTGCATATCACTACTACATATAACTACTCTTGTTAAGTAGATTTTAATTGATGTTATGTCGTCATATGATTTCTAAAAAGTCCTAAGTAACAAACAATTATAAATCAACTTGTGATCGATTATGATGCAACGTATCAAAATACATGTTTCTTGAAAATTTGATAATTTTGCATGTGGCCGTGCAAAAAAAAACTGAGTTGCCATAACTGGTTTTTTTCTTCTTTTCTTACGAAAACAATAAGATGAAGTAATTTTTTTTAATATAGTTTTTTTTTCTTTTTACCCACTTGCAACTACAATTCGAGTCGAAAAAGTCTACCAATTGTAGGGGGAATATAAGAAAAGATAAACTCGCCGTTTATTTTTGGTGTTTTGTTTAAGCTTTGATTTTGTTACAGGTAGAACTTTTGTTTATAATTCTTATTCGCTTCACAATTGTATAATATTTTAAGCTTTTCTAAATCTTTGGCAAAAGGTTTCCTGATGATCTGGCCTAAGCAACCAGTTTTTTTTTTTTTTGTTTAATTTTCAAGTTACCACTTTAAGAGCAAATCCACTGATGCACGAAATGCTTCTCCACCCAGAAAAGTTCTGCGAATGCCATTTACTCAAATTTTAGCAAATTTATTTTTTTAATTCAAAAAAAAACTTATAGTAAAAATTTAATTTATTACAAATACAAATCGCTGGCTTAACATATAAAGGCTCCAAGTCCACTTTTTTAAGAAATTGATGAGATTTTAATGCAGTAATGTGCAATAAGTAAAAATACATGGTTTACAAAGAAAAAATTACAGTTATCTCATTTTTTTGTTGTTGTTTTGTAGTGATGATTCGTTAGCAATTTGTGATTCGGGAAAGTGGGCTGCTAACCCTCGTCCCCTAGATTGGTGATAGGGCTGCTATCTACGTGTCCAATCCCACGATGCAACCATGTTTCAGCGGTTATCGCCTACTTTCCTGAGACGTCCTTTCGACCATTCAGGATACATGGTTGTGGCGCCTTCTAACTCTGGCTAGCCTTAAAGCGGATGCTACAAAGCCATTGCGCCATATGCTCCAATGGGAGTTAGAGGAATACATATATATGTAGTGATGAGCAAAAGCGCTTAGTCCAATTTATCACAAGAAAAAGCTCTAAGTCTCAATTAAAAGTACAGTTTAACCATTTCTCTCAAATTTTTCCATCACATGTATTTTGAATGTTTTTTGTCTCTCCTGTAAAATTTTCAAATATGGACTTAGAGCCTTTACATGTTGAGCCAGCAAAAATAAAACAAAAGTAGTGGTTGTATGTAAGCGTCCATTACTTTTTAAATGTGATCCCAGCTTTAAACACTCACCTAAAAAAAATTCAATTATAATTTGTTTTTACTAATTTTTCATTTAATTACTTAATACATTTGCACGTAATACAATTTTGTTATGTGAAAGAATCTATGAATTTAAATTGAAAATTTATTAAATTCATTTCCATTAAAATATTTCATTCAATTGCGAAAATTATGCAAATGCATTAGGAGTTGGCATTTAAATCTAGCAAAACGAAATGCACTATTTTTTTTTTTTTTTTTTTTCAAAATACCACAGAAATAAATTTTAGTAAATTGTTTAAAAAAAATGTTTAACCGTATAAAAAGTTAGGTAAATTTAGTTAGATTTTGAATGCGCTACATAAAATAAATTCACAAATAATCATTTGTCATTGGCTTTGGCTTTGGAGTTTATTATATCCTTGGCCGAAGGTAAAAGATTATTTATAATTTTTGTAATGTCTACAATATTGATCCTTGATCTTTATGAGAAGATAAATCAAGATGTCTGTGTATCCGTTGAAATGGGGTTTCGGAAGAATCCAGATATGAGGGGGACCAGGTGTTTATGTATTTATGTCACATAAAGTCCAGATTGCTATTTAAATTTAGCCTGATCGCTCTACAAATTGCTGAGATATAAACAATAAAGCACGAGTGCCTCTAATTATTTACCATATGGGCAGATCCTGCGTGACGAACGCTACATTCGCACTCGTTTTCTGATTGATATTTAAACATTTTTTTGTCTTTCAACTTCAACTTATATACATATATGGGGTATTCACAAGGTGTGCTATCATGTTGTATTGCCATAATGTTCTAACATTTTAAAATGGTTTAAAAATACTGTTGTTGCTTTGTAAACAAAAAGTGTCTTATATTAATAAAACTTTGCTTGGTATGTTTATTGTGCTGTCGTAAATAATAAGAAGAGACCTGCGCCGAGCGGCTATGTTTTTGTAGCCGTCGCCCTTGATGGTATAGTTTTATCCGGTTTTAACCTGCGGCTAGCAATTTTTGCAACAAAACACTTGCGGCGCCAAATTAGACCGGTTTGAGACTCTGTCTGATGTTTGGTAAACAAACAAAAAAAAAATTATTTGTGATTTGCGTATAAAAAATGGAAAATTGTCAGATGAGATTTAATTTAATTTATTAATTCATGGATAAGAATTAAAAAATATTTTGACTGTAGGAAAATATTTATTTTTTTATATTTGTTTTAAATCTACTGATTTAAATTCCAAATAGCAAACTAATTTATGAGGGGTTGTTCACAACAGTCTTATTTTTGTATCATAAGGTATACAACATCTTATTCCTAAAAGAAAGCTGAATATTAGAGAATTCTTAAATCTCTTGTTTGCAGCCGAAAAATTTTGTGAATTTTTGACAAAAGCCGTGAACCGCTTTGTGCCGCACGCTACAATTTTTCCAGTAAAATATAATACACCCAATTTTAATTATTTTAACAAAACAAATTATATTTTTATATGAATTGCATTTCATAAACTAATTTTGTGATTATTAATGAATATCAATTTTTTTTTAACGTAATTTATATTTTCTCTGCTGTAAGTGTTATTTAAAGCCCATAAAGCACTTAAAATAATGTTAAATTCATGTATAGTATTAATAGGTCAGGGGTTGGTAGGATTTGGCATGAATTATTGTATAATTGATCATCGAAATACATGTTTTTTTTAATATAAAAATGAAATACATCTAGTCTTATATTTCATTAAAAAAAAAATTTATTTGAACAATTTTTGGTTGGTGGACTGTTTCTGGGATTTGCGTATATATCCCTTGTTTTTGTTGTTGTTTTTTATGTACCTGTATCTGGAGAACAACAAGAGCCAAAGGTTCGAAATAATGTTCAAGCATTCGGGTTATCAATGCACAACATCCGCAAAATATATGTGGGATTAGTGAAGTGTATATCTGGAGAACACACAGAAACAAATACCAATGTAAAATTAACATGGAAAAATGTTGATTGAGAATCATAGTAAATTTCTGCAAAAGTATGCCCTTTATTTAAATTTATCATTATTTCATATTAATTTTAAATGAAAAATATAAAAATAATCTTAAATCACGATTATTTAATATTATTCACTGTTAAAATAAATAAAAACAAATATTAAAATATAAATAAATATGAATTCAATATTGAATCCATTAAAAAACCTGTTTTATATTAAAATCAAAAGTGTATCTTGTTAAATTAACATGCATACACAGTTAAGTATGTTAATTTTTTATAATTTTAATGTTTAATATATTTAATAAAAAGAAGACAATTCCCGTATTCTTTTAATTAAAATTATTTAGTTAAATAGTTCATCAAGTTTTCAAAGTAGAATAATGACGAAACCCATATCGGGCGATTCTGCTGATGCTTCTGTTAACAAAAGAGAATACAAAAAATAAGTGAAACATTTGTTACAGGGGTAAGTGTTTTTAATTATTCTCAAATAAATGCATATGTTGTCTCTGAAGCTTCTTCACACTGTAATAACACACTCAAACCAATTTGATTCTACATGAAATTCATGTTGTTTCAACTTGAAATAACTTTCATTCAACGTGATTCGGATTGTTATTTCAATATAAATGACATTTTGCAATAACTTTACTGCAATAGTAAATTAACATGAATTATAGTTATTTTAAAAGAAAACAATGTTGTTGGCAAGTAATTGTAAAATCAGGTTGAATTAACTTGAAAAACGTATGAAGCAAAATCAACACCGAAAAATTTTAAATCAAGCTTGTTTTCTACGTTTTTAACTTGATTTTTTTCCGTGTGAATGGAAATAGATAAAGTTTCCCACTTCGGTACAAGCAACTTGGTTATTCATAGGCAATATCCCACAGGGCGGGAGTTTAGAAGTAGGCGTGGCACAAAATAAATTTATTATTAGCTAAAGAACGTTAATAGAAAAATTGCCCAAATTTAATACAGGAAGCTGGGTATTCAATACACATCCTCTCTAGAAAAACTGTGCGGGATAAGAGAAGTTGCCGTATTTAGCAAACAAAATTATATTTCATTCGCGTACGATTTTCTTATCCTTAATTTTATGTATTACCTTTTATTGTGACATTGAGTTCCTATGCTCTGAAAAAGAACTACGAAAACATAAATGTATGTAAAGTTATATTTTCAGGACATTACACAAATCAGGAGTCTCCTCTCCAAAGCCAACGGTTGACCTAAAACTTGCAGAATCCTTCAATCTGAGTTTTAAATGGTACTCCACCATCTGAGTTATATTTGAGTTATATGCAAATGGTTTTCCATCAAGTCTGGTGGTTTGGCACCAGAAAAAAGGCGGAAAGGAAGGGGTTAAAAACGATTGCACATGGTTTATGTTGAAACCGTACCTCTCTAGCTCGGTTTAGCTATACGACGCTAAACTATAAGCCAAGTCGAAATGCAACGCATTATATACAAAAGACAGACAAACGAGGACGGGCTAGTTGCCCTTAAAAGATAATGACAACGACTCACGAGCAACTTTCCCTATAATGTGTCTTGAATTCGTTGTTGCTTGTTTAGTTGCTTTGAATTATTTTTGAACATTCGAATTTTAATTTCAAAGTTGTATGTGGGGATTGTGGGTTTGTAAACACAATACTTACCATAATTTAATGAAAATTTTGGCTTATAATAATGTTGTACAACATCATCTATAAAAATAACAATGAAGTAGGAATTTTTTTTTTAATATAAATGAAAATATCTTCCATTAAAAAAATTGTGTCTGTGCGTTAAATAAAATTGGAATAAAAAATCACTGTAATTTAATAAAAAGAAACGAAATAAAAACGGAAGGCTCCACAATAGAATTTGTGTTTTTACTTTTTGTTTAAAGATTAATGCAAACATTTATTTTAAATTTATTTAGGAAAGAAAATAAATCAAATAAATAAAATATCAGTTTATCGATATTTCGTTTTCTTTTGGAAATCTTTATCAGGATTTTCTTTCTTGTTTCTTAATACAAATTATTAAATTTTTTACTTTTTTAAAGTTAACTTTATAAAAGTCCACGGGCAGTGGACGAAGTTATGTCAATTTCAAAGAATAACTCTTACCAAAATACGATCAATTTATTCCTTCTTCGGATATAAAAAAACTGCAGTAAACATTTTGGAAATAGTGGGGCACGAGGTGTGCTCAGGAGCGGAGATATGAAGTGCAAATTAAAGCACTTCTAATTTTATTATAAGTCCAAAAAATTTTATTGTATTAATATCCCTTACATAATATTAAACAACGAGTAATCGGTTAGAGCAAAGATATAATTTTTAATGAAAATATTTAAAAAAAAATCATGAAGGTCCACTTCAATTACAAAAATTATTTTTTCGTTAGCCTTTCTTGTGGTGTTCACTTTTTTGCAGTCCTTAATTTTACAGATAAGTTATTTATAAAAATTTTGTCAATGTAACGTTCAATACATATTTTTTCACAATACAAGGTAGACATTTAATTTATAACAATTGAGTTGCCGTCGATGCCTTTTAACATAAAAATCTGAATTATACACTAAACAATTTCATGATCGATCGATGAAACCTTTTGCCTTCAGCATTATTCCGATTGTTGGTGTTGTTATTGATCAAGTTGTTTTTTGTAAGAGATTAAAGAGCACTGGTTGTGTGTTAAGCCTGGTACTCTGTATTTCGAGCGAAATGTTTTCAAACGCAATATAAAAAAAATTAAACAAAAGCATACACACACACAATGGAAATGTGAAACATATAAACGGCTTTTAATGGTATCAAAACCTTGTTTGGTGTATGATTAATTAATGTATGCTAAAAATATATATATCTAAAATACAAATGTGTTTATGGTAAATCTATAATATAAATATTAAAATACTGTTTAAATACCATTTAAATGACTTGGTACTTTTTCTGCACAGCGGTCACCATTTAAACATTTTTGATTCCCATCACTTTTGCTTACAGTACGGTGCGGTACATTACGGGTACAGCAACGTTCGCCTAACTGGGCCTTAAGGCTGAATATAGAAATTTTTCACAAACTCATTAAACACAAGTTCAGTTACAAATAACTTTCAGTTATAACTGTCAAAAATATATTGTTAACTGGAAGGTAATGTAATAATTAGTTTTAACTGAACTTGGTAAAATTGGCCATTAGAATACAATTTGGTTTAAGGATTGATGTTTGACTACTGATGTCAGCAGTCGTCGATCGCTGCGAGTGTAAGACCACAGAATATACAGAACTGACACGAGACGGAAGATTTTGGCTTTTTTTTTTGTCTCTTTCTAAGAAAGCTGCCCTTTTGCATTTTTTGTTTTGATTACGCAATTCGTGTTGATAGTAGCGGCCTGTTTTTGAACATTGCCACTTTACTACCAAAAAACATTTTCTTTCTCTTTCTTCGAAAGCTGCCCTCGCAACTGATTTGGGCCTTTTTCACACGTCACTTTTTACAGTTCTGTGTATTCTGTGTGTAAGACGGCAAATCCCTCTGAGGAGATCGAGTGGTTGCGATCGAAACATGCCATGGTAACCAGCCGCCTGGGTTCGAATCTCAGGTCAGGCAGGAATGAATGATTATCAATAACAATTTTAATTAATTTTCACGTTGTAAAATTCCTTTCTTCATAGAAAATAATTTAATGAAAATTACATTTGATGAACTTAATTAAGTCTGATTAAAAATATTGAAAATTTAATTTATATATTATTAATTTTTTTTGTATTTTGGTGTAAAGCGCAACTAAGCGAAAGAGAGAAAAATTTGAACAACTGTAAAACACAAAATTAATTGCTGGTTGACGTAACGTTACGTTTATCGATAGTTCAGATTTCACTATCGATATATCGATATTACTTAAATTCACATCTAAGCAATCCATACCACCTGCCATTCTTGTGGTTTGTATTCATTGCTGTAATTAAGCGCGAATTAATAACAGCAAGTAAAAAACTATATGTGAATAGCTGCTGTTACATGTCTTCATAGCTGTATTTTAAATAATAATAATATCGATATCGATATATTTCCTAATGATATTTTCAATATTTTAAGACTATCGATAGTTTCCCAGCACTAATACAAAGTAAACATAATAAAACATTTTGCTAATTTGATAAAGTAAGTTCAAACCCAATGAACAGTTCATATATAAATAGATAGCCCTCACAGTTGGTCCCACAATCGAATCTATACAGTTCAATCAGTGTGTATTTGCACTGTAGCACTGGGAAATGCATCCTAAGCGTCAGAAATCCAATCCATATTCACATATTGTCGCATCTACAAAAACACACTGTAATTCCATTAGTTATTCCCAACTACTGCCACAACTCTAATAAACATACACTTACTATCCAATTAGAGTTAAATTTACCTGTATAAGTTAGTGACAGTCAATTTAATTAAATTTTGCTTGCAACCACATGAAATACGAATATGAAGAGAAATGTGGTTTTACGTTAAAGTTGATAAAATCCATTAGAACGTTGTGTTTTCATAAGAGAAATGGATAAATTCTATAGTAAACGTACCTACTTCTAGGACAGCCCATAATCTAATCAAAACTAAAATGTTCGGTATTGTTTAGCTCTTTCAATACTCTCACATAAATTAAATTATATAACACTCGAAAATTGATTGCTCCTTAATGACAGTTTGTAAGCCTGTATTCCCACATGTCAGATGAATATTGCTGTAGGGTTTGCTCGTTTTATATAAATTTACACAGAAAACCATAAAATTTTATCGACATTCAGTCAACAGCAATTAACACAACAGTAACGTGTAAACAAACTAACACACAGATGCGCGTAAATACAAACATCCATATGAAAACCATCCAGTTAAGTTCTCCTATACGTATGCGTAAAAAAATTTCGTCCCACATAAGTTTACTTTTGCCACAACAACAACAACAACAACAGAACATTAGCATGTTGAGATTGACACTCTGCCCTGCAAATTTTCGGAGTAACTAAAGAAAGTTTTATTTATTCTTACCAACTTCAATGCAGAATACCACAAAATAAAGTGTAGCAGTAACACTAACGAATATTAAAATTACATTCATGCATTTAGTGTGACATCAACTCAATTCTCATAAAACGAACAACGTTTGGCTAAACTAACGAAGCGAATAATTACAACCAAAACGAAAATACGACAAAACAACAGCGCAACGTTTAAAACAATTTAAACAATAATTTTAGGGTAAACTTCACTCGAGTAACAAAATTTTTGTGAAAGGATAATGGAAACAAATTTTGGTTTATACGACCACATTAATCAAACTAGTGCATATGCAAACACATTTAGAATAAGTGTTCGAAAATAAACAGTACATTATTAGGCCTTCGGCTCACACGGCCAAGAACGGTATTAATACCGTTCGTAACAATTTTCAAGAAAGAGCCAAACATTATAAAGTGTTATGTTCTTAGTTGAAAAACAGAACAATTGTAGTGATTCTGTAGATTTTAATGTTCTTTAATGTTTCCTTTTTTGCATTGATAAGGAAATTAACAAACAAAAAATTTTAGCAACGACCGCAGCACGAACATCTTTTTTTCTGTTAGAACCAGCACTCAGGGGATGACCCCTACTAATGCATTGCATTGTGTTGGAACTAGCAAAATATGTTGTGGGAAGGAGGATAGAGGGAGTAGTGTTTGTGAACATTCAACTTGAACTTAGTCATGTTGCAAGTGAGAGGAAAGACTTCTGCAGGAAGGTTATTCCACATACGAACAGTCCGGTAAAAAAACGAATTCTCTCTGTAATGCGTAGAACGATTCACCTGCCAATCGACCACATAAGGATGGGCTCTTGAAGAAAAACGTGTATTACGAGCAAAGGTACGGGTTTCGGGAACCAGATCCCTAATTTCGTCAGAACACATCCCATTGTAGTAACGATAAAACAGGCAAATACAACCCACATTGCGGCGCTGCTAAAGGGCGCCAATAGAATTTGATACCCTACTGTCACCAAAGAGAACCTTCGCCCTCTCCTGCACGCGGTCGAGCTTGTGTTTGTATATGTGACTTTCTCCGAGAAAAGGGCACTAGTGTGTTGAAATGAAGATTTGAAAAAAACGCATTTCATCTTATTCTACACCCTTTTAGGTACCAGAATCCACTCTTAAGTCCAAACCCGTTTTTTGACACACTAGGGCCCTTTTCTCGGAGAAGGTCACATTTGTTTGTTTTGTGTAAAATTATTTTGCTGGCTTTTGGTTTTTTTTTCGTATGTGCATTTTGTTTTTGTAAAATGTTGGTTTTTTAAAAAGCCTAAAGGGACGAACATAAATGAGCCGAACAGAACACAATGAAGTTTGTGGACCGAACGAAACTAAATGTTCTCATCTTCTGTTGAGTTTGATAAAAAAAAAAGTATTAATTTTGTGATTTTTTTGACAAACAGGGAAACTTTATTTTTTTAAATGATTTTCTACACAAACACTATTAGCATTTGTGTTTTTCACACGAACGAAAAGTTCTTTTAATTTTTACCGTCCAAAATTCAACCCCATGTTCCGTAAAATCAAATAAATTTTCAGATATTTTATATAAATTAACTGTCAAAAAATTAACTGAATATTCCGTAAAAACAAAGAAATATTCAGTTGTTTTATTTAATTCAGTATTTTTTGTTTACTCCACAAAAGAGCCGAATTTCTAAAAAACACCAAGCAGACACCTGTCCGCTTGTTTTTCTAATAAGAGAAAGAACATTATTGTTTACTTACCCTGTTACACACGCTTGTTTTACTTTTGTTGTGCTGACCTCGTTTATTTACAGAAGAACTCATAATCATAAGATACCAGCAGCATGACCAAATTGGTTTCGCAATTATTTTACTTTAAAAATTTGAAGTATTTAACTCAATCATTTTAACAAATAGAAAATGGGAATTTGTTACACAAAACAAGCACAAAGTAAAAACTAATGTTTGGTAGTTTAATAACATAAAATAACTGAAAATTCATTTATTTTTACGGAATTCGCGGTTAAATTTTTGACAGTAAAAATTATATGAACTTTTCGTTTCTTTAAATTACATTTTCATTTAATTTTACATAAAGTAGAATTTAACCCATTATAACTCAATATCTAAAAATTACAAATTTTCAATTAATTCACACAGCGGTTAACATTTAAAAAAAATTCGTTTTTTTTAATTTAAAATTTTTTTTCTTTAAAGGACTAATTTCATAAAAACGGAGTGTTTCCCACAGGCAACAACGAGCAACAAGGGAAAGGAAAAGTAAAAAAGTTATGAAAAAGCTTAACAAATAGAAACTGGGAATTATTTCCTTCCAAAGGAAATAGGAAATAGGAATAGGACTATTACAAAAAGGCTTTATAAAATACATAACTGAAATTTAGCTCATAGAATAAATTCGAAAAACAAAAAATGTTGAAAAAGCTTAACGTAAAAAATTTTACATATTTCGGATAGTTGCGTCGAATTCTTTTTCGCCCATTGAGGCCAGTGATCGTCTTGATTCTGGCGGACTACTTGCGAGTTTATTTATTTAAAAATGACTGAACGAAATACTTCCTTAATAAACTACAGTCCGTTGCTGTAATAATATTCTGAGTGTACTTATTTGAAAAGTCGTTTAAATTAAATAAAACTACCACCATACACTTAAACATACTATGGTTACCTTAACCATATTTTTATCACGGTAACCATATTATTATCACGGTAACCATATTATGGTTAAATTCACCCATCCAAAAGCTATAACCATATTATGGTTGCTTCCAAACATGTTATTGTTATTATTTAATAACAATAATATGTTTGAAATTATTATATTTCAAAATATTGTATGTTTAATTTTAAATTTTAAATAATATGTTTAAAATGTCTGGTCGTTTGCATTTTACTTGCATTGCTTAAAATTCCCATTCATTTTATTTTAATTATGGATTAAAACACATAAATTTACGTAGAAAAAACTAGTAGAACAGAAAAAATTATAATGTGAATGTCGTCACAGGCTGTTATATGAAACAAAGGGAATTTTTTATAAAAGTGGAACGTAACACCTATCAAGAATATAAAATTAAATTAAATTATAATTTGACACTTAACAAACAAATTGAAAAATGGATAAACCATAATATGATTAGCATTCACCATATTATTGTTAATCCTGACCATAATATGGTTACTTATCTCAAAATTCTGGGAAATTTTGAACATAATATGTTTAGTTTTGACCATTATTATGGTTAATATTGACTGAAAGATGGTTAATTTTGACCACATTATGGTGGATTTAGGGAAAAATTTTGTTGATTTTAAACATACTATGGTCATATTTAAACAAAATATGGTAACCTGCAAACATAAACATTGTTAAAAACCAACCATAGCATGTTGCTCTTAGATTATGGTTACCTCCAACCATATTTTTTTCTACGTGTGCTTCAAACGGATTTGCAAATTCTAAAAAAAAGGTTATTGTTTTTAATCGGAGATAAACATCGGAAACAGGCAGTTACACTTTTTTGTTTAAAAAATAATTAAATTTTTTTAAAGTTTACTATGATTTCAAATGTTATAAATAACAATTTTAAACATTAATAATTACACTTACAATGTAATTTTGTAAAAAAAAAACTCTACTTGAGATTTTTTAATCTACATATATAAAATTGTAACATTTCTCACTGATTCATCATCGCACAGTGGATCGATTTGGGGAGTGACCAGGATTTTTGGGAATTTGAACGTTTTTGGAATAAAAAAAGAGCAAAAACGGGAAAATTCGGTAAAACTAAAAGAGATACAAAAACAAATGTAATACTTATCGTTGTTCTTTAGAAAAATAAGCGGACACTTGTCTGGTACTTTTTTGCAATTCGGCCCTATTAGGGAGTAAACGAGTAAAACCTGAATTTAATACTTTTTTGACACCAGATCCATCTTTTGAACCAATAAACATAGAAACAAAGTTAAAACCACATTCGAAACTTATCAAAAAAATACGAATACGAATTTGGTACTTTTTCGAAATTCGAACATTTATGGGGTGAAAATAGTTACTATTCTTGGTATTTTTTTTTTACAAAACATTTTTCTCCATTCGTACTAAATTATGGGCTGCCACAACAATTCTGAAACTGTTTATATTTTAATGGGGGAAAAAATAGTACCAAAAAAGGGAAATTTTAAATTGTTTTAGCTTTTTGATTCTACAACTGGTATTTTTTAATAAACTTTGGCATAAAAATATGTCCACTAAATAAAAGGAGACGATAACGGAGTAGCGAGTGTTACTATAAAACTCAATTTTATATTCGTATCGGTACCGTATCGGCCTTTTTGCCGTTATCGTATCTAAAGAATATTTAAGAAGAAAACCTACTTTATATGGGATCTATGACAATTTATGTACCGCTTATCACGAAATTGCACGGTGTTATTTCTGACCATATGAAGCTAAATAGGACCAAATTTCACAACAATATCTATAATTGCTGCGGTTTTAGGCGTATTCAAATGTGCTTCGAGAATGGAATTTATATGAGGCCTATGATTACGTTGACCATATTTGTCAAACGAAAAAAAGGACATTTCTAAATGTAGTAAAAATGATAAATAGTATCAAGGTTATTGGAGAGGTAATAAGATAATTCAAAGAACTACTATTAATGCAAATACTTATTTATGTGGAGCCAGACCTCCAATGGCAATGAAGTCAACCAGCAGGAACATTAATTTTGGTGTGCTTCTCGATGGGCGATAAGTTCACGTATTTACTTATGTCCATTATAACAATTGAAGCACAGCCGTGGAAAACGTTGTAAGTAACAAAATAATTATTTTTCAGGAAGACAAAAAAACGTTTTTGACAGGCAGGATTATACGTATTTTAATTTTTTTTTTTTATTACCAAAAATAATGGTAATAAAAGCAAAATATCAAGAAATTTAAGTTTTAAATTACAAACAAATTTACAGTTTTTTAATTTTTTTTTTTTAGTAGAGGACAACGTATGCGACCATTTCATGCATTTTGTCATCAAAATGGTTTGAAACACGACAAAATGCATGCAATGGCCGCCTAAGTTGTTCTCCATAAAGTATAATTGAAGACAAGATAATCGACAATTGCATGCGTTTTGACGACAAATGTCACTTTTGTTGTCCTCTGTAATTTATTATACAAGACAAATTTAAAAAATGTCTCTAAAAAATACGAAAATACGATTTTAAACACGACAAAATACCCTTTTTTTTCTTACTTAAGTTGTCGTGTCGTCATCAATGTTATTTAAGCGACAAATTCAAAAATGTAATAAAGACATCGTTGACGACATTTGCGTCTATGACCAATTTGCCTACTGGGTTATTGTCTATGAAAAAATTAATAAAATAAACCTTGAAATTCATGTAAAAAAACATTATGCAAAAAGTCTTTAAAACAAAAAAATTTAATAATGAAAAATAATTGATATCGGGCTCCTTTGTTGAAAGAGAAAATATTCTTTCAATGGAACGAACAATTTTAGAAAACGATCTTACGCTGGCAATAATGTTAACTAGCGTGTTTTGCTGTATTAATGTTGAAAATTTGGGGTTTTGGGAAAATAAAACTTATAGTTTTTGAGATTAAAGAAGAAGTCATAATTCAACAAAAGGACAAGCGATTGTCCTTTTTTTTTGAAAAAAATCAAAAAAAGGTATGTCCTCTTAAAAAACGGATGAATGGTCACCGCACCTACGGTAAATTACTGACCGATATTTACTAAATTTGACAGTGAAATTTTTTTCCTATATAAATATTCGTTATAGCTGCTTAGGAAAACTAGAAATACTTGGCACCAACATTGTTTTTTTTTCTTTTGAACTGTTTTTTAAGTTAATGATTTGAGATAATTTAAAGTTTAATTTATTTTGTATGATTTTTCAGAAAGTTATGGCAAAATTACTTTTAGGCTCCCTTTTTGGAATAAAACTTAAGTTCAGTTCCGACCTGTGACATTAGGAATATTTAGGAATAAAAACTTTAAAAAATTATAACCGCAGAGATGTGATGATTATATAAGAATAGGAGTAAGTTTTCAAAAATACCCTCTTAATACCCCTTTCATACTCGGCAAGTTAGTTGTGCAAGATACTTACCGAGTACAACAAAGTCTGTACAAACATTTTTTTCCTTACCACCCCGTCCTTACCAAGAGTTGCGCAAGAGACTTGCGCAAATAGCTTGCCGAGTCTGAAAGGGGTCTAAGTTAAAAATTGATCTTCTACAAAACTTAAACAAAATACACTTTAACCTGTTCTTAGCCTGTTTTTAAAATAAAAAGTCTCATTAGTGAATGTATATTGAAAACAAAAACTAATTTGAGTTTGTTTTTTTGTAATTTTATTACAAAAACAGGAAGCTTAGCAAGTTTTTCTTATTGCCACAGATTTTTTAGCTGACAAAAAATAAAAACGAAATTCGTTTTTATTAAATTTTTAAACCACATAGAATTTATAAAATCTACTGCACCCTGTTAAAAATAAATTTTTATAAAAGTTTTCCAAGTTCGTTTATAACCACTTTTCCTTGTATTCATTTCCTTTATACGAGTTTTCCGTTGGCTTTTTTCAACATTTCAAAGTAACATTTTTCATTAGCCAAATCAAATCAAAAGCTTTATTTCAGCTCACAACCATTTAATGTCCAAAAGTTTTACCTTTTAAACTTAAAAAAAAAACTTTTATCCACAAAGTTTTGCTAACTTTTAACGAAAGCTTTTTTTGCTTTTACTGTAAAAGCTACCAAAGTCTCTTCTCAAGTAACAGCCAACAATGAATGAGTGAAAATTGTAATTAACAGGCAGTAAATTTGCAAAGCCTCTAGGACACCTTGTTTTGCATTGTCGCTTGACAATCGTTAAAAGCTTTCCGAGCTACTCCAAACCAGACATTTTAGTCTATTGTTTACCTTCAAAGTGTTTAGAACGTTTCAAACGAATTTCGCATAAAGCGGAAAAATATATATTTAAAAGGATACAAAAAAAAAAAAGAAAACCAACAAATTGTCCGTGTTTAAACAAGTTTGTGTCATTGAGTCAGTGAACAAAGAGGAAAACTAAATAAAAGTAAATGGCGCGCAATTTTAAAATAATGATGAAAACGGATTTTTGTAACAGCTGTTGTTGTTTTTATTGAGGTCGGCTGGGGGGGGGGCCTGCTGTTCTTGTGCGAAAAATTTAAAAAAAAAAACGGCCTCTAAAATTTTTTAATACTTAAAGTACATACAATAAGATAAAAATATATAAGTTTTTATATACAGATCTATGAAAGTATATTTAATAAATGAATAAAGAAAAACAAACAAAAATAATGATTTTCCTGTTTATCAAACAAGGAAGTCTTCGTTGATTGTTGTTTTTGTTCTTGTGATTTCAGTGCGTCATTTAAGATTGAAAATCTATGCAATTTTTGATAAATGAAAATATTATGATTTTTTTTTGATTTGTTTTTTGTTGTTGATTATTCCATGTGTTTCACAAATTTTTAAATTCAATAGAACTTAAGTAACCCCACCATGATTAATAGAAAAAAAAATTGTAATACTTTTTTAAAATAAACAATTTTTTGATTGAACTTTGTCATGTTTGGCGAGTTTAAAAAAAAAACTTTTCACAGTTAAAAACAAAGAAAAAAAACACACAGACAATTTAAGTTACAAAAAAAATTGAACAGATGTTTTTATACATAAAAACATATAAATTTTTTTTTTTCTTTCACACTAAAAAATGAAGGTGTGTGTGTTTTGTTGTTTTTAGTATTGTTTTCATTTTTTTAGGAAAATTGGAATAGAAAGTATGCGCACCCACATACGAGGTACTTTTGCTTTATTTTGAGACTTTGTAGCAACTCTTTTTATAAGTTGTTGAGTATTTATTTCAAAAATTTTTCATCAATAACCGGCGGCAAAGTTTTCTAATTTCAGTGCTGCAATAGAAAACGAAAACATTAAAGTTTCCAGTTTAATTTTTCAAAATGTTAACCATATTATTAAAGGGTCGTCTAGCCGAAACGCACGGTGTTAATTGTAAATAAAACAAAAAGTTTCTAGAGAATTATCTTAATATGTTTCATTATGATGACAAAAATATGCTAACCAAAATGTCTGTGAAATGCTTGCCACGGCTTCGGTGGCATACATATATCCGATGGTCCATACTTTCAATGACTCTGCGACATAATTGAGGTTCAATGTCGTTAATGTGCCGAATTATCGCATTATTTAGCTCTTAAATTGTACTTGGCTTATTGACATAAAATTTTGTTTTTAAAATCGCCACGATGAGATACAACACGACCATTGAACTTCACAAGAAAAAGAGCCATTGTTTCGTTGCCTGTGTGAAAAGTGACACCATCCTATTGAAATTACATATCGTCCAGGTCCATTTCCTCAATTTCAGGCTACAAGAAGTCCGTTTTCGTCACGCGATAGCAAACACCATTTACGGTAACTGCTTGGTCGACCTAATTTTCCAAGTAGTACAACCCGATGACGCCGCCAGCCCATAAACCGCACCAAACAGTCACTCTTTGCGAATGAATCGGCTTTTCCTCTTTTACGGACCCAGTTTGCTGATATTTGTCTATCAGCGCCGGGGTTGCGGGTTCGATTCCCGCCTGAGATTCGTGTTTCTTTCCTGCAGACAAGCATAAAGCTTCGCGAAATAAGCTTAGGAAATTAAAAAAAAAAAAAAAATTCTCCCGATTGTGGACACATTTGGTCGATTACGAAATGCATTTTGATTTCAACGCCCATTTTCGTAATTAGGCTTCAACAATCTTAACGGGCTTCTCAATTGTGTACCTCTACATCGTTGAATTTGTCAAACACTGATATAAGACATATCAAATTTAGTTGGGAAAAAAACTTAACCTAAAGATTTGGCTCCCAATTAACATCGTGCATTATGGTTGGACCACCCTTTACATTTTATTTAATGCCTTTTTTCTAAAATCAAAACTTACTTTGACTTTAAATATAAAGATTGAAATCAAAGTGTAGATGGCGAAGTAGAAGCAACTCTTTTGTTTTACAGATAGAAATTTGTAATAAGAAAAGCCATCTGTTAACCAGCATTTAATTTGTTTTATTATGTCGCTGTAAAAGCACTTGAAGGCATTAAAAATAAAAAATTAACAGAATATTTAATCAAAATATTTTTCAAAAAGTTATATGCACCAAAAATTTTAAAAAATTCTGCAAAAATGCTCTTTAGATTGACGATAATTTCATTAGGAAATTTTTTTTAGTAACCCAATCAAAAATATACAGAATGCCTCAGTGCAAAATATGGACTCCAAAGAAATTTTTATTTAGAAAACCTTGTTAAAAAAATTCGAAATCTAACTGAACCAAAGATCAAATATTTCTGCAAAATATTTTTCACAGTTCCAAAAGTGTTAGTTATTGGTTAATAATGCTAGAGAAAAGGCTTTTAGTTATAGAGGAGAATAGAGAAGAAAATATAGTGCCTGTAAGTTCCCAGATAAACTTTGAATTTCCGCTTTTATGGAAAGAAAACTAAAGACTCAAAAAACGATCGCGCAATTTCAAAATATTAATAGACGACATATAACATTTGGAGTAAATCCTTGTGAACATTCATTATCCTGAGAAATATTTCAAATGCATGACTCGTTAGACTTTTCAATCTGTTTTTTTGTGAATTGCCAATTGACAATACTAGAGACTATTATGTCTATCTTACTGAATACCAATTTTTTAATAACAAACTATAATTTTAGTATTCCATTTCTTAAAAAGTTTCTTTTACAAAGAATTCTTAATTCGTACTTATAAAAAAAATAATCATATATAAATATTTGTATGTTAAGGATTGAATAATTTTTTTAATTTCCGGTTGAGTGGCAGGAGTGTTGAATTTCAATCGCACGTTTGTTTAGCCACTACGAGTTTCAAGAGGGATGTCTCTTAATGATCGTTATTTCTTCTTACATTACACACACACACTAACATAAAATTAGTGGTGCACACACTTAATTTATAATTGTAGGTTGAACATTAGGGATATAACCATTTGCATTTTTTTGCAAATATCAAAAAGGACCTATCATAGTGAGATAGTGCATAAAAAATATGAAGAAATGTGCCTTCCTTTTTTCGCGAGCGTTCAAAAAGGTTCGGCACCGATCGCGGTGAAGTTTTAGCTTATAATTTTTTTCAGTTTTACAGGAAATCCATAATTCTAACGTCGAAAGCCATGCTGGTCTTTGCTTTTCGTGTTTTTTTTATGAAATGGCGATTCCTTGCATTCCAGAAAAAGAAACCAAAAAAACGGTACAAGGGAAGGATACCCACCATAAAAAATTATATTACAAGCATGGTATGACGTTTGGTTTTCGGACCATTTTTATGATGAAAAAAATTTTGAAATTTTAAGTCAGTCATTGGAAACATTTAATAACGCTCACAACTGTTTTCTTCGACACTGCGTTAAGGAGCCATCAAGAATTTTTAAACAGCAGTGCTGCAATATATGCGCTAAGCGGGCGGTGAAAGTTGTTCAAGACATTTTTCCGTTCTGTAAATCAACAC
The DNA here is from genome assembly GCA_949318255.1 of Pollenia labialis. NCBI lineage: Eukaryota > Metazoa > Arthropoda > Insecta > Diptera > Polleniidae > Pollenia > Pollenia labialis. Next base: position 159,822,166 of record OX439142.1, read on the forward strand.
GAACTCTCAATTTGAAGTTTATAATGTACAACAATAATGTATAAGTTATTTAATTAAGCTTGTTTTAATTTTTTTACTTTGTAATAAAAATTAAAAAAAAAAAAAAAAAATGTTTGGTGTTTTAGAAATTGCATTCTGTGCCAAAGGTTTTTGGACCGAAATGACCCCTGATATCGATTTTTAATATCAGTATAACATTGCCCATACCGTAATGATAGGTTCTTATTTTGGTTATACCCCTATTGAACATGTACGTGTCCTTCAACTAAAAGTTGTTAGTTAGCCTTTGATAATGTTTTTTCTAATAATTTTATTTATCTGCAAAAGGGTGATCGATTATTCGACCTTCTTAAAACTCGCTCCTCGAATACAGTGAGACCTCGATTATACTTAATGGACGGGATTGGGAACATTTAGGATAATGAATTTACCCGGTTTTTTTTTTTTTTTTTTTTTTTTGATGAGTTAATAAACGAATATTGTTGTAGGAAACCAAAATTCTTAAAGGATTCTATATACACTGGCGAGCACATGTGTGAATGTATGAACACTAGACTGTACCTGAAAAAAATTAACGTACACCTACGTTCACATAATAAAAAGTATTTGTGCAAAGCGGTTTTAGAAAAAAAAAATTTTTTGCCGAACGTAGGGTCGCCTTTTAGAACTTTAATTAAAATTAAAAAACAAATATGTTGCCAAATAGAAACAAATCGAAAAAAGCGGGAAATCGTCAGATTTTTAAGACAAAACTCCAGTTCCCATGTTCTGTAACTTTAGTGAGAAGTTCTCGCATCGAAAAGATGTGAAACAAAATAGTCCATCGTGTCTCGAAAAGGGAGAAAAAAGTGTGTCTGTAACTCATGTCGAAAACTAGCAAAACAGATTACGTCGTTACGTTATAAATGGCATAATATTACACTCGAGCCAATATAAAATTGCAGACGTTGAAACCGCCAGTAACACATATCAGTGAAGGCGACCAAAATTTACTAAAATTGAAAATTTTTCAACGAGCCGTCTATACTAAATAATGTAAAGTGCGACTTTAATGTTTTTTGTTTTAAAACGAGCTTTGAAAATATTCGTATCTTATATCTAAAATTGTAACGTTACTGACTGATTCATCATCGCACAGCCTAAACGCCAAATGCTAAAATCTTGAAATCTGGACCGGAGGTGGGTCTCTCCCCAAATCGATCCACTAAGACTTGGAAATTCGAATGTTTAGAGTCTGAAAAAGGGTAAAAACGGGTAAATTGGATAACATTATATCTCCAAAACTAAAAGAGATACAAAAAAACTGTTATACTTATCATTGTTCTTTATAAAAATAAGCGGACGTCTGGTGCTTTTTGAAATTCGGCTCTTTTAGGGAGAAATCGGGTAAAACCTGAATTTGAGTACTAAAAGAGATACAAAAAAACTGTAATACTTATCATTGTTCTTTATAAAAATAAGCGGAAGGTGTCTGGTGCTTTTTGAAATTCGGCTCTTTTAGGGAGAAATCGGGTAAAACCTGAATTTGAGTACTTTTTTGTCACCCCATCTATCTTTTGAACCAATTATCCAAGAAATTTAGTTTATACCACATTCGAAACTTAACAAAAAAAAAAACAAGAATATGAATTTGGTACTTTTTCGAAATTCGAACGTCTAAGGGGTGAAAATCGTAACTATTTTTGGTACTTTTTTTACAAAACATTTCTCTCCATTCATTGACATATTCGTTCTTAATTATGGGCCCCACTACAATTCTTCAATTTTTGATACTTTAGTGGGGGGTGGGGGGGGGATAGTACCAAAATGGGAAATACGGGAAATTTTATATTTTTCTTTAGCTTTTTGGTTCTCCAACTGGTATTTTTTTTAATTATCGTTAATATTGGACCTTAAAACATAAAATTCAACATGCAATGTCATGAGTGGATACGAATCTATGAGGATCATTTTTGGTACTTTTTTGTATATTAACTGGTACTTTTTGAATTTCCGTTAGTATTATACCTAGAAACATAATATTAAACATGCAAATTTCTGAGTGAATGAGAATCTATAAGAGGGCTTTTGGGTACTTTTTTGTTAAAAATCAAACATGCAAGAGGGAAGTTTTTGGTACTTTTTGAATTTCCGTGAGTATTAGATTTAGAAACACAAAATTAAACATGCAAGATCCTGTGTGAATGAGCGGGTTAAATGCTAGAATTTCAACAAGTTAAAACCTAGAAAAATAAACTTTGGCATACAGATATGTCCACGAAGACTAGCTGGTAGCGAGCTAGTCTATCAGCGCCGGGGTTGCGGGTTGGATTCCCGCCTGAGACTCTGGTTTCTTTCCTGCAGACAAGCATAAAGCTTCGCGGGATAAGCTTAGGAAATTATAAAAAAAAAAAAAAAAAAATGGAGACACTAACGAAGTAGCGGGATAAATGCTAGAATTTATATAAAAATGTTAAAAGCAAAATAATTAAACAATAAATAAATGTGGCAAGAAAAAAATATTATTATTATTTTTCTTTGTATTTTGCATCTTTAATTGTTTTTAAGTGTTGAAATTTTTTCTCGCCCACTTTTTATTCGTGAGTTTATTTGGCAGTTCAAAGCAGGAAATTTTCTTACACACTTTTTCTGTAAATTGGCGAGTAATTTCCTTACGTGACAGCTTGTACAGTTACAGAAACAGTAAAATGAGAAAAAAAGTTGTTTGTTTCATTTCACACATTTCAATCGAAAAGTTTCGCGACGCGAGAGTTACAGAACATGGCCACAGATTAATCGACATTTGAACATTTTTCCGTCCTCTGAAAACCAGAAAAACTCTGGTTTTGCACACGAACCGCTCACCCTAATTTCTTTGCACAACTGCGTTTTAGTTTTATCAAATGCATTTTGCTGCATTAAAAAAAAAAGTCTTGTATTTCTGTTTTCCTTTTTTCCGTTCTTTGTTTTATTTACTTTAATTTTGTTCAAGATTTTTTTATGTTTTTGTTTCTCAATCACTCGCTTTCAGCTATTTCATTTTATACTTTTGAAACATTTTAACTGGCAAAGAAGACACGTGGTCGTAGTTAATGCTCAATGTGGGATATTTGAAGCCACAGAAAAAATATATGTACTTTTGGAAAACTTTTAGTGCTTAAGAGTATAATGAAAACGAAATATTTAAGTTTATTAAAAAAAAAAATGTTTAAATATAAAGCCAAAGCAACTTATTTATGAAGATTATAACATAAAACTGTCTTTAAAAAATTCTATCAATTAAATTTTAAAATCTGTCATCACTTATACCGATTTATCAAATAGAGCATAATGGAAATATATTTTTATTTTCCATACTAAAAAAAATCCCATTTTCCTCTTAAGTATCCATCTAAGTATACCTTAATATCTTCCCCTCTTTCCTTTCCCTTCTTTCCTTTCCCCTACTGTTACTCTGACTCTCTTATCGATAAGTAACCGTTGCATTGTTTACCCTGAATTTAGAGGAAACTGCCAAATCATTCATAAAACACAACAAAATTTATTTTCAAGGATAATGCAAAAC